>CM060402.1:15503869-16152056 GCA_030545235.1 Helianthus tuberosus | reverse complement strand
TTGGACTACATATGTTTTATCGGGCCGGGTATATGTTGGATCGCACAACCCATTGTGGATCGCACAAGTGGTGCTGATCGCACAATAGGTTGGGCTGAGTATTCATATTGGACTGTTAAATGAATTATATTGGACTGTTACATGAGCTTGTCTGATGTGTTTAACGTGTTTGCCATGATCGTTATGTGGTCGTAACTTGTTAGCTTACGTGTAACTCTATGTGCATTACTTGAACCTAGACCTGACTTGTATGGTAACCATGTTAGGACAAGGTTGACCACTAGCAGGTTGATTTACTTTCTTTGTGTATCTGCCAAGCAAACCGAGGTGAGTTCACACTTTCTACAAGGCATGGGATTACCGGTGGTTGGGAATGGGTTAAGGAACTAAAATGGAACCTACATATCCTCCTTGGGTAGGATATGTACCGCCATCCTCCATGGGTAGGATGCCAATATAAATCGTGCGTATTCTCCTTGGGTAGAATACGTACGTTCATCCTCCTTGGGTAGGACAACAACCTTAACTTACTAGACAAAACTCTATCATGAAGTCCCTCATTTTTATATCGACTTAATCGCTGGGCCAATGGTGAACGGGTCATTAGTTAATAGCGCTATTAGGGTTAACAAGGCTCACACCGTGCCGGTCGGACGGGCGTGTACTAATGGGTCTGGGCACTTAGTCAATGATGATAGACATTGACGTAGGGCACAACTATTGTTCGTCAGTTGTCGATATGGTAACGGTCTAGTGGTTCACATGGGGAAGCCCCCACTGGTTATGGATATGGTTTGGGGAACAAAGATACTGGTTAACTCGTGGCTTACGAAACAACTTATGGTTTTCAAAACAAACTGGTAAAACTAAACAACCATCTGTGAACTCGCTCAACTTTATTGTTGATTCGTTGTTACATGCCTTGCAGGCTTTTAGGTGCATATCATTGGAACTTGCTGTCTGGGAAGCTGGAGTGGTCATGGGTCGAGATACGTGGAAACACAATACAAGACTAATGGCTTTTACATGTGGTTATAAACACTTAACGAATAAACTATGCTTCCGCTGTACACTGTGAATTCTTTGTAACGTTTTAACATCTGATGTTAATAAATGAAAGCTTTATTTAAATATAATTATGAGTTCGATGTGATTGGTGGCTAGATCCTGGTACGTCACACGCCCCGTGGTAATTCCGCATGTGGTATTTTGGGGGTGTGACATACCTGATTAACTCTAGCATTGGATGAGCTTCCCATATTGTGGGTTATTCGTAGTATCACTCGGTAATCATCCCGACTCCTTCCTCACCTGCGCCACATCGGCCACCAACTGAGCAACTTGCTTTTACAATGCTTGATGAGACTTTGATTGCAACTATTGATCTTTTCTGATTTGCTTGAGTATCTCCATCATCTCGCTATTAGGACCTTCATTTTGATTGTTGGATTTACCATGATCTTGGTGTTACTGATAGTTCCTTTGATTTTCCCGGTTGTAGCCTCCTTGGTTTTAGTTCTGATTATAGCTCGACTGCCGGTTCTAATATTGCTGGCTCCCTTGATTTTGTATCTGAAAAGTGGGATTTAACTGATTAGTAGTATTACTGTACCTAAAATTGGAATGATTACGAAAACTTGGGTGATATGTGTTTGAATTCATATCATAATTCTTTTGTTCTCCATACACCATATTCACGTCCTCCTCAGTCGCGGCAAATTGACCCGGGCATGCATCCAAGGTATGACCCAACTCACCACATGAATCACAAACTGGAAAATTTTACGCCGCATGCAATGCATCCCGTCCACCAAGGCGTTTAAACTTTGCTAATTATCGCTCCAATGCCTCTTTCTCTCTCTCTAACTGAGCCGCCCGAGCTATAGAGGCTCCCATACCAGTTGATGTCAGAGTTGGATATTTCATGGTCTGGTCTGATTGTGCTTGTCTTTTCAAATCTGCCGCTACAATATCTAAATAATCCCAGTCCACATCTACGTGATTTCTCAGAAAATTACCACCCATTGTGGCCTTGATGTCTCGCCTATCTTCTAGATAACCCGTCATCAAAAGTGGTAATTAACTCCCATCATGGAATACAATGATGAGGACAATTACGATCAACTGATTGAACCACTTCCATGACTCATACAACAACTCACCCGAAAGTTGTTGGAATTCCCTAAGAGCAGCTCTTTCCATCTTGGTTCTTTATGGAGTGTAGTACTCTTCTAGGAACTACTGCTGCATCTCTAGCCATGTGTGAATGCTTGCATAAGGCAAGGAGACGAACCATTCACATTCTGAATCTTTTAAGGAGAAATGAAATAGGACCAACTTCACTTTTTCCGGTGTGAATCCGTGTCCACCTATCATACTACAAACCGATTTAAATTCCACAATATGAGCATACGGTTCTTCAATACCCTTCCCGTGAAAGGTAGGTAGCATGTTCAGGATATGAGGTTTTTCCTCAAACAACCTATCTACATTCCCCTGTGCAACTGGCATGATGATCAGGGATGAATGTTCCGCAATTTGTGGACGAAAGTGACTCTCTACTCCTCTAATGTTAGGATCCAGAAATCTAGGATCCCTTGGCTTATGACGTGGCGCAGCTGGTGCCCGATGAACCTGCGATGGAGTTTGATATTCGTCTCCACCATGCGGCTGTCTTTGCTAATAAACTGGCTGAT
Source organism: Helianthus tuberosus (assembly GCA_030545235.1). NCBI lineage: Eukaryota > Viridiplantae > Streptophyta > Magnoliopsida > Asterales > Asteraceae > Helianthus > Helianthus tuberosus. The sequence continues at coordinate 16,149,360 of CM060402.1, read as the reverse complement.
TCTGGTTCAGTGCCGGATTTTACAGACCTCCTCAATATCCCATGTAACCATCATTTATACCCCAATCTTCATCTCCATACCCGTCATCCCATGTATCTGCTCTATCCCTATTTTCCTTTCGTTCGAATATAAAACCCGATCGGTTCGGGTGTTGCACTTGATTAGGTTGATTCACTACCCGCAATGGATTAGGCTGTAATGGTTGTAGGTTTTCTAATGGGTAAAGCGGTCCACCAATCAGGTGAAAATCTCCAGTTGGAGCAGATATTGGTTGGGTGGTTATGTTCGGTTGCGATGTTATGGGTGGAGTTTTTTGCGTTTGAGTTTGGGTTTCAGTTGTGAATGGGGATGGTGGCATTGGTGGCATCTCAGGAAGTGGGTCTTGTTGTGTTGTTTGCTGATTCAGACTCGATTGGTTTTCTTGAGAATTCATTGTTGATTCTACCGCTTTTCCTTTCAAAGCTGAATGAAACAGTAAACTTTTGCATGCGGTCTTTTCAATTTCGGGATCGAACAAAAAAGGTGAAGATCTTCCTGAAAAACTGCACACAAGTAGGCAAGAAAAAAATACGTAATACCGAACGAAACAAAAATAAGCAAAAATAAATATTTTTTATTTTTCTTAGATTTTTTAGAAAGCAATAAAAACAACTAATTCTAAACTCACACTAAGCGCACGAATTCCCCGGCAACGGCGCCATTTTGATGATTATCGTAAGGGTCAATCAAAAACCTAATTAAACTACGTAGATAGCGTAAGTAGGGTATCGTATCCGCGGGGAATTTGTGGTCAGTGTAGAAGCCTTTAATTAAAACTAAAATTATCTAAATCGGGGGTTGATTAATAGATTTCGAAAAACAAGAAAAGAAATTGAGAAAGTTGTGATCAATATGAGAAAAAGCAACCCCCACCCGGAATCCTGATTGCTCGTTTTAACACAAAAACCCTTTTATAGATTCATAACTCCACATTGACATGGCTTTGGAATTAATGAATTTGATTAATTATTAGAAATAGTTTTTAAGATTCACCATACAATCTAATAACCCGTTTTATTATGTTAATTACCCACCAATTTACCAACCCGCTAACAACACAAGGAAGTTGCCAATACGCTTCATAAACGACAAACAATTCAAATATAATAAACGTTTCACAAATTCAACACAAGTAGTCAAGATTTACCAGTTAAAAAGAATCCACAAACAAAGTTCAATGCAAAACGAAACAATCTCTCATCCGAGTGGAAGTTACAAGCGTTTACTCGCGCATGGAAGTCATTACAGCTTCAATGATTGTTAATAATCGATCGGACATGAATAGGAAGCTTGAAAGATGAAAGAACACTTCAAAAGTCGCCTATGATCGCTCTTAAGTTCGTACTGGACGGCTGGAATGGAATTCGTACTCTCAAAACCTAATTTGACCGACTTTATATGTTTTCCGGTAAATAGTGCCTCCCGTGCGTCGAGGAGTATTTCCAAACACCCCCGCGTGTCGCGGGGGTATTGAAGTTGACCGACTCTAACTTGGATCTCCCAGCGCGTCGTGAAGAACGACCTAGACATTTTCGTGTGTCACCTGACTTGTTCAGGGTTGGCTTTCGCCGTGACACATCCCGCGTTGACCTATCACGCCCATTGTTCTCTCCGGTTTCTGTCATTTACCTTTGTAACACCTGCTTAAACAACAAAATATCAACGCACGATAAATATATATACAAATACGATTTAACTTATTTAATACACTAAAAACCAACGTAAACTACTACGAAATACACGTGTTTTGACCCGGTATCATAGTTGCCCTAACGTGTTGTAGAGAGTGATTGTATTGTATTGTGCTTTACAAATTTAAAGCTTGATAACAAGTAAAAAGTTCTAAAAATATACTAAAAGTTATACCACTCGACACACGTCAGAGACACTACCTCTATGGTACTAAATTTGTGGTTTTCACTAACAAAAAAGTCTCCAGCATATATTCTATTAGAAGGAATTTAACATGAGGCAACGACGTTGGGTTGAACTTTAGAATGACTATGACTGCAAAATTTGTTATCATCCTGGTAAGGTGAATTCATAGCTGATGCAATTAATCGCAAAGAACGTGTCAAACTTCACTGTGTTCGTGTCCAATCGGATATCCAAACACGTATTTTCGAAGCCCAATGTACTTGTGTAACCTAAGGCACGATGTGTAATGAACTGCCACATAATCTTGAGCTTCAGCTTGAAACTAAAGATGATGGGTTACTATATTTATTAAATCATTTGTGGGTTCCAAACCAAGATGATCTTCGTGCATTGTTGATGAACAAAGCCCACAAGTCTCGTTATTCTATACATCCTAGTGCAGACAAAATGTACACGGATCTTCATACCCAGTATTGGTGGCTATGTATGAAGAGGGACAAAGCCTTATACGTGTCCAAATGCCTTACTTGTCTTAAAGTCAAGGCAGAACATCAACGTTCCTCCAGTTTTCTTAAACAACCAGAAGTTCTGGTATGGAAGTGGGAGAACATTGCTATGGATCTCATCACTAAATTACCATGCATTTCTAGAGGTCATGATGCCATTTGGGTAATCATTGACCGTCTGACTGTAACACTTGTGTTCCGTAAACACCACACGATGTAGGACAATATCTTTTATCAAAGAAACAATTTGTTTTTGGTCTCTATGTTTGCTTTTTATGTTTAACAATTTCACATTTTGATTTTTAGTTAAATTTCAAGCTTTAAATCGCTTTTTGGAAAGTTATATGCACACTGATGCGTAAACATAATCTGTTTAATGCGGAAAACACTCTGGACTAGTGACATAGGCTTAACATACCTTAAATAACTTTTATACAACTTACTAATAAGTTTTGATGGCTTTGGTGCGTCAAAATCTAGTTTATTCACTCTTAGGGACTATTTGCGTCAAACTACGAAAGTCTACTGATTCTTAAAGTAACGAGCATTCTGGAACTTGATCATAAGCTAAAAGTACCCTAAATATCCTTTACATAGCTTAGAAATAGGCTTTGAGGGGTTCGTTATACGAAAATACGCTTATTTGATCACAGGGGCTAAAAGCGTCAAATCTGCGAAAGTATGCATTTTCATGCATATTTAGCATTCTGACCATATCCGGACATCCAAATATTTTTGTAATCATTAAAATATTTTACTTTAGTGATAGAAACACAAAAACTTCATTCGTTTCGCAATTTGGGTCATTTTCGCGTCCGTTACGATTTCCGTCGTAATTAACCGAACAACGCAACCGTACAGCCAAACGAACCGACATCCGAGATGTTTTCAAGCATATTTTATGTACCCTACACTTTAACTTCATCATGGAGCTTAAAAATGGGTTTGACGGGTGTTAGAAGTGCCAAAACACGACGAAACACACACAGGGACCAAAACTGTCATTTACTGAAAATGCTGGTTTGCAGAAGCCCTTACGGACAGTATGTGGGATCCCTTGCGGTCCGTATACCTTGCCCAGATCAGCAGATTCATTGAATCTGCAATACAGCCAATTCCCATGGGTTTTAACCCCTGATTTTGGATGAAATGGACTTGTTTTGAATAACCCTTGTATTGAAAACCATGTTCCACAAGTGGATAGCTAGGATGAAGCATTGATTCTTGCAAAACACTTGTCAAAATCCTAAGAATTCAAGTTCTCCTATAAATACCCACTTGCTCTTCACACTTTTCTCACACATTTGAATCAAAACCTGCTCTAAATTGAAGTCTTGGCTTCATACCTGAGTATTTTGATTCAAATCTTCCTTGCTTAGACCTTTTGTAAGTTTCTTTCATGCTTTTTATGCATTTCAAGCGTGAAAGTCAAACAGTGTTTGACTTTCTGCTTTGATCAGTCTTTGTTCAACACAAAGTTCGTTTGAACTTTGCAACATGAGCGTAATCACGATGGTTATAGTCCCTTTTGACTATACCTACTGATTACCACGTTGATTAGGCGAACTGACAAGTCAAAGTTTCGGTCAATATGCACGTTTATGTGCATATTGTAACGAAACTATTTTCGGGTATCAAAAACACTTTGTTTTGATATCAAACCTGTTTTCTAACTTAGTTATACATGTTTTAACAAGTTTAACTCGTCACTTTTAGTGTAGTGCTTGGGTAAGGTCGTAAGTCAAGCGGTCTAAACAACCGCTTAGACTTTCGAACCCGGCCCATTTGGTCGATCATTACGATCCGACCAAACACATTAGGTGACCATAGTTTTATAGGGAATAACCTTCCGAGGTTATACCTTATGGTTACTTCGTTTAGTTAGTTGTATGATAGGTAGTTTATATGCCTTAAGAAAATGACCAAAATGCCCTTTTTATGCATAATTTCATTTTAAGCATATGTAACTTAACTTTTGGGATTTAAACTAATTATGAAACATAATTAAACATAGTAGGGCATATAATACTTGTCATAGGACTAGTTAGGCGGTCTAAACGCGCTTATGTGCGAACGACGCGTTAAAGTAGCATAAGCTACCTTAATGGATCGTAATGGGTCGTAAGCACTTAGGATAGGTTCTGATTTAGAATATAGGCTTGGTTAAACCATATCACATGAGTTCCAATACTCATTTGGTTTACAAGACCTCATTCTACCCGACCTTCCGATTTAGGTGTCGATTCACTAACATAGTATCCGTTACACTAGGAACCGCTTCAACACTTGAACACTTGATCCTTTGAGCTTTGTTATATCTTTTGAACAAGAACTATACGCAATCCCAGGCGAGTACATAGTTCCCCTCTTTTACCGTTTTCAAATGTTTTGGGGTGATTCATATGTGTAACCGATTTGTTTTTCAAATGTATGGCATATATGTGTTTACTAAGTGCTTTTATGTGTACTATTCCGATTATGCAAATGCGATGTTTATCCGAATCCTTAAAAGATCTACCTATCTTCATAGTTAGATTCTTATAGGATATTTGAAGTACAGTCTTAGATCTTCCTATCTTCATAGTAAGGTTTTTAAAAAGTACTTTACGACTCGATGGTTGTGATTTATGTGTAGATTTTTGGTGATTTAGATAACGAAAGTAGAGTAATACAATAAACACATGGTGGATACGCCGTTGGTACTTCCTATACATAATTGTGTTTATTCTATTACCCTTTGTGGTGTTATCCCGAATCACTATTAGGATTTAGGATGTTGTGGTACAATGATACGATGTGACAAGAACCTGATCCCTGTAGTATCTATCTATCTTCATAGCTTGAACATATATGGGAAGTTTAGAGTACTAATACTGGAGTCCTTGTTTGGATTCATTGTATACTTTAATGCGTGTTTGACTAGACGATGTAACGAGAACCTAATCCCTGTAGTATCTATCTATCTATCTTCATAGCTAGACATATATGGGATGTTTAGAGTACTAATACTGGAGCCCTTGTTTGGATTCATTGTGTACTTTAATGCGTGTTTATGTGGTAGTTGTGATTTAGGTAACGAAACGGGTGTAATAAAATAACATGGTGGATACGCCGCTGGTACTTCCTATATATAAGTGTTCTTATTTTATTATTCTTGTAGCGTTATCTGGATCACTTTAGGGTTTTGTGTACTATTGTTTCAATATTCGATTATCGAAATCTTCGTAGAATCTCCCATATCTTTATATGTGAGATTCTTAGAAGGATATCTAAAGTATTATCATGAATCATTGATTTGATTTATATAATACTCACACAAGTTTTGATTTATTTCAAAACAGTTATTATAAATCCTTAATTGAATTTCTAATAACACATTAACGAGTTTTACGATAGTTTCAACGAGATTACGATGTACAATTTCAAATTGCATAAAAATGACTTAGTAATAATCATATTGCCATATACAAAACTATTTGTCACGAGTTTTCACAATCAAGATTATGTATGGTGATACTAATTTTTTGCAAATCTTTGGCTTCAAGATCTATTTTCAATTGACAGCTCTCGTAGTTGTCAAAGTATTGCAATATCAAATGTTTTGCCATTTATTTGGCTAACAAAACCTATGTATTCGCCGGCATTTTTATGCTGACTATTTTTCACATATGTTTCAGGTTTTCAACTATTCAAGCATGCAACGCATAGGACTGCATTCGGGCCTTAGACTTCTTTATCAAAAGACAATTACATGTATTCTTTGTTTGTAAAACAATGTTAATAATATTGAAACAATTTAATACCAGTAGTTGTGAGTAATTTGTAACGTGACTCCCTGATATTTCCGCCGCGTGTTGTTGTATTACGCGATTGGGGTTTTACAGATTGGTATCAGAGCACTGGTTATAAGGAATTAGGTTATTAGCATGCCTTAAACCTAGTCTATAACCTTCCTAGGACCCAAACATGAGTAGACTTAGGACTTCTTTCGTAAATCCTCATCCTTATTCGTGCCACAACTACTCTATGATTTACGAATCATCTAACCTTAGATGATTTAAACCCTTAGGCTTTGTGCCTTAAGGTATTCCTCAAAATGGTTTTCTTAAAACATTTTCATTGAAATATTTCTCAAAATTTCTTCTTAAACGTTTTTGTCAAAATATTTCACAACATATTTTACCTCAAACGATTTGTATCAAAAGATTTCTTAAATGTTTTCCTCAAACGTTTTTCATCGAAATCTTGGGTTTTAATAATGTGAACACATGCAATCTGGAAGGGTGGATGCCTGTACCCCGAGTTTTCTATCTAAGGCTAGAGTGTTCGTACAAATCCGCATATTCGGACCAGTCACTCTTACCTGGGAACTCTTAGGCTGAGTGTCCACTTATAGGCTAAAGCATGTCTTTGTGAAACATTATAAAAACCTATCCATCTTGACCATGTCGAACAATTTCTAAACGACCTTGTAACACTACTCATTCATATTACCCTCGGTAATATGTTTACTATTCACGACAACTGAAACAACTTTTCTTTCACAATACTAATTCATCATATTACCTTCAGTGGTATGTTTGATTCGAGACAGTTGAAATGAATTTCATTTCATTTCACGACACTGTGAGATCCTATTTTCATTTTCGAAACACTACCTTTGCCTTATAAAATTTCAAATTTTTACCATTTGGATGAGAATTTTCAAAATTTCAGACACAAAGTTTCTTTATTTTAAAAAATTTAAAACATTTTATCTTAAAAACAATAAATTTTTAAATAAGTAAAGGAATTTATAACACAGACCATTAACTTGGTTTGTATTCTCTCATCCAAAATGTAATAAAAGTTTATTTTCAAACAACTTTTATTTCCAAACAAAATCCACAACACTGTATTTTCTAGGTACAAGAACGAGACTTATAAAGAAGATTTTTCTAAAGTCAAAATTTACACTATATATTCTAAGTACAAGAACGAGACCTATGAACGAGATTTTACTAGATCAAAGTTTTCACAATACAATAATGTTACAAACTCATAACAATTTGGTAAATCTAACTTATTTGGTTTTCTCTATAGCTGTACCTTCAAGATGCCTCCTCGCCGCGACGCCACATGGAACGCTGAACTGGCAGAAATGATTTCTCAGCAGCTAAATACTTTACTCCCAGGCATTGTGACCCAAGTCAATCAAATCCAAAACAATAACAACAACAATGTTTTATCGCCATGTAACTATAAACAATTCAACTCGGCTAAACCACTTAGGTTTAATGGGTCTGAAGAAGCAACTGCGCTCCTACAATGGTTTGAAAGTATAGAAAGCACATTCCGCCATGTTCAGTGTCCCAATGAGCGCAAGGTAGATTTCGCCTCGAGTGTCTTTCAAAGGAGAGCACTCACTTGGTGGAATGGTATTATGAGAGACCGAGGTGCCGATGTAGCAATGGAATTAACGTGGGAAGAAATTAAAGATCTTATGAAGAAAGAATTATGCCCACGAAGCGAAATAAGGGCACTTGAAAACGAGTTCTATCATCTAAAACAAGATAATGGGGAAAACCGTGCCTACACTGACCGATTTGAACAGTTAAGCCTACTTTTCCCCACTATGGTCACACCTTTGGATCGGGCCATTGAGAAGTACATTGATGGCCTACCTGATCCTGTCCAAGACATTGTCACTGGCAGCTAACCTGCAACGCTTAGAGAGGCTAAGGAATTAGCCGCTATCTTGACCGACTCCCAAGTTAGAAAAGGTAAACTATTTCGAAAGTGAAATAAGAAACAAAACGCCGAAACTACTAATGGGAATTCGAAAAGAACAAAGGCCGAATCTTCAAAAAATTCTAAAAAGTGCAAGGCTTCAAAGAATTTTGCAATCCCTGCACCTGTCCCACTAAACTCAGTAACCTTTAAGGGATTTTATCGTGGAAAGCAACCTCAGTGCAATCAATGCAACTATCATCATGCATCAAATTCTCCTTATCGCCAGTGTACAATCTGTGGGTTATTTGGACATCTAGCTATGACCTGTCGTATTCAGAACCGAGCAGCTCCTACTCAAACTCGCCCTCGAGCATGTTTCAATTGTGGTGATTTAAATCATTTCAAGCGAAACTGCCCCAAGCTTGCCAATTCTAATGGACGAGTGTTCAACGTCAATGAGGCTCAAGCTAATGATCAAGCACTTATGATCATTTGAACCTCTATATTTTCTGTTTATTTTCGAAAACAATGTACATATTTCAACTATGTTTGTAATGACAATGTAAATTTCAAGAAGTCTATCTTTATCCGTGTTATTCATTATTCCAATTACAAACTCTAATTTGTTTACACTATGTGTGATTACCTCTACATGCTGACTTTGAGGATTCTGTTCTTTAGGAACTAAATCTTGTAAAATTAGCATACCATGATTGCACTCTAGTGCATTCATACGAACTTGGTAACACGATCGATACGAACACTATGAACAAGTTAATACTATTTTGTGATCATAGCATTACATACATGATTTGTTTATTTAATATGTATAGTACGTGATTACAAATACAATTTGCTTCGTACGTTGGCTTAACATACATAGTACACTAAATTTTCAAACACATTTTGCTTAGTATGTTAACTTAGCATATCTAGCGCAAGATTTGAAAACACTTTCTTGATATACTTACCTTATGATGACAATGCACGATTAGTATATGTTGCATTCTACCTGCTTGGTTAATATGAAACATATATATAAACATTCGTACTAGAATAGAATGCCTACTACTAAATTTGTTATATGCAAAATAAGTAGTGCTATCAATTGCAAGTATGAAATACGATTCGATTTGACAGATGTTATGTTGTGACGATGATTGTTTGATTTAGACGATAGTTCGACCTTATTATTTGTTTACCCTCGCTTAACAAGAGGAGCTATGTAGACCATGTGACGAAACGAGTAATTATGGGTGCACACTTAATTATGAGATTCGACTCATGAGAATCATAGTAAGCCTTGTTAAGTATGGTGGCATAAGATCTAGAGTGATTAAGGTAACGGGAGGAGTATGATGCGATAAGAACATGGTGGATACGCTGATGGTACTTCCTATATATATATGTGTTCTTATTGCGTTATTCTTCAGAACATTGCTGAGATCATTCGGTGATTTTATGTTATCTTGGACCATTATGTGATTATGTGCTTAATTGTTATTTGTGTGGTTATTTTCGACGGACGATGACGAGTACATTCATTAACTCAAATCGAGCCGACCGGGAGTATATTATGGTGTTAAAGGTGACGATCTTGATGCCATAGGTATATTGACCCGTCTCCTATGCATGAGATGCTCATGGTGCATTGGATGTACCACGTGGGACGTTAGAAACCGTGTACGTGTAGTGCTTGAATGTACACCCCTTTGTTTGCTAGGAATTACACTAATAGCTTAGTATAACATAGTGCCATACTCAAACGATTTTTGTACACTAGTCAACTTTTTCTTTAAATTCACAAGTTTCGAGGGTTAAATACCTTGAGATGCTTTGAATATCCCAAATCACATTTTGAATCCCCTAAAATTTCCAACACCAACTGATGCTCCGCATCTTTGGGATCTAGCAATTTGCTTATCCATCAGTTGTTTCAATTTCACTCTACAGTCTCTTTCGAATAAATTTCGGGATGAAATTTCCTAAAGTAGGGGACACTGTAACACTTGTGTTCCGTAAACACCACACGATGTAGGACAATATCTCTTATCAAAGAAACAATGTGTTTTTGGTCTCTATGTTTGCTTTTTATGTTTAACAATTTCACATTTTGATTTTTAGTTAAATTTCAAGCTTTAAATCGTTTTCTGGAAAGTTATACGTAAACTGATGCATAAACGTAATCAATTTAATGCGACAAACAGTCCGGAATAGTGACATAGGCTTAACATACCTAAAATAACTTTTATATAACTTACTAATAAGTTTTGAAGGCTTTGGTGCGTCAAAATCTAGTTTATTCACTCTTAGGGACTATTTGCGTCAAACTGCGAAAGTCTACTGATTCGTATAGTAACGAGCATTCCGAAACTTGATCATAAGCTAAACATACCCTAAATATGCTTTACATAGCTTAGAAATAGGCTTTGAGGGGTTCGTTATGCGAAAATACGCTTATTTGATCACAGGGGCTAAAAGCGTCAAAACTGTGAAAGTATGCATTTTCGTGCATATTTAGCATTCTGACCATATCCGGACATCCAAATATTTTTGTAATCATTAAAATATTTTACTTTAATGATAGGAACACAAAAACTTCATTCGTTTCGCAATTTGGGTCATTTTCGCGTCCGTTACGATTTTCGTCAATTAACCGAACAATGCAACCGTACAGCCAAACGAACCGACATCCGAGATGTTTTCAAGCATATTTTATGTTCCCTACACTTTAAATTCATCATGGAGCTTAAAAATGGGTTTGACGGGTGTTAGAAGTGCCAAACACGACGAAACACACACAGGGACCAAAACTGTCATTTACTGAAAATGCTGGTCTACAGAGGCCCTTACGGACCGTATGTGGGACCCCTTGCGGTCCGTATACCTTGCCCAGATCAGCAGATTCATTGAATCTGCAATACAGCCAATTCCCATGGGTTTTAACCCCTGATTTTGGATGCTATGGACTTGTTTTGAATACCCATTGTATAGAAAACCATGTTCCACAAGTGGATGGCTAGGATGAAGCTTTGATTCTTGCAAAACACTTGTCAAAATCCTAAGAATTCAAGTTCTCCTATAAATACCCACTTGCTCTTCACACTTTTCTCACACATTTGAATCAAAACCTGCTCTAAGTTGAAGTCTTGGCTTCATACATGAGTATTTTGATTCAAATCTTCCTTGCTTGGACCTTTTGTAAGTTTCTTTCATGCTTTTTATGCATTTCAAGCATGAAAGTCAAACAGTGTTTGACTTTCTGCTTTGACTAGTCTTTGGTCAACACAAAGTTTGTTTGAACTTTGCAACGTAAGCGTAATCACGATGGTTATAGTCCCTTGTGACTATAACTACTGATTACCATGTTGATTAGGCGAAGTGACGAGTCAAAGTTTCGGTTAATATGCACGTTTATGTGCATATTGTAACGAAACTATTTTCGGGTATCAAAAACACTTTGTTTTGATATCAAACCTGTTTTCTAACTTAGTTATACAAGTTTTAACATGTTTAACTCGTCACTTTTAGTGTAGTGCTTGTGTAAGGTCGTAAGTCAAGCGGTCTAAACAACCGCTTAGACTTTCGAACCCGACCCGTTTGGTCGATCATTAAGATCCGACCAAACACATTAGGTGACCATAGTTGTATAGGGAATAACCTACCGAGGTTATACCTTATGTTCACTTCGTTTAGTTAGTTGTATGATAGGTAGTTTATATGCCTTAGGAAAATGACCAAAATGCCCTTTTTATGCATAATTTCATTTTAAGCATATGTAACTTAACTTTGGCATTTAAACTAATTATGCAACATAAATAAACATAGTAGGGCATATAATACTTGTCATAGGACTAGTTAGGCGGTCCGAACGAGCTTATGCGCGAACGACGCGTTAAAGTAGCATAAGCTACCTTAATAGATCGTAATGGGTCGTAAGCACTTAGGATAGGTTCCGATTTAGAATGTAGGCTTTGTTAAACCATATCACATGAGTTCCAATACTCATTTGGTTTACAAGACCTCATTCTACCCGACCTTCCGATTTAGGTGTCGATTCACTAACATAGTATCCGTTACACTAGGAACCGCTTCAACACTTGAACACTTGATCCTTTGAGCTTTGTTATATCTTTTGAACAAGAACTATACGCAATCCCATGAGAGTACATAGTTCCCCTCTTTTACCGTTTTCAAATGTTTTGGGGTGATTCATATGTGTAACCGATTTGTTTTTCAAATGTATGGCATATATGTGTTTACTAAGTGCTTTTATGTGTACTATTCCGATTATGCAAATACGATGTTTATCCGAATCCTTAAAAGATCTACCTATCTTCATAGTTAGATTCTTATAGGATATTTGAAGTACAGTCTTAGATCTTTCTATCTTCATAGTAAGGTTTTTAAGAAGTACTTTACGACTCGATGGTTGTGATTTATGTGTAGACTTTTGGTGAGTTAGATAACGAAACTTGAGTAATACAATAAACACATGGTGGATACGCCGCTGGTACTTTCTATATATAAATGTGTTTATTGTATTACCCTTTGTGGCGTTATCCCGAATCACTATTAGGATTTAGGATGTTGTGGTACAATGATACGATGTGACGAGAACCTGATCCCTGTAGTATCTATCTATCTTCATAGCTAGAACATATATTGGAAGTTTAGAGTACTAATACTGGAGTCCTTGTTTGGTTTCATTGTGTACTTTAATGTGTGTTTGACTAGACGATGTGACGAGAACCTAATCCCTGTAGTATCTATCTATCTTCATAGCTAGACATATATGGGATGTTTAGAGTACTAATACGGGAGCCCTTGTTTGGATTCATTGTGTACTTTAATGCGTGTTTACAAGTTGGTACAAGTTGACGATTTATGTGTTTATGTGGTAGTTATGATTTAGGTAACGAAACGGGTGTAATAAAATAAGAACATGGTGGATACGCCGCTGGTAGTTCCTATATATAAGTGTTCTTATTTTATTATTCTTGTAGCGTTATCTGGATCACTTTAGGGTTTTGTGTACTATTGTTTCAATATTCTAATAACACATTAACGAGTTTTACGATGGTTTAAACGAGATTACGATGTACAATTTCAAATGGCATAAAAATGACTTAGTAATAATCATATTGCTATATACAAAACTATTTGTCACGAGTTTTCACAATCAAGATTATGTATTGCAATACTAAATTTTTTCCATTCTTTGGCTTCAAGATCTATTTTCAGTTGACAGCTCTCGTAGTTGTCAAAGTATTGAAATATCAAATGTTTTGCCATTTATTTGGTTAACAAACCCTATGTATTCGCCGGCATTTTTATGCTGACTATTTTTCACATATGTTTCTGGTTTTCAACTATTCAAGCATGCAACGCATAGGACTGCATTCGGGCCTTAGACTTCTTAATCAAAAGACAATTACATGTATTCTTTGGTGGTGATGTGGAAAATATACCTACGGGATGAATCCATTGATTTGGAAAAGTTTATGAGGATGTTTATAGGTGTTGTTGAATGTGTACTATGACTAGATTCATTATCTTGGCATTTTTGGGTTTTATCTTTGCAAACGTTCTGATACATGTCTGTTAAAAATGAACGTTAGACATAGTGGTAGACTCTGTACCCCATCAATAATGTCAAAAGAAAACCACTACCAACTTTATTTATCCTATCATTGTTTGTTTTAGTAAAATTCCATCTTTTTTTTCTTTTTTTTTGCACAATTATTGAATATGATAATATAAGATTTTACTTTTTTTTACCCTCTTATATGACCAAATAATTCAAGATTGTAAAAATCTCAATCATTGACCAACTTAATGTAGATACGATTTTCCAGCTAAGCAAGACTGTGCCAATCTTTAACCGAGTCAGGCTTTTGGCTAGATAGACCCTTAAAGTTTATCACTGCTACATTAAGCAAGTTAGGTGGTTTACCCTTAAAGTATATCACTGGTACATTAAGCAAGTTAGGTGGTTTAGATAATGAGTAGAAACATCATTTGGGTGAACCAAAATGTGTGGTGTGAGACAGTATTTTTGTCTGCTCACTTTGCCAGTTTTATAAACAGTTTTATATAATGTGTACAGCTGCTATCAAAATTGATCCAATAATTCAATACGAGTGACTTTGAAATTTGAATCCGTCAACTTGTTTGGCCATTTTCTTTTTGGTTAAACTTTTTGATAACCCAATTTGACATTAGGGTGAAGCTGTGTAATCTTCTTTAAATACTTCTTTTTTTATTTAAAAATGTATTAAAATTAAGGTAGCATGTGTTTTATTTAAAAATGTATTAAAATTAAGGTAGCATGTGTTTTTGCTAGTTCCGGTTTTCATTTGCTATAGGAGTCAGTCCTGTTCTTGGTCCGGTTCCTGGACAGTATAAGTTAATCTGTCAATGAAATGGCCCTTTGGCTAACCAGAGTATGACGAAAAACATGACTCAAGAAAACTACCATGAATGATGTCATTGATCCAACAGATCCAAAACCTACAAACATAAAAACCAAATCAACTTGTCAAACCCTCAAACCATAAATCTTAGGGTGTAAGGAGTGGTTAAACACTTGAGAGTGACAAATTAAAAAATCAACCAATCAGAGTGCGTTACGTCAATCAGTGAAAAGTGTTTAAACTTTGCTGAAAAGTGTTGGCAATGGTTAGACACTTGGTAAAGTGGTAAACTTTAAAAAAAAAGTGTGATTGGTTAAGATTGGAATGGACCCCACCCCACACTACCCTCTCTCTCTCATACACTCCCTCTCTCTCTCTCTCTCTCTCTCTCTCCTACGATCATCTCCCCGCATCGGCAACCTATCCCCGCGACCAAACCTTCACCGAGCGGCAAACCCACCGGCGGCAGTGTTACCGCGCGGCAAAGGCACTTTGCAGAGTGGGTTTGCCGCCCACTCCGTAAACCCTTATGGCGAGATATTGCAAACAAAATTCTGTAAGAATTAGTAAAGATGTAAATCCATGCTAAAGAAAGGGATTATGAAGTAGTGACAGTCATTATATCTTACTCTGTAGTCTGTAAACTTATAAGGGTGCAGGGAGTGGTTACCTATTTGGAATAGGTAAACTCCCCATTCACCCAATCAGACAGTGTCACGTCAATTTAACTATTTTGTTTACCTAATGCTCAAAAACGTTGGCGGTAGCTTACCTATCTTGGATTAGGTAAACTATAATTTAAAAAAAAAACATAAGTAAAGGTTCACCCAATCATAGGAGGCAAAAGCTGACAAACACCCCTTCCCCTCATCGGTAAAGCTTCACCGCTCACACCCTTTCACCGATCGGTAAACACCATTGGCGGCGGTGTTACCGATCGGTAAACCGCTTACCGATGGTGTTTACGGCACCACTCCGCTCGAACTTCAGATGTTATATATAATTAGCATGAAATAGAAAGCATGCATCAATTGAACACTTGCCATAATCATAAGTTTCCAAGGATCACAACAATAAAGTGCACAAAATATGTTGAGATACACAACAATTAAAAGAATTTGCGTATATCAATGTTATATATAATTAGCATGAAATAGAAAGCATGCATCAATTGAACACTTGCCATAATCATAAGTTTCTAAGGATCACAACAATAAAGTGCACAAAATATGTTGAGATACACAACAATTAAAAGAATTTGCGTATATCAAGTAAGTTTTAGAAACATAACAAAAACTTAGATTACAATAACAACAATAATATATAATAGGAAAAATTATAAGTTTTGTCCTTTATCTTTATACCATTTTTCAGGCGGTGTCCTTTTTAACGAATATTAACAGACGGTGTTCTTTACTAGGTATTTTGTTGCAAGTTTAGTCCTTTACACCCAACTCAGTTAAAAAACCCTGTAAATTGTTGACAGGCGGTGTCCTTTATTAGGTATTTTGTTGCCAGTTTAGTCCTTTACCTAGTTTAGTCCTTTACACCAACAATTAACAGGGTTTTTTAACTGAGTTGGGTGTAAAGACTAAACTTGCAACAAAATACCTAGTAAAGGACACCGCCTGAAAAATGATATAAAGATAAAGGACGAAACTTGTAATTTTTCCTATATAATAAATGTAGATCCATCTATCTGAAAAGTATAGTTTGACGTAGTTGTACACCCAATCCCAATCCAATAATACCAGAGAACTAGTACCACCAACTTTTTCTCTCCTGTCATTATTTGATGTGTTTTGTTTTTGCACAATCGTTGTTGAATATGCTAATGTAAGATTCAACATATTTTATCCTCTTTTATGATCAAATAATTCAAGATGATAACTTTTTTAAAGAATGTCAGATCTAATTTCTAGATGTTCCTGTGATGTAAATATGATTAGCCAAGCGAGCCCAAGCTAATCTTCAATGAACTCATACTAGACGGTACGGGCTCGGCCTACGATACGACGCTAGGGGCCAAAGGGGATTCACTACTTTACAGAAATCAACGTCGGCCATTCGCCAACTGGCGTACGGGTACGCACCCGATTCGTTGGACGAGTATTTAAGGATGTCCGAAAGAACCGCACATGAATGTTTGCACAGGTTTTGCGAGTGGATCGTGAAATTATATAGCAAGAAATATCTGCGGAAAGCAAACGCAACCGACGTCCAAAAATTATGTCAAGCACACGAACAAAGACATGGTTTTCCAGGAATGCTCGAAAGCATTGATTGCATGCACTGGCCGTGGCAGAACGGCCCTACTGCCTGGCAAGGTCAATATACTCTGGGCAATCATGGTCATCCAACTATAGTTCTAGAGGTTGTTGCATCACAGCATCTCTGGATTTGGGATGCTTTTTTTGGTCTGTCTGGTTCACTTAATGACCGTAACATCATCTACCAGCCACAGATATTTGACGATGTAGTAGCAGGAACAGGTCTAGACACCAGTTTTACGGTTTTGGGGGTGAAAAAAGGCAGGGTTACTACCTTACGGATGGAATATACCCAACGTACTCTTCAATGAACTCAAGCAACCAACTACCAAGCTTACACAAAGTTGAAACATGATCATTACATTGGGCCAAAATGTGTGGTGTCAGCCAGTGGCGGAGCTTGACCAAAAGTTCCGAGGGGGCGGAAAGTTATGGGACCCAATTTATATATTAATATTTAGGCAAAATAATTGGGGGGACAATCCTATATAATTTTAAAATTTTCAGACGAAAAACAAGAAATTGTGCACTTCCAACCAAAACATTCGGGGGGTTGTTCCGCCATTTGGTGTCGGCAACATTTCTATCCGTCTATTTTGGATTCTTTAAAAACAATTAATACGTTATAAATGAGTACAACTATTATTGATAGGAATCCAATATTTTCAATAATTCATTCGGGTGACTTTGAATCACTCGACTTGTTTGACCATTCATTTTCTTTTTTAATAAACTTTTTGTAAACCCAAATTTACATGTTATCACATATATAGGATGGAGTAGTATAATCTGTATTAACCGACTCATTTTTTATTGAGTTAACTTCAGTTTTGCTCTCTGTGGTTTAATCACTTTGACGATTTTGTCTCAATCATTTAAAAACGGCCATTTTCCTCTTAGATGTTTCGATCTTTTCCCCAATTTGCTCCACGGCTCTAACTCCATCCATATTGTACGTTAACTAAAAGGGTATTTTTTTAATTTCAAGTATAAAGTAAGGGTCGAGTTAGCTCAAAATATGTAGTATTATGTAGTAAATTGTGTCGGTTTTTAGTATGTTAAATATCTTAAATCATATGTGTTAGATATTTATTGTTTGCGGGTATTTTTATACGAAACAGGTGTTAACGGAGGTTAAATGAGATAAGCAAGCTGAAAAGTGGGATCGACAAGTAAATATGGCACGTGAAACGAAAGAAAATAAACTGGACAAGCACGCGACACGCGGGAGTGCCTAGAGACCCGTCCGCGACGCGCCTGAGTTACGAGAATTAGGTCAGTCAAACTCGAAACATGTTGGTCAAGCAGATCACCCCCGCGACACGCGGGGGGGGGGGGGGGGGGGGGTTGTTCCGCCATTGGTGTCGGCAACATTTCTATCCGTCTATTTTGGATTCTTTAAAAACAATTAATACGTTATAAATGAGTACAACTATTATTGATAGGAATCCAATATTTTCAATAATTCATTCGGGTGACTTTGAATCACTCGACTTGTTTGACCATTCATTTTCTTTTTTAATAAACTTTTTTTAAACCCAAATTTACATGTTATCACATATATAGGATGGAGTAGTATAATCTGTATTAACCGACTCATTTTTTATTGAGTTAACTTCTGTTTTGCTCTCTGTGGTTTAATCACTTTGACGGTTTTGTCTCAATCATTTAAAAACGACCATTTTCCTCTTAGATGTTTCGATCTTGTCCCCAATTTGCTCCACGGCTCTAACTCCATCCATATTGTACGTTAACTAAAAGGGTATTTTTTTTAATTTCAAGTATAAAGTAAGGGTCGAGTTAGCTCAAAATATGTAGTATTATATAGTAAATTGTGTCGGTTTTTAGTATGTTAAATATTTTAAATCATATGTGTTAGATATTTATTGTTTGCGAGTATTTTTATACGAAACAGGCGTTAACGGAGGTTAAATGAGAGAAGCAAGCTGAAAAGTGGGATCGACAAGTAAATATGGCACGCGAAACGAAAGAAAATAAACTGGACAAGCACGCGACACGCGGGAGTGCCTAGAGACCCGTCCGCGACGCGCCTGAGTTACCAGAATCAGGTCAGTCAAACTCGAAACATGTTGGTCAAGCAGATCACCCCCGCGACACGCGGGGGGTGGGTGTAACATAGCCGAGACGCGCGGCCGAGGTAGACTACGTGAAATCCAATTTAAACGTCCAAAGTTAGATTTTGAGGGTACATTTTGACATAAATCGTTACCAGCCGTCGTGTGCAAACCCTAGGACGAAATTGGAGCATTACTTCTTCATCATTCAACATCTTTCAACCATTCAAGCATGTCCCAATCATTCTCAATCAAACATGAAGCTTCGATGACCACCATGAGCGGCTAAAACACCTGTAGCTCCCGCTCGGATGAATGATTGGGTAATTTTTCATTAAACTTTGTTTGTGGATTCGTTAGACTGTTAAATCTTGACTAATTGTGTTGGATTTGTGCAACGTTTCTTTATATTTGAATTATTTGTCATTTTATCAAGCGTATTGGCAACTTCCTTGCGTTGTTAGCGGGTTGGTAAATTGGGGGGTAAATGGTATAACTAAACGGATTATTAGATTGCATGGTGAATGTTAAAAACTATCTCTAATAATTAATCAAATTCATTAATCACAAGGCCATGTCTATGTGGTGTTTTGAATCTATATACAGGTTTTTGCGTTAAACGAACAATCAGGATTCCGGGTGGGTTTGCTTTTTCTCATATTGATCACAACTTTTGTAATTACTTTTCTTGTTTTTAAAATTAATTATTCAAACCCCCAAGTTAGGTAATTTTAGTTTTAGTTAAAATCTTCTACACTGACCACAAATTCCCCGTGGATACGATACCCTACTTATGCTATCTATGTAGTTTAATTAGGTTTTTGATTGACCCTAACGACAGTCATCAAAATGGCGATGTTGCCGGGGAAATCGTGCACTTAGTGTTAGTTTAGAATTTGTTGTTTTTATTGCTTTTAAAAAAAATCTAAAAAAAGGCAAAAGTATTTCTTTTTGTTTATTTTTGTTTCGTTCCGCTCTGTTTCTTGTTTACTTGTGTGCAGGTGATTTCTTATTGCATGCATACCAGGTTTTTAGGAAGATCTTCACTGCGCGTCAAAATCTACTTCTTCGTTCAGCCTTAAAAGGAAAAGCACCAATTTCCATCATGAATCCTTTAGGCAATCAACAAAATCCAAACCCGCAAACACCACAACAAGCACCAATTACATCGGAGCCACAAAATCAAACCCACACCCAAACCCAAACTCAACAAACTCCATCCATTGCACCACCATCAAACATAACCACCCAACCAACATCTGCTCCAACTGGAGACTTTCACGTGATTGGTGGACCACTTTACTCATTAGAAAGCCGATTACCACCATAACCTAATCCGTTGCGGGCTGTGAATCAACTGAATTTAGTGCCACTCCCAAACCGATCAGGTGTGATGTTTAACCAAGTGGACAATAGGCTAGAGCTAATACATGGGATGACGGGTATGGAGATGAAGAGTGGGGGATAAGTGATGGATATATGGGGTATCAAGGTGGGGTGCAAAATCTGGCAATGAACCGAAATCAACCAGGTTTTCAGTAGAGACAGCCGTGAGGTGGAGACGAATATCAAACTTCACCGCAGGGTTATCGGGCACCAGCAGCACCACATCATTGGCAAAGGGATCCTAGATTTCTGGATCCTAACATCAGAGGAGTAGAGAGTCTTAGACTAGTTAGAATAGATCAGGGCACATAGAACGAGAGAATGAGAGAGAGTTAGCAAAATTTCGCTTGAAGGAATGTGTATGTAAAGGATTTCGCTTGAAGCAGCTCAAGCGAAATCAACATGTTAAGATTTCGCTTGAGTCATGCTGAAGCGAAATCTCATTCTCTATATATAGGATGTCAAGGTCAAGCGAAATCAGAAGTTGTTTTTGTGTGATTTCCATACCGAGGTGCTGCCGGTGTGAGAACTGATTGTAATTGCTTTCATATCAATACAAATCAGTGTTAAAGTGAAGATTCAGCTGTTTATAGATCAAATACTTGTTTTCCGCACCTGTATTTGATGGAATTCCTCTGAACCGACTCGTTTAGGTCGCAAACACGATCCTACAATTGGTATCAGAGCCAGTTGAGGAGTTCTGCAGGATTTCAGCTGAAATTGACATCGTTCTCTTATTTCTACACCTTCTTTTCTCAGTTCAAAAAGATTTTACGGTCAAAACCTGTACAATTTCTCACAGATTGTGTAAAAATACAAGATAACAAACCCTTGAAAGTTTCATTGCAAAATTCGACGTAAAACTATCAGAAACAAACCTCCGAATGGATTTCGCTTGAACAAATCAGTTTTCTTTAGAGGATTTCGCTTGAAATTTCAAGCGACATCTAGATTTCGCTTCAAATAGTATTCTATTTCGCTTCAGGGCTGTCGCTTCAACGATTCCGCTTCAGAAATTATTACTTGACAATTTCGCTTGAAATAGATTCGCTTCAAAGGTTTTCGCTTCAAAGCTTAGGTTGTTGATTTCGCTTGAGAGTGAAACTGATTTGGTGTTTTCGCTTGAAAATATTTGACTTGAGATTTCGCTTGAGTGTATAATCTGATTTTGCTTCAAGAACTTATTTCACTTGAAAGGTCTCGCTTGAACTGTGATTGACTTGGTGATTTCGCTTGAACTCACTGTTGTGTGCAATTTTTGATTTCCGAAAAATGGACGAAGATTTTTACAACGCATTTGCTACTCCGGTTTCCTCGATCACTATGGCACAGAACACGATGATGGAAAACGAAACGGGAACAATGCAAAAACCTCCGAAACTCATGAACATCGAGGAGTACAAAAGTTGGGAAGAAAAGT
Organism: Helianthus tuberosus; assembly: GCA_030545235.1. NCBI lineage: Eukaryota > Viridiplantae > Streptophyta > Magnoliopsida > Asterales > Asteraceae > Helianthus > Helianthus tuberosus. The sequence continues at coordinate 16,127,658 of CM060402.1, read as the reverse complement.
TTGAAAACTAGGTACAGGCAAATTATCTAGATGCATGGGAGAATGTCGAAACAAAATATGTTAGACCAATGAATGACGATGAAGAGAAAATTCCGATTAAAGATCTTAGTGCTGAAAACCGGAAGAAATACAAAGATGAGAAGATGATGTTAAGTCTGATTCAACAAGCAGTTAAAGAAGACATCCTTGTTCTATTACAACATAATGGAACATCTTATTCAATCTGGAAAGCGTTAAAGTCAAAGTTTCAAGGCAGTGAGGAAATGGTCAAGAACAAGAAGTCTTTACTGAAAAAAGAGTTTGATTTGTTTCGAAGATTGAAAAATGAGGACACTAAGCAAATAATTGAGAGATACTGCAATCTGTTGGCGAATATGAAACGATTGAAGATCAATAAAGACAATGAGGAATTGATTGAAAAATTATCAGATGCGTTACCGTATGAAACATGGGGTACTTATCTCATGATGCTAAGAAACAAGAAAGGTTTTAAAGATTTGACACTGAGCAAGTTTATCGAAAAGATTGAAGCTCAGGAAATGGAGCAGAGAAAGGTTATTCGGATGAAAGATTTCGATGGTGAACAGGATATTGGGTTGTATTACAAAGCAGGGGTGAATGAGAAGTCTACAAATCTATCTCCAAAAATAGAAACTGCTTACAACGCCAAGAATGAATCTGGAAGTTCATCATCAAGATCAAATAGCAAAACAAGTTTCACATCATTTCCGTCTTTTGACCCGAACATTTCAACAACAAAGAATGGCAAGAAATTTCAGTGCAACATTGTACTGAATTTGGAAAATGATGAAGAATATTCAGCAGAAATTGCTAAGAGTCACATGTCTTTATTGGGAACTGTTCTTGAATCTTATGGTAGTTTTGTTGCAGGTCGAATCGGGAATCCAATGCTGACAAAGGAAGATTACGACCAGATAGATGCTGAAGAGATGGAACTGATGGACATAAAATGGTGCTTGGCCAGTGTGTTGAGGAGAGCTGAGAAATTCAAGAAAATCACTGGAAGAGATGATCTTCGTGAGGCTGGTACTTCTACTTTAGGTTTTGACAAATCTAAAGTTACTTGTTTTCGTTGCAGGGAGAAAGGACACTTCAAGAGGGAGTGCAAAAACCGCGAAGCAAGTGGAGCTCAAAATCCATTTAACAACAACAATGATTATTATCGAAAAGCCATCTACCATCAAGTTGTTCAACAACCATCTCAACAACAACAACATCAAGCACAAACTGCACATGGAATGCACATTATTGAAGACTCTGGAAAGAGAGCTTGTGCAGTGAATCAAAATTCTTCAAAGAGAACTGATGGTAGTGCATTGATAATAGATCAAGATGATGAAAAACTACCAGAGGGTTTTAGCTGGGAGAATTTCAATTGGGATAACTATATTCCTGATCAAAACAAAGCTTATACAGCTTTTGTTGCCAAAGTTGAAGAAGATAGTGATGATGATCGTGAGTATTGGGCGAGAAAATTTGATGCTGATATGAAACTGATTGCTGAAAGTGATAGTGAAGATGAAAAGGTTAAAAAGAAGAAGAAAAAGGTCAAGACTCCAGTGAGCAGTGATGACGAAGAAATTCCAGTGATCAAAAGGAAAGTAAAGGTTGAAGTTGCAAAGTTCAAAGTTGATGAAGAAGTTGATGCAAAGAAGATTCCAGTGAAGTGTGAAAACTGTGAAGCTGTGAAGAAGCAAAACAGTACATTGATCTATAACTTGAATAGTTTGAAGGAATCTTATGATGTACTGAATAAAGCAATGAATCAATACAATCAAACAAGTGAAGAACAAGCAACAGCGATGAAAACACTTCAGGGTGCTTTTATGACTAAGCAAAAAGTGGTGAACAACTACATTGAGAAGTGTGCTGTGCTAGAACAAAAGTTGGAATTGCAAAGAATTGAGACTGAAAGAGTTAATCGTTTGTTGAAAAGTTACTCATGTACTTCTTATGTCATTGACAGGATTTATCCAACTGTTGAAGGCATGAAGGCATTTGAAGAGGATGAAGTAACTGAAGAAAAGAATGCTGAAAAAGTGGCTGAAGAAAAGACTCCAGAAAAGAAGAACAAGAAGAAGAATGACTCAAAGAAAAAGACTGACAAGAAGGATTCTGGTAAGAAACAAGATGTCAGTTACAACAAGTGTCCACCTCCGTTAGAAAATGGATATTTGCCCAGGAATCCAAATCAGGAAAGAGTCGAAAAAGCAACAAATTTACAGTGGGAGTCGGAGTTGTCAGTCAATTTGCCAGAAAATATTGATGTCGTGTTTACATCATCTGACATTGATCATGAGTCCGAGTTAATTAAGAAAGTCGTCGATCAGGTGTTGGATAAAGATGAAACTGAGGAGTCAAAGTTGGAGTCCAACTCAGAGTCAAAGTCAGAGTCAGAGTCAAAGTCTGGTTCTGAAAGTTCGAGTTCGACGGTCAACAGTCAAAATTCTTCAGTTAAAAGGGTTTACAACAAAGAATTCCTGTTATCAAAATCTAATTTGAGTGACGAAACATTCAAAGTTGCATATACATTGAATGATTCCGACAAATTATATTCTGATGAGGAATTTCCACTAAGAGGCGTAAAAACTGAGATGATCAAAAATATTTTCAAACTAACAGAAATCAATTTTTCTGAATTAAAAGATGTAAATCTTATTGATAAACCTAAAAAATACACCTCAAGAGTACAACAAAGATTAAACAAGAAAAAAGGTTACAGTTCTGGTTCTGGTTTTCAAAAGAAACCAAACCCTAACCGTAATTTCAAAAAGAAAGGTCTTGGTTTTACTCCAACAGAAAAACAGAAAAATGAAACATATGTTCGTGATTTTAAAGCAAAGATGACATTTGTTTCAGGTACATCAAGAGATGAGGAAGAAAAGAAAAGGTTTTGGAGGCAGTCGAATAGTAAATTCCTTGCAAAGAAGCAAGAAGAGATGAAAGAAACGAGAACCTGTTTCCAATGCAACACTGTTGGACACATTGCCAGAGATTGTTCTAAGGCAATATCATCAAAACAGGGAGTTTTTCGTAAACAAAAAGAGAAAGTGGTTAAGTTTGAACCGCCAATTGACCGAACCAAATTATTCAAAAATTCTACTTTTGAAATTGGTGAAAGTTCAAACAGATTTTACAAGAAGAAAGCAAATCTTGACACTCAGAAATGGGTTGTTAAGAAATCGGTTGATAGTTCTGGCGATGAATCTGATTCCATAAAATCAGAAGAGTCACAGGTTGAGTTAAAATTGAAAACTTCAGTTCCTCCAATGGATGATGTTCATTTTCCACCATTGAAGGATGAAAATTTTAAGAAGAAAATTGGTAAAGTTGAAATATCAAACCAATTTTATGATGATAACAAAGTTTTTGATGTTGATAAGGCCTTTAACCCCACTGTGAAACACATTTTTGGTAAAATGATTGATCGAAAAGTCAAAGGAGTTAAAGAATTTTACGAGAAGAAGATGCAGAAAGATAAAGTTGAACCATCCCTAGTTCGTGACTGGGATGGTACATACTACGAACAGTAAGTCTGTGGACTTGCCGGAGATCCCAAGTTGGTAATCGTGGATCAGGAATCGGCATCATTCTTTGTATTTGATTATGTTGTTTGTACAAGTGGTAAATCAGGGACATTAAGTTGTATCTGATTTTCTACAAGTGATTGGTAAACAATGAGATGAACCAAATCTCTAACTTTACAAGTGGTAAAAACAAACTTATTTTCCGGAAAAATCATTTTGATTAAAACAAACTTAAGTGTTTTGAAATCTAAATGAGAAAATAGTTTGTTGTGAGGGGGAGTTCTGATTGTTTATGCCAAGTGGATGGCGATTTGAAGTGATTTGATATCAGTTGTCATTTTATTGTACAGTTTATTTTCAAATTTCCTAAAATGTGTTTGCATTTTAGGGGGAGTAAGAAATTTTAGAAAATCCAAAAACATTTGAAAATTTGAAAAATCCAAAAACATGATATAATGAAAATGAGTTTTGTTGCATAAAAGAGGAAATGATAGTACATCAGTGGACTATCACAACATGCTAAAGAATTGGAAAGTTAAAAAGTGATAAACGGTCTCACTGATGATGTGCCAGTAGGTTTTTGCACATTTAGTAGATTGTGACGAGATATAAACCTAAATTTCAAACTTGCTTGTTCTGTGGGTTAACACAAACTTGGATATATAGGTAACCCCTGAAATCTTGTTTGAAAGGTCCCTTATTCTGAGATACTAGGTCTTTATGCTCAGTGATATCTGGGGTATTATCCCGGGACTTCTGCTGAAAGAAATTTCTGACCTAGTCCCCGGATAATGCTTTCTGCAAATGCTTGAAACATAGCATCGCCCTCAGCACGCTGATGAAACAATAAAATTGATAGTCGCTGCTGTTGTAATGCAAAAGATCCTCTAAAGGGGACACACCAAAAGTCGAAGCCGTCATCTCTCTGCGTATCGAAAGATCGACCTGAGCTCTCACGGCCCTCGTACTATAATTTATTCCCCTGACAGATATCATCTGTGGTATACTCACCTGTAAGACTGAATATTGGGATCTGGATACGGGAGTATATTCAAGTAGTGGGACACACGAATAAGTTCAAGAGCTTAAAACATTAACCTCGTATCTCGAAACAGTTGAACTTTGTGTGAAAATTTAAGTGGACCAGTATACTGACAATCTAAGTGAATCGTTTAGAGCTTAAAATGAAATGAAGCTTAACGGTGTTGGTGATTGGTCTCAAAAACTGATATGATCCTCTTGCGCGAACTCACAAAAATATTGTTTGTAAATATTTCTTTATTGCATTACTTTATAGTAAAAAATTCCAAAAAGATTTTAGTGTGTTTTAGCATAAATTTTGAAAAATTCAAAAAGATTTTCGACAACTGATGTTGGAGAGCTGATTTTCAAAGTTCCGAGTGCTAAACATGATGAGTATGATTTGAGGGGGAGTTTGTGTTTAAAACTGATTATTTTTGTTAAATCTTCAAGTGGTTCATCAGATTGAAAGATTATTTTGATTAGGTTTTTAGAGAAGAGTTTGAATTAGTGAAAGTTTATATGTTTGAAATGAGTAAATTGTAAAATTTATTGTAAGGTAGAGTTTATGCAGGTTTAAAGTTTGAGAAGTGATGATTCTGAAAAGCCAAAATTGTGAAAGTCAGACAACGATTCTGAAGCAAATGATGCTGAAGAACTGAAGGAATACCAGCACATTGCAAGGGGGAGTCTGTTGATGCTGATAGAAAGAGTAAAGCCCAGAGACTGATCAAGACTGAAGATATGAAGACACAACATTGTTGTGACTCGATAGTCGACTCGTCAACATCTGAGGGGGAGTCTGTTGGTACACTACATCTGTCGACTTCGTCTTGTATCGAGTCTTAGACTAGTTAGAATAGATCAGGGCACATAGAACGAGAGAATGAGAGAGAGTTAGCAAGATTTCGCTTGAAGGAATGTGTATGTAAAGGATTTCGCTTGAAGCAGCTCAAGCGAAATCAACATGTTAAGATTTCGCTTGAGTCATGCTGAAGCGAAATCTCATTCTCTATATATAGGATGTCAAGGTCAAGCGAAATCAGAAGTTGTTTTTGTGTGATTTCCATACCGAGGTGCTGCCGGTGTGAGAACTGATTGTAATTGCTTTCATATCAATACAAATCAGTGTTAAAGTGAAGATTCAGCTGTTTATAGATCAAATACTTGTTTTCCGCACCTGTATTTGATGGAATTCCTCTGAACCGACTCGTTTAGGTCGCAAACACGATCCTACAGGAACACTCATCCCCGATTGTCATGCCAGTTGCACAGGGGAATGCAGATAGATCATTTGAGGAAAAACCTCATAATCTAAACATGCTACCTACCTTTCACGAGAACGGTATTGAAGAACCATATGCCCACATTGAAGAATTTGAAGCAGTTTGTAGTATGATAGGTGGACACGAGTTCACACAGGATCAGGTGAAGTTGGTACTATTTCAGTTCTCTCTAAAGGACTCAGCATGCGAGTGTTTAATTTCTTTGCGTTACGCAAGCATTCACACATGGCAAGAGATGCAGCAATAGTTCTTAAAAGAATATTATACGCCACAAAGAACCAGAATGGGGAGAGTTGCGCTTAGAGAATTCCAACAACTTCCGTGTGAATTGTTATATGAGTCGTGGAAGCGGTTCAATCCATTGATTCGTAATTGTCCTCATCATGGTATTCCACGATGGGAGTTAATCACCGCTTTCCATGGTGAGTTGTCAAAGGAGGATAGGCAAGACATAATGGCCACAACGGGTGGTACTTTTCTGAAAATCATGTTGACTTGGATTGGGATTATTTAGATATCGTAGCAGTTGATTCGAAGAGACAGGCCCAATAAGATAGAGGAAAGAAGTATCTGGTTTCTACATCAGCTAGTACGGGAATGTCTACAACTAGGGTTGATCAGTTGGAAAGAGAGAGAGAGAGAGAGGCGTTGGAACGCCAATTGGAGGAAGAGATGCATTACATGTTGCTCAGTCATATCCGATTTGTGATTTGTGTGGCGACATAAACCACGTTTGCGAGAATTGCCCGGTACAGTTTGGTACAACTCATGAGGAAGTTAATAAGGTCTACGGTGGTGATCAACAGAGATATGATATGAATTCAAACACATATCACCCAGGTTTGGGTAATCATCCTAATTTTAGGTACAGTAATACTACTAATCAATTAAATCCTCATTTTCAGGTACCAAATCAGGGAGGTCAGCAATACCAAAACAGACAGCCGGGTTACAATAGCAAACGTTACAATCAAAAGGGTTACCCATAGAGTGTAAACCAAGGAAGATCGAGTGGTTCAGCCGAAAGTTCAAATAATGAGATATTGGAATTGCTAAAACAGTTAAAGAAGGATCAAGAGTTGCAAGCCACGGCCTATCAAACTTTAGAGAAACAAGTTGCACAGTTGGCGACTGAAGTAGCTCAAGGAAGAAGAGATCCAGGGAAACTACTGAGTGACACCACAAATATTTTACTTTAATGATAGGAACACAAAAACTTCATTCGTTTCGCAATTTGGGTAATTTTCGCGTCCGTTACGATTTTCGTTAATTAACCGAACAACGCAACCGTACAGCCAAACGAACCGACATCCGAGATGTTTTCAAGCATATTTTATGTTCCCTACACTTTAACTTCATCATGGAGCTTAAAAATGGGTTTGACGGGTGTTAGAAGTGCCAAACACGACGAAACACACACAGGGACCAAAACTGTCATTTACTGAAAATGCTGGTCTACAGAGGCCCTTACGGACCGTATGTGGGACCCCTTACGGTCCGTATACCTTGCCCAGATCAGCAGATTCATTGAATCTGCAATACAGCCAATTCCCATGGGTTTTAACCCCTGAATTTGGATGCTATGGACTTGTTTTGAATACCCATTGTATTGAAAACCATGTTCCACAAGTGGATGGCTAGGATGAAGCTTTGATTCTTGCAAAACGCTTGTCAAAATCCTAAGAATTCAAGCTCTCCTATAAATACCCACTTGCTCTTCACACTTTTCTCACACATTTGAATCAAAACCTGCTCTAAGTTGAAGTCTTGGCTTCATACCTGAGTATTTTGATTCAAATCTTCCTTGCTTGGACCTTTTGTAAGTTTCTTTCATGCTTTTTATGCATTTCAAGCATGAAAGTCAAACAGTGTTTGACTTTCTGCTTTGACTAGTCTTTGGTCAACACAAAGTTTGTTTGAACTTTGCAACGTAAGCGTAATCACGATGGTTATAGTCCCTTGTGACTATACCTACTGATTACCACGTTGATTAGGCGAAGTGACGAGTCAAAGTTTCGGTCAATATGCACGTTTATGTGCATATTGCAACGAAACTATTTTCGGGTATCAAAAACACTTTGTTTTGATATCAAACCTGTTTTCTAACTTAGTTATACAAGTTTTAACATGTTTAACTCGTCACTTTTAGTGTAGTGCTTGTGTAAGGTCGTAAGTCAAGCGGTCTAAACAACCGCTTAGACTTTCGAACCCGACCCGTTTGGTCGATCATTAAGATCCGACCAAACACATTAGGTGACCATAGTTGTATAGGGAATAACCTACCGAGGTTATACCTTATGTTCACTTCGTTTAGTTAGTTGTATGATAGGTAGTTTATATGCCTTAGGAAAATGACCAAAATGCCCTTTTTATGCATAATTTCATTTTAAGCATATGTAACTTAACTTTTGGCATTTAAACTAATTATGCAACATAAATAAACATAGTAGGGCATATAATACTTGTCATAGGACTAGTTAGGCGGTCCGAACGCGCTTATGCGCGAACGACGCGTTAAAGTAGCATAAGCTACCTTAATAGATCGTAATGGGTCGTAAGCACTTAGGATAGGTTCCGATTTAGAATGTAGGCTTTGTTAAACCATATCACATGAGTTCCAATGCTCATTTGGTTTACAAGACCTCATTCTACCCGACCTTTCGATTTAGGTGTCGATTCACTAACATAGTATCCGTTACACTAGGAACCGCTTCAACACTTGAACACTTGATCCTTTGAGCTTTGTTATATCTTTTGAACAAGAACTATACGCAATCCCAGGAGAGTACATAGTTCCCCTCTTTTACCGTTTTCAAATGTTTTGGGGTGATTCATATGTGTAACGGATTTGTTTTTCAAATGTATGACATATATGTGTTTACTAAGTACTTTTATGTGTACTATTCTGATTATGCAAATACGATGTTTATCCGAATCCTTAAAAGATCTACCTATCTTCATAGTTAGATTCTTATAGGATATTTGAAGTACAGTCTTAGATCTTCTTATCTTCATAGTAAGGTTTTTAAGAAGTACTTTACGACTCGATGGTTGTGATTTATGTGTAGACTTTTGGTGAGTTAGATAACGAAACTTGAGTAATACAATAAACACATGGTGGATACGCTGCTGATACTTTCTATATATAAATGTGTTTATTGTATTACCCTTTGTGGCGTTATCCCGAATCACTATTAGGATTTAGGATGTTGTGGTACAATGATACGATGTGACGAGAACCTGATCCCTGTAGTATCTATCTATCTTTATAGCTAGAACATATATTGGAAGTTTAGAGTACTAATACTGGAGTCCTTGTTTGGTTTCATTGTGTACTTTAATGTGTGTTTGACTAGACGATGTGACGAGAACCTAATCCCTGTAGTATCTATCTATCTTCATAGCTAGACATATATGGGATGTTTAGAGTACTAGTACTGGAGCCCTTGTTTGGATTCATTGTGTACTTTAATGCGTGTTTACGAGTTGCTACAAGTTGACGATTTATGTGTTTATGTGGTAGTTGTGATTTAGGTAACGAAACGGGTGTAATAAAATAAGAACATGGTGGATACGCCGCTGGTAGTTCCTATATATAAGTGTTCTTATTTTATTATTCTTGTAGCGTTATCTGGATCACTTTAGGGTTTTGTGTACTATTGTTTCAATATTCTAATAACACATTAACGAGTTTTACGATGGTTTAAACGAGATTACGATATACAATTTCAAATGGCATAAAAATGACTTAGTAATAATCATATTGCCATATACAAAACTATTTGTCACGAGTTTTCACAATCAAGATTATGTATTGCAATACTAAATTTTTTCCATTCTTTGGCTTCAAGATCTATTTTCAATTGACAGCTCTCGTAGTTGTCAAAGTATTGAAATATCAAATGTTTTGCCATTTATTTGGCTAACAAAACCTATGTATTCGCCGGCATTTTTATGCTGACTATTTTTCACATATGTTTCAGGTTTTCAACTATTCAAGCATGCAACGCATATGTATTCTTTGGTGGTGATGTGGAAAATATACCTACGGGATGAATCCATTGATTTGGAAAAGTTTATGAGGATGTTTATAGGTGTTGTTGAATGTGTACTATGACTAGATTCGTTATCTTGGCATTTTTGGGTTTTATCTTTGCAAACGTTATGTCTGTTAAAAATGAACGTTAGACATAGTGATAGACTCTGTACCCCATCAATAATGTCAAAAGAAAACCACTACCAACTTTATTTATCCTATCATTGTTTGTTTTAGTAAAATTCCATCTTTTTTTTTTGCACAATTATTGAATATGATAATATAAGATTTTACTTTTTTTTACCCTCTTATATGACCAAATAATTCAAGATTGTAAAAATCTCAATCATTGACCAACTTAATGTAGATACAATTTTCCAGCTAAGCAAGACTGTGCCAATCTTTAACCGAGTCAGGCTTTTGGCTAGATAGACCCTTAGGGTGAAGGGAGTGGAAAGTGGTAAACCCACTTTACCACATGGCAAACCAATGCCATCAATTTTGCCGAACACAATTTGCCGAAAAACATGGCAAAATCGGTGAGTGGATGCCGATTCGGGAAGAGGGGGTGATGTGAGAGAGAGGGTATTGTGGGGTGGGGTCCAATCCAATCTCAACCAATCACACCTTTTTCCTTTTTTTTTTTTTTAAATAGTTTACCACTTCACCAAGTGTCTAAACCATTGCCAACATTTTGAGCATAGTTTACCACTTTGACATGGCACACTCTCATTGGTTGATTTTTTAATTTGCCACTCAAAGTGTTTAACCACTCCCTTCACCCTTAAAGTTTATCACTGCTACATTAAGCGAGTTAGGTGGTTTACCCTTAAAGTATATCACTGGTACATTAAGCAAGTTAGGTGGTTTAGATAATGAGTAGAAACATCATTTGGGTGAACCAAAATGTGTGGTGTGAGACCGTATTTTTGTCTGCACACTTTGCCAGTTTTATAAACAGTTTTATATTGTTATAAATGTGTACAGCTGCTATCAAAAGTGATCCAATAATTCAATACGACTGACTTTGAAATTTGAATCCGTCAACTTGTTTGGCCATTTTCTTTTTGGTTAAACTTTTTGATAACCCAATTTGACATTAGGATGAAGCTGTGTAATCTTCTTTAAATACTTCTTTTTTTATTTAAAAATGTATTAAAATTAAGGTAGCATGTGTTTTATTTAAAAATGTATTAAAATTAAGGTAGCATGTGTTTTTGCTAGTTCCGGTTTTCATTTGCTATAGGAGTCAGTCCTGTTCTTGGTCCGGTTCCTGGACAGTATAAGTTAATCTGTCAATGAAATGGCCCTTTGGCTAACCAGAGTATGACGAAAAACATGACTCAAGAAAACTACCATGAATGATGTCATTGATCCAACAGATCCAAAACCTACAAACATAAAAACCAAATCAACTTGTCAAACCCTCAAACCATAAATCTTAGGGTGTAAGGAGTGGTTAAACACTTGAGAGTGACAAATTAAAAAATCAACCAATCAGAGTGCGTTACGTCAATCAGTGAAAAGTGTTTAAACTTTGCTGAAAAGTGTTGGCAATGGTTAGACACTTGGTAAAGTGGTAAACTTTAAAAAAAAAGTGTGATTGGTTAAGATTGGAATGGACCCCACCCCACACTACCCTCTCTCTCTCATACACTCCCTCTCTCTCTCTCTCTCTCTCTCTCTCTCCTACGATCATCTCCCCGCATCGGCAACCTATCCCCGCGACCAAACCTTCACCGAGCGGCAAACCCACCGGCGGCAGTGTTACCGCGCGGCAAAGGCACTTTGCAGAGTGGGTTTGCCGCCCACTCCGTAAACCCTTATGGCGAGATATTGCAAACAAAATTCTGTAAGAATTAGTAAAGATGTAAATCCATGCTAAAGAAAGGGATTATGAAGTAGTGACAGTCATTATATCTTACTCTGTAGTCTGTAAACTTATAAGGGTGCAGGGAGTGGTTACCTATTTGGAATAGGTAAACTCCCCATTCACCCAATCAGACAGTGTCACGTCAATTTAACTATTTTGTTTACCTAATGCTCAAAAACGTTGGCGGTAGCTTACCTATCTTGGATTAGGTAAACTATAATTTAAAAAAAAAACATAAGTAAAGGTTCACCCAATCATAGGAGGCAAAAGCTGACAAACACCCCTTCCCCTCATCGGTAAAGCTTCACCGCTCACACCCTTTCACCGATCGGTAAACACCATTGGCGGCGGTGTTACCGATCGGTAAACCGCTTACCGATGGTGTTTACGGCACCACTCCGCTCGAACTTCAGATGTTATATATAATTAGCATGAAATAGAAAGCATGCATCAATTGAACACTTGCCATAATCATAAGTTTCCAAGGATCACAACAATAAAGTGCACAAAATATGTTGAGATACACAACAATTAAAAGAATTTGCGTATATCAATGTTATATATAATTAGCATGAAATAGAAAGCATGCATCAATTGAACACTTGCCATAATCATAAGTTTCTAAGGATCACAACAATAAAGTGCACAAAATATGTTGAGATACACAACAATTAAAAGAATTTGCGTATATCAAGTAAGTTTTAGAAACATAACAAAAACTTAGATTACAATAACAACAATAATATATAATAGGAAAAATTATAAGTTTTGTCCTTTATCTTTATACCATTTTTCAGGCGGTGTCCTTTTTAACGAATATTAACAGACGGTGTTCTTTACTAGGTATTTTGTTGCAAGTTTAGTCCTTTACACCCAACTCAGTTAAAAAACCCTGTAAATTGTTGACAGGCGGTGTCCTTTATTAGGTATTTTGTTGCCAGTTTAGTCCTTTACCTAGTTTAGTCCTTTACACCAACAATTAACAGGGTTTTTTAACTGAGTTGGGTGTAAAGACTAAACTTGCAACAAAATACCTAGTAAAGGACACCGCCTGAAAAATGATATAAAGATAAAGGACGAAACTTGTAATTTTTCCTATATAATAAATGTAGATCCATCTATCTGAAAAGTATAGTTTGACGTAGTTGTACACCCAATCCCAATCCAATAATACCAGAGAACTAGTACCACCAACTTTTTCTCTCCTGTCATTATTTGATGTGTTTTGTTTTTGCACAATCGTTGTTGAATATGCTAATGTAAGATTCAACATATTTTATCCTCTTTTATGATCAAATAATTCAAGATGATAACTTTTTTAAAGAATGTCAGATCTAATTTCTAGATGTTCCTGTGATGTAAATATGATTAGCCAAGCGAGCCCAAGCTAATCTTCAATGAACTCAGACTAGACGGTACGGGCTCGGCCTGCGATACGGCGCTAGGGGCCAAAGGGGATTCACTACTTTACAGAAATCGACGTCGGCCATTCTCCAACTGGCGTATGGGTACGCACCCGATTCGTTGGATGAGTATTTAAGGATGTCCGAAAGAACCGTACATGAATGTTTGCACAGGTTTTGCGAGTGGATCGTGAAATTATATAGCAAGAAATATCTGCGGAAACCAAACGCAACCGACGTCCAAAAATTATGTCAAGCACACGAACAAAGACATGGTTTTCCAGGAATGCTCGAAAGCATTGATTGCATGCACTGGCCGTGGCAGACCTGCCCTACTGCCTGGCAAGGTCAATATACTCTGGGCAATCATGGTCATCCAACTATAGTTCTAGAGGTTGTTGCATCACAGGATCTCTGGATTTGGGATGCTTTTTTTGGTCTGTCTGGTTCACTTAATGACCGTAACATCATCTACCAGCCACAGATATTTGACGATGTAGTAGCAGGAACAGGTCTAGACACCAGTTTTACGGTTTCGGGGGTGAAAAAAGGCGGGGTTACTACCTTACGGATGGAATATACCCAATGTACTCTTCAATGAACTCAAGCAACCAACTACCAAGCTTACACAAAGTTGAAACATGATCATTACATTGGGCCAAAATGTGTGGTGTCAGCCAGTGGCGAAGCTTGACCAAAAGTTCCGAGGGGGCGGAAAGTTATGGGACCCAATTTATATATTAATATTTAGGCAAAATAATTGGGGGGACAATCCTATATAATTTTAAAATTTTCAGACGAAAAATAAGAAATTGTGCACTTCTAACCAAAACATTCGGGGGGTTGTTCCGCCATTTGGTGTCGGCAACATTTCTATCCGTCTATTTTGGATTCTTTAAAAACAATTAATACGTTATAAATGAGTACAACTATTATTGAAAGAATCCAATATTTTCAATAATTCATTCGGGTGACTTTGAATCACTCGATTTCTTTGACCATTCATTTTCTTTTTTAATAAACTTTTTGTAAACCCAAATTCACATGTTATCACATATATAGGATGGAGTAGTATAATCTGTATTAACCGACTCATTTTTTATTGAGTTAACTACTGTTTTGCTCTCTGTGGTTTAATCACTTTAACGGTTTTGTCTCAATCATTTAAAAACGGTCATTTTCCTATTAGATGTTTCGATCTTGTCGCCAATTTGCTCCACGGCTCTAACTCCGTCCATATTGTATGTTAACTAAAAGGGTATTTTTGTAATTTCAAGTATAACGTAAGGGTCAAGTTAGCTCAAAATATGTAGTATTATATAGTAAATTGTGTCGGTTTTTAGTATGTTAAATATCTTAAATCATATGTGTTAGATATTTATTGTTTGCGGGTTTTTTTTATACGAAACAGGTGTTAACGGAGGTTAAATGAGAGAAGCAAGCTGAAAAGTGGGATCGACAAGTAAATATGGCACGCGAAACGAAAGAAAATAAACTGGACAAGCACGCGACACGCGGGAGTGCCTAGGGACCCGTCCGCGACGCGCCTGAGTTACCAGAATTAGGTCAGTCAAACTTGAAACATGTTGGTCAAGCAGATCACCCCCGCGACACGCGGGGTGGGGGGGGGGGGATTGTTCCGCCATTGGAGTCGGCAGCATTTCTATCCGTCTATTTTGGATTCTTTAAAAACAATTAATACGTTATAAATGAGTACAACTATTATTGATAGGAATCCAATATTTTCAATAATTCATTCGGGTGACTTTGAATCACTCGACTTGTTTGACCATTCATTTTCTTTTTTAATAAACTTTTTGTAAACCCAAATTTACATGTTATCACATATATAGGATGGAGTAGTATAATCTGTATTAACCGACTCATTTTTTATTGAGTTAACTTCTGTTTTGCTCTCTGTAGTTTAATCACTTTAACGGTTTTGTCTCAATCATTTAAAAACGGCCATTTTCCTCTTAGATGTTTCGATCTTGTCCCCAATTTGCTCCACGGCTCTAACTCCATCCATATTGTATGTTAACTAAAAGGGTATTTTTTTAATTTCAAGTATAAAGTAAGGGTCGAGTTAGCTCAAAATATGTAGTATTATATAGTAAATTGTGTCGGTTTTTAGTATGTTAAATATCTTAAATCATATGTGTTAGATATTTATTGTTTGCGGGTATTTTTATACAAAACAGGTGTTAACGGAGGTTAAATGAGAGAAGCAAGCTGAAAAGTGGGATCGACAAGTAAATATGGCACGTGAAACGAAAGAAAATAAACTGGACAAGCACGCGACACGCGGGAGTGCCTAGAGACCCGTCCGCGACGCGCCTGAGTTACGAGAATTAGGTCAGTCAAACTCGAAACATGTTGGTCAAGCAGATCACCCCCGCGACACGCGAGGGGGGGGGGGGGTTGTTCCGCCATGGGTGTCGGCAACATTTCTATCCGTCTATTTTGGATTCTTTAAAAACAATTAATACGTTATAAATGAGTACAACTATTATTGATAGGAATCCAATATTTTCAATAATTCATTCGGGTGACTTTGAATCACTCGACTTGTTTGACCATTCATTTTCTTTTTTAATAAACTTTTTGTTAACCCAAATTTACATGTTATCACATATATAGGATGGAGTAGTATAATCTGTATTAACCGACTCATTTTTTATTGAGTTAACTTCTGTGTTTGCTCTCTGTGGTTTAATCACTTTAACGGTTTTGTCTCAATCATTTAAAAACGGCCATTTTCCTCATAGATGTTTCGATCTTGTCCCCAATTTGCTCCACGGCTCTAACTCCATCCATATTGTATGTTAACTAAAAGGGTATTTTTGTAATTTCAAGTATAACGTAAGGGTCAAGTTAGCTCAAAATATGTGGTATTATATAGTAAATTGTGTCGGTTTTTAGTATGTTAAATATCTTAAATCATATGTGTTAGATATTTATTGTTTGCGGGTATTTTTATACGAAACAGGTGTTAACGAAGGTTAAATGAGAGAAGCAAGCTGAAAAGTGGGATCGACAAGTAAATATGGCTCGCGAAATGAAAGAAAATAAACTGGACAAGCACGCGACACGCGGGAGTGCCTAGAGACCCGTCCGCGACGCGCCTGAGTTACCAGAATTTGGTCAGTCAAACTCGAAACATGTTGGTCAAGCAGATCACCCCCGCGACACGCGGGGGGTGGGTGTAACATAGCTGAGATGCGCGGCCGAGGTAGACTACGTGAAATCCAATTTAAACGTCCAAAGTTAGATTTTGAGGGTACATTTTGACATAAATCGTTACCGGCCGTCGTGTGCAAACCCTAGGACGAAATTGGAGCATTACTTCTTCATCATTCAACATCTTTCAACCATTCAAGCATGTCCCAATCATTCTCAATCAAACATGAAGCTTCGATGACCACCATGAGCGGCTAAAACACCTGTAGCTCCCGCTCGGATGAATGATTGTGTAATTTTTCATTAAACTTTGTTTGTGGATTCGTTAGACTGTTAAATCTTGACTAATTGTGTTGGATTTGTGCAACGTTTCTTTATATTTGAATTATTTGTCATTTTATCAAGCGTATTGGCAACTTCCTTGCGTTGTTAGCGGCTTGGTAAATTGGGGGGTAAATGGTATAACTAAACGGATTATTAGATTGCATGGTGAATGTTAAAAACTATCTCTAATAATTAATCAAATTCATTAATCACAAGGCCATGTCTATGTGGTGTTTTGAATCTATATACAGGTTTTTGCGTTAAACGAACAATCAGGATTCCGGGTGGGTTTGCTTTTTCTCATATTGATCACAACTTTTGTAATTACTTTTCTTGTTTTTAAAATTAATTATTCAACCCCCCAAGTTAGGTAATTTTAGTTTTAGATAAAATCTTCTACACTGACCACAAATTCCCCGTGGATACGATACCCTACTTATGCTATCTATGTAGTTTAATTAGGTTTTTGATTGACCCTAACGACAGTCATCAAAATGGCGCTGTTTCCGGGGAAATCGTGCACTTAGTGTTAGTTTAGAATTTGTTGTTTTTATTGCTTTTTGAAAAATCTAAAAAAAGGCAAAAGTATTTCTTTTTGTTTATTTTTGTTTCGTTCGGTATTACGCTCTGTTTCTTGTTTACTTGTGTGCAGGTGATTTCATATTGCATGCATACCAGGTTTTCAGGAAGATCTTCACTGCGCGTCAAAATCTACTTCTTCGTTCAGCCTTAAAAGGAAAAGCACCAATTTCCATCATGAATCCTTTAGGCAATCAACAAAATCCAAACCCGCAAACACCACAACAAGCACCAATTACTAAGATGCCACCAATGCCACCACCCTCATTTACATCGCAGCCACAAAATCAAACCCACACCCAAACCCAAACTCAACAAACTCCATCCATTGCACCACCATCAAACATAACCACCCAACCAACATCTGTTCCAACTGGAGACTTTCACGTGATTGGTGGACCACTTTACTCGTTAGAAAGCCGATTACCACCACAGCCTAATCCGTTGCGGGCTGTGAATCAACTGAATTTAGTGCCACTCCCAAACCGATCAGGTGTGATGTTTAACCAAGTGGACAATAGGCTAGAGCTAATACATGGGATGACGGGTATGGAGATGAAGAGTGGGGGATAAGTGATGGATATATGGGGTATCAAGGTGGGGTGCAAAATCCGGCAATGAACCGAAATCAACCAGTTTTTCAGTAGAGACAGCCGTGAGGTGGAGACGAATATCAAACTTCACCGCAGGGTTATCGGGCACCAGCAGCACCACGTCATTGGCAAAGGGATCCTAGATTTCTGGATCCTAACATCAGAGGAGTAGAGAGTCACTTCCGTCCATAAATTACGGAACACTCGTCCCCGATTGTCATACCAGTTGCACAGGGGAACGCAGATAGATCATTTGAGGAAAAACCTCATAATCTAAACATGCTACCTACCTTTCACGAGAACGGTATTGAAGAACCATATGCCCACATTGAAGAATTTGAAGCAGTTTGTAGTATGATAGGTGGACACGGGTTCACACAGGATCAGGTGAAGTTGGTACTATTTCAGTTCTCTCTAAAGGACTCAGCATGCGAGTGTTTAATTTCTTTGCGTTACGCAAGCATTAACACATGGCAAGAGATGCAGCAATAATTCTTAAAAGAATATTATACGCCACAAAGAACCAAAATGGGGAGAGTTGCGCTTAGAGAATTCCAACAACTTCCGTGTGAATTGTTATATGAGTCGTGGAAGCGGTTCAATCCATTGATTCGTAATTGTCCTCATCATGGTATTCCACGATGGGAGTTAATCACCGCTTTCCATGGTGAGTTGTCTAAGGAGGATAGGCAAGACATAATGGCCACAACGGGTGGTACTTTTCTGAAAATCATATTGACTTGGATTGGGATTATTTAGATATCGTAGCAGTTGATTCGAAGAGACAGGGCCAATAAGATAGAGGAAAGAAGTATCTGGTTTCTACATCAGCTCGTACGGGAATGTCTACAACTAGGGTTGATCAGTTGGAAAGAGAGAGAGAGGCGTTGGAACGCCAATTGGTGAAGTTTAAGGGTATTGGAGGAAGAGATGCATTACGTGTTGCTCAGTCATATCCGGTTTGTGATTTGTGTGGCGACATAAACCACATTTCCGAGGATTGTCCGGTACAGTTTGGTACAACTCATGAGGAAGTTAATAAGGTCTACGGTGGTGATCAACAGAGATATGATATGAATTCAAACACATATCACCCAGGTTTGGGTAATCATCCTAATTTTAGGTACAGTAATACTACTAATCAATTAAATCCTCATTTTCAGGTACCAAATCAGGGAGGTCAGCAATACCAAAACAGACAGCCGGGTTACAATAGCAAACGTTACAATCAAAAGGGTTACCCATAGAGTGTAAACCAAGGAAGATCGAGTGGTTCAGCCGAAAGTTCAAATAATGAGATATTGGAATTGCTAAAACAGTTAAAGAAGGATCAAGAGTTGCAAGCCAGGGCCTATCAAACTTTAGAGAAACAAGTAGCACAGTTGGCGACTGAAGTAGCTCAAGGAAGAAGAGATCCAGGGAAACTACTGAGTGACACCACAAAGAATCCTAAACATCATGCAAGAGTCAATTCGGTAAGTCCATTCCTGTTTCTGAATTTGTGAATACGGATCTTACTTCTTCGTCTCAAGTAGGTGCAGGTGTAAGTGATAGAGGTAAAGAAAGTGAGTTAAGAGCACTGCTTATGCCTATTAAAGTGGGGAAGCTAAAAATTCACAAGGCACTATTGGATTATGGGGAGAGCGTCAATATTCTGCCTGGAAGTTTGTACGATCAGTACGAATTTGGTCTGTTACATGATATTGACATGAATGTAATATTAACAGACGACACTTGGAAACAACCGTACGTGTGGGGTTGTTAAGGATGTGAAGATCCAGCTGGGTGAGTTCTACTACTCGGTTGACTTTTTGGTGTTGGATTATGCACCTACACGGACGAATGGCCAACAAAAGGTAATCTTGGGTTGTCCTTTCCTGCACACTGCCAATGCTCAAATCAACTACAGAGAGGGATTGATTACTATGAGTTATGAAAACCGTAAGTTAATTTTTAATGTTTACTCAAAATCTATTACTTAGCAAATTATTAATAATTTATATGATGTAGTTGCTATTGATGAGATTGGTATTAAGTGTGACAGGTCTAAACATGAGATAAATGAAGAATCCGTGAGAAAGGTGAAGGTGAAGAATCAAGAAAAAGCAGGTAAACCATCTGATGTTGGAAAAGCATGGGAATAAGAGGCCAAGCTTAAGCCTAACTACTATGAAGCTGTGAAATTTCGGGACGAGTGGAAGCTGAGTGATTTAGAGAAGTCTGGAGGTAAACATGTTTTTGAACCACCTTGAAGATTGCAGGTATGATCTGGCTGAAGATCTAAAACTTAGCGCTCTTAGGAGGCAGCCTAAGGTTTGTCATTTTGTTTTATTCATCATATTAGTTTAGTTAATTTTGTGTCAAACCGTGCAATCGTTCAAGTGTGGGGAAGTCCGGGGAGGTTTGGTTAAGCTTTGGTGCAATTGAGGGCAATGCACAGTTGTTTGGGGGGATGGGAGGTGAAAATGGTTAAAATAAAAAAAAGTTTTTCTAAGGTTGGGACATAGAAAAATTTTGATAATTTTTTTCTAGAAAACGGGTTCCCCCGCGCCACGCGGGGGATTCCATGGAAGTTTCCGCGATACGCGGAAGATCCCAGTCAACGAAAAGTCAAACAAGTGACCCCCGCGACACGCGGAGGGTGATGGGGTAATTGTCGCGACACGCATTGTCACACCCCGATAAAATCAGAGTTGGCGTGATCTGACTGGTATCTTCATTGCACAGCGGAAGCAAATAATGCTAAGACTTCTAGAAAGCGAACGCCAACTAAGTACTCGAATCCATGGTTCTCCTATTCCAACCATGCCATAATTTTGAAATGTAACCTGAGAAAGAACATGCAAAAAATCAACATAAAGTTGGCGAGTTCATAGTTTGTTTTGAAATAAATCTTTTTGAATAACCGGTTTCTATATATTGTTGAGAAAACGAATTAAAAATCATTTTCTTCGGCATGTTATATGAAAAACTTGTATTTGTAAACTTCGTATGTGTAACGCGTTATGTTCGTAAAACTTTGTGTTTGTACAATGTTCTGTTTGTAAAACTTGTGTGTAACCGTCAATGCCCGCACCTGACAATGATTACATGCATGCATGAACCTATGTGTTGTATTTGTATAAAACATTGTATGTAAATGTAAGTTGTAAGCTGTAAAATGTAAGTATGTGATTTGTAAATGTAAGGAAATCGAGATCGCTAATGTTTAGCTAGGACATTAACATGTGTGACGACATAGGAAGCATCCAAACCTAGGAGATTTTTCCATTGATTCACGACTTGGACCCGAAAGCACTCTTCGCAGGGGTCTAAAACCAAGAGTGAGGCTGCCAATACCAGTTAGATCTAACCTTTCGCTCCTCGGTCTAGTTGTACATGTGATTAATGGTGCTTAAGTTTCAACCTATTCGTAACATGATCTATTGTATCATTCCTTAGTTTAACATACCGTTTGTATGTGTATTTTCCCCGAAAGTTTAGAAAACTAGAAAACGTTTGTATGCACGTTTCGAAAATAAGCTTGTTTGAAAAACCGGTATAATTAACATAAACCTTTCATAAACCATTTGTGTTTATTGAAATTCACAAACCTTTTGTATTAGTTAAAACTTGTTTAAAAGCATGGTTTAGAAATATGTAATGTATGTTCATCGAGAACCTTGTATGCTTTGCAAACCTTGCGTGTCTTTCCACCCCGAAAACATTTATAAAAACGTAAAACCGTAAAAAGGTGGGGTATGAACTCACCTTGATATCCTTGTGCAAAGCTAGCTAAATGTATTAGTTAAAACTTGTTTAAAAGCATGGTTTAGAAATATGTAATGTATGTTCATCGAGAACCTTGTATGCTTTGCAAAATTTGCATGTCTTTCCACCCCGAAAACATTTATAAAACCGTAAAACCGTAAAAAGGTGGGTTATGAACTCACCTTGACATCCTTGTGCAAAGCTAGCTAAATGTAACTCTGTGAAGTCATTTCCAAGACGTGATTCGCTAGCGTGCATTCTATAATATCCCTAACACGGAATATCTTATTAGTTTCTAAATAAATGCGGTAGCTAAACTACGTGTCACCGAGCTCTACCGAATCGCTAACCGAACGATCCGATGGTGTGTTATTAACTTAATGGAAGCGATTAAGTTATACTTGTTAAGTTCCATTTAATGTCGGTAATAATTACTAAGTTTTGTAACCACTTTGTTTCCGAAAAGCTATATTTATTTTATAAAAAGGATCCGAGTTGTTTGGTGTTTGAAAAAAATATATAAACTATATTTATTTTTATAAAAGAATTCGGGGTGTTTGATGTTTGACGGAGTAAAAGTTTCTGAGTTTAAGGAAGACGACGTGACGGAGACGAAGACGTCGCCATTCGAGTAGGATGATCAGTAGTTGAAATTTATGCAAATTTTCGAAGTAAAAGTTTCTGAGTTTGACGGAGACGGTGTGACGACGTGTCAAACAACGGGAACCTACCAAGCCTAGCTCATTCGATCGGATGGTCCCAGCCCATTCTGTCAAACGCACTGTACTTGATGAAGATTCGTGTTTGACCCGTTAATCGGTCCATCTCTCCGATGGAAATCCGATTTCAAGCCGGCTTTCGACTAAAGAACGAGTCGAGAGTCTGATTGAGTCCAAATTCCATCAATTTTGCATAGAAAATTGAAGGAAAGTCGAGATCAGATGAAAAAGTGTTGAAATCTTGTTGAGATTAAGTTCAAAAGTGTGAAATCCTTTAGATCTAGAACCAATCTCGATCACATGGTGTTTCACAATAGTTTGCCTGAGCAAAACAGGTGGAAACCACCTTCAAGAGGTCCGAATCAGTGATTTCAGGGAATAAGTTAGTGTCTGTGCGTGATTTTGATGGAGAATATGATGTAGAAGTGATTAGAGATGAAGATTGTACGAGATTTGAGGAGAAATGCTTACAAACAGGCCTTGAATCGCGACTAAGAGCTTGGTGGCAGATGAGAGAACCAAAGTGTTGAAATGAGACACAATGGCCCTATTTATAGTTGAGGGTGAAAGTTAGGCTGGTGTGATCGAATGGTTTGTGATCGGATGGCTCGTCCGGTCGAATGGCCATTTTGTCGGATGGTCATTCGGGCTGATGGTCATCCGAGCGGATGTCCATTCGGACGACCGAGTTAGTGCGAGTTAGTTTGCCAACTTTTGATTCGTTTGGTGCATTTTGTTGCGTTAATCATTGTGGATACTCTAAGCGTCTTAGCGATATAAGAAGTGTCGTGTTATGTTGCATTTCAGTGCGATAAGTTGAGTTGCGCGTGCCAGCGTGTGGGCGTTTAAACAAGTCTTGAAACCTAGATATGTATATATAGCTAACAATATAATATAATAGGTCCAAGCATAAGTAACCGCATTTCGAGTTTGCATTTGCGTTTGGGAGTAGCGTAGCAATAGCTTAATAGTATATGCGATAAATGCAAGCGTTATGTTGTAATAAGCGATGTGTTTGTGAAGATATGCAAAGTAGCGTAGTAAGAGTTATAGTTTACATTATGATCCGAATCTCTGGTGCTAGGCGTAACGAGAGTATTGAGAGTAACAAGCGCGAAAGTGCGGGTTGTTACAGTCTCCCCTTCTTTAGGAAATTTCGTCCTGAAATTTATTCGCAAGGAGGGCTGCGAGAATTTACACGAGTAAGTAGCGACAAAAACGTTATTGTAAGCGAATAGTGAGCGAGCGATCGATCGAGGATTTGACGAATGAGAGCGTCTCGACGTCATGGAGAAAGCGATGAGTAAGGCGATTCGTTCGACTAAAGGGTGGTAACCCACGAGTTAGTGATCCAAAAGTTTTAAGTTCTCGAAAGGTTTTATCGAAAAGAGATTTTAAAGAAAACCTGGTTTATGAAAATTTCTTACGGCGTGGCATTAAACTGAGTTGATGTTCACACCAACGTTGTAAGAGAAGTTTTATTAAGTTATTAAAAGATTTTAAGTAAAACTTGATTTAGGACAAATCTTCTTATGACGTGGTGTTAGACTGAGTTGATTGTTACACCGCCGTTGTAAGAAGGTTTTGTTTGTACAAAAGGTTTTAATTAAAAATATCCAGAAAGATTTCCATTTATTAAAAGTTTGTAAGAAAAATTTTGTTTGTACGAATAGATTTTAACAATACAAAAAAGTTTTAATTAGCGTCGAGCCCCACATGGCACCTTTCGACGAAAGTTTGTTAATATGGCTAAAACACTTATATATAGGAAGTACTAACGGCGTATCCACCATGTTTTAGCCATATTACTTCTGTTTCGTGAAGCGATGTCATGTGTGTCGACATGACACGGATAGATTTTCGTATCCTCGGTCCAAGCGATAGGAGGTCGGACCGGGGTTGAGAGTGATTCGAATAGATTAAACGGTGAGATTGATTGCGAACACAGCGATGAAAACGTGCACGAATAGTGCGATGATGCGAAAATATTGAAGTAACGGAAGTGCTAAGTGTGATAAGCGACAAGCGATACGCGGTAAGCGATACGCGATAAGCGGTAAGCGATACGCTGTAAGCGATGAGCGATAAGCGATACGCGATAAACGATAAGCAAGAAGCGATACGCGATAAGCAAGAAGCGATACACGATAAGAGATAAGCGTCGAGGGGGAGAGGCGATGCGAATATCGAAGCGTTGGGATTGACACGTGTGATAAGCGTTTAAGCGTTGAAGTGTTGAGGGGTAAAGCGAGAGCGAGGTGTAGCGAAGTCGCGATTGCGTTGTGTTGTGTTGTAGACTTACGAAGAGTCTAGCGGTGATGCGACAGCATGCGCTGTAGACTTACGAAATGTCTAGTGATGATGCGATTGAGATGTTACGCCTTGCGAATGAGTTTAGCGTGTTGAAAGTAATCACAATAGTATAAGGGTCTAATAACGGTCAACTCCACATGGCATTTTCTTCACGAAACTTCGTTAGCATGGCAAAGCACTTATATATAGGAAGTACCAGCGGCGTATCCACCATGCTTCGACCACACCACTTACATCCCGTGAA
The DNA here is from genome assembly GCA_030545235.1 of Helianthus tuberosus. Lineage (NCBI taxonomy): Eukaryota > Viridiplantae > Streptophyta > Magnoliopsida > Asterales > Asteraceae > Helianthus > Helianthus tuberosus. The sequence continues at coordinate 16,102,790 of CM060402.1, read as the reverse complement.
TAGATGTCACACTTCGTCGACATGGTTAAGACACTTATATATAGGAAGTACCAGCGGTATATCCACCACTCTTAACCATGTTTTTAACGTTATGGCATTATTAGAACTTACTACGATCTCCGTGAACTAACCAAAATAAGCGGTGTGCACCCGTGATTAGTCTGTTCCTTGCACGTTTATCGTACCTTATTCTAAAGAGGCATAGTTGGGGTAAAAAACGCATTATATCGTGATATATTATATATACATAGTGCTTAGTAATAGAATCTGTGTGTGCGCTTAGACTAAGTGCGAGTACGAGAGCGAGAGCGAGAGAGGGAGAGAGAGAGCGAGAGCACGAGAGAGAAAGAGAGCGAGAGAGCGAGAGAGAGAGTGTCGACATCGCGGGCAACATCGATCGATAGAAAAATCATGAAACATCAGTAACAGTGTCGGAAATTGTATCGTTAACTACGTCATTCTGCGCCTGGTCGGTGTTGACGTCGAAAGCTCCTGTTTGGGCTGTGGTTGCTGTTGGAGCTTCTACTGCTGGTGTTGCGACTGTTGGTGCTACTGGTGCGGCGGAGGCAGGTTCTGCAAATTGCGTCGGCGGTGCTGGGAGTGCTAACATGCCTTGGGGTCGTGGTCCTGTGTGGAAGTGGCGAGTGAAGTGACCGTAGCAGTTGCAATTGATGCAATAGCGACAGTCAGCTCCCGCCTAGGGGAAGAGTTCCCGTGTAGTTACGCCTTCGGTAAAGCGGAACTGCTCGGAGAGGCTCTGGTTTAGGCTCGAGCTCTTTCTCTTGCGGTTAGGCTGAGCGTCTTGTGGTGATGCGTTGTCATCATAGGATTCGTCTGAGGATTCGTTGGAGGATTCGATGACGATTGCTTGATTAACCTTCCTGGTGGACTCTTTAGACAAGAATCCAGCCAAGACTCGCTTGTCATTGATTTCTGCGGCTAAGAGATAGGTTTATTCGATGCTAGTAGGTTTTGCAGCTTCGACAAACTCTCCCACACACTCCGGCAAAGCACGGATGTACTTCTTGATGGCCTTTTCGGGAGTGTCGACTTGGCTTGGGCAAATAATGCTAAGCTATTTGAACCTTACTGTGAGGCCGTTGTTGTCACCTTCAACTTGCTTGATGTTCCAAAATTCGTCTTCTAGCTTCTTAACTTCGTGGGGAGGGCAGTACTCTTCCTTCATGAGCTCCTTCAGCTCATCCCAGGAGAGCGAGTAGGCTGCATCGTTCCCACGTTTGTTACGCTCGGCTGTCCACCAGTCGAGCGCTCTTGATTGCAATACTTCTGTAGCACATGTGGTACAAAAATGCTCGGGGCACCCACTCTGACGCAGGGTAACCTCGATTGCATCAAACCGCTAAAGTAACTGAGATACATCTCGTTCGCCTGTGAAGACCATCGGGTCACAGGCTTTGAACTGTTTGTAGGAGAATGTAGACCTTGGCGCATTGGTCTTAGAGTCTTCTGATGTTTGAGAGTCATTGAGAGATTGAATCTGCGAGACGATTTGAGGAATAACCTTGGCCATTTCCTTGGCCACGAGTGAGGCTATCCTCTTATCGGCGTTTCTTCAAGCTTGACGTCGCGAGTTGGAAGCGTTCGAAGGCATCTAGAAAAAGAAACCTTGGAATGAGATTCGATCATAATGATTTTGAGAATGTGATGCGTTTTAGCACGTTTAAAAACTTGTTGCAGTTGATATAGTAATACGTATTCACATAGGAGCCAAATAGGAGACTGTAACACCTCGAAAATTTCGGGTTCAATAATAAAACGACACGTGTCATGTAAGACAAAACGCGTTGTAAACCCGGATTAAATAAAGATGTTTCGGCAGGATTTAAAGTAGCGTCATGTTAAATTTTTACCTCTGAACGACCTCAATTATAAATCCCAAGACCCGATTAAATGTTATACACATCTTTTATGCCCTCAATTCAGGGAATTATTGTCAATAAGGGAATTGCAAAAGCATGATATGATCCCACGAAGAAAAAGAATGGAAGCCCTTTGTTTTCGGGTCTTGTTTTTGGATTCAAATGAAACACACTGAAGTGGTAGGGTATGTCACTGTGTAAGACACATACTAGAGGCCCCTCAATGTAAGAAAATGTCCCAAGTTCGATTATACCCACTTGCCCTTTCAAAACTCCAACAAACAACAAATTTTTGTGCCTGATGTCTAGCTTACGGACCTCAACATTGTTGAGGTTGAGGTCCGTAAAGCAACCCCCAGCAACAGAAAACGGGCAGTAGCCTGTTTTGTGCAATTGTGACCCTTTTGGCCGGTTTTTCTTGCATGTGAAGGACCCTTAGACTTCCCTAGGCACTAGTAACAAGTGTTGGATGATTGTGGTTGATGGTAGACTTGTTTGTCAATCACTTATGGTGGGTGAAACCACTATATAAGGCACTCCAATGTCACATTCATTCTCACAACTTCTCCTGCACTCTTGGATCATTTCTGGAGCTATCAAGCAGCCTCAAGTGATCTTATTTCGTGCATTGGACTCTTGTAAGTCTGCTAGTTCTTATTTAATTGAGTTTAGCTTGTTTAATTAGCTAAAAGTCAAACCGTCGTAATTACGGTTTGACTTCGAGATTAGTCAATAATGGCTCAGTCACATCTCGAATTAAAAGTAGTTATAAGTTGGTATTTATGTGGGTAATAAAACCCCAAAAGGGTTTCCCCTGATCACCATCCTAACCAGGTCAAATGTCGGGTCAAACTTTTAATTAAAAAGTCAACATAATGCTTAAAATGTCATTTATGCATAATTAGCTATCTAGAACATATATATAACCTGTTTAATCATTGTTATAACTTAGTAATTAGTGTAAGAACATGTCCAAACATGTTCAACCCGACTATTTCCTGTTTAGACCCGGTTCGGAACCGAAAGTCACATAGTTTGACTTTCACTTTGACTTTCAGTTCTGACCCGTTTAGGCATATTTTAGAAATGCCTTAGAGCTTTAATTGGACTAGGTTGCATGTTAGAACAACCCTCTGTGATTATACACCTTGGTTCATTAGTTATCCAATTATTATGCATGTTTCCGTTAATTGCTCATATGTTGACCGATATGCCCTTATTACCTTAAAACGTGAATTATGAAAATGTAAAAGTGTAGAAACCTTTGTTACTGATATATAGACTTGCATGCAAAGTTTGACATCAGTTTGACTTGTAGATTAAGAGTTATGCTCATTATCGCAAAACTAATGCTTTATGTTAATAAAATGGCGTAATTAGCGTATATCCTAGTTAAGCATACTTTTTGGTATCAAATCTTTTACCCACTGATGTAATATATTATTTTGGGATTTTTAAAGATTTTTAATTAATTTTAGGCTGAGCATAACTCGTAGTCGTAGGCTTAATTCGGTAATTGTCGGTTTTGCCCTTACGGGCCATAAAATGAGTTTTACACATCTAAATGATTCCAAACCTTTTGCTACTGATTAGTTATGATAAATAAATTATTTTAAGCCTTCTGGAAATATAAAAATATCAGATTTAAGTATCGAACCCGGTAATGGCCTTTAATCGCCTTATTTAGCGTTTTTAACGCATAGTATGTTTTAAAATCATATTGGACATACCCGGGTTGATACCTACTGATATAAGAGGCAAATTATCATATTTTAACAGTAAGCAAAGGTTGATAAACTCAGACTTCGGTTTTGAGCTTTTCGGCTTATGTGAAATTACCAAAATACCCCTACGGGACCTAGTTTGGTTAAAAATGATAAGTTTCACCTACATGCCTTAAACTACTGATGTAACTTAGAAAATTGAGTATATTTGCTGATTACATCAGACCTGTAACTCAGGTTGTCGCTTAAACTCTTTTATAAGCTTTTAAATGACCAAACTACCCCTCGGGGCCTAGTTTGTGTTTAGACACGTTTCGGGCATAACGAAAGACATCTTACTGATGTCACAACATATTTGAGACATAATTAACTTAGGAAACCTGTATATAGCTCTCATGACTACCCGTCACGCTTATTACGCGTACGGTTCGGTTTATGTAACAAGTTTACATAAACTAGCCGAAACGGGTCAAACCTTAACGGTTTTATCTCAAAATCCAGAATGTGAATAATAAACCCATATTAAACAAGTCTTCAAACTTGTCGGGTCTGAATCACATTCTATCCGGTCTTCGCTTAATCGTGCGTACGAACCGTATCTTTGAAACTAGCCGGTCTAAGCTTAAGCTTAATTAAAGACCCGTTAGTATTCTAATAGGTTATATTAAACCTTCGTTCCAGATTAGGAGAACCAGTAAAAGCTACGTGCTATTTTCTTATTGTGAAAAATACTTTGCATCAGGTAAATACTTTTAACTTATTTTCCCTATACGGGCTTGGGTTACGGTACATAGCGTACCGCTTGATCGGGCATCAAATCTCCACACTTAGTGGGTAGTTGAATAATTTGATCGGCTCGTTTAAACAGTCTTGTTTACTTTACAGCCTTTGGGGGGTTAATGACCATGTCCCGGATATCCTTGGCATCATCTTACGAGATTGGCCACGACCTGAGCACGGCGTGTAGGCGTACACCGTCCGTGTATAACTCAATTATGTGGTGTGTCTATTGATCTTTAACCCGGACTAGATCCGGGCTACTGAACGCATAAGTAACATGTAATTCATTCACAAGATTATAATATTAAATAATTCTCCCAAGTTATAAAAATGTTTATGCCATGTGCATCCAAACCAATTTCAATCATTTTCCAAAATGAGTCAGTTGATTGTATTTACCAGTGTAAACTGACGTATTTTCCCAAAAAGACTGAATGCAGGTACTAAACGAAATTTGGCTGGATTGTCTCCTAAGCATCAATAAAAAGTCTCGCAAGCTTAGGATGCCGAAGTCTGTTGAACCATTAATAATATTTTGTTTCGATCCTACTGTGGATAAACACCGGATATTGTGACTTTGATTACAATAAATAAATTCGGTTGTATTATATTTTAAATTTGCTTCCGCTGTGCATTATTATATTGTGTTGTTTGACTATTACGTTGCCAACCACGTCACGATACTCCCCCACCGGGCCCACCGGTGACACGTGGAAATCGGGGTGTGACAGGTTGGTATCAGAGCCAATTCTGAGTGAATTAAACACTAGCCTTTTGTGTTTAATCTCAGTTACACAATTGCACATCTCTAAACCTTCGAGTCTAGACTTATAACATAGGACAAATTCCACCTCATTCGGGTTTTGTTTTGTCCTTTAAAATTTTTTATCTTGTTATTGTTATCTAATGCTTTATTGACAGGAATATCAAAATGCCTCCAAGATTTTTCCGGAGACGAGGCCGAGGCAAGGGGCCAGTCTCCGCCCCCAATGACCATGAAGCTGGACCGTCCAATGTACGAGCTCCATCTGCTACGGAGAGCGAAGATCCACGTCAGAACAGGAGAAACCTGTTCGAGCCGGCGAGACGATCCGTTTCGCACAGCTCTACACCTCCGGTCCACAATTCATACGGACCACATTCGGAAGACGAGCCCAACAACCCTCTGCCTTCCTACATACCGCTGCAGAGATCCTTGTCCCATCATTCCTATGGTGACCCCACACCATTCTTTCGAGGCCAGTTTAACCCGGCCAACTACATTCAAGAACCCGTGGGTTTTAACCCACTGGGGCCAGACGATCACTTCTCCGGCGATAATGCGGATGACATGGACGAGGATACGGACCCCGTCATACCGGCAAGTGGCACTCCAAACCATCCGATCGAGATCTCCGACGGATCGCCTTTTCACGGATCACCCTATGGTGGTCCAGACAGTTTCCAAGCCCTGTTCAATCAGCACGAGTGGTACTATACACCTTCTCACCACTCGTCGTCTCATGGGCAGCAACATGAGCAGCAGGAGCCACAGCCGCAGCCGCATCATCAAGGTTCATCTGAAGATCACCGGTTTGTGGCAGTTACGCCATCGCCTCCACCACCACCAGTTAATCAGGTGCCTCCGCCACCACCGAGGCGTAGGAGGTCAGGACCACGTATGTCATCACGTATGGGAGACTTTCATTTCAGCTCCCCACGTCAGTCAAGTGCCAGCCACTACCCACCGCACCAGGAGGACCCGCAAATGGGTGGACCCTCCAACCCTGCTGTACTACAGCCACCCCCGATGGGATTTGATAACCCAATCCCGGCGTATACGGGTGGCATGGCTTACAACCCATTTGAACCCCCAACGCATCACAACTATGGTTACGGGGAGGCTGATCCGTACATGGTAGCACCAAACTACAACACCCAAGGACCCTATGGGGATCCATGGGGGGTAAGTTACCCGACTCATGGGTACCCAATACCTCCCAGGCCTATCACTCGGACGCAGTCGCAGCCGCCACGATTTTCTCCCCCAGAACGGGAGGAAATTCTACATAGATTGGATCAGGTTGAGCGGGAATCTCGCCGCGACCGCCAGGAGAGGCAGAGTTTCTTCCAGGGATTAGTAGGCTTGATCAAGGGGAAGAACAAGAAGGATTATTGAATCCTCCCAGCTGTTGTTGAGCCCCTGCGTGGGCATATCTTGTTGTATAAGCCCCTACGTGGGTATGTATGTTTGATTGTTTGTATTGACCCCTGCGTGGGTCTATCTTTCCATAAACCCCTATGTGGGTATGTGTGTTTTGTGTTTGTGTTGGGCCCCTGCGTGGGCCTATTTTTCCATTTTCCGTTAACCCCTGCGTGGGTATGATGTTTACTAGTTAAGGTCCCTGCGTGGACTAGTTTAAATTGCTTAAAGCCCCTGCGTGGGCAAGTACTTGTTTGACCCCTGCGAGGGTAAGTTAGTTATTTGAAAAGACCCGTTCAGGGCAGTGTAAAATATTTTGAATAAATCAATGGAATGTTTATTTTATAAATTTCATATTTGCCATTTTGTGCATGAATAATTTATAAATGAAATAAATAAATTAAAATCATTCCTTTTAAATTGATCTGCCTATGTAATTATTTAATTAAGAATCTTAAAGTGTGAAACCTAGCCTCGTGTCAAATATAAGACCGGGCCAAGATGGTAAGACCTGTTTAAAAGATTTAAATCCCTGTTAACATCTTAAAACATGTTAACACTCATGGCAGAAGTGATTCGTTAAAATCACATGTCATTCTTATATGTATAAGGATTCTTTAGAAGATTCCAAACCCAATTATATGATCTCTGAATCATGGGTTAAGGTCATCAATTAAGATGATCATATTTTACCATACGTGGTAAAATGATGCCTACGGGCCCAGCTCACTTCCATATGAGCCAAAAGACAGAGGTAGCTATGACTCCCTGTCTGATAAAGGTAATGAACTAGGTTCAAACCTTAAAAGTCTTGATTCTCTGAAGTCATAGCTTATAATTTAAATTGTCCATGTGACTAAGCCTTATGTGCTAATATATATAGTTGTTATGTATAATTAGGATAAATTTTAATTGAAATCCTAAATCAATACGATTAATAAGTTAACCAAATATGGTCTCTGTTTACCATGGTTAACGAATTTCCCTAAGGGGTAATTCTATAATAAACTCCCAAATAAAATATTGTCCTTGTTTTCTGCAACAGTTCAATTCAAATGGCTGACTCAAATGAAGTAAATAGCCATCCAGTGGAGCCAAATGAGAACGCCCAAATTACGTTAACGGGTGCTGAATTAAAAGCAATAATAGACAGCGCTGTTACACAGGCTTTGGATAGGCAGTATGAGGAATACAGTGATACTCGTAGTAGGACCCACTCTGCTTCACGTTCAAAGCCCAGGACACATTCAGAGGCTCATAGCAAGCCTCCTCCCAAAAAGAATGGACCCAAGAAAGATGGTGATGACCGTCAGTCCACCAACCATGAAAGTGTCCCATCTCAGCATTTAGTACTGCATCAAGAACCCCGTAACAAGGGTTGCTCCTATAAGTACTTCGTGTCTTGTAAACCCAGGGATTTCACTAGGGAAAAAGGAGCCGTCGACTGTATGACTTGGCTGGACGAGATGGACACGGTGGTAGATATCAGCGGGTGCGCTGAAAGGGATGTAGTTAAGTTTGTGTCACAGTCCTTCAAGGGTGAAGCCTTGGCTTGGTGGAGATCGTTGATAGAGGCCACCAGAAAAATCCCGTTGTATAATATGTCGTGGGATCAATTTGTCACCCTGATCAAGGAGAATTACTGCCCTCAACATGAGGTGGAAAAGATAGAATCTGACTTTCTATCGTTGGTGATGACGAACCTAGACTGTCAAGCTTACCTAACAAGCTTCAATACGCTGTCCCGGCTGGTCCCTTACCTGGTAACCCCGGAGCCAAAAAGAATCGCTCGCTTTATTGGTGGTTTAGCTCCGGAAATCAAGGCCAGTGTAAAAGCTTCTCGGCCAGTTACCTTCAGGTCTGTAACTGACCTTTCCTTATCCCTCACTCTGGATGCGGTCAGGCAGAGATCGCTAAGGAATAAGGAAGCCGAGAAGAGGAAGCGTGAAGATGATGGTTCGCGGAAGTCGAACAAGAAACACCGTGGGAGCGGTGATAACAAGAAGGGATTTGAGTCGAGGAGGGATGGGCATAAGTCTGATGAAAAGCCCAAGTGTAAAATTTGCAAGAAGCAGCACTATGGAAAGTGCAGACTGGAGTCGAACTCTCAGACTCAGTCAAAATCCTTTGCTTGTGGAATTTGCAAGTCCACGGAGCACAAAACCCTGGATTGCAAAAAGATAAAAGACGCAACGTGCTACCGTTGCAATGAAAAGGGGCACATCAAGACCAACTGCCCTAAGTACAACAAGAAGCCTGAAGAGGCTAAGAAGACTAATGCCAGAGTCTTCAGGATGGACGCGAAAGAAGCTGTGCAAGACGATAATGTCATAACAGGTACATTCCTTGTAAACGATGTCTTTGCAAGAGTACTTTTTGATTCAGGCGCAGATAAGTCTTTCGTAGATCATAAGTTTTGCAAATTGTTGAATTTACCCGTCAAAACCTTAGGCGCAAACTATGAGGTAGAGTTAGCAGATGGTACCGTAGAAACCGTCTCTACTTTGTTAGATGGATGTATTATATCCATTAAGAACCATTCTTTTCCTCTGTCTCTACTTCCGTTTAAGTTGGCTGGTTTTGACATAGTTCTGGGTATGGACTGGTTATCTCATAACCAGGCCCAAATTGTCTGTAACCAGAAACAAGTGGTAATAAAGACTCCGTCTGGTGAATCACTCACCATTCGGGGAGATACCCAGTATGGACTGCCTGAGTAGGTGACTATGCTTAAGGCTTCCAAGTGTTTGAAGAAGGGGTGTGTCATTTACATGGCGCAAGTAATTATTGATGAGCCTAAACCGAAGATAGAAGACATCCCTGTCATTTCTGAATACCCAGAAGTGTTTCCTGAAGATCTACCTGGGTTACCACCAGATAGGCAAGTGGAATTCAGGATCGATATTATCCCCGGAGCAGCACCTGTTGCAAGAGCACCATACAGATTGGCACCCACAGAAATGAAGGAGTTGCGGACGCAGCTAGATGAATTGCTGGCTAAAGGTTTCATTAGACCTAGTTCATCTCCTTGGGGAGCGCCAATCTTGTTTGTCAAGAAGAAGGATGGGTCGATGCGTCTGTGCATCGACTATCGCGAGCTTAATAAAGTCACGATCAAGAATAGGTATCCTCTGCCCAGAATCGACGACTTGTTCGACCAACTTCAAGGGGCAAGTTACTTCTCGAAGATTGATTTGAGGTCAGGCTACCATCAACTAAAGGTCAAAGATGAAGACGTGCACAGGACTGCATTTAGGACTCGTTATGGTCACTACGAGTTCCTAGTGATGCCTTTTGGGCTCACTAATGCACCAGCTGCATTCATGGACCTCATGAATCGCGTCTGCAAGCCTTACCTAGATAATTTCGTCATCGTTTTCATCGACGACATTCTTATCTATTCAAAGAATCAAGCTGACCATGAGAAACACCTTCGTTGTATTCTCAGACTTCTACATCAGGAGAAGCTCTACGCCAAATTCTCTAAATGTGAATTTTGGCTACGAGAAGTCCAATTCCTTGGACATGTGGTCAGTGAGCGTGGTATCCAGGTGGATCCCGCTAAAGTTGAAGCCGTAATGAATTGGCAAGAGCCGAAGACGCCTACGAAGATTCGTAGCTTCCTGGGATTGGCAGGATATTACAGGCGTTTCATCGAAAATTTTTCAAGGATTGCGGCACCCCTAACTTCTTTAACCAAGAAGAAAGTAAAATTCGTTTGGGGCCCTAAACAGCAAGAATCCTTTGATATCTTGAAGCAAAAGTTGAGCAACGCCCCAGTACTAACACTGCCAGATGGGATAGAAGAGTTTGTGGTTTATTGTGATGCTTCGCACACTGGCATGGGGTGTGTGCTTATGCAAAAAGGCAAAGTTATTGCCTATGCATCACGACAGTTAAAGGTGCATGAAAAGAATTACACCACCCATGACTTGGAATTGGGTGCCGTTGTGTTCGCACTAAAACTGTGGAGGCATTATCTATATGGAATCAAATTTGTGATCTATTCTGATCACAAAAGCCTCCAACATCTGTTTAATCAGAAGGAACTAAACATGAGGCAACGCCGTTGGATGGAAACTTTAAATGATTATGATTGTGAAATCAAATACCATCCTGGCAAGGCGAATGTAGTCGCCGATGCCTTGAGTCGGAAAGAAAGGGTTAAACCAATCCGAATCAATGTCAAGCGCATGGAGATAAAGAATACTTTGATGGAAAGGTTGTTAGCTGCACAGAAGGAAGCTGTGTTGGAAGCTAACTACCCCAATGAAAAGCTAGGAGTAACTGAGGAGCAGTTAACCCTTGGCAAGGACGGACTTCTGAAATTAAATGGACGAATATGGGTTCCAATTTTTGGAGGACTTCGCGATGTCATCCTCCAAGAAGCCCATAGTTCCAAATACTCCGTTCATCCGGGAGCTGATAAGATGTATCAGGATTTAAAGGCAAATTATTGGTGGATAGGCTTGAAGAAGTCTGTGGCCACCCATGTAGCTAAATGCTTGACATGTGCGCAAGTCAAAGCCGAGCATCAAAAGCCGTCAGACTTGCTACAACAGCCTGAACTCCCTACATGGAAGTGGGAGATGGTAACTATGGATTTTATTACCAAGTTACCCAAGACGAGGAAAGGAAATGATACAATATGGGTTATAGTTGACAGACTGACTAAGTCAGCTCATTTCTTACCCATCAAGGAGACTTATAGCTCCGACATGTTAGCCCAGTTATACGTTGATAAGATTGTAGCCTTACATGGCATACCTGTGTCTATTATCTCTGACCGAGATACTAGATACACGTCACATTTTTGGAAGAGTTTCCAGCAATCTTTGGGCACACGTTTGAATTTTAGTACGGCTTACCATCCTCAGACAGACGGTCAGAGTGAGCGTACTATTCAAACGTTGGAAGACATGCTACGTGCATGTGCGATCGATTTGGGTGGTAGTTGGGATAAGAACCTACCATTAATCGAATTCTCCTACAACAATAGCTACCATACCAGCATTAAGGCTGAGCCTTTTAAGGCATTATACGGTAGAAAGTGTAGATCGCCCGTTTGTTGGGCGGAAGTTGGAGATGTCCAGTTATCAGGACCAGAGATCGTGTTCGAAACGACGGACAAGATTGTCCAGATTCGTGACCGTCTCAAAGCTGCCCGGGATAGGCAGAAAAGTTACGCTGATCCTAAGCGTAAGGATTTTCACTTCGAAGTAGGTGACAAGGTCCTACTTAAAGTGTCACCCTGGAAGGGGGTGATGCGGTTTGGTAAGAAAGGCAAGCTAAGCCCGAGATACATAGGACCTTTCGAGGTTATCGAACGAGTCGGGTCGGTTGCCTATAAGTTAAACTTGCCAGAAGAGCTCAATGGAATTCACAATGTATTTCACATCTGCAATTTGAAGAAATGCTTCGCTGACGAATCACTGGTTATACCGTATACAAATGTGCATATAGACGAGAGCTTAAATTTTGTGGAAAAACCTGTGTCGATTGAAGACCGACGGGTAAAGAAGCTTCGAAGAAAGCATATACCTATTGTGAAGGTCAAATGGGATGCTCGTAGAGGCCCCGAATACACGTGGGAGGTTGAATCCACCATGAAAGAAAAGTACCCTCATTTGTTTCAGTAAATCTCGGGTCGAGATTTATTTTAAGGGGGTGAGGATGTAACACCTCGAAAATTTCGGGTTCAATAATAAAACGACACGTGTCATGTAAGACAAAACGCGTTGTAAACCCGGATTAATTAAAGATGTTTCGGCAGGATTTAAAGTAGCGTCATGTTAAATTTTTACCTCTGAACGACCTCAATTATACACATCTTTTATGCCCTCAATTCAGGGAATTATTGTCAATAAGGGAATTGCAAAAGCATGATATGATCCCACGAAGAAAAAGAATGGAAGCCCTTTGTTTTCGGGTCTTGTTTTTGGATTCAAATGAAACACACTGAAGTGGTAGGGTATGTCACTGTGTAAGACACATACTAGAGGCCCCTCAATGTAAGAAAATGTCCCAAGTTCGATTATACCCACTTGCCCTTTCAAAACTCCAACAAACAACAAATTTTTGTGCCTGATGTCTAGCTTACGGACCTCAACATTGTTGAGGTTGAGGTCCGTAAAGCAACCCCCAGCAACAGAAAACGGGCAGTAGCCTGTTTTGTGCAATTGTGACCCTTTTGGCCGGTTTTTCTTGCATGTGAAGGACCCTTAGACTTCCCTAGGCACTAGTAACAAGTGTTGGATGATTGTGGTTGATGGTAGACTTGTTTGTCAATCACTTATGGTGGGTGAAACCACTATATAAGGCACTCCAATGTCACATTCATTCTCACAACTTCTCCTGCACTCTTGGATCATTTCTGGAGCTATCAAGCAGCCTCAAGTGATCTTATTTCGTGCATTGGACTCTTGTAAGTCTGCTAGTTCTTATTTAATTGAGTTTAGCTTGTTTAATTAGCTAAAAGTCAAACCGTCGTAATTACGGTTTGACTTCGAGATTAGTCAATAATGGCTCAGTCACATCTCGAATTAAAAGTAGTTATAAGTTGGTATTTATGTGGGTAATAAAACCCCAAAAGGGTTTCCCCTGATCACCATCCTAACCAGGTCAAATGTCGGGTCAAACTTTTAATTAAAAAGTCAACATAATGCTTAAAATGTCATTTATGCATAATTAGCTATCTAGAACATATATATAACCTGTTTAATCATTGTTATAACTTAGTAATTAGTGTAAGAACATGTCCAAACATGTTCAACCCGACTATTTCCTGTTTAGACCCGGTTCGGAACCGAAAGTCACATAGTTTGACTTTCACTTTGACTTTCAGTTCTGACCCGTTTAGGCATATTTTAGAAATGCCTTAGAGCTTTAATTGGACTAGGTTGCATGTTAGAACAACCCTCTGTGATTATACACCTTGGTTCATTAGTTATCCAATTATTATGCATGTTTCCGTTAATTGCTCATATGTTGACCGATATGCCCTTATTACCTTAAAACGTGAATTATGAAAATGTAAAAGTGTAGAAACCTTTGTTACTGATATATAGACTTGCATGCAAAGTTTGACATCAGTTTGACTTGTAGATTAAGAGTTATGCTCATTATCGCAAAACTAATGCTTTGTGTTAATAAAATGGCGTAATTAGCGTATAACCTAGTTAAGCATACTTTTTGGTATCAAATCTTTTACCCACTGATGTAATATATTATTTTGGGATTTTTAAATATTTTTAATTAATTTTAGGCTGAGCATAACTCGTAGTCGTAGGCTTAATTCGGTAATTGTCGGTTTTGCCCTTACGGGCCATAAAATGAGTTTTACACATCTAAACGATTCCAAACCTTTTGCTACTGATTAGTTATGATAAATAAATTATTTTAAGCCTTCTGGAAATATAAAAATATCAGATTTAAGTATCGAACCCGGTAATGGCCTTTAATCGCCTTATTTAGCGTTTTTAACGCATAGTATGTTTTAAAATCATATTGGACATACCCGGGTTGATACCTACTGATATAAGAGGCAAATTATCATATTTTAACAGTAAGCAAAGGTTGATAAACTCATACTTCGGTTTTGAGCTTTTCGGTTTATGTGAAATTACCAAAATACCCCTACGGGGCCTAGTTTGGTTAAAAATGATAAGTTTCACCTACATGCCTTAACCTACTGATGTAACTTAGCAAATTGAGTATATTTGCTGATTACATCAGACCTGTAACTCAGGTTGTCGCTTAAACTCTTTTATAAGCTTTTAAATGACCAAACTACCCCTACGGGGCCTAGTTTGTGTTTAGACACGTTTCGGGCATAACGAAAGACATCTTACTGATGTCACAACATATTTGAGACATAATTAACTTAGGAAACCTGTATATAGCTCTCATGACTACCCGTCACGCTTATTACGCGTACGGTTCGGTTTATGTAACAAGTTTACATTAACTAGCCGAAACGGGTCAAACCTTAACGGTTTTATCTCAAAATCCAGAATGTGAATAATAAACCCATATTAAACAAGTCTTCAAACTTGTCGGGTCTGAATCACATTCTATCCGGTCTTCGCTTAATCGTGCGTACGAACCGTATCTTTGAAACTAGCCGGTCTAAGCTTAAGCTTAATTAAAGACCCGTTAGTATTCTAATAGGTTATATTAAACCTTCGTTCCAGATTAGGAGAACTAGTAAAAGCTACGTGCTATTTGCTTATTGTGAAAAATACTTTGCATCAGGTAAATACTTTTAACTTATTTTCCCTATACGGGCTTGGGTTACGGTACATAGCGTACCGCTTGATCGGGCATCAAATCTCCACACTTAGTGGGTAGTTGAATAATTTGATCGGCTCGTTTAAACAGTCTTGTTTACTTTACAGCCTTTGGGGGGTTAATGACCATGTCCCGGATATCCTTGGCATCATCTTACGAGATTGGCCACGACCTGAGCACGGCGTGTAGGCGTACACCGTCCGTGTATAACTCAATTATGTGGTGTGTCTATTGATCTTTAACCCGGACTAGATCCGGGCTACTGAACGCATAAGTAACATGTAATTCGTTCACAAGATTATAATATTAAATAATTCTCCCAAGTTATAAAAATGTTTATGCCATGTGCATCCAAACCAATTTCAATCATTTTCCAAAATGAGTCAGTTGATTGTATTTACCAGTGTAAACTGACGTATTTTCCCAAAAAGACTGAATGCAGGTACTAAACGAAATTTGGCTGGATTGTCTCCTAAGCATCAATAAAAAGTCTCGCAAGCTTAGGATGCCGAAGTCTGTTGAACCATTAATAATATTTTGTTTCGATCCTACTGTGGATAAACACCGGATATTGTGACTTTGATTACAATAAATAAATTCGGTTGTATTATATTTTAAATTTGCTTCCGCTGTGCATTATTATATTGTGTTGTTTGACTATTACGTTGCCAACCACGTCACGATACTCCCCCACCGGGCCCACCGGTGACACGTGGAAATCGGGGTGTGACAGAGACACGAAATTCCTAGATTTCCATGTACTCACATAAGCGTATGCGATCGTACATCGTATATTAGATACATATATACTTATATACTTGTATAGATAGCGCGAGGACGTGTTTATGAGGCAGAGTTGTTATGCTTTAGTTTTGTTGCGGACATTCGGCTCTTGTCTTAGATTGAGATGGTTGTGCGAGTTGTGCATACGTAAAACGGGGAAGCGAAAATCGGTAAACCGAGAAATCGATAAAGCGTAAAATTTTCAATTGAATATATATAAACGTAATAAATTCGACGATGCGTAAAAATTGGCGATTGCAGGCTAGAAAAATAGATAGAGTACCTTACCTTTTAGACATCGACTACCCAAAGTGGTTAAACTATTCTCAACGAGTTCGAGCGCACGCTTTGGCCAAATAGACTTATGCGCTCACCGGGATGCGGCTACGACATTCGTCCTTCCAGTTATTACGTGACTCGAGTCGTTGGTACAGTTGAAACTTTGGTGAGAGCCATGGTTGCAAAAGTCGTTAGGCGCTCCCTAGTCGGTCGACCGGGGAGTTGAGAGTACTCGGCATAGGCGGAGAGTACTCGGGGAGTACTCGGACATGTAAAATTATAAAGAAATAAGTTTTTGGAAATTAAATATATGTCAAATAACATAAATTTACTAATATCTATAACAAAATACGTGAAAATGATATTCATTCTTTAATATGATAGGCATAGAAATTATGTTTTAGAGTGAATTTCAAGGATTGTCCTTTATCTTTATACCTATTTTCAGGCGCTGTCCTTTATGTCAAAAACTGACGAGTTTTGTCCTTTATGTTTTCTTATCATACACGTTTTGTCCTTTAGGCCTAACCCATTTAGTTTTTTCAGTTAAATTTGGTCATGTGCTTTGCACATGAGGGCATTTTTATCAATTCAAAGGTTGCAGAAGCTTTGAGCTATAAATCTGCCGTTGAACTTACTTTTGAACTGACAAAAATGCCCTTATGTGCAAAGCATATGACTAAATTTAACTGAAAAAACTTACTGGGTTAGGCCTAAAAGGACAAAACATGTATGATATGAAAACATAAAGGACAAAACCCATCAATCTTGAACATAAAGGACAACGCCTGAAAATGGGTATAAAGATAAAGGACAATCCTTGAAATTCACTCTATTTTTAAGACAAAATCGGCCCGAGTTGACCTACTAGATACGATTTTGGCCGAGGTTGACCGTGTTTGACCAATTCTGAATAATTAGGCGGAGTCAAAGAAAGTCGCCTCGGCAGCCTACCTGTAGCGACTACTCGGGGAGTACTCGGCCTTGGAAACCTTGTTTTACAACCATACTGAGAGCTTTTGAAATCCATTTTAGGGAGTGGAGTGGGTCATTAAGATGCAGGTTTCACCCCTAACTTAACAACTTCGCTCCTAGCTGTGGTTGGGCTCACCGAATAAATTCAAGAGTTCCACTAGATAGAAATGGAGATATCGTTGAGATGTGGATATCACTCCTAACTCAACGAATGATTCTCGTGCTAAGAAAATGCGCTAAGTGAGTGATCTTATCGAGAGTTCTTGGTTTTCACACCTAATCTCAACGAAATCACCCGTTGGTATTATGCGAGCATTTTCGAAAACGTGTGTATTGTGTTAGCCTTAGGAAAGGCAAAAGTAAGTTTTCAGCCTTAGGAAAGGCTCCTTCGTATGAAGCTGTAGTGCGCGGGTTCGCACGAAAACGTAGTTTTCGTGAGTTCGAACGAGAGTATCAGAAGTGGGCTCGTGCAAAACCCTTAGGGGGTTCGCACGAAGCTGGTCTGTTGGCACTTAGACTATAGACTAGGTCAACTCTACACAACTCGACCTAATTCCCAATAGCTATGGCTCTGATACCAATCTGTCACACCCCAATCGATGGCGGAATCATCGGGGTGTGGCACTAGGCGAATCAGATTGCTCAAGAGAAACCATAACAACTATTTAGTGACAATATTTAATGCGTTCATTATCCCATACTAATAAACAATATTTCAGCAAACAGTCATACAGATTTCATGTCTCTCAAACAATACAAATCCGACAACCTTGATTTTATGTGAGTTTCTAGACTTCCTAATCTTGTTTCATAAAGACCTGCGATTAACCTGCAACATACGTTAAAATAAAGTCAATACAAAAAGTATTGGCGAGTATACAAGTTTGCATAGATATAGTATAGAAAGCGTTTACGCATAACCAGCATGTAACACGTTATAGACGAATCACGTAAGCTATCAACAATGCTACAGCCTAACCACGAGACTACGTTTTAAACTATGCGCGACACATGTTCAGTGAACACGTGAAGTAAAGTGATGTGCTCCCTAGCAACCCCTGTCCACGACAGGTGCTGAGTCCAAAATATAGTACTATCCTTGCTAGAGGCGGTCTAGTGTAACACCTTATAAGCATAGCAACAAATAATTCAACTAATCACGAATAACATGTGAGTGCGGTTAGCGTTTGTAATGCATTTAAGTGTTGTGTTTTTGATAGAGAACGTATGTTACACCCCAAAAGCGTGTTTCAAAGCGTAAAAAGGGGTCAAGTATACTCACTGTGTGTGTTTAACGAGTAAACACAATCTGGATTGACTTGAAGGGAGCGCGTTGAGTTAGCCTGTGTACAGAAGCATAAGTCTTTGAGTAGAGTGTTTGAATAGTGCGTAAACAGAGTGTCGAATGGGTATAACCCATCCGAGCGGATGGTCATCCGGACGGATGGTCATCCGGACGGATGGTCATCCGGACGGATGGTCATCCGGACGGATATCCATTCGAACGGATGGCCATTCTAGTGAGATGTTTTTGTTTGTAAAATCGTTGAAGATTCGAAGTCTCGTTAAAAGTGTTTGAATAATGGAAGTTATAAGGGACATGTCATCCGGTCGTATGGTCATCCGAACGGATGGCCATTCGAGCGGGATGATCTGTAGTTGAAATTTTTGTAAAATTTTCGAAGTAAAAGTTTCTGAGTTTATCGGAGACGGCATAACGACGTGTCAAACAACGGGAACCTACCAAGCCTAGCTCATTCGGTCGGATGGTCCGAGCCCATTCGGTCAAACGCACTGTTCTTGGTGGTGGATGAGGGAACCAAAGTGTTGAAATGAGACACAATGACCCTATTTATAGGTGAGGGTGGAAGTTAGGGCGGTGTGATCGAATGGTTTGTGATCGAATGGCCATCCGGTCGGATGGCCATCCGGGCGGATGGGTTATCCGGGCGGATGGTCATCTGAGCGGATCTCCATTCGGACGGCCGAGTTAGTGCGAGTTAGTAAAGTGAAGGTATAAATAAGTATTTGAATGCGTAAAAAGTCCTAAAACATGTATTTGTTCATGAAATAAGTATGTGTTTACGAGAATGATGAGCAAGTATCACGTATGTGAATAAGTCGAATGTAAATAATCAAGGTATAGTCCGTATAAAATGCTCAAGTTTTATTACCATCAACGTTTCGAATTATGAAGCTAGAAGTGAAATACGAATACGATACGGATATAAGTTTCCAGAAATAGGGATATAAATAATCTTTCTAAATAAGGAAGGTTTCAAAAGCGAGGTGATACAGTCTCCACTCCTTTAGGAAACTTCGTTCTGAAATTTATTCAAGGGGATGACTTTGAAGAAAGCAATTCGAATAAAATAGTTGACTAAAATCAAGACTTTGAAGTTTTGAAGTGTTTGTTGAAAATGTATGAAATTTTGAGGAACGAGTAGTTCGTTTGACTAACGTGAATTGAGGCATTAATCATAAGTAAAACGTGTATGTGTGTGTATAGGCATGGTAAGTTTGATTAAGTTTAAATCATTTGATGGGATTGTATTTTAAAAGAGTTATCTAAGATGAAAAGTTTTCGCATAAAGTGGGATGTATTTTGATGAAACGTGTGACCTACATCGTAAGTCGTAAGAAGGTTTTATTGGTTTTAAGGAGCATCAGTAAAATCACATGGTTGTAGAAAAGTGTTTGTTGGTGACAAATGGGGAGGATAGGTATTTAACAAAAAGTTTTAATGGTAATCGAGCCGATTAAATAAGTTTGCGGGTAAATAAAGAATGGAAGATAGTTTTAGAAGTAAAGAGGTATTTTAGGGATTGAATGTTTAAACTGGTTTTAGTGTAAATAAGGTTTGTACAAAAAGTCCAAAAAGAACTGGGAATAATAGATGTATGAGAGTGAACGAACGATCTAGTTGATGAGAGCAAGGATAGGAATGGTATGATCATTTGGATATAATGCGAATATGAACTGTTGAGGATGAGGTCTCGTAATGGATAATAAGATATCGTGCGTTTAGCAGTGTGTTTGCGAGTTGTTTTGTGTAATTGTATTTAAACAAGCTCTGTAAAACACCGAATTTCTCATGGCACGTATTACGAAAGTTTGGTATTATGGTGAAAACAATTATATATAGGAAGTACCAACGGCGTATCCACCATGTTTTAACCATGTTACGTCCGTTTCATTAATCAGTGTCATATTACGTTCCGTGTCTTACTGTACACAGTAGGACACCCTATGATTTTCATGCGCGTACCACTATAATCCCGTGTGCACCCACGATTATATAGGTTATCGCATGATCAGCATAGTTTGTACTAGTTGTGTATGAGTTAGGGTATACAGTAGCTTTGAAACTAAGAATGTGTGCGTATAAGAATGTAGCATGTAAGCATGTTTATGTTTAAGTATGTATGAGACCAACGTAAGTGAACCCCTCAGGTTACGTTCACGTATGGGTACGAATGTATGAATACGACTATGAATATAAGTATTCGTATGAGTATAAGTATAAGTATGAGGATGTGTGGGTAGGCTCAGCCAGTTGATGAGTTTCTTAAGAATGATATAAAATACCTTAAATTAGGAGTTTTGTGGGTTCTCACTTTAGGAGCTATGGCAAAAATTGAAATTGTGAAGAGTATAAGAGGTACGTCATAAGTAAAAAGATTATAAGTTTTTCCGATTAAATTAAACTGGCACACTTGTTTCTTTTTGTGAAAACAAATCCGAAAGTGTGGCGCCCGAAAAAAAAATATTCCATCCATCCATTCATTTGAGCTAGTATGTATTGACGAAGCCTTTGGTATTGCCACGGGGATGGTGACTCGTGTGGTACATACCCTCTAGGTGGAGGTAGAAAAAGAAAATTAAATATGTGAGACTTATGGCATTAACCGTTGGGATCGTGACTCGGGTGGGGTATGTCTGCTAAGTTGATCGTATACAAAAACATGTAAAGCTCGCAATATCATCCATCTATCCATCATAAGTTTAATCAGAATAGCATAAGAGTTTTTTATATAAGACGGTAGATTATAAATCTTTTAATCTTATAAGCTTAAAACGGAATTAGGTGGCGTTGTAGTCTTTTGAGTGTGAGATCCATAGATAACTCTAATTCACTTGAACTTAAATGGATCGTGAATAAGGGCTCGGAAACTGGCAGTTGGGTTTAAATGGATCGTGTACCTGCAATCTTGGTTAATGTGATTTGATTTGTTAATAAATTAACTGAATATATTAAATGCCGATGTTTCTGATTGTGATTCCATTGCAGATAATTTTTTCAGGACGAAAAAAGATAAGTGTGGGGATGTGATGTTAGCTCAAAATATGTAGTATTATATAGTAAATTGTGGCGGTTTTTAGTATATTAAACATCTTAAATCATAGAGTTAATTGCCAAAATCGTCCCTGAGGTTTGGACACGTTTGCCATTTTCGTCCAAAATGACACTTTTGTACCAAATTGCCCCCAACGTTTGTAAATTTTTGCCATTTTCATCCAAACCACTAACTTAGTTTATTTTTTCTATTAAGTTGAGGATATTTGGATTAAACTGGCAAATATAAAACCACAGGGACGATTTTGGCAATTTACTCAAACCCTTTTTTAATTTCTTTTATTTAGTTATTTTTGTTACATATATAATAAAAAAATATACATGGAGTTTTTAGAAAAAAATTAATAGTTTTGTCACATAATTTTTATAAATTTTCATCTAAATCACTAATTCAGTTTATTTTTTCTGTTAAGGTGAAGGATGTTTTAAATTTTATAATTTAAGACAGAAATTAATTTACAACTTCTTTATATAAATCAGTTTTATAAAGAGAAAACGTCATTGGTGTGCAACACATAACAATCGATTACAACTTTTAGTATTTATCAGTTGTAAAGATAGAAAAAAAATTGTAAAACGTTACATATTTTTGAAATGTATTGAGCACCTAGAAAATATGTTGGTAGAAATAAAATATTTATTTAATTAAGATTATGAGAGTAACTAACTAATACTTATTCTGAGTGGCTTGAGTAAAGAAACTTTTGGTTGTTAGCATTATAATTACAATTTGGTGGGTAATTTTTAGGTTTGGTAACGATACGTTGTTTGATTTGGGGGAGGGGGGGCACTGGCTTCTGTTTTTCTTGGGAGCGAATTTAAAAGAGTAGAAGATGAATTACAAACTTGGTACATATGATAAGATTTTTTTATTTGACCTTTTTCAATAAGGTCACCAGCATTTTAGTTTTATAAAATTTAGAGGTTTAAGTAGATTTTATTTTTATAAAAGTGATCTATATAAAAAAATTAGAAATTAATTTATGTCTTAGTTTATAAACAACCTTCGCCTTAATAGAAAAATTAACTTAGTTAGTGGTTGGATGAAAATTTATAAAAATTATGTGACAAAGCTATTATTTTTTTTCATATAAAAATTGCATGTATATTCTTTTTTTATTATATGTGTAACAAAATTAATTAAACAAAAGAAATTTAAAAGAATTTGAGTAAATTGCCAAAATTGTCCCTGTGGTTTTATATTTGCCAGTTTCATCCAAATATCCTCAACTTAACAGAAAAAATAAACTAAGTTAGTGGTTTGGATGAAAATGGCAAAAATTTACAAACGTTGAGGACAATTTGGTAGAAAAGTGTCATTTTGGACGAAAATTGCAAACCTGCCCAAACCTCAGAGACGACTTTGGCAATTAACTCTAAATCATATGTGTTAGATATTTATTGTTTGCGGGTGTTTTTATAAGAAACATGTGTTAACGGAGGTAAAATGAGAGAAGCAAGCTGAAAAGTGGGATCGACAAGTAAATAAGGCACGCGAAACGAAAGAAAATAAACTGGACAAGTCCCGCGACACGCGGGAGTGCCTTGAAACCCGTCCGCGACGCGCGTGAGTTACCAGAATTAGGTCGGTCAAACCCGCGGATACGATACCCTACTTACGCTACCTACGCTATCTACATAGTTTAATTAGGTTTTTGATTGACCCTAACGACAGTCATCAAAGGGTACCTGGATTTTGTATGTTAACTTGAAATTACAAAAATACCTTTTCAGTTAACATACAATATGGATGGAGTTAGAGCCGGGGAGCAAACTGGCAACAAGATCGAAACATTAAGGAGGAAAATGGCCGTTTTTAAATGATTGAGGCAAAACCGTTAAACAGACCAAACCACAGGGAGCAAAACGGAAGTTAACTCTTTTTTATTTCAAAAAAAGTTTTAGAAAATGAACACCCCCGGATTTGTGATGGGGGTGCTTCAGCTTCTGAGATCACACACCTAAACTACGTGTTTGGTATTATTGCAATCTATTAGATACATGCCAAAGAATTAAGAAAAAACAATTTAATCTGCATAAAATGACACAAAAAAAATAATGAATGGCTAGCAAGACTTCAAGAGTAGTAGCTGAAAACATGACTTAAGAATATTACCAGGATTGATGTCAATGATCCAAGAGCTCCAAAACCTATAAATATTAAATCAAGTCAACTCGTCAAACCATAAAGGACTGGTCTTGTAAACATTCATACTATAAGGACTCGAATGGTATTCAGTCTCGAATGTCTATAACTGAAGTTATTAGCCCAACAGTGTAATTAACCTACTTAAGCAATGGTCTTGCACAACACAATCCCAAGTGTTTTGAATTATACCCTCTTTTGTTCTAACTCTTCTTCTACCAATAGTTGCCTAACAATATCTCAGATAAAATATGTGTGCAGAAGAACTTACTGGGTATTTAAGCCAGTGACATTTTACTGGATCAGCATTATGTGCAATATGGTTAATTCCAACTGAAAAATGGAACTATATTTAAGAGGTCTTCAGCATTGTATTGTTCAGAACTCCATCTGAGTGTCCTGTTACGCAGAAGAGATAAAACCATTAATTAGATATACAAACATATAGGCTTTCCACTATCCCACATACTGGATGTTGTTTGGCATATAGAGTTATCTTCCATTTGACCAAGGTTTAAAAAAACGGAAACGAGTTTCGAGGCGTTTCCCTTTGCCTCACGAGGCGGAATTAAAAAATATTTATAAAAATTATATATCTTTTAAAAAATAAAATACTAAATGTAAAACATATAACTTTCCTAATGTAAATAGACTTGTGAGAATTGTTTTGGGTTAAATATGATAAAAGTTTAATGGTTAAGGGTCCTAATGTAAGTTTTGTAAATTGAATGAATAAAAGAGTTATGTACCTCATACAGACTAAGATACCCTAACACTGTGTAAAATAGCCATAACGCAACCTATCACTGTGTACTAGCAAACAGAGAATTCAAAAAAAAAAAAAAAAAAACCTGTTCCAGAAAAATTTACCTGGAACAATATAAAGAGGTCCCTTGCCATTGATCGGACTCCATCTGGCATACTGTTGGAATTAATTCAAATGGAGTTAGTCATTGCAAGTAGCTGTTGAAGATTAGTTGGGTCAGCTGGAATAATCGACTGGTCATACGGGTCACCGAGTCCTATGGCGAGATCCTATTTAGTAGCAGTGAGTACATATATATCGTGAGATACAACATGATGAATAATCTGTAGCTGCTAAAAAATTTGATTACAGTACCTACTATAACGTCAAATACATAGGATACCTCAAACTGATCGATAGCACATAAAATGAAACGTAAGTCCACATAGCAATTTATCAAGTCAAATACGAGATTTAGCTCGTATGGCATTTTATCGAACAGTTGGAGTGCACAATGGATGGTTCACATATTTCAGTTACAAAAATGAAGCAAAAACCCCAGAATTGAAAACAGCAAATAACATATTCAGACCAAGCGTGTTTGGTGTTCGCAATAACAGTTTCAGTCAACAAGACTTGTTGAATGCTACACATTGTTACCTTTTCCGGCAATTAGCACAGAGTGTGTGATTGTCGTTTCTAACATAACAATATTAACTGCAATGTCAACATTCTCTTCTGTAAGTGGATTAAACGCCACGTAAGTTGGTACATGTACATATATCATGAGATACAACAACATGAATAATATTTGTATTGATTAGACTACCTATTATAACATCAAATAAAAGGGATGCCTTATAAGGTGCCCTATTTAAGTTGCACAGCTTGATCAATAACACTTCAAACGTGAGTCCACATACCATTTTATGGGGTTAAATACGTAATTAAGGTCGCAGTGCATTTTGTCAAACAGTTGGAATGCACAATGAATGGTTCACATACTTCAGTTACCAAATGAAGCAAGAACCCCAAGATTGAAAACAGCAAGTAAGCCAAACCGCATATCTCAGAAGCCAAACATGAATTAAGAGTAAAGATAAAAAATTGCATCTTAAAAATACATAATCTTTTGATTTACAAGAAAGGAGCCGAACAGAAGGCTACCTTATTGGCTTTGTAACCCCTTTGACATACGTTTACGGGTTCAGGTAGGTTAAGTAGCCATTACAATCTCATAGCATCCGACTACTTCTTCCTCCATATCTGTTATGATATTAATCAGTATCTAAAACATAAATGACTGGTCTTGTCCAATATAATTCTTCTTCTTATTCCTGAATTACCAATTGTTGCCTAACGATATCTCTGATAAAAGAGGTGTGCAGAAGAACTATATTTATATTTATGTATTACAAAACAGAGAAATCAAAGAATAATCATACAGAAGAATTTACTGGATCTTTAAGCCAGTGACATCTAACATTATGTGCAGTATGGTTAATTCCAACTGAACAATGAGGTCCTTCGCTATTGCATGTATCAGAACTCCATCTGAGTGGCCTGTTACACACAAGAGATAAAACCATTAATTATATTTTATATTTTTTTTTATTTAGTTATAATTGAGTGAAATTATAATTACTAATTAAACTCCTTCATATGGTGAAACTCTTGAGTAAAGTTTAATGTCACTTGATTAGCTTTTATTAGAGTTTTTATGTCTCTAATTATATCACTAATTAAGTGAAACTCTTCACTACCCACAACTCTTGTAAAAAAAATGGTAGGCTATGTGACTCATTGGAATTATGAGAAAACTACAAGTGAAAGATAATATGTATGAAGAATTCTTGGAGAAGTGGTGAAGACTTGAACATTCATATGTTGGGAATTATAGAGAGATAAGTTTTCTCTACTCGATTCCATCACATTATCATTATTTTTCCACAAGTTCAAACACTATAATTCTATTCGGTGTAACCTCGGGCGCGTGGCCATTTCCAGTAGTACAGACTACGTCGGCTGTTGTACCCTGGGAGACAGACGCGTCGTCTTTAGTAGAGGCGCGAAATCTGTTTTAAGGGAAGCGTGTTGAACACGTGCCTCAGCCAAAATCGTCAACGTTTTAGTGTGCTCTTTGTTGCAGTCAAGGAGTATTTTTCAAGACTCAAGATGATGAATACTCGAGTCTAGGATGCTATCAAGTGCGCGTGAAGGACCCACCAGAGATGCGGCTTGAATCAAGATTGGTATATATAATTATATTTTATATTCTTTTTTATTTAGTTATTGAAACCGGTATTGTGCTATGATATTTCCTAAGAATAACGAATCTCGTTATTATATATTTTGTAATTATATTTTATAAAAAGTGAACCTAGATCCTACAAACTTAAAACAGATTTCGTGAGATTGTTGCTACAATCTTAAAAACCTTATTTATAAGGATTTTGGATTTACAAAAGGATTTATAATAGAATAAAAAAAATTTTAGAGGTTATGATCTTATAGTTTTTTTTTTTTTTTTGGGAAATATGTATGTAGTACAACTTGTTGTGTTTGGATTTATTGAGATTGTGGTACAATCTTAAATCTTACACCGTGATACAAAAACGAATGACTTATGGTTCAAACGTTTGGTGTTGAAACGATTTTGGAATCATTGATTTTTCTAACCTTTGTATTAGATCGGTTTTATTAGTGTAAACCATTTGTTTTTTGTAAACGTTAAATTCTCTAACTTGTGCGTTAGACCGACCTTATGTTCTAACATGCTTGTTAGAAATGATCATATTATTTATATAATATGATTTAAAGAATGAGTGTTAAATATAAGTTTGGGTGCAACATGTATTCTATACAAAAACACGCAACGCTTGAAACTTGTTATATTCACACTCTATCTGTTGATACACTTTTTGTGGACGCGACTCGGTTCGGTTCGACTCGGTTAGGTTCGGCTCGAGCCCGACGTCGCGACATTCCTCCATCGTGCGCCCCAGAATTCGACACGCGAAGCACGAAGCGCCGCGAGTTAACATCACCATCACATCATCATGATGATGTCACATGTGTATATGGAAATTTCTTTTGATGAAGTCTACGAACATTGAGAATTGATGGATTGTTTACTACGAACCCTTGATGGTTCGTGACCTTTAAGGGTTCACCAAAAGTCTAAGGGTTCGTGGCACTACTTACAGTTCGTCGAGACTTTATACATGACGAAAAACCACATGCTCATGACGAAACACCTGCATCTGCAAATGCTGTTGACGAAAATCTGAGGTATGGTAATGACGAAAAACTTGCAGTTTTTCGTCATCTATGGTCTTTCGTCGGCTGATGTCTTTCGTCGGCTGAAGTCTTTCGTCGGCTCCATGATGTTTCGTCAACATGTTTCGTCGCTTCAGGTCTTTCGTCGACCTGCAGCCTATATATATGCACTGAAGACAGAAGACAGAACAGAGCACCAGAGAGAGAGAACAGAGAGTTTCATTTGTGTTTTATTGTAATATCTTTCTGTAACGAAACTTTGTTGAATCAATACACAACCGTTAAATGTTGAATCTTTGTGTTGTATTTATCTCTCGCTCGGTTTGTGTCGTAACAGGGATTCCGCACTCGTTTCGGCACCCGAAACAAGAAATCATCGTTGTCCGACGATCCGTATCGGGACCTACAAGTGGTATGGGGTTTAGGGAGCCAGGCACTCGGATCGAGTGGAGGTTTTGAAAGGGCGTGAGCTTGAGCAATAACATGCGGTGGTGGAAGATAGGCACTTGGATCGAAAACCTGAGGAGCTGACTGGGGAAAGGGAAAGGAGCTTGTATTGGACACTGGAATTCGTTTGGCTTTTCGGATTTCTTCTTCATCTTTGTTCTCTAGCTTCTGAACGAATTCATAAAAGCTACTCTCATTCAAAACACCAGTGTGCTTCATTAACTCAATGAATTGATTCCACTTAGGAGGTAAAGCATCAGCAAAACGCATGACCATCTCTTGTTGTGTAGCATTAACCCTGTATGATTGCATCCCACTAAGCAAATGATAGAATCGAGTAGCCATGTCGTTTAATGTTTCATTTTCCTTGAACATAAAACATTAAACTCCTTCTTTAAAAGATCGTGTTGGACCTTTCTTGTTGCTGCATTTCCTTCTCCTCTGGTTACCAAGATGTCCCACAAATTCTTTGTAGAGGTACAATAAGCGAATTGATGATAAATATCCTTATGAAGCGCTTGTGTAAGGATAGCGAAGACCTTCTTCTCAAGATCATAAGCCTTCTTATCACCTTCGGCCATTCCCGCCAAGGTAACTGGATTGGAAACTGCTACTTCGAGAGCTTCATTGAATGGCGTAGTAAAACACGTCCATAGCTCGGTATTTTGCCCTAGAACATAAGTATGAAAAACATTTTTCCATGATGGATAATCGTTCATATGATTTAGCTTTGGCGGACGATTGTTGCTACCCGTTTCACTTTCACTTAACAACAAATTCTGAATACTTTGATTTTAATTTGTTACGCATGCCCATTGACTTGCAGTAATTGATTGTTGTGGCATAAAATTCCTTAACCAAACGGCTGCGGAGGTCTGATCATGACCTGGTCTTGGGTCCGTGCTCCAATCCCATGGACTAGTACTCATGATTGATGTATGAATGAGAATACCTAGTCACACACTTGAAATGAAACTCTTAAATGTGTTTTACAAACCTTCTGTTGAGAATTGAACTGAGAACCCACGAAAAACTATTTCACAAAAGACTAGACTACGAAGATCTCAAAGAATTTGAGAAAAATGGATTTAATAAATGGCCACAAAAGGACAAAGTACTTTGTTTATATTTGACTAAAAATGATCTTTGTTGACCAAGTTCTTCGTAGGATTTCAAAACAAAAGTGGTGAAGAATGGTTAATAAGACAAAAAGTGCCTAATAAGACAATTTTGTTCTACACCAAAGTTGGTTTTCATGGGGTACAAAACAGACGAAAAACAGGGGTTTTTCGTGGAAACCAAAATGACGAAAAACTAGGTTTTTCGTTGACTTTAGTTTGTAGAGATATTTTCCCAAATCTTATCCTGACACACAGACCCAAAATCTTATCTTGTGTGAGATATTTTCCTTTTTCAACCAAAATCTTATCTTGTCAGAGTGACACTGCGAATAATGTCGCAGCTTCTACAAGTCAGGTAAAATCTGAAACTCCTAGCATATGTAGTGATTGTGCTGATATGAAACATGAATGTGCTAAATTAAAACATGAATCTGAAACAATTCATAGTAACAATCAAAGTTTAGTTATTGAACTGTCAAAATGCAAAGAGGCAAACATGGCCTTAGCTCGCAATGAAAAGGATTTTAAATCGTTAATTGAAACACTCAAGAAAAGCGTTTCCGAATTAACAAAAACTGTTTTTAATAAACAAATTGGTATTAATAACTACATTAATATCATTGAGGAAACAAAGAAGGAGCTAGCCATGGCAAAGTGTGAGCATGATGCGATCAAGCTCAAATTGGAGAGTTACTCAAACTCCCGATATGTGCTTGATCACATCATAGATGTTCAAAAGCTGAAAGGGAACATGAAAGGCGTTGGGTATAAGTCGTGTCCGCCTCCTTTGAGACACAACTATACCAAAATGCCCAATGAGGAGGAAATGACTCGGTTTGAACCAAGTGTACCTCTTGATTATGAGGAAGTAACTACAGGATCAAGGTTTAAATCGGACAGTTCCTCAGTGAGCTCATCTGAAACAAAAGAAAATTCAACATCTACGGAACAAAGTGCTCCAACTGTTGAGGACTATGATTCGTCAGATGATGAATAGATGTTAGTGATGAGGATAAATCTCTTCATGATAGGAAAGGAGTAGAAGTGCCTATTGAGAATCATATTCTGTGTGATCCTCCTACTCCTGTTGTGCACTCAACTGTTAAACAAGAGATATATCCCATCAAGGAAACAATGTCTATTGTTAAAAGTGATAACGTGTTGTACACTTTAGTCGGTGATAGTAAAATATACTCAGACAAAGATTTTCCAATCAAACACGTCAATCAATCTTTGATTGATACAGTGTTTAAAGATACTACCAGTAAGTTTTTGGGAAAAGCGATCCCGAGAGTTTCTGTAACTCAGTGTGATCCTATTCCAAAAGCTGAAGTTAGAAGACAATTTGGAAATCAAAGATTACCGACAAAGCAACAACCTATCGTTTTTAAAGGTAAACAAAAGGAACAACGAGCTCAAAAGCCAAAGGTTTCAGAACCGAGGGTGGAAACAAAGGGAGCTCGTTACAAGAAAAAGGTTCAGAAGATCAACTTCGTGAAATCCAGAGGGACTGATAAAATTGAAACTTTCGAAAACAAATCCAACACGGATTTTGTTAAACAAGTTAAAATTTTGAAAAGAAACAGTCAAAACAATTACACACAACACACAAACGGTTGTGATGTAGGACCAAGTACCTCAAGATCACGAAGTTAATCATCAAGCTCTTACAGTTATGATACTCCGAGGTTTTTTTAGCGGAGATCATGCTTTGAATGCTGTGAGAATGGACACATTGTCAGAAATTGTCCATATCTCACAAAAGGAAAGGCAACAGTTGATGCCCCACGTGGTAACAATTACCATAAAAGATCTGTTTCACCAAAACAGGACCCTCATCTTGTTAAACAACGAGAAGTGAAATATAAAAAGAAACAACGAAAAGAAGTTGAAAAGGCGTTAAAACCGGAGGTTATCCAAACACAGTCTGTTAAATCAGATGTTAAAAATGAAAAACAGAAACAAATTTGGAAACCAAAAACGGTAACTGTTTTAGGGGGAGTTCAATCAATTCCGAATCATCAGGAAATCGAAGTCACAATCCTCGATGATGACGGACGACCCACATCTATGAAGGCTTGGGTCCCTCTCTCTAACTAATCTCTGAATGAGTGTGCAGGATGTTCCAGGAGGAACTATCGATCGTCTTAAGATTGTTAATAGTGGAGCGTCCATGCACAAGATTGGCGACATAAGGCTCCGAAACATTGTTACATCTAGGAGTTGTTGCCTTTGATGGAGAGAGAAAAAGAAAAAGAAGAATATGATGGTGAAAGAATGTCTGAAGAAAGAAATTGAAAGCTTCGACAAAATGAAAATCATTCCAAAGTTTGATTATTGAAGGCTTTGATCGGGTCCCCAGGATAGATTCAATCAAAATGTATGCACCTGCAGCACGTCTGAAGTTCAAAGTGCACAAGATGAATGTGCAGTGTACATTTCTTCGCGGTGTGATTGAAGAAAATGTGTTTATTGAACAAACCAACCGGGTGTGCGGATGCCTTGGCGTGGATTGAATAACCGCACACTACTTCTCAAAGAGAAAGACAAAGACCTTCGCTGGTGCAATGTGGAAGACCAGCCGGACCCAAAGGTTTATGATCTTGTTGCTGTGAAGAGTTTTCTCGGATTAATTGAAGTAGCTACAAAAATCAACTTTGAAGTCCACACCGGGTGGATATCCAGTTTAGGAGAGCGCTCAGATTCCTGGCAATGCACGAAGCAGTTGCAGGATACGGTTTTGAATTTCTAATCTCTCTTATACTTGTCGATATTTAAGCTGCTTTATGAATTGTTGGTGCATTTATGTCTATCGCCTCCGTCAATGCGAGTCGTAGCTGAAAAGGATTGAATCTAGCCTTATATTGTAATATTAGATAGAAAAGGGCAAGGTGGCATTATTGTAAATAAGGGGAACTCTCCTTATATGCTTTGCCTATAAATAGGACCTTTAGGGTTAGAGTTAGAAACTTTTGCTAGTTTGGAGCTTATTTGGTGATCTTAGAGTTTGAAGTCTAGAGAGAGAAACTAGAGAGAGAAAGGTGATTCACGGTGATTGTACTCGTCAATCTTTTAATAGAATCACGTTAATTGTACTTTCTTGTGTTCGGTCACGTTCGTGTACGGATTCTGCACGTCACACATTCGGTTCGCAATCGTTTCAGAGTCGAAAACCGATCCTACAAGTGGTATCAGAGTAGGAGCTCGGTTGCGAAGATCATACGCACAGAATCTTTCAAGATTTGGTCAGATTCAGAGTCAATTTCATCCAGATTTGTCAAAATTCTTCATTTTCTCATCTTCTTCACGTTTCTTACTGAAAAACGCAAAATTAAACAGGATTTTATAGATAAAAATTGCTAATTTTCGGATATGTTGTGCGAAAACATTTGATCTACAAGCCTACAAATTTTCAGATCTTAATTCTAAGTAATTTGTGAGAAATCTGAATTTTTGTGATCGATAAATGTGAACATGTTAACTATTGCTGTTACAATTGTTCTTGATGTTCACCAGTCGGATGACAATCCGACCGGATGACCATCCGACTCAAGTTCCATCCAATCCATAGCATCTAATTTGTCTTTTGTTAAATTGTTGCAGTTGAGGAAGCCTATTTGGTCAACCAACCTTCATTGGTCAACGAACATTCATTCTTGACGAACACTTGCATGAAAATGTTGACTTTTGCTATTGATGTTCACCGGTCAGATGGCAATCCCACCGGATGACCATCCGACTCAAGTTCCACTCTATCCATTGCATAAGTTAACTTGTTGACCTACTCGTTCGGATTACCATCCGGTCGAGCGGTAATCCGACTCAAATATCACCGTTCCATTTCATTAAAAAAATTGACTTTGTTTGACCGTCACTCAGTCGGATTGCCACCCGCTCGAGCGGCAATCCGAGTCATAACATCCCATCCGGTCGTACAGCATATACCCATCCGGTCGTACAGCATATACCCATCCGTTCGTACAGCATATCCCCATCCGGTCGAACAGCAACTCGTTCGAGTTGCCACCTGATTCAAAGAACAAAGGTGCTTTGACGAAGCCTCATTGGTCAACGAACAATCATTCTCGACGAACACTCCATTACGTTGACGAACAATTCATCTTGTTGACGAACACTCAATTGCGTTGACGAACCCTTAAGTCTGTTGACGAACCCTTAGTGTTGACGAACACTACATCTTGTTGACGAACCTTATTACTATTGACGAACCATTGCTTTGACGAACATTCAAACGACGAACCTTTTGTCAGACACATTGATTACTTTACGTGATTCTCTGTGAAGTCATTTAAAGTCATTGATTATTTCATGTGTATACAAGGATCTGAGCCCAAGATTCTAATCAGAACTCATGTGATACAATCAACAGCCCATGTGATCGAGATTATTGTCCATCGGCCCATCATTTTATGTGATACATTCGGTCCAATAGAATGAATCGGTGATCTGTATGTCGGCCATTAAAAGCCCACGTAATCATATATGTTCATTTGACATTTTGGCGGCCCAAGATTGTTCTGGTTAAGGAGTTGTTTTGTGTGAGAAGCCCAATTCATTCAGTAATTTCACCCGAACTACATTGAACGAGTCCGCGAATCTTCACACGAGTCCTAGATCGATTACACCATGACACACTTTTACGTATTCAGTTCGTTTAAACTGATCATTTGTTTTTGTATTTTCAGGTAATAAACGAGGTTCATGATGATTCAAGAGATTCAAGATTTACAAGGTGCAAATATCAAGTCACAATTCGAAAATGTCGGGAAGTGGTGATGAATCGTTTCAAGATAGACTGTGGAAAAGAGATAGTGCGAGATATGAGATCAGTAAATTGAGTGATCCATTCAAAGAAGCTCGGAGAGCCAAAAGATGGACTGCTGAATTGGAATGTTATATGGATCCACAGGGTAATCCAGTGGTTGATCCGTCAAAGGTGGATTTAGATGCAGTAACAAATCTCTTTCCAGATCAGGACACTTATCATACAAGAAGGTTATCTAAAAAAGGTTATGAAGTTGATCTGATGAACAAAGTGAAAGAAATTTTTGAAGCAAGCCTACCAAAGGTGGTAGAAATAAAAAAAAAAGGAAAGAAGAAGAGCTGAAAAAGCTAATAGAGGAGGTGAAGAGGACGGCAGAGGATGCTGATGAGGATGAAGAGAAGAAGGAAGAGGATCAGAAAGTTGAAACAGAAGAATCACAGGTGCCGAATGAAACTGAGGTAAATGAATCTTCTAAATTATTAAATGATGAAAATGTTGATAAAACTGAAGATAAGTGCAGGAATTGCATAGAAATGTGCAAAGTCTGTACTGAGAAAGATGAAAAGATAAAAACAAAAGATATTGAAATAAATAAAACTGAAAATGTTTTCAAAACAGATTGCAAAGAAATGCTTGAAAATGAAGAAATTTTGAAACAAAAGATTGAAAAGCTGACACTGAAATGACAAGATTTTGAGAAGGAAAATGAAATTTTAAGACAAATGTGTACAGCAAAATGTGTAGGTTGTGTAAAAAAAGATACTAAGTTTCAAGATTTTCAAAAAGAGTATGATAATTTGAAATGGTCAAGTCAGAGAGTACAAGAATCTTATGATACTTTAAAGAAACAAGTCAAATGTTTTGATGAAAGATTGTCTGAAACTTTAACAACTAAGGAACTTTATGAGAAAAAGTTTAAAGAAAAGCAACTTGAATTAAACAAGTGTGTTGATGAAGTTGCTAATCTCAAACAAGTTCTGGTTGAAAAAGAAAAGATTGTTACAAAGCTTCAAAGTTATCATAGTTCTTCATACATTCTCGAACGCATTTTCAACATCACACCAGATGACAAAGATACTGACAAGAATAAAAAGGGTATTGGTTCAGAATATAATCAGGTACCACCACCATTGAGAAATAACTATACTTTTTATGATGAGGAAAAGGTGGCAAAAGGTCTGAATATAGTTGACCAATTACCTGGAAATATCGACGTGACTTACGCCAAATCTGATGAAGCTGATGATTCAGAGGTGGTAAGTAAGGTTGTTGAAAGCGTTTTGAAAGATGAGTCTACCAAAGGTAAGTCTAAATCACATGATGAAAATGAGGGAAATTTTCATGATGGCTATCTTAAACAGTCAAAATCTGAGAAAGTTGTGAATGATGAT
The DNA here is from genome assembly GCA_030545235.1 of Helianthus tuberosus. Lineage (NCBI taxonomy): Eukaryota > Viridiplantae > Streptophyta > Magnoliopsida > Asterales > Asteraceae > Helianthus > Helianthus tuberosus. The sequence continues at coordinate 16,067,626 of CM060402.1, read as the reverse complement.
CCAAAAGGATTGGCTTATAGCATGATTGGATTGGACAAATTATTCTCGGATAACGAGTTCCCGATTCAGAATGTGATTGCGGATAAAATTGACAAAGTGTTTAAACTGGTAGAGATCGAAAAGTCAAAAATTTCAAAATTTACTAGGAAGAGCAAGAAAGCTTTTTATAACAAACCTGGTTACAAAAAGAAGAACATGAAGGCAGGGTTGGGTTATACAAAGAAACAAAATCAAGATAAAAGGTTTGAAAAGCAAAATTTTCAAAAGAAAATGAATTTCGTTCACGGAAAAGTTCCGAAGAAGAGAAAGAACTTCAATTTAGACGACAGTCTAATGAAGAGTTCTATGCTCAGAAAAAACAACAACAACAGGCTAAAGAGATTTCAAGGAAAACATGTTTTAAATGTGATCAAACTGGACATCTTGCACGCAAGTGTCCAAACCCAAAGCCTGTTGATGTTGAAAAACAGAAATCTGAGGTTGAGAAACAAAAGACTACCAGATTTGATTCAAAACAAACTTGGAGGTACAACACAAACAAGTTTGCTTCGAATCAAACTTGGAAATCAAACCAGACTAGGTTTGATTCAAGACAAACCTTGAATTGTCACACACCCAGATTCAGAACAACACAAAGATGGCAAACATCGGTTGATATGACAAAACCAAACCAGTTTTGGAAATCAAAAATTGTTGATCAAAATCAAAATAATCAAAACGAGTCACAATTTTACAAAAGAAGTGCTTCAAAAGGACAAAACTGGGTGGTTAAGAAACAAGTGACTTCTGTGAATGACGAAAAAGTTGAAGTCAACAATGAAAAAGTTTTTGTACAAAATGACAAAGATTTTCCATCATTGAATGAATTTTGTATTGAAATGCCTAAGGTCAAACAGACCTGGGCTAAATTGTTCAAGTAATTGAGTTTGTGTAAATGTGCAGGTGCTCATGAAGTTTGATTGTCAAGAAAAAGAATTGATGAGCAGCTTGGCACAGGAGGAGAAGGTAGCTGACCCCTGGTTTGGTTGAACAGGGAGTTTATCGTTTTCTGTACATAAATAAACAATATTTCAAAAACTAAAATTTAAAATTTAAAAACCAAAAATATGTTTTTATTTGTGTAAAAAACTTGAAAAATAAAAAATATGTTTTTTTTATATTTTGTCAAAAATTCTAAAATTCAAAAATATTTTGAGTGAATACGCCGAAACCCTCACGGCTGAACAAACATGATGCATTTCACAAGATTGAAAAATGGTTTTCAAACTGTAAAAAATCAAAGGGTTGTAAATCATGGGGGTACATTATATTTTCTACAAATCAGTGCATGTGAAGTAGAAAATGGATGGCGAGACAAATCTGTCAGTATCAGGCTGTCAAATTTTCTTTAAATGGTTTTGAATTTTAGGGGGAGAAAGAAATTTTCAGAAAATCCAAAAACATTAGAAAATTTAAAAAAGCCAAAAACATGATAAAATTCAAAAATGAGTTTTTGTGTAAAAAGAGGAAATGATAGTACATCAGTAGACAATCACAGTACGCTAAGGAAATGGAAAGTTAAAATGTGATAAACGGTCTCACTGATGATGTGCCAGTAGGTTTTTACACCCTTAGTAGATTGTTTTCGAGATATAAACCTAAATATCAAATACTTACTTATCTCGTGGGGAAAATCTCTCGGATATATGGGTAACCCCCCGAAATCTTGTTTGAGAGATTGCCTGATTCTGAGATATTAGGTCTTTATACTGTTTGATAGCTGGGGTATTATACCTGGACTTCTGATATTGCGGAAGCAATGGCCTAGTCCTCGTATAATACTTTACGCGCTTTTAAAGCTCCCCTCTGCATCAAAATTGAAAAATATCGAAAGATATGAATCAATTGCAGTTGAAGAAAAGATTCCCTAAAGGGAACACACCTAAAGTCGAGCCTTCATCTCTTTGACTGAACGGAAGTTCATACCTGAGCTCTCAAGGTCTCGCACTAACCCGGATACAGATATCAGATTGGTATACTCACCTGTAAGACTGAATCTAGGGAATTTTGATACGGTAGTATATTCTAAGGTGGGACACACGAATAACTTAAGTCCTTAAAACACTAATCTCGTATCTCGAATCAATTGAACTTTGTGTGAAAATTTAAGTGGATCAGTATACTGACAATCTAAGTGAATCGTTTAGAACTTAAAGTGTTTAAAGATCAACGGTACTAGTGATTTGTCATAATCTGATATGATCATCTGACACGAACTCAAACAAAAATATTATCTGTAAATATGTTTGTAAATATTTCTTTACTGCATTATATTTCAAAAAACTTCAAAAAGATTTTGATTTCTGCTTTATTTTCGACAACCGATGTCTGAATGCTGAGTTTCAAAATTTGAGTATGCTGATCGTGTTTCTGAAAATAAAACAAGTTCATTAATTTGAAACTTGTAGTTTTAAAATCAAAATTCAAAAACAGTTTGTGATATCTCCAAGCTCATTAATTTGGACTTGGATGATTAACCGTGAAGGATTTGGATTCTTAAACTGTTAAAATCTGTTGTAAAGAGCCAGTTTTCGATCTTGGTCGCTGAAACTGCCAAATCTATAAAGTTTGTTGATAGGGGGAGAAAATCGAGTATTTCTGGATATATTCATATTATTATATCTTAGAGTCAGGATCTTGATTTAGAAAGTTTAATAGAGCCAGGTTACGATTCCTGGAAAACTTAAAATGCTTTCACTGTAAAAATATTTTAGCATATGTTGAGAGAGCCAGGTCATCAATCCGGGATATTCAAAATGTTTTTACTTATAAATGTTTGAGAGTTGCAGATGTTGTACCAGATTATGATCCCGATAGCCAAGTCTAAGGGGGAGTCTGAAGACGAGCTCGATACAAGGGGAGCTTGTATCCGAAAAGCCAGGTGTCGATCCCAAAAGCACGGAAGCTTGATGAAAGGGGGAGCCTGAAGAAAGAGTCTACCAAGAGGGGGAGCAACTGAAGCTGAAGACAGATCCACGGGGAGTCTGTTCGAGAAAGAGGGAGTCTATGGTTGCTGATGATATCAAACCTTCAAGAAGACTCAGAGAGAGAGAAAGACAAGACGCTACGAGATTGACTGCGGCAATATCCAAGGGGGAGTTTATTGGTGCATTTATGTCTATCGCCTCCGTCAATGCGAGTCGTAGCTGAAAAGGATTGAATCTAGCCTTATATTGTAATATTAGATAGAAAAGGGCAAGGTGGAATTATTGTAAATAAGGGGAACTCTCCTTATATGCTTTGCCTATAAATAGGACCTTTAGGGTTAGAGTTAGAAACTTTTGCTAGTTTGGAGCTCATTTGGTGATCTTAGAGTTTGAAGTCTAGAGAGAGAAAGGTGATTCACGGTGATTGTACTCATCATATCTTTTAATAGAATCACGTTAATTGTACTTTCTTGTGTTCAGTCACGTTCGTGTACGGATTCCGCACGTCACACGCTCGGTTCACAATCGTTTCGGAGTCGAAAACCGGTCCTACATGAATTATTATCATCTCGTACAGCTCTCTTCGGCCAGACACGTTGATCTCGAATATCACCGCACACGTGATCGTTTCAGTATGAAACTCGTCAATGTTGTTTTGGTCCACACCGCTTACCAACGTGCCAACTCATTTTTCCAAAATTCGATAAATCATTTCTGATTAAATTAATTTTGGTAAACGGCATTAAGGTAAAACATGAGTTAATCCGACATCGGGAAATCGTTTTTGTAAATACCTTTGTGTTTTTAAAATTTATCATAGTTTGTTAATTTTAGGGGGAGTAAATCCAAAATTTGAAAATTCAAAAACATCGAAAAATTTCAAAACACAAAAACAATAGAAAAACAAAAATGAGTTTCCTGGCGAGAACAAGAGAAAATGATAGTAAATCAGTGGTCCGTCGAAACCACTTCGAATTGAACTTAAAATGAAAAACGATAAGCAGCTCTATATAAGATGTATCGGTAGGCTCACAATCATTTTAAAGTGTGTAGGGTGATATAAATCTTAAATCGACTGAAGACCAGGTGGGAACCATTCATTGGCATATGGTCTTGGTACCGAAATTTCATTTGAGAGATTGCCGAGGTTCTGAGATACGTGGTCTTTATGTTGTTTATCATCTGGGTATCATGGTTGTTTCTTTTACCGAAAATAACGGAGACGAAGTCCAGAACTTCCATGATACCATACATACGTGTACATAGTGCATTCGACCTCAATAAGTGATCAATAATCACATGTCCAAACAAAATAAGTGATAATATATCACATTTATCCTGGAGTCAAGTTCATCTCTTTGCTGTACGTTAGTACTGACCTGTTCACAGACTTGCTCCTGTGCCCTCATGCATCGAAAATCAAGTTCCTCATCAATAAGTGATTCTATCACATAGGGCTTGTTTTCAATCCAAAATAAGTGAGTATCTCACATTTTCATATACGTCAAAACAGATGATAAGCGGTATACTCACCTATAAGATGAACTCTCGTGCATACCTTGATACGGGAATGTGTCATGTGTGGATGAACCCCGGTCGGTAAGTATAAATCATACACTAATCGTATCCCCTCGCCATGATTACATCTGATAAGTTGAGCTTATGTGGACAACAGTACCGATAATCGTTATAGGATGCTTATCTAAATGTTAACTAATTGAACAACAAGAGCATTTTGGCGTGACCGTACGTTGATATGATTCTCTTACCCTCGAAACTCGCAAAAAGAATGTTTGTAAATATTTATTTTCATTTCTCCATTTATGCATCGCTGTATATATTTATTTATTGCTTTCCGTCTTTACATTTGAAATATTCAAAAATTTCAAAAAGATTTTAGGTGTGTTTTAATATAAACTTTATAAAAGCCAAAAAGATTTTGCTTGTAGTTTATTTTTTATTGAGCGATGTTGGAACTCGAGTCTATCCTACCCAAAATCCTGATTGTAAGCCGGAAAACAATTGCATCTTCATAAACGGTCGAAGTTGACAGATTTTGAAAGTTAAATGATTAAAACTGAACATTTTCTAAACTTTCAAACTATTGTCGGTCGGTGTTTGATTGAGAGTTGGTCTCATGTGTGTCATGTGTTGTTTGACTATATTTCAAGCGGTTGTTCTCATTATGCGTTTAGCTCTGTTGTATGTGCAGATGTGGCACTCAAACCAGCTAAAGGCAAAGGGAACGTGTTCTATGACAAGCTTTGGAATGAAGACACGACATGAATGCAATCAAAGGATCAAGATGATCGAGTTGCTACTGACCACTTATCAACACCGAAAGGATCTGAAGTATTGAAGATCAAAAGATTCACGAGCATCATTCAAGGGGGAGTTTGTTGATACACTCCCTGCTTGTGAACACGTGAAGACATCTGAAGATCCGACAACATGTGAAGATCGAACCATCACGAGTAGCATCCAAGGGGGAGTTTGTTGATAAAATTTTTGTGGACGCGACTCGGTTCGGTTCGACTCGGTTAGGTTCGGCTCGAGCCCGACGTCGCGACATTCCTCCGTCGTGCGCCCCCAGAGTTCGACACGAGAAGCATGAAGCGCCGCGAGTTAACATCACCATGACATCATCATGATGATGTCATGATGTTGTCACATGTCACATGTGTATATGGAAATTTCTTTTGATGAAGTCTACGAACAGTGAGAATTGATGGATTGTTTACTACGAACCCTTGATGGTTCGTGACCTTTAAGGGTTCACCAAAAGTCTAAGGGTTCGTGGCACTACTTACAGTTCATCAAGACTTTATACATGACGAAAAACCACATGCTCATGACGAAACACCTGCATCTGCACATGCTGTTGACGAAAATCTGATGTATGGTAATGACGAAAAACTTGCAGTTTTTCGTCATCTATGGTCTTTCGTCGGCTCCATGATGTTTCGTAAACATGTTTCATCGCTGCAGGTCTTTCATCGACCTGCAACCTATATATATGCACTGAAGACAGAAGACAAAACAGAGCACCAGAGAGAGAGAACAGAGAGTTTCATTTGTGTTTTATTGTAATATCTTTCTGTAACGAAACTCTGTTGAATCAATACACAACCGTTAAACGTTGAATCTTGTGTTGTATTTATCTCTCGCTCGGTTTGTGTCGTAACGGGGATTGCGCACTCGTTTCGGCACCCGAAACAAGAAATCATCGTTGTCCGACGATCCGTATCGGGACCTACACTATCCACATATGATCATATTATTTATATAATATGATTTAAAGAATGAGTGTTAAATATAAGTTTATTTTATATAAACTAATAAGATATATAATGATTTTTGTAATCATTTGTCTTCTAACATGTGTGTTAGAAACGTTCATGGAAAGCATTAGGTTGGAAGCAATTTTTAATTGTATATTTTCTAATGTGTGTAGGAAATGACATATTTATTTGAACCATATATGTGTTTATCAGAGTCGTTCCTATGTTTTTGGAGGCCCTAAGCGAACTACGAAGTGGAGGCCCTTTTGTAAAATTATCATTTTCAACAAATTTAGTAATAAAACCCTCTTTCTTTACCCGGGCTTAGAACCAACAATTATAAACTAAAATTTTATAATTGGCGTGGTTAAAATAATTTTTTTGGAAATTTATAAGTATATCAGATTCTACATATGAATTGATTTAAGAGAGAACAATGGTTAGCTTCTAGCAAATTGCCTAACTACTATCAGACAACAATCCCCAATTTCTAGCAAATATCAATTAGATATAACTTAACTAATAGCAAATAGCAATCAACAGTTTATAACAAATATCAAAACTGAAATCTGAAAAATTACCTATGCAGATTTTCACAATTCTCCTCTTCTCTGATAGTCTGAATAGGTTCTTTGCCTTCCAAACACAACCCCAATCTCAACTTTCAATCACAATATCAATAATCAATTGCAATTCCACAAGAGTCACACTCTCAAGCACAATAAAAAAGACAAAGCATCAGTTAGAGTTTTAGAAATTTAGGGCAAACATTGATTGAGAAAAACACACATATATAAACATATACCATATGAAATAGTTGTAACCTACCTTATATACCGAATTAACATTAATGACTCCCCAAATCATGACTTGGGAGGCCATCATTAACATCAGGCGATGAACGACTCGTTAATCATAACTTTAGAAGCGTGGGTGCCGTTTGGAATAATAGTGAGGAAGCAGGGGGTTGATTGGTTGCGTGCTAGATTCCATAATTTCAGATTAAGAAGCATGCAGCCCTAGATAAAAAACAGAATGACGTTGTTAAAAATTGAGGCCCTGATTTCAGATTAATGAATTGGGTTGTGGGCACTTTGTCACACCCCCAAAATCCACTTGCGGAGTACTACCGCTTGGAGGCGTGACTGACCAGGATCCAGCCACCAATTATACTGAGCATTGATTAGTAGTAAAAGTATTCACCAACCACAGTAGTTAGTAAACATCATATTTTAAAGTTCTAAAAGTTTAAGTTCAAATGGTAGTTTAAACAAACAGCGGAAGCATAAAACAGTTTCAAGACAAAGTTCATTGTTCAAGATTATTTGAAACCCAACACACGGGTTAAGACGACCACTACATATCCCCAAGCTGCAAGCTCCTGATTCACTGGTTACCTGCAAAGCACGCAGTAGGGTGTCAACAGAAATGTTGGCGAGTTCACGAGATGTCCAGTTTTAGCTTTTCAAAAGAAAATGTAGGTTGTTTAGGTAAAGCATTTATAATCACGTCATGGGGAGCTACCCCATATGAAAGCTACTAAACTTGAATTACCGAAACTGTTGACGAGAAGATTTGGTGCCCCAGGTCAATGTCTATCGTCATTGACCGAGATGCAAGGTCTATAGTTCACGCCCGATCTCCCCCGGTCACGGTGTGAGGTTGTCAAACCTAATAGCGCTATCAACTAATAACCCGTTCGCCCCCGGCGATTAATCGGTACTATAAGCAGGGACTTAATGTGATAGAGATTCGTTTAGTGTTGCTAGTTGTGATTTATAAATAATACCCAAACGTATCTCCCCCGGATGTAGTAGTACAAGAGTACCGTTTGCATATTCCCCCGGAAATTACTAGTTTGAAAACATTATTTTGTTGGTTCGTGTCCCTCCCTGGGACGCATGCTTTTAGTGTGTGAACTCACCTTGGGTTGCTCGGTAGATTATTTACTTGGTCAATCACGTTGGTCACCACGTCCTAGCATGGTCACCAATACAGGTCAAGTTGGGGTACAAGTATTCACGTATAATCTACACATAACTAACACATAGCGTACACAACACATGATCATCCAGCAAGTTATCGGGCCTATTCTGATACGTAGTAGTGAGACAGTGAACATCAACAACTATCATACAAATCATAAGTGTTATTGGGCCTATCAGATCACACTAACAGTTAACGGTATGCGCAGCCCACACGTCCTTGGCCCAATAACGGAGATAAGCAGCCCAGTCGAGACCAGGAGGTCTCGACTCGAGAACACACAGTTTCGAGTCGCAACCGGAGGTTTCGACTGGTCATGGTCTGGTTTCGAGTCGCAACCGGAGGTTTCGACTTGTCATGGTCTGGTTTCGAGTCGCAACCGGAGGTTTCGACTTGTCATGGTCTGGTTTCGAGTCGCAACCGCCGTAGTCTCGAGTTGTCATGTTTTGGTTGCGAGTCGCAACCGTGGGTTTCGAGTCGCAACCTCGGATACGTGCACAAGAATCCTTCTAGAACCTCCGATGTACTAACCAATGAGATTGCAATTTCATGAGGTTTTGTACTAACCAACCAGAATGCTTAAACATGTTTTATTGTCTAAATGCAATTCAAAACAGATCAAACCAAACATATTTCAAATATTCAACAACATTCATAGCATATTCATCAAGTTCTTCATTTAGGTTTTTATCATCATCCTTTATGAACTATAGCATGAACAACAATAGAAACACATCAACAACTAATCCGATTTCCACATGTGTGCAACCTTTTTAACAAGCATTTGATTTCTTAGCCTAAGAGCATATAATCCGATTAGTCATGAACGCTAAACAACCAAATCTCATGATCATCAACAACTCATGGTTTAAACCACATTCAAACACAAGATAACACTAACTCATTATGTAATATATCCGAAATCAAGACATGTTAACCGATAATCATCATCATATACATACAAATCAACTAACAAGTATGCATATCATCTTCTATATAAGAAACACCTTCATTACATAAAAACAACAACCATCTTCATGTATTATGTAACTAATCAACCTAAAGGAAACACTAACCGATAGAGAAGAAAGCACCAAGTCGAGAAGGAGGATGAGGAATTGAAGTATCCGGGAGATGATTACGAGCTTGACCGAGTCTTGATGCTTCCGGTTTGACTCCGAGAGAAGGGAAGAGAGATTTGGTGGTGGTGTTCTTGGGTTTTAGTGAGAAGAGAGTGTGAAAGGGAGTGTGAATGGTGGGAGTGTCAAATGAGAGAAGGAGGGCTTGGGCATGGGTTTTATACTCGGTTTGGGTGGTGCACCCTACAATGGTTCCGAGTGGGCTCGAAGGGGGGTATATGGCCCAATCCGGCCCAACCGTTTCTGTTTACTCGAGACCGAGTGGTCCCAAGTCGGGTTCGGTTCACACATATATATATATATATATACATACATACCACACATAGCACATTAAGGTAAAACGCAACTTTTCATTTAATAACACATATATACGCATAACGAAATTACAAGGTGTTCACTCGGAAAAACCTAGAGTGTCACATTATCCCCAAGTTTTAAGAACTTTCGTCCCGAAAGTTAAGGCAGCCACTGACAAGCTAGTGCAAATGCGAACGTTTCAACGGGGTGTCACACACTTGGTGTCACACCCTGACTTTTGCGGAAGCGTATGATGTGTGACTTGTTTAATACCATTGCATTCAATCATAATAAACAACTATATGACCAAAACGATGTTCATCCATTCATTAAGTTTATAGTGTTACAAACACCATTTATTTAAGTTCCAAACATCACAACCTTCGACTAAGTTACAGATCAACAAAAGTGCATGACATCAAAACTTGGAATTTACTTCTAGAAACAACACCCACGCCCAAGATCCAACTTGTTACATGAAATACATGTAATTTTGGAAAACATCAACAAAAGTTAAGCGAGTTCATGCATTTTGTATGAGTACTGACAAACTTGTAAACTTTTGAGAGACTCATTTGAAAACAGGTATGAAAAGCATTTATGAACAGATCAAATTAATGTTTTACAAGGACATTAAAGCATGTGAAGACATAGGGAGCACTCAAAATGAGTAGGCTTATACCCTCGTCGATTTCCTCGATTGTGTCGAATTCTCCCCTTCGACTGAGTCAATTTACCTTGACAGTGTCAATTTACCCTTGACCGTTGTTGATTTACCTCGACTGGGACACCGAAGCACTCAAGTGGTCACATAAGGACCATGAGTGGGGTTCGGCCGTATCCGATAGATCTAACATTCGTCCATAATTAAGAGTTAATGGCATTTCAATTTCAATATATGCTCACATGATCTATAATTCAATTCATAGCCAATTCATACCATTTAAACGTATGCAACATGTATTCCACCCCCGAGAGTTATAAATCCGAAAACAGTTAAGAGAAAAGGGGGACATGAACTCACAGTTTTGTGTTCTTCAATCCGACGTAATTCAAGCTGCTACTAGTGTGCACGACTACCTACAACGTACTATGGTCTATTAGCCGAGCGGGTCGTGCCTTGGCTTAGTATTAATTAGTGTCTTTGAGTTACGTTTCTTTGTGTCCTTAATATTATTCCAAGTTGTATAATTATTTGTTAAAATAACTCATATTTTAACTTGAATTATATTTATAAACTTTGGAATATTAGTTAAAATAATACATTTTAACTTGTCAAGTTTTTGTATTTGTACTTGTATAATTTCCCAAGGATGGGTGTATTTGTATTCGTATTCTTATCCTTCTATATTTTTGCCAAGTATCGATGGCGTATTCCGGTGTGTAATTATACGTACGAGAATACGTATTTTAATTGTGTTTATTAAGTATCTCATACTTAATTTTTGTATTAACCTTTCCGGAATAATATTTCTAATAAAAATACATCAATATATATTTCCAAAATATATATATTTTATATTACATAGAAAAATTATTTAGAATTTTTCCTTGGAAAAAATATTTGTATTTCCATATAAGTCCCAAAAATAATATATTTTCAAGTCCAACTTAGAAAATATATATATAGATCTATTTTTCTCCCAAAGTTAATCTATTTAATGTTTGTTTGAGAAAATATATATTTTTTTCAAAAATAATATATCTTCTATTAATTTCAAGAAGATATATTTTCATTCACCCAAAAATAATATATTTTCTTCTTGTCAAAAATATGATATAAATTTGTAATAATTGTGAAAATCATGTTTTCATTCACTTGGTGTCAAAAATATTATCTACCAAAATATATACTCATGAATAATATTTCCGGAATATTTTTGTGAGTTATATTCCTTGTTCGATTTCTCCAATATTTTGGGTATAATTTGTATATTTATTCCTTGGAATTTTGGTAGTATTTTGGATTGTGATTTCTTGGTATTTTGGTGAGTTATATTATTTCAAGTCCTAAAATAATATAACTAATACACATAATATACACTTAGCACAAATTTTGGTGATCACTAAATATATATAATTTCCCTAAAAATACACATACTTAATATAAGTTTTAACTTGAAGAAATCACCATTTCTTATCTTGAAATTTTACACAAAAATTAGGGAAACCTTGGTTAATATTTTTAGGTGAATTTCTAGGGGATAACTTTCACCAAAACTTATATTTTTCTAAGTGTCAAAATATAAAATTTTGACATAGTTTACCCTAAAAATGGAGGTTTCCCATGTTTTCAAAACATGTGTTTATTTTCTTTTCAATCACCAAAACAATTTTCAACAACAATTATCAACAACATACACTAATTTTTCCATATGAAACATCATGGTGACCTTGATTCTTGTTAAAAATGTGTAGTCTTTTAGATCTACACTTTACATATGATGATCTTTCAAAAAATAAGTGTTCTTGAGTATTTTAAACAATATTTTATGAAACTTTATTTTATTAACCAACTCATCCATGAGTTTAATGGTCTTTAAAGTTTGTAAATCATATTCTAAGACCACTTTTATGTTTATTAGAAAGATCGTCATTTTTAACATCATGATTAACCATGGATCTTTCAAGATCCATGCTTAATAGCTTTAGATCTTTCATAAACAAGCTTTATGTTAACTTTTTAACAAACTTTCCATGAGTTTTAGTTTCAAAAATTAGTTCTATACACACTTTATTACTTCAAGATTACAAGATTATGCATCAAAATTTCATTTTTCATGTTCACATAATGCTTCATATGTTCATCTTCAAGTTTAACCATGGATCCTTCAATATCCATGCTTAAACTTGTTAGATCCAAGCTTTAACATACTTGATCTAAACATAAACACAAGATATAACACCAACAACTTCATTACATACACTAAAAATTCATGTAATCACTTATTTTCTTCATGAATATGTTAGATCTTCTTATTTTTAACATTAGAAGTTAAGTTGTTTAGATGGTGAAACTTGTACATAACATAAACATGACTTATTTTAGTGATCAAGAAGCTTACTACTAGCTCTAATGGCTAGGGAAGTGGCACAAGAATGAAGAAGATAAACAAGGAAGAAATCAAGTGGTTAAAAGCTCCAAAGTGATGTCCTTCCACTTCTAGCACCTTACACCTTCTTAGATGAGCTTCTTACACCTCTAGATCACCTTGGATTGTGAGATTGAAGCTTGAAAATGGTGGTGGTATTATGGGAGTAGTGAGCCGAGACCAAGGGGAGTTAGGAGGAAGAAGATGATGAGTTCTTGGTGATAATGGACAATGGTAACTCACTTATGGGTATTTATAAAAAAAATCCAACACAAAATATTCTTTAGGATTCTCTTGCACTTAATTAGGGGACAAGATCAAATTAAATATTACAAAGCCATGTGGGACCCATAGGGGGCCGGATTTGGTAAAAGGGGGGGGGGGGGGGAGTAAAATTTTGGAAGTTAGGGGTTTAAAGTGCAAACTAGAAGGTTTATGTATGTTTAAGTGTGTTTAGGTGTTTTTATGATTTTTAAGGTGTTCTAGCACCAATACTAGTTTAATATCATAAAAACATTACTTCTAGTCAAATTTTGATGTCCCGGTTATTGTCCGGTTGTTCGGTTCGTTAAAGTGATGAATTGCACAATTTCACTAGGTATGAAGCACCTTTTGTGGCAGTTTCAATTCCCGACACTTTGTAAGTTATTTTGGACAATAAAACATAAATTATTCATGATATTAATGTGTTAAAAAGCTTATTATAGCTGAATTTTTATATTTTCTGCTGAATTTTGCAGTTTTAGTGTGTTTCTGGCACATTCCGGTACCTATGTCATCACTAGGAAGGCAGTTTTGTAATCCCTACTTTCCTACCCACTATACTAGTGTAACACTTGGTCCTGGGGCTTATTTAGTGTCTTAACATCATGTCTGTCTAAGTACTGAATGTCACACCCCAAAAGCGGAATATAAAACGTAGTGGTGACGGAAGTTGGTGCCCATTTATACCTTGTCGGACGATGCACTCTGTTGTTGGACATTTTGACATATTTTAAAACATAAATATTAAACATCACATTTTAAAAGTCACGACACAACCACATAAGTTAAGTTGTTTTGATCCTCGCGGATCTTATTACAAAACGTCCCAGAAAGTTTAAAAGTTGTCCAACATTTTCAAAATACACAACATGCATCAACAAAGACAAGATACGCCATGATTTCCCGAAGCCGAACTCAAGTACCTGTAGAACACGTTAAAAATCAAGTGTCAACACAAAGGAAGGTGAGTTCACATATTCACTTACAACCAATTTTATTCCAAGAAAAACTTTCTGATTAGGTGTTTATTTGAAAACATCCATATAAATTTTAGAAAGACGACTTTACTTCCTTAATAAAATCCATGGGCCTTCCGTCGGTTCATCAATCCGACAACTGTAATATATATATATATATATATTGCCTAAGTTTTGTATATTAAATTATTGCGTCAACTTTCAGACTCGTATGTTAGCTAGACGATACGAACTATATATTAACCATGCAGGGATAATCAAAGTTAGACAATAAACATAATTTAAATTCGCCGTTTGACTTGACACGGGGCGACCGGTCACGACGGGGTTGTCAACCCGATAGATCTACCAACAATTCATCGCGTGCAATACTTAAATGAATAAACGACATCATGGGCGCAGGGTTCTCTCTTTGAGAACAATATGATGTCTGCCTCACGTACAATATATATATCCTACTAATATGACAATTTAATACACGACGTTGTACGAATTCCCCTTACTCTCCATCATATGAGACCCAGTCAAGAATTCGTCCCCAACTGTACGGTCATGTTTCGCTTAGGAAATACCGTACTTTCAATATTCATTCATCAAAAATGTTTTACTTCGAAACGTATGACTTATCAAATTTCATATATTTTCAACGAAAATATATATTTTATATTAAAAGGTATGTTTTATTTCAAAAACATTATTAAACCCTTTTATTGCCGTGTTCTACCCCCAAAATATATACAAAGCAGTAAAAAGAGGGGTTTAGTAACACTCACCTTTGGGTGCGTATTTTAAATAGCGCAATCAATATACATAACACAAGAATCCTAAGTTTCTCTGTTTCTTAGAATTATCACATAACTTTGAGATTTTCTCGAAAAGTTGTCATTTTTTTATTATGTTGGTACGTTAATATATATATGAGTCCATATAAATATATATATATATATATTTTTTAATAATTTTTGCGACATGAACGATTTTATTGGTGACCATTATTGTGCAAATTCGTTAACTCTCCCGTTTATACGCAATATATCTATGATTTGCGTGTCGTAATATATATACATAAACGTTCATATAATTTAACACCGAAACACGCGAAATATTACTAACTTATCTATTTTGTCATTTTTAAAGCAAATATAAATAAAATATCATATATGTATCAAATTTCATGCTAGACAAACAAGTTTTACGTCTAACACAATTTTCACTGTTTCTACCGCACAAAACGTACATGCATACATGCGTAAGCTAGATTTCTAACATTATGTTAAAAACTTAACATATTTTCATATTCTTATGTTTAAATCACATGACACACTTTGCCACATAACGTTTACCCAAAATTTTACCCACACTAGTGTACATTGAAAAATGCGTATTTTAGCGATTCGGTAACGTTTTCGGGCGTCGAAAAGTCACGTATGACCCACCAAACACCAAGTAAGCTTAAAATTAGCTAAAATACTTATTTTTAGACTAAAAACATCAGTTTATTTACTGATCTAAATCAGTTTTACAAAAATCACTCGAAAAGCCGATTTTTTATCGTTTTAACGCATAGTTTTGCGTTAAACGTTACTATAATCATCCCAACTCGAAACGAATTGATATTTTAACACAATACATGTTATTTACTAATTAAAATAATAGTTATAATCAGATTAGTGCAGTTTTTGTATAAGTCACATAAATCATGCGATTTCACGTATTTTACAACTTTTAATGCACCATGTACAACATGCAAAGCTAGCAAACATTATGACAAAGTTATAAGTCACTAAACACTTTAAAATAACTTCATTTTAGTGTTTATAATCTGATCATAACCGATTTTTACTCAATCACACTCAAATCATCTTTTTAAGATCATATATCATCATGCATGTTTACATATGTGCATCTAATGCATTCCTACAATATTATCATTATCATTTATGTTCCAATCTTATTCTAGAACACATTAACATCATGTTTTTACAAAATATAACACACATCATTATGATCATCCAATCATTCAAAATCATTCATGTAAGTATCCTTCACATTTAAGATTATATGACAATTTTTATATGCATGCATATATATATACATATATATATATATACAAAACACATACACCATATAAACCTCCAAAATTTTACTTTTCAACATATGACATTCAAATCTTAAGTCACTTTAGAACATTCTTATATGACAACTAACACTTACTTTAATCATCTTATTTTTCAAGAAATCAAATAACCAAGTAATCTTTCATCAAAAATTCAAAATACAATATACACATACAAACACACCATTCTCGGCCATATATACATACATGCACACACTCATTTTTATTTTATTCAAAACTCATTTGTTTGAAATTTTCAAGTTTATGTTTAGATTCAAGAACAAAAGAAACTTTCACTATCATCTTTATCACTATGAATCATGAACAAGATTTGAAAGAAAATATATTATACCTTCAAGATTCTTAGTGGGTTTTAAGAGTAGTGATGATATGAAGCCTTGTTCTTGCTCAAACCTCCTTGAAATCACCTCTAAACCTTTATGTAAGCTTGAAAACACCTTGGAATGGACATGATCTTCAAGGTTTAAGTTTGAAAATGAAAATGGAAGTGTACAAGGGGGTGTTCGGTCGAGCTTGGTATGAGGGAGAGAGAGAGAGTGAATTTTGAATTGGGTTTTCTTGAAAGTTGAAATTTATGGAAACATGCAAAGTTCTTAATCATCACCACCTTTTCTCTAGTGTTTACAAGTGTCCAATTGCAAGGTTCTAGAGAATGTGGGCAGCCCACATTGCCGCCACACATCCCCTCTCTCACAAAATATATACATACATACATACATATATTATATGCATACTAGTTCAAAAACAGGTATTTTACTGATTACCGGGTATTTTATCTAGCATTTTAATCTCGTTTTAGTGCGTTTAAAATTAATTTTATTGTTCTATAAAAATAATCACTCAAAATTATTACTGAAATAATTACCAATTGCCTTGACTGGTTGCATTGACAGTATTTTGTTTAATTTGCGCAGTATCGCGCGGTACGCGCTCAATCTCGAAAAATAGAGTTTCTTAGCTTTTTAAATTATTTATCCACACGGATATGATTAAAATTATTATTCTAATCATAACAGACTATTTTTAGGATTCTAACACTGATCGGGTGGTCACCGACGTTCGTTTCGCATTTTAAACGTTACGCGATAAGGGTTAGTTTTATCGTTGCCAACATAATTTTATACACATCTAAATTTATCAACACATCAAATATCATATATTAACATCACAGTCAGTCATAAACAGTCACAAACAGTCATGTTACATGTTCACTATACAGATTACTATTGTCCGGGACGGCCTGAGAGGCCGGGTGTCACAGTCTCCCCCTGTTTAGGGAATTTCGTCCAAGAAATTCTACTTCACAGGTTTCGTTTTTGCACTCGGTGGGAAGAGGTGAGGATATTTCTGTTGCATTTGGTCCTGTCGCTCCCAGGTGAACTCGAGTCCACGCTTAGAATTCCAACGGACCTTGACCAACTCAATCTTACTCCTCCTGAGTTTCTCGGTTTTCCGATCCAGAACCTCCACTGGTTATTCGATAAACCTCAGTTTATCGTCCACTCGAACCTTTCCAGGGGGTATAATTAGTGTCTCATCAGACAGACACTTTTTCAGGTTGGAGACATGAAATACGTCATGGACTCAAATCAACTCCTGTGGCAACTTGAGCCTATACGCGACTGGTCCAACTCAAGAGACGACTTCCAAGGGACCTATAAAGCGCGGGCTCAACTTTCCCCCTTTTCCAAACCTTACAACGCCCTTCCATGGCAATACCTTCAGCATAACCCTATCACCAACTTGAAACTCCAGCGGTTTCCTTCGGTTATCTGCATAACTCTTCTGTCGATCCGCGGCAGCCTTCAACCTACTCTTGATTTGGACAACCTTGTCTGTGGTCTCCTGAATAATCTCGGGTCCGATCAAATGCTTCTCGCCGACTTCAGCCCAACAGAGCAGTGATCGACACTTCCTTCCATACAGGGCTTCAAACGGAGCGGCTTTTATGCTGGCGTGGTAACTATTATTGTAAGAAAACTCTGCCAAGGGCAAATGAGTATCCCAACTTCCACCGAAATCAATCGCACACGCTCTCAGCATATCCTCTAATGTCTGAATGGTCCTTTCACTTTGACCATCCGTTTGAGGATGATATGCAGTACTCATATCCAAACGAGAACCCAGCGATTTCTGGAGAGATTGCCAAAATCTGGAGTAAAATCGTCCGTCTCTATCCGAAATGATTGACACAGGTACTCCATGACGGGCTACAATCTCATTAAGGTACAGCTGTGATATCTTCTCCGTATTGTCTGTTTCCTTAAGTGCTAGAAGATGAGTAGACTTTGTCAATCGATCCACAATTACCCAGATCATATTGTGTCCACGCGACGTACGGGGTAACTTGGTGATAAAGTCCATCGTAAGATGTTCCCATTTCCACTTAGAAATCTCTGGTTGCTACAGGAGCCCAGACGGATTTTGGTGCTCAGCCTTAACCTTAGAGCATGTCAGACATTTACTCATGTAGGCCGCAATGTCTCTCTTCATCTTCGGCCACCAGTTAAACTCCTTAATGTCCTGATACATCTTGGTAGAACCTGGGTGAATGGAATACTTGGATTTATGAGCTTCGTCCATAACTAATTCACGGAGGTTACCTTTAAGCGGAACCCAGACTCAGTTCATGAAATACATTACTTCATCCGCTTTCGATATCAGTTTACATTCTAAGCCCTTCAAACCTTCACCTCTCAAATCATCATCTTTCAAAGCTTCCCGCTGTGCATCATGAATTCGATCGGTCAAACTCGTTTGTATGGTCAAACCCAATGCATGCACACATAGAGGCTTTTCCCGCTCCTTCCTACTGAGCGCATTTGCAACAACGTTTGTTTTTCCTGGGTGATAACGAATGTCACACTCATAATCGTTGAGTAACTCTACCCAACGTCGTTGTCGCATATTGAGCTCCTTCTGATCGAGGATGTGCTGGAGACTCTTATGGTCCGGGTAAATCTTACACTTCGTGCCATACAAGTAGTGTCTCAGATCTTCAAAGTAAACACAACAGCTCCAAGCTCCTAATCATGCGTTGTGTAATTCTTCTCGTGCACTTTCAATTGTCTAGACGCATAGGCTATCACTTTGTCTCTTTGCATTAAAACACATCCTAGACCCAAACGTGAAGCATCACAGTAAACAATGAAATCATTACTTCCCTCAGGAAGGGAAAGAATAGGTGCACTGCAGAGCTTTTCCTTCAACGACTGAAAAGCTTTCTCCTGCTTCTCCGTCTAGTCAAACTTCCTCTCCTTGTGGGTTAATAGCGTCAATGGCTGCGCTATTCTAGAGAATTTCTCAATGAACCTCCGGTAACACCCAGCAAGCCCTAAGAATTGTCGTACCTCTGACGGAGTCTTTGGCGCTTCCGAATTCTTTATTGCTTCGATCTTAGACGGATCTACATATATACCTTTCTCATTTATGACATGTCCGAGAAAATGAACTTCTCGAATCCAAAACTCACATTTAGAGAACTTGGCATACAGCTTCTCTTCCTTCAGCAACTCCAAAATTAACCTCAAATGATGCTCATGATCTTCTTTGGTTCGTGAATAAATAAGTATATCGTCGATGAATACTATCACGAATTTGTCCAAGTAGGGTTTGCATACCCTGTTTATGAGATCCATGAACACAGCTGGCGCATTAGTTAGACCAAAGGGCATGACTAGAAACTCATAATGGCCGTATCCTGTTCGAAAGGCTGTCTTTGGAATGTCTTCGTCAGCAACTTTCAAATGATGATAGCCTGAACGCAGATCTATCTTCGAGTAGTAGCTGGATCCCTGAAGCTGGTCGAACAGATCATCAATCCTTGGCAAAGGATACCGATTCTTGATAGTTAACTTGTTCAACTCCCTGTAATCTATACAAATCCTGAAGGATCCATCCTTCTTCTTCACGAACAGAACAGGCGCACCCTAAGGCGAATAACTCGGTCGAATGAAACCTTTGTCTAGTAGCTCTTAAAGCTGGTTCGACATTTCTTTCATTTCAGACGGTGCCAATCTATAGGGAGATTTTGCAATTGTTGCAGCACCAGGTACCAGATCGATTCGGAACTCGATCTGTCTCGCAGGGGGTAATCCAGGTAAGTCTTCAGGAAAAACTTCTAGATAGTCACGAACAATAGGAATCTCCTCGATCTTCCTACATTCGGCCTTTGTATCCACCACGTTAACTAAGAACGCAGGATAACCCTTCCGCAACATCTTGAGCATCTTCATAACACTGACAACACTCGACACACGACTCGAATGATCTCCATGGATAATTATCGCTTCGCCACCTCCAGGACGAGGTATCCGCACTTGCTTCTCTGAGCAAACAATCTCCGCTTTGTTCTTGGACAGCCAATCCATCCCCACAACTACATCGAAACTTCCCAACTCCACTGGTAGTAAATCAATACTAAATTTATGATCGCCTAACAGAATACTACAGTCGCGTACGACTTCGCTAGTCTCTATCAGTTTACCATTTGCTAGTTCTATCGTGTGCTTCTTATTTAACTTACTTGGAGGTGAACACAGAAATGGTTCAAAGTTTTTCGAGACAAAACTCAAGTCAGCTCCAGTATCAAAAAGTACGAACGCGGAATGGTTATTGATCATAAACATACCAGTGACAACAGCAGGATCGTCACGTGCCTTCCCAGCATTTAGCTCGAACGCTCTACCCCTGGCATTCTGTCCTCCCGCCTTAGGACAATCCTTCTTGAAATGTCCTTGTTCTCCGCACTGGAAACATCCTTCAAGCCTCGATCCTTCCACAGTACTCTTGGCATAACATTCGTGGGTAGCATGCCCAGTTCGTCTGCACCGATTACATTTCTTCTGTCCATCCTCACGAGTCTTTCTCTCATATCCGCCTAGGTTATCTCCGGTGCCATTCTTTCTAGTACCACTAGAACTTGCTGCATATGCCTTCTTCGAACTACGTTTCCTGTCGTGCTTCTCTTCAGTCTCCTTCCTCGAGCCCTCAGACTTGCGCTTCTTCGTAACTTCTGTCTTAGTCTCAGAACGCCCCGACCGTTCAGATTTCGCATCTGCTTTGGCCTTGCCCGATGACTTCCCGATTTCCTCCTTTTTATCAAGACTACCTTTACGAGCAGCGCCATCGGCTAATGATTTTGCCAATGTAGTAGCCTCTAGATAGGTGGTAGGTTTCACGGATGTAACCATACTGCGAATTCATGGCGACAATCCCCAGATATACCTTTCTACCTTTACATATTCAGGAGTAACCATTCGTGGAACTAACCTTGCCAAGTCGTTAAAACGAGAAGTGTAAGCTCTGACATCCAGACCTTCCATGATTAGATTCCAGAAGTCTGTCTCGATTTTCTGAATTTCACTGCGTGGGCAGTACTCTTTCAGGAGCATCTCTTTAAGTTCGTTCCAGGTCAGACCGTAGGCAGCGTCTTCACCCAAAATTTGAACTTGCGAGTTCAACCAGGACAGCGCTTCATCAAGAAATGAGCAAGAAGCATATCTCACCCGTTGATCAGTAGCACAACCACTGATTGCCATGACAGATTCCATCTTCTCAATCCATCAGGTGATATCTAAGGGTCCTTCAGCACCGGTAATGATCGTGGGTTACAGCCCTGGAATGTTTTATAAGTACATCCATGCACTGTTCAATAATGTTAATAGAAATCAGGAATTCATTCCAATGATAACATAACACATGAACTACTAAAACTTTCCGATCACATTTTACCTGGAGGATTTCCATTATGTGCCCCACCAAAACCTTGCCCGTGTGCACCACGTCCACGTCCCTGGCCATCATTTTGGTTAGCATTGAGCTGTTCCATGGCAGTATTAACGTGTTGGGCTATGAGTTGAGCCAACTCTTCCGGTGTGGTAGGTAGTCCGGTACCCGGTCTTGCTTTTGGCGGCATTTTGTCGTTTCTATTATCATAACAATAATATCCACATAAGACGATAACCAAAAATAATTCAATCATTAAATGTTAGTGGACCAAACATTGCGCATGTAAAATATCCACATATTAATGAGAAAAAATTTAAACCAAAAGTATATCATTGGTATTTATTATAGAAATTATTTAAACTCGTTTTTCAGTACAAAAGACTACTCTTGGCATGCCTACATCGACACCCATAAACAAGTTCACTCAAAATTTCCAAATAATATCCAAAAATGAAACTGGCACGCAGGCCACAACACAAAGAACATCAAAAATGTCTAACAATACAATCCATCAAACAACGAAACAAACAAACAAACAACTGTCTTCAACGCCTTAAACCTAGAGACTCTAACATCTCCTGAACAAGCTTCTCCAGATCCACAACCCTCCAATGCATCTCATCTCTCGCGATGTCGTCTATAACCTTCAACTCCTCATGATCGTCCATCTGTCCCTCAACGTACTTCGCCTTTCATTTGGCTATGTCTAGGTCTTTGCGCAAGGCGGCGAGCTGTCGATCACAATGGCAATATCGATCTACCCTATCTCCAGCAGGCCTAATCCTCTTCCTACGATGATAATAAACTAACAGCAGCGTAGAAGAAGTGCGTAACTCTAAAACATGCAAAGAAGACTCAGACGAAACAAGCGGAGGGATCTCAGTAGCAGGCTCGATCACAGCAGCAGGTGGGACGACTGATGGCTCTAAGGGTCGAGCCGTAACGATAGTTGTGACAACCCACAAATTACATGTAACCGTACAGTTTATTAATGATAAATAAAGTGCTTAATGACTGTGCTGAATCATTTGACTGCTCTCTGATATCTGTGTATTACTTACATGTATTTGTTAACATACTAGTAGTATACAGAAAAGTTACTAAATGGTCTAGTATGCTTTCCTGTGTGTTGAAAATTAAAAACGTTACAAAAATATATATATAAGACACTCTAAAACTTTGTTTGAGCACTTTAACGGATCAGTATCCAACCGAACAACCGGACTTTACCCGGGACATAAAAATATTGACAATGACATTGTTTTTCTTTTTCTGAGCCAGTTAGGGTCCCCGAATACCCTAACACCCGTTACACAACGTAACACACTAGTAATCGGTTTAACCTCCAAATTCTAACATAACTATATCCTAAATATCTAGTTAGAATTGAACCAACCCCCACCCCCCCCCCCCCCCATGTAACCGATCGGTCACCATGATGGTGACACACTTTTGCATTGTTGGAGTATTTTAATCAATTGGCTTAATATCTAGGGAACATAATTTCCTTTGGATAATTAGTAGAAAATTGTCTATAAGAACAAGCACATGTCCATCATATCATTTTAACCACTTAACACAAAATTCACTTTCCTCCCTCCACTCTTGAACTCACGGCCGCAACCACAAGCATCCCACCATCACTTTTTGATTTCATTCAAGGCTTTCTATTTATATACAAGTGTGAAGGGTCTCGTACAAGAAACCTTGGTGCTTACGGATCGTCAAGGACCTCACCTCAACGCTATTAACCACTCGTTTTTCGACTAGTTTCTTCCCTAGCCATGAGCTAGTAGTAAGTGATTCTAACCACCTTCTTAAGCTTGTCTAAAGTGGTTAATAAGAATTTTGTCGGATAAAAATCATGAACACTAGAGTTCAAAACTAAAAGTCCACTAAAAATAATAAACATGGTGGTTAATGAATGGATGTTAGTGTAAAACTTTTGAAACTAGTTTTGTTATGATTCTTGGTTGATTATCTGATGTTTTGCTGGTTAGTATTGATGTTTGATGTTGTTGTGATCAATAAACTTGCTAACAGAATCAATCGAACACGAACTAGGAAGTTAAATACAAAAAACAGAATCGGTCCAAGTTTTACAGCCAACTTCAGTTGGCTGTAAACAGGTCATAAACTCTACGAAAAACTGATATTTTGAGTCAAAAACGTGTTATTATGAAATACGGTTCTAATGGAACCGGAATCGTAATTTTTGGACTTCGTTTACTATTTTTAAAGCGTCATTTCGTAACAGCAGCTAGAGCTGCATTTTTCTGCTGAAAATATGAGTTTTGTTTTCTGTCATAACTTGGGTTCTGTATAGAGTTGGATCCTGAAACTTGTACGGTAGATGACCACCGATGTAATTGTAATTACCCCACTGGAATTTCGTAAATCGGACACTCAATGAATTTTTAATAAATTATCCCGTGGACTGTGGTCAGAAAAATATAAATCTGAGTTCAGTCCGGAAAATGAATTTTTATAAAATATTGGTAGTGAACCGGACCCCGATATTTTTAAACAATAAAATTTGGAAAGTTTAAGACATTCGGTTAAAATTTGGAAATTTTTGGAATAAGTTAGCTATTTTATTAAAATGTCCGAAAACAGCCCGGTTTTGAATATTTAAGCTGAAACGACATAAGTTGTAATTTGTGTGTCTAAATGTCGAGTATGCTATCTGTGAATGATCTAACATGTTATATCAGTTATATGCATTATTGTATGCTTGCTTATGAGTGGGGAATGGATGGGGAACTTATATGGGCATAAACAGTTAAAGTAATGC
Organism: Helianthus tuberosus; assembly: GCA_030545235.1. Lineage (NCBI taxonomy): Eukaryota > Viridiplantae > Streptophyta > Magnoliopsida > Asterales > Asteraceae > Helianthus > Helianthus tuberosus. The sequence continues at coordinate 16,042,963 of CM060402.1, read as the reverse complement.
ATGCTATGTGATAGATACGTGTAAGAACTTTGTGCTCTATTTGTAAGCCACAAAATGACTAACTGGTAAATCATACTAGGACGTGATTGACCGACCTTGACTGTTAGCTATACTTGAGAATCTAACCGAGCAAACCGAGGTGAGTTCACACTTTTCTACAAAGCATGGTAAATTCCCGGTGGGAATGGGAATGGGTACAGGAATAGGGATTCCTCGTCCTTTGAGACGTGTTCAGGAATGTAAATTTCTCGTCCTGTTGGGACGTGTTAGACTTACTGGACTAGAACTCTATCAGAGAAGTCCCTCCCTTTTTGTATCGACTTAATCGCCGAGGCTATGGCGAGCGGGTCATTAGTTAATAGCGCTATTAGGTTTAACAAACCTCACACCGTGCCAGTCGGACGGGCGTGTACTAATGGACTATGGCACGTTGGTGGTGATAGAACACCGACGCTAGGGCACAATTGATTTTTGTTAGTAGTCGATATGATAAACGAGTTTGGTAGTTTAAAATACTGGGGTAGCTCCCCACGGCCAAAGTGCCGGGCTGGATAGCCAGGGAAGGTGGACATGGGATGGTTAACTAATAAACGTTTTCGAACTATGGGGTAACCCCCACGGCTGGATAGCCGAATGAGATTAAACTATGTTTTTGGAAACAACTCTAAAATAGACAACCAACCGTGAACTCACTCAACTTTGTTGTTGACTCGTTATTACATGCTTTGCAGGTCACTAGATGCTATGGAGCTTGCATATGGAGGTGGTCGTTGTGGGATGCGAACTGATATGTCCCGTACTTAATGAATAAACTTTATGAACTTATTAATCCTACGTTTTGGACTTTAAACTTATGTACTATGGACTTATGTTTTGAACTTATGTTTTATGCTTCCGCTGATAACCTAAAATCGGTTTACTTCCTTTTGGTCATCAATCGTATTGTGTTTGGTTTTATTTACTTAATTATGTTGTTCAATATGATTGGTGGCTCGATCCTGGTCACGTCACGCCTCCAAGCGGTGATGCTCCGCATGGTGGATTTTGGGGGTGTGACAGATTGGTATCAGAGCCATTGGTTATAGTGAACTTGGTTTTTAAAAGGGAAAAGTTTTTGATAGAAACCAGACTATAACCAGTACAGTGCTCAACGATCCACAACGACGCTACGCTCCACGTGCAAGACTCGACACCATAAGTGGTATGATTTATGTTATATTGTTGGTTAGATAGTTCTCACTGTGCATTAGATAATGTGATAATTGCTATTTGAATCTTGTGTGCTTACGCTCTACTATCGTCCCACACTTACGCACTTTCGCGACACTTTTCTCACTTACGTTGCGTCATTATGAAGATCATGAGCGGACGCGGAGGACGTATCAACCTCACTCAAGCCCAGTTGACGGCTTTGATCAACGAACAAGTCGTTGAGGCACTCGCAGCTAACCCTGTAGGAGGTATAACCTGCCATACCAACTCACCTTAGGACGTTTAGATCCTACCTTCGCAAACCAACCCTCATGCATAATCTTGTCTTTTATTCTCGCGCAACAGGTCAACATGCTCAACCTCCTGTGTGCACATTCAAAACGTTCATGGACTGCCGAGCTACTACTTTCAGTGGCACCGAAGGAGCAGTGGGCCTTCTTCACTGGTTTGAAAAGCTTGAGTCTGTTTTCGAGATGTGCGAATGCCCCGAAGACCGTAGGGTGAAATATGCTACCGGAACACTTGAAGGAGCTGCGTTAACCTGGTGGAAGGCACAGGTTCAACTACTAGGACTGGCAGTTGCTAATACCACACCCTGGAATGGTTTCAAAGAGCTGATCAAGGAGGAGTACTGTAGTCGGGATGACATCCACAAGCTAGAAGTGGAATTTTACAATCTGAAGATGACGGGGTCTGAGATTGAGGCGTATACCAAGAGGTCGAATGAACTGGCCATCCTGTGCCCTACTATGGTGGACCCTCCCATCAAACGTATTGAGCTTTACCTCAAGGGCCTTGTACCCGAGATTCAGAGTCACGTGACTTCGGCTAACCTGGGTACCATTCAGCAGATCATTAAGTTGGCTCATCGTCTCACCGACTAGGCGGTGGAGCAAAACAGGCTACCCAAACGTATCAGTGCCACAGCTACTTCTGATGCACCTACCGACAACAAGCGAAAATGGGATGGGAACTCCGGAAAGGGTTCTACTTCAGTTCAGTCTCAGCAGCGAAAGACTGATGACTACCAGAGTCCTGGTCAGCAATCTTCTGGTAACCAAGGACAGGGTGGATACCGAGGGAACCACCCCAAGTGCAACCGGTGCAACAAACATCACAGCGGGCAGTGCAACAAAGGTCGTTGCCTGAGGTGTAACAAGTTTGGTCATGAAGCAAAGGATTGCAGGAGCGCCCGACCAGCAAATCAGAATCGCCAACAACAACAACAAGCCCCACAGAACCACCATCAGCAGGGAAATAAAGGATGCTTTCAGTGTGGCGCTGAAGGCCACTTTAAGAGGAACTGCCCCCAGCTGAACCAAAACCAGAACAACAACCAAAGAAACGGGAACCACAATGGAAACAACAACGGAGGCAACAATGGAGGTAACAATAATGGAAATGGCGCCCAAGGTCGTGTGTTCGTGATTGGTCAGGGAGAAGCAAGGAACGATCCCAACGTTGTGATGGGTAAGTTTCTTCTGGACGACTTCTTTGTTACTGTTTTATTCGATTCGGGTGCCGATACTAGTTATGTGTCCTTAAAAGTTAGCCAAATGCTTAAGCGCACTCCAACACTCCTGAACACCAAACACGCGGTAGAACTAGCTAACGGTAAAAGTCTTGAAGCCACACACATAGTTAAAGGTTGTAACCTCATCTTAGCTGGTCAGACTTTCTCTATCGATCTTATTCCTATCACACTTGGTAGTTTCGACGTTGTTATTGGGATGGATTGGCTATCTCATCATCAAACGGACATTGTTTGCAAGGAGAAAATCGTCCGCATTCCTCGTTCTGGTGAAGAACCTCTCATGATTCGTGGCGACAAGAGTGGTGCTGTCGAAGGCATCATCTCTTTCCTTAAGGCCCAGAAGTGTTTGCGAAAGGCCCACACTGCCATTTTAGCACTCGTTACTGACACATCAGCGGAAGAGAAGAGAATTGAGGACATTCCTATTGTGCGCGATTTTTCTGAGGTATTTCCTGAGGAATTACCTGGTCTTCCGCCTCATCGCCAAGTTGAGTTTCAAATCGAGCTAGCTCCTGGAGCAGCACCAGTAGCTCGAGCGCCATATCGTCTCGCCCCATCAGAACTCGAAGAACTGTCTACGCAACTACAAGAACTCTTGGAAAAGGGTTTCATACGTCCTAGCTCTTCGCCCTGGGGAGCTCCAGTACTATTCGTGAAGAAGAAAGACGGTACCTTCAGAATGTGTATTGACTACCGCGAACTTAACAAGGTGACCGTGAAGAATCGTTATCCTCTCCCACGCATTGACGACTTGTTCGACCAGTTGCAAGGGTCGATCTATTACTCTAAGATTGATTTGAGATCGGGATACCATCAGCTGAGAGTCCGAGAGGAGGACGTCTCCAAAACAGCATTTAGAACTCGTTACGGCCATTACGAGTTTCTGGTTATGCCATTCGGGCTGACGAATGCACCAGCGGTCTTCATGGATCTCATGAACCGAGTGTGCAAGCCTTACCTGGATAAGTTCGTTATTGTGTTCATCGACGATATCCTGATCTATTCCAAGAGCCAGGAGGAACACGAGCAGCATCTACGACTTATGCTGGAACTTCTTCGAAAAGAGCAGTTGTATGCCAAGTTTTCGAAATGTGACTTCTGGCTTCGCGAAGTCCACTTTCTAGGCCATATGGTGAACAAGGATGGAATTCATGTGGATCCATCTAAGGTCGAATCGATCAAGAACTGGCCTGCACCCCGCACACCAACAGAAATCCGCCAATTCTTGGGTTTGGCCGGATATTACAGAAGGTTTATAAAAGATTTCTCCAAGATTGCGCAACCTCTCACTTCACTGACTCAGAAGGGTGTCATCTATCATTGGGGTGATGCACAGGAGTCCGCATTTCAACACCTAAAGGATAGACTTTGTAGGGCGCCTATCCTCTCATTGCCTGAAGGCACAGATGATTTCGTGGTTTATTGCGACGTTTCCATCCAAGGACTGGGTTACGTATTGATGCAACGTGACAAGGTCATTGCCTACGCATCACACCAACGTAAAGTTCACGAAAGGAACTACACTACACATGACTTGGAGCTGGGAGCAGTTGTTTTCGCACTTAAGATATGGAGACATTACCTGTACGGTACCAAGTGCACCATTTACACCGATCACAGGAGTCTCGAGCATATCTTCAAGCAAAAGGAGTTAAACATGCGTCAACGCCGATGGGTTGAGCTCTTAAACGATTATGAATGCGCAATCAAGTATCATCCGGGCAAAGCCAATGTTGTGGCCGACGCCCTCAGTTGAAAGGATACCATACCTAGGCGTGTACGTGCTCTACAGCTTACCATCCACTCTAACCTTCCCGCTCAGATTCGCGATGCTCAGGTCGAAGCATTGAAAGCAGAGAACATCAGGGCTGAATCCCTACGAGGATCGAGGCAGCAGCTAGAACAAAAGGAAGACGGCGCTTACTATGTAACAGGGCGCATCTGGGTTCCACTTTATGGCAACTTACGCGAACTTGTGATGGACGAAGCGCATAAGTCTCGTTATTCGGTACATCCTGGTTCGGATAAAATGTACCACGACCTCAAGACTACGTATTGGTGGCCTGGCATGAAAGCCCACATAGCCACCTACGTCAGTAAGTGCTTGACTTGTGCGAGAGTCAAGACTGAATATCAGAAACCATCAGGCCTACTTCAACAACCGGAGATCCCGAAATGGAAATGGGAGCAAATTTCTATGGATTTCGTTACCGGCATGCCCAGATCTCAACGCGGAAACGATACCATTTGGGTGATCGTAGATCGACTGACCAAGTCTGCACATTTTCTGGCTATCAAAGAAACGGATAAGTTTTCTACTCTTGCAGACATTTACCTAAAGGAAGTAGTGTCAAGGCACGGAGTGCCAACCTCTATTATATCTGATCGTGACGCGCGTTTTACTTCTGAACTGTGGCAAGCAATGCACAAGTCTTTTGGCTCACGTTCAGATATGAGCACCGCTTATCACCCACAGACGGATGGGCAATCTGAACGCACCATCCAAACCCTTGAAGACATGCTTAGGGCATGTGTAATCGATTTTGGTAATGGCTGGGAAAAACACCTCCCGCTAGTGGAGTTCTCATATAACAACAGCTACCACACCAGCATACAGGCCGCTCCGTTCGAGGCATTGTACGGACGCAAATGCCGATCACCTCTCTGTTGGGCAGAAGTTGGTGACAGTCAAATCACTGGCCCAGAACTCGTAGTAGATACAACAGAAAGGATTGCTCAGATACGACAGCGAATGGCGGCAGCTCGTGACCGTCAGAAAAGCTATGCTGATAAGGGAAGAAAACCACTCGAGCTCCAGGTTGGGGATCGAGTGCTACTCAAAGTCTCACCTTGGAAAGGTGTAGTCCGCTTTGGCAAACGAGGCAAACTCAATCTGCGTTATGTCGGACCATTCGAAGTCATTGAGAAAATTGGCAAGGTAGCCTACAGGTTGAATCTACCCGAAAAACTCAGCGGAGTTCACAACGTTTTCCACGTGTCAAATCTGAAGGAGTGTCTGTCAGATGAGACCCTCATAGTTCCTCTTAAGGAACTCACTATCGACGACCAGCTACGATTCGTCGAGGAACCAGTAGAGATTACGGATCGAGATGTTAAGATCCTCAAGCATACCAGGATACCTCTCGTTCGAGTTCGTTGGAATGCACGTCGTGGCCCAGAGTATACCTGGGAACGAGAAGACCAAATGAAACTCAAGTATCCCCAGTTGTTTAAGAAAAACGCAACCACTACTGAGGCTGAAGCTACTACAGAATTTTGGGAGGAAATTCCAAATCAATGGGGGGATGATGTGACACCCCAGGAAAATCAGGAAAACAACGCAACTTAACTAGCTTCCTCAGTAACCACGCGCTAAATTTCGGGACGAAATTCTCTTAACAGGGGGAGAATGTGACAACCCTCAAATTACATGTAACCGTACAGTTTATTAATGATAAATAAAGTGCTTGATGACTGTGCTGAATCATTTGACTGCTCTCTGATATCTGTGTATTACTTACATGTATTTGTTAACATACTAGTAGTATACAGAAAAGTTACTAAATGGTCTGGTATGCTTTCCTGTGCGTTGAAAATTAAAAACGTTACAAAAATATATATATAAGACACTCTAAAACTTTGTTTAAGCACTTTAACGGATCAGTATCCAACCGAACAACCGGACTTTACCCGGGACATAAAAATATTGACAATGACATTTTTTTCTTTTTCTGAGCCAGTTAGGGTCCCCGAATACCGTTACACAACGTAACACACTAGTAATCGGTTTAACCTCCAAATTCTAACATAACTATATCCTAAATATCTAGTTAGAATTGAACCAACCCCCCCCCCCCCCATGTGACCGATCGGTCACCATGATGGTGACACACTTTTGCATTGTTGGAGTATTTTAATCAATTGGCTTAATATCTAGGGAACATAATTTCCTTTGGATAATTAGTAGAAAATTGTCTATAAGAACAAGCACATGTCCATCATATCATTTTCACCACTTAACACAAAATTCACTTTCCTCCCTCCACTCTTGAACTCACGGCCGCAACCACAAGCATCCCACCATCACTTTTTGATTTCATTCAAGGCTTTCTATTTATATACAAGTGTGAAGGGTCTCGTACAAGAAACCTTGGTGCTTACGGATCGTCAAGGACCTCACCTCAACGCTATTAACCACTCGTTTTTTGACTAGTTTCTTCCCTAGCCACGAGCTAGTAGTAAGTGATTCTAACCACCTTCTTAAGCTTGTCTAAAGTGGTTAATAAGAATTTTGTCGGATAAAAATCATGAACACTAGAGTTCAAAACTAAAAGTCCACTAAAAATAATAAACATGGTGGTTAATGAATGGATGTTAGTGTAAAACTTTTGAAACTAGTTTTGTTATGATTCTTGGTTGATTATCTGATGTTTTGCTGGTTAGTATTGATGTTTGATGTTGTTGTGATCAATAAACTTGCTAACGGAATCAATCGAACACACGAACTAGGAAGTTAAATACTAAAAACAGAATCTGTCCAAGTTTTACAGCCAACTTCAGTTGGCTGTAAACAGGTCATAAACTCTACAAAAAACTGATATTTTAAGTCAAAAACGTGTTATTATGAAATACGGTTCTAATGGCACCGGAATCGTAATTTTTGGACTTCGTTTACTATTTTTAAAGCGTCATTTCGTAACAGCAGCTAGAGCTGCGTTTTTCTGCTGAAAATATGAGTTTTGTTTTCTGTCATAACTTGGGTTCTGTATAGAGTTGGATCCTGAAACTTGTACGGCAAATGACCACCGATGTAATTGTAATTACCCCACTGGAATTTCGTAAATCGGACGCTCGATGAAGTTTTAATAAATTATCCCGTGGACTGTGGTCAGAAAAATATAAATCTGAGTTCAGTCCGGAAAATGAATTTTATAAAATATTGGTAATGAACCGGACCCCGATATTTTTACACAATAACATTTGGAACGTTTAAGACATTCGGTAAAAATTTGGGAATTTTTGGAATAAGTTAGCTATTTTATTAAAATGTCCGAAAACAGCCCGGTTTTGAATATTTAAGCTGAAACGACATAAGTTGTAATTTGTGTGTCTAAATGTCGAGTATGCTATCTGTGAATGATCTAACATGTTATATGAGTTATATGCATTATTGTATGCTTGCTTATGAGTGGGGAATGGATGGGGAACTTATATGGGCATAAACAGTTAAAGTAATGCATGCTATGTGATAGATACGTGTAAGAACTTTGTGCTCTATTTGTAAGCCACAAAATGACTAACTGGTAAATCATACTAGGACGTGATTGACCGACCTTGACTGTTAGCTATACTTGAGAATCTAACCGAGCAAACCGAGGTGAGTTCACACTTTTCTACAAAGCATGGTAAATTCCCGGTGGGAATGGGAATGGGTACAGGAATAGGGATTCCTCGTCCTTTGAGACATGTTCAGGAATGTAAATTCCTCGTCCTGTTGGGACGTGTTAGACTTACTGGACTAGAACTCTATCAGCGAAGTCCCTCCCTTTTTGTATCGACTTAATCGCCGAGGCTATGGCGAGCGGGTCATTAGTTAATAGCGCTATTAGGTTTAACAAACCTCATACTGTGCCAGTCGGACGGGCGTGTACTAATGGACTGTGGCACGTCGGTGGTGATTGAACACCGACGCTAGGGCACAATTGATTTTTGTTAGTAGTCGATATGATAAATGTGTCTGGTACTTTAAAATACTGGGGTAGCTCCCCACGGCCAAAGTGTCGGGCTGGATAGCTAGGGAAGGTGGACATGGGATGGTTAACTAATAAACGTTTTCGAACTATGGGGTAACCCCCACGGCTGGATAGCCGAATGAGATTAAACTATGTTTTTGGAAACAACTCTAAAATGGACAACCAACCGTGAACTCACTCAACTTTGTTGTTGACTCGTTATTACATGCTTTGCAGGTCACTAGATGCTATGGAGCTTGCATATGGAGGTGGTCGTTGTGGGATGCGAACTGATATGTCCCGTACTTAATGAATAAACTTTATGAACTTATTAATCCTACGTTTTGGACTTTAAACTTATGAACTATGGACTTATGTTTTGAACTTATGTTTTATGCTTCCGCTGATAACCAAAAATCGGTTTACTTCCTTTTGGTCATCAATCGTATTGTGATTGGTTTTATTTACTTAATTATGTTGTTCAATATGATTGGTGGCTCGATCCTGGTCACGTCACGCCTCCAAGCGGTGATGCTCCGCATGGTGGATTTTGGGGGTGTGACAATAGTGGCGTCCACCACTGGTACGATACTAGAAGATCCTCCGACAGTAGGGACACTCCTGATCACATCATCGATAACTAGTACAGTGCCAGATGATCGTCCCATCTCATGGATTGAGAGAGGTACATCATCATCTATCCACCCGTTGCTAGTGAAAGCGCATCGGGGGTCTCCCTGGCTGGCAAAACCAGCAGGATTGACGTGGAAAGATGAGGTAAGCTCAGTAGTACCAATCATCGGTGGAGCCGTGATAGGTGTCTCTGGCAACGTAGGTCTAGGTGAAGTCTCGAAATCTGGCTCGTAACCTGAGTCGTGGATCTCGATGACCTCGTGTTCGTGCGACATATGTGACACACATATAACCGTACAAGTAAGTGCGTAATCAACATAAACAGTAACAAATAAGGTCAAATAAACAGAAAATCGCGTATGCACATAAAACACATAATGGTTTTCATACATGATAAAATATTTTCTAAGTTTATTTAAAAATCTTGGCTTCGAGAATTTTGGACTTTATATTTCAAAATTCTCCGTTTGAAGTCTAGTGTTTTCTCCCGAAAACATCTAGTTGGCTAACAACCAATGGCTCTGATACCAACTTCTGTCACACCCCAAAAACGTCGCAGCGGAATATAAAACGTAGTGGTGACGAAAGTTGGTGCCCATTTATACCTTGTCGGACAATGCACTCTTTTGTTGGACATTTTGACATATTTTAAAACATAAATATTAAACATCACATTTTAAAAGTCACGACACAACCACATAAGTTAAGTTGTTTTGATCCTCGCGGATCTTATTACAAAACGTCCCAGAAAGTTTAAAAGTTGTCCAACATTTTCCAACATTTTCAAAATACACAACATGCATCAACAAAGACAAGATACGCCATGATTTCCCGAAGCCGAACTCAAGTACCTGTAGAACACGTTAAAAATCAAGTGTCAACACAAAGGAAGGTGAGTTCACATATTCACTTACAACCAATTTTATTCCAAGGAAAACTTTCTGATTAGGTGTTTATTTGAAAACATCCATATAAATTTTAGAAAGTCCATTTTACTTCCTTAATAATGTGCATTTTACTGTAATATATATATATATATATATATATTGCCCAAGTTTTGTATATTAAATTATTGCATCAACTTTCAGACTCGTATGTTAGCTAGACGATACGAACTATATATTAACAACGCACGGATAATCAAAGCTAGACAATAAACAGAATTTAAATTCGATGTTTGACTTGACACGGGGCGACCGGTCACGACGGGGTTGTCAACCCGATAGATCTACCAACAATTCATCGCGTGCAATACTTAAATGATTAAACGACATCATGGGCGCAGGGTTCTCTCTTTGAGAACAATATGATGTCTGCCTCACGTACAATATATATATCCTACTAATATGACAATTTAATACACGACGTTGTACGAATTCCCCTTACTCTCCATCATATGAGACCCAGTCAAGAATTCGTCCCCAACTGTACGGTCATGTTTCGCTTAGGAAATACCGTACTTTCAATATTCATTCATCAAAAACGTTTTACTTCGAAACGTATGACTTTTCAAATTTCATATATTTTCAAAAAAAATATATATTTTATATTAAAAGGTATGTTTTATTTCAAAAACATTATTAAACCCTTTCATTGTCGTGTTCTACCCCCAAAATATATACAAAGCCGTAAAAAGAGGGGTTTAGTGACACTCACCTTTGGGTGCGTATTTTAAATAGCGCAATCCCAGAGATTGATTTTCTACACGTCCTAATATAGGAACGATTCTAAATCAATATACATAACACAAGAATTCTAAGTTTCTCCGTTTCTTAGAATTATCACATAACTTTGAGATTTTCTCTAAAAGTTGTCATTTTTTTATTATGTTGGCACGTTAATATATATATATATATATATATATAATTTTCACGACTTGAACGATTTTATTGGTGACCATTATTGTGTAAATTCGTTAACTCTCCCGTTTATATGCAATATATCTACGATTTGCGCGTCGTAATATATATATGCATAAACGTTCATATAATTTAACACCGAAACACGTGAAATATTAATAACTTATCTATTTTGACATTTTTAAAGCAAATATACATAAAATATCATATATGTATCAAATTTCATGCTCGACAAACAAGTTTCACGTCTAACACAATTTTCACTGTTTCTACCGCACAAAACGTACATGCATACGTGCGTAAGTTAGATTTATAACATTATGTTAAAAACTTAACATATTTTCATATTCTTATTTTTAAATCACATGACACACTTTGCCACATAAAGTTTACCTAAAATTTTGCCAACACTAGTGTACATTGAAAAATGCGTATTTTAGCGATTCGGTAACGTTTTCGGGCGTCGGAAGTCACGTATGACCAACCAAACACCAAGTAAGCTTAAAATTAGTTAAAATACTTATTTTTAAACTAAAAACATCAGTTTATTCGCTGATCTAAACCAGTTTCACAAAAATCACTCGAAAAGCCGATTTTTGATCGTTTTAACGCATAGTTTTGCGTTAAACGTTACTATAATCATCCCAACTCAAAACGACTTGATATTTTAATACAATACATGTTATTTACTGATTAAAATAATAGTTATAATCAGATTAGTGCAATTTTTGTATAAGTCACATAAATCATGCGATTTCACGTATTTTAAAACTTTTAATGCATCATGTACAACATGCAAAGCTAGCAAACATTATGACAAAGTTATAAGTCATTAAACACTTTAAAATAACTTCTTTTTAGTGTTTATAATCTGCTCATAACCGATTTTTACTCAATCACACTCAAATCATCTTTTTAAGATCATATATCATCATGCATGTTTACATATGTGCATCTAATGCATTCCTACAATATTATCATCATCATTTATGTTCCAATCTTATTCTAGAACACATTAACATCATGTTTTTACAAAATATAACACACATCATTATGATCATTCAAAATCATTCTTGTAAGTATCCTTCACATTTAAGATTATATGACAATTTTTATATGCATGCATATATATATATATATATATATATATATATATATATATATATATATATATATATATATATATATATATATAGGGAGGGGCTCATGCGAGAACCACCCTTATTGTGAGAACCACGAGAACCAATGTGAACACAACCTAAAATAGCTAAAAAAACCTTAAAAAAACCCTAAAAAAACCTAACCCCCACCCCCCCCCCCCAAAAACCTAAACCCCCCATCCCCCCCAAAAAAAAACCTAACCCCCCCCCCCCCCCAAAAAAAAAACCTAAACCCCCCCCCCCCCCCCCAAGCTAAAAAAAAAACCTAAAAAAACCTAAAAAAAACCTAACCCCACCCCCCCCCCCCCCCAAAACCTAAACCCCCCTCCCCCACCCCCCAAAAACCTAAACCCCCCCCCCCCAAGCTAAAATGCTAAAAACTAAACCCCCAAAAAACCTAAAAACATCTAAAAAAAATCTAAAAAAATCAAAAAAAAATCCAAAAATTTTTTTTTGATTTTTTTAATATTTTTTAGGTTAAAATCGCTACTTTTCGAAGCCAAAAAAAAAATTTTAAAAAAAATTTTTTTTTTTTTTTTTGGTTCGAAAAGTAACGATTTTAACCTAAAAAATATTAAAAAAATCAAAAAAAAAAATTTTGTGTGATTTTTAGCTATTTTTAGGCATTTTTGGTGTGTTCACATTGGTTCTCGCGGTTCTCACAATAAGAGGTGGTTCTCGCATGATCTTCTCCCTATATATATATATATAAACCTCCAAAAATTTACTTTTCAACATATCACTTTCAAATCTTAAGTCACTTTAGAACATTCTTATATGACAACTAACACTAACTTTAATCATCTTATTTTTCAAGAAATCAAATAACCAAGTAATCTTTCATCAAAAATTCAAAATACAATATACACATAAACACACACCATTCTCGGCCATATATACATACATGCACACACTCATTTTTATTTTATTCAAAACTCATTTGTTTGAAATTTTCAAGTTTATGTTTAGATTCAAGAACAAGAGAAACTTTCACTGTCATCTTTATCACTATGAATCAAGAACAAGATTTGAAAGAAAATATATAATACCTTCAAGATTCTTAGTGGGTTTTAAGAGTAGTGATGATATGAAGCCTTGTTCTTGCTCAAACCTCCTTGAAATCACCTCTAAACCTTTATGTAAGCTTGAAAACACCTTGGAATGGACATGATCTTCAAGGTTTAAGTTTGAAAATGAAAATGGAAGTGTACAAGGGGGTGTTCGGCCGAGCTTGGAATGAGGGAGAGAGAGAGTGAATTTTGAATTGGGTTTTCTTGAAAGTTGAAGTTTATGGAAACATGCAAAGTTCTTAATCATCACCACATTTTCTCTAGTGTTTACAAGTGTCAAATTGCAAGGTTCTAGAGAATGTGGGCAGCCCACATTGCCGCCACACATCCCCTCTCTCACAAAATATATACATACATACATATATTATATGCATACTAGTTCAAAAACAGGTATTTTACTGATTACCGGGTATTTTATCTAACGTTTTAATCCCGTTTTAGTGCGTTTTAAATTATTTTTATTGTTATATAAAAATAATCACTCAAAATTATTACTGAAATAATTACCAGTTGCGTTGACTGGCTGCGTTGACAGTATTTTGTTTAATTTGCGCAGTATCGCGCGCTACGCGCTCAAACTCGAAAAATAGAGTTTCTTAGCGTTTTAAATTATTTTTCCACACGGATATGATTAAAATTATTATTCTAATCATAACAGACTATTTTTAGGATTTTAACACTGATCGGGTGGTCACCGACGTTCGTTTCGCATTTTAAACGTTACGCGATAAGCGTTAGTTTTATCGTTGCCAACATAATTTTTATACACATCTAAATTTATCAACACATCAAATTTCATATATTAACATCACATTCAGTCACAAACTGTCATGTTACATGTTCACTATACAGATTATTATTGTCCGGTACGGCCTGAGAGGCCGGTTGTCACACTGAACTCCCCGTCAGTACTTCTAGTTTGTCTGATAGTTGTGCCAATTCTGTTCTGTGCATTAATAGACTATATTGTATTGCATGTAGTAATGATGAAAGTCTTGCAACAAGAAATGCCATTGTATGTATATAACAGGAATCATAATTTCATTCGTCTTGTAAACTAGTTCATGCACAGTTATTAAAGCACAGATTACTGTTTAATTACTGTACAGAATGCTTGGAAAAGTGCCAGTTGTCACATTCTCCCCCTGTTAAAAGAATTTCGTCCCGAAATTCAAGCTATGCCATCGATAGCAAGGGAGTTGTGAATCAAATGTGGTCACTTAGGCTTAATTTGGTCTTCATGTTCCCAAGTAAACTCTGGGCCATTGTATGAATTCCAACGAATTCTAACAAATCAATTACGACTTCTCCGTGTTTTGTGGCCTTTCAGTCTGTAACCTTAATAAATTGGAGTTTGTCGTTGACGTGAATCCTGTTTGAAGGAGTAACGATTGTTCCTAGAGTCAGGCTCTTCTAAAGACTAGACACGTGAAACATGTCGTGATCACTGCTAAGTTCTAAAGGAAGTTTCAGCTTGTGAGCAATGGTCCCGATGCTTTCCAGGATCTCGAAATGTCTAATATACCGTGGGTCCAACCTCCCACTCTTCCCAAAACGTACCATGCCTTCCCAAGGCGAGACTCTCATTAAAACCATACCTCCTATCTCAAATCCCAACAGTTCCCGCCGCTTATTGGTGCAGCCTTTCTGTATACCACTTGTTGACTTGATACGTCCACGTATCTGAACAATCTTGTCTTTAAGTTCCTGAATCAACTTGGACCAGTAAATCGTTTATCTCCGGTCTCCGTCCTCACAACGGGGACCGATACTTAGGTTCCTATAAAGCTTTACACAAGGCGGCCTAAACGACGATGTGATAATTATTATTGTAGGAAACTCCACTAAGGGCAAGTGAGTATTCTAACTTTTCATCAAATTTCATCACACAAGCACGTAACATGTCTACCAAAGTCTGTATCGTTCGTTTGCTCTGGCCGTCCGTCTGAGGGTGAAATGTGGTACTAAGGTCCAATCGTGACCTAAACGCCTATGAAACGTCTGCCATATTCTTGATACAAAACGACCATCTTGGTCGGACATGATAGAATCATGCACTCCATGACGTGCCCCAATCTTTTTAGGCTAAATCTCTGCTAATTCCCTTGTACTGTTTGGCAGGAAATGTGCACCCTTGGTGTGTCGATCAATAATCACCCAATTCATATCGTGACCCTTTTTGGGTTCTTGGTAGTTTTGTAATCAAAATCCTTTGAGATTCGTTCCCACTTCCACATGGGAATCTCAGGTTGTTGCAGCAGCCCTGATGGTTTCTGGTATTATGCCTTAACTTCGGCACAAGTAAGACAGTTACCCACATAGGTAGCTATATCAGCTTCCGACTTGGGCCACCCATACTAATCCTTCAAGTCTTGGTACATCTTTTCGGATCCAGGATGGATCGAGTACCTTGACCTATGAGCCTTGTCCCAAATCAAGCGTACGTAAATCGTCGCAAAACGGAACCCCAAGTCGTCCCATGAAGTATAATGTTTTGTTTACCTTAGGCAATAATTATATTTCCATTCATGTAACACTTCAGCTTGAAGGTTCTCTGGTTTGAGCGCCTCTTGCTCAGCTTCACGAATCCAAGTGACGAGATTTGTATGTATGGTCATCTCTAAGGCTCGCACCCTTAGAGGCTTTGCACGATCCTTGCGGCTCAAGGCGTCTGCTAGAATGCTTGCCTTGTCTAGGTGACACTTAATCTCTCAGTCGTAATCATTCAGTAACTCAATTCATCTTCGTTATCTTATGTTTAAGTCCTTTCGATCAAAGATGTGCTGCAAACCCTTGTGATCAGTAAAGATCGTGCAGCGTTTTCCATACAAGTAATGACGCCAAATCTTCAACGCGTAATTCACCACACCTAGTTCAAGGTCTCTTCTTGATCCCTTAATCGACGCGACGCGTATGCGATGACTTGGTCTCATTGCACCAACACGCAGTCGAGACCTTGTCGAGAAGCATCACAAGAACCACAATTGTATTGGTACTGTCAGGTGAAGACACGATAGGTATCGACTGGGTTAGGGTTGCTAGCGATTGAGCAGTCCTTGAAAAGTTTCCTAGGAGTCGTCTGATACAGCCTACAATCCCCAAAAATCCTTAGTTGTGTCTTAGGGACTCATTAGTTCTTGATTGCAGGGTCGACATGAATCTCATTCTTATTCACCATGTGTCCTAAGAATCTTGCCTCGCGAATCCCGGGTTCGCACTTCGACATCCTAACACACAACTGTTCTTTCTCTAAGAGTCACAAGATTAATTGCAGATGTTGCTCATGACCTTCCTCGGTCTTTGAGCTTATGAGAATGCAGTCAATAAATATAATCACGATCTTATCCAGGTATGGCTTACACACCCGATTCATGAGGTCCATGAATACTGCCGGTGCATTTGTTAAGCCAAACAACATGACAAGGAACTCGTAATGCTTAAGGCGAGTCCTAAGGGTCGTTTTAGGGATACTCTCTTCTTGTATTCGCAGTTGAGGACATCCTGGCCTCAAGTCACTCTTCGAGTAGTAACTAGAACCTTACAATTGGTTCAACAAGTCATCAATCCTTGGCAAAGGATACCGGTCCTTGATATCCAATTCTCTGAAGTTGATGCAAAATGGAAACTGCCAACTTTCTTCTCGTGTCCTTAACTAAGGACATCATGTCCTTAATTCCATCTTGGAATAGTAGCTGGGACCTTGTAGTTGGTCGACAAGTCATCATTCTTTTTGTGAGGATTTATGCTCAACTAGTTATTGGAGTGTATAGTTATTCTACAACAGATAGCCTAAGAGAGAAAAAGAACCGTAGTTTTACCTTAAGAGACGTGTAATATTATCATGAAAACAAAATAGCACTTGTATTATACTAGGCATTAAAAATTTTCCGACTAATAAACCTTTTTATATGTACAAAATGTCTACATATTTCAAAGTAGCCATATCATAAAGTAGTAAGGTTGGGTGGTGTGGGATAACGCCCCTAACCACCTCGGCACTTCAAAGCCCCCAACAATGCCTCATGCTAGCCAAAGTGGGGCCCCAAAAGAGGCTCCGCCAAGCCTTTAGTGATCATGAAGGAGAAAACGTGGGGCAATGTGGTCTTGTATCAATCATCATTGCTCTTTATTTTTTTCTTTTTTTCTATCTAAATACTTGTTAACCTTTTTTTTTCTTAGTGAGTGGGCTAGTTAAAGCCCACTGCCAACAAGGCAGCGACGCGATACTTTAACTAGCACCCTTAACCCAACGACGTGATACTTTAACTAGCACACTTAACCCACTTTTTGTTATTGTTAACTAGCACCCTTAACCCAACGACGTGATACTTTAACTAGCACACTTAACCTAACTTTTGTTATTGTGATTGTTTTATGGCATAATTATGTTTATGTATTTGGCTTTGTAATAGTAAACATGTTAGCCATCTGTGTTGCAACATTATTACTCGAATGTATCTAAATTATCAATATATTAAAAAGCAAACCTTGTGAATAGTAACTCCACATCACGACAAAAGCCACGTGACAAACCTATTAAATAGTACTTCAGCCGACACCTCCTATTTCTTCTCTGCATCTTGAAGAAACCCTAACATCTCTCAACAAACATCTCTCAAGTCACACCAAGTCTCTGCCTCTCTCCCTCTTGCAACTCGGACCACCGGAGTGAGCTCCGGCGACAAGCACATACCCAGCTCCGGTTCTCTTCTCCAGCCGCATACCCACCTCCAATCTCTGGTCTCTCCTTAAGATCGACTGTTCACGAAACGGCAGCTCTCTGGAGAACGGCCGGTGTCCGGCGAGGGTGAGAGCGGTGATGAAGTGGTGGCTCGAAGTCGAAACAGAGACGGAGAGGGTCAAGACGGTGGCCGCGTTCTTCCAAAAACCCACCCAACCCTAACACCAAACCCACCATCACCGTCATCCATCATATCTCCGGCCACTTTTTTCGATTCCGATGGCTCTGCATATCGCCAAACGCCTCCTCCACACCCGCGCCACCACCCCTACCGTCGCACTTTTCTCAGCCGTTGATCGGAGCTTTTCCTCCACCTCTTCCGATCTGATCCGCGCCACTCTCTTCCCCGGTGACGGCATAGGTCCCGAGATCGCCGAATCTGTTAAACAGGTCCGCTTTGTTTTCACGGTTATACTTTTCATCAGAGTTATGATGATTTGATGCTTTACTGTTTAGGTTTTTGTTGTGTTATACTGTTGTTATGTATATTAATTATTATGTTTGTGGTTTGAAATTTCATTGTTGTGTGTTGTTTTGTTGTGAATTTAACACTGTTTGGTTGATGGAATTTACTAATTTGATTTGATATGCAGTTTGAGATCTATGAGTCTGTTGGTTAACCTAATTGTTGGTTTTTGGATGTATAATGGAACTGCTAGCTAATGTTTTCGCTTATTTGTTGAATTATAAAAAATGAAGTTATGTTGTGTGTGTGTTTGCACTTGGTCAGGTGTATAAACATGTTGTATTCATTGGGTGAAATTAAGGACATAATTGGTTTTTATACCTAAGTGGTCGAATGGGTGCGCGTGTGTAGCGTAATCAAATTCAAGTGTTTGGAAGATGTATATGTTTAGTTTTCATGATTGATAAAATGTTAGTACATGGTTCTGATTAAGTGTTATTTTTCTGTATAAAGTATAAGTTGAATCAATGATGAGAAGTGAAGATTACTGTTAAACTTATTTTGTGTGTGTTTGCAATTGGTCTATTTATAAAGCCTCGGTATGTTAATATGTACGGGTCGAAGAATACTTTTATAGTAAACCTACTTTTTGTAAAAGGGTTCAATCTACTAAGAAGCAAAAAGATTTTAATTTGTCAAATAGCATTTGATACTTATTTTTATTTGCTACATACATACCCAATACTTATTGATTATTGGTTTTTGTATTAATGTAGAGCTCTTAAATTCCCCTGCAACTTTTAGAGGTATAGCGAAGAGAGGGACCATTAAGGACAACTAAAGCTCAAATGCGGTTAGTTTTTTTTAATCACTGAAGACTATTTATGTGCAATATCCGATCTCCTCAGCTACAATGTTCGGGTTGAATCCCCTTATTGTTTGCAATAATTCAATTTAAGTAATTTAAGTAGCCGCAACGCGGTGGCACGAAAAAAAACCTAGTTATATTAGAGATTCAAATTGCAACCTCAAAAGTACCACCAATGTCCTCAAAGAGTTCCATCGTCACCAACACACATGTGAAATAAATCAAACGAGCATAATCGAATAACAAAATGGGAGTGTTTGTAATTTGTGTTGTGTCATTATGTCCATGGGTGTTCATGGTCCGGTATAAACGGTTTTGGGGTCAAACCGTGAACCAAACCGTTAGTTTAGGTTTTGTGAACCGTTGAAAATTAAAACCAAACCGAACCCCTACTAATGGTTTGGTTCTAGTTTGGTTTCACGGTTTGGGCATTACTAGACTTTTATAAAGAAGGGCATAAACATAAAAAAAAACATTTCGAACTAATCAATTTACAAATGAGCACACACAACGTAGCAGCACTAGCAAAACTTTTCAACAAATTAATCCGAGACACCATAATAATAGCCTAGATCAGGGGATAGCCAACATGGTCTCAAGTCAGAGAATCACAATGTTAATCACACAACATAATTTTTTTAAAAAAAAAGCCCAACAAGAACTCAGCCTTCTAAATTTGTCCAAAGATGTTTCTGTGAAGCTACACCGTCCGCCAAGCAATTCAAAACTATATGTCCAACACAGGAGTTCACCGATGAAGGAACATGCTTTGAAAATAAACAGGATAAGAAAACCTTACAGCGTTACAATGACATTGTGAATGAGTTTAATAAACTCTAGCATCCTTCCAAGTATGAGATGTATCATAGATTTGATCCAGTTGTATGTACTTTCCCGCCAACAGTTATACAACACGATGATATGTTATACAGATCAACCCGAGAAGATCAGGACACACGAAAAAAAATAGTTGCAACAAATAATGCAGCTTTTAGAACACCAAGGGAAGAAAAATTTTGAATATTAAATACAAGAAAATACCTTCCATATTCAACCTTCCACATTCCAAAACAAAAATCTCATTTAACCCTGTCATGTTTTTTATATATAAAAATACTAAATTTGGTTGAGGGACATTTTTTGTTGCAGAATGAGAAAATATATTACAATTTATATAGTATTATTAATTGTAGTTTTATAAAAAAAAAAAACTAGAAAAAAAAATCTGTCTTTACAAATTCAATCAAAACCCCACATTGACACCTACATCTATTGCACTTGGTGACTGAACCAATAAAGTTAAAAAAAATTTAAAAGGTAGGAGTTCTAAGTCAGAGATTGAGGTAAAGTGCCTTCTGTTTATCAACTGGAAGACATAAAAGAAAGACCATAGCAAAATGGAAAATATCAATAACTCAAAAAAAAAATTAATTATGGAATAAAAAAACTTGTGCAATTAAAATTTACCTGGAACAATATAAAGAGGTCCCTTGCCATTGATTAGAACTCCATCTGACATATGAAGCTACTTTCTAGCACCAAGAGAAGCTCAAAGTGACTTGTTACACATGAGATGAAAACAATACATTACAAGTACAACTAAACTGGATTTCCCACTTCCTACATAGTGGTGCTGTGTGGCATATATATTTATCTACAAACAAAAGCTCAAATGGCATCTTTATTTCATACACTACAATCTTCAGAAACAAAAAAACTAACTGCAATGTTAACATTCTCTTCAGCAAGTGGATTAAACGCTACAGCAGTTGGTACATATATATCATGAGATACAACATGATGAATAATCTGTAGCAGCTAAAAATTTTGATTACAGTACCTACTATAACATCAAATACATAGGATACCTCAAACTGATCGATAGCACATGAAACCATGGTTTAAAAAAACGGCCGAGGCGCCTCAGTTCGGAACGGAAGGAAAACGCATATGAGGCGCCGCCTCAGGTTCAGATATTAAACGGACGCCTCAGTTGAGTGAGGCGGGAAAAACGGCCGAGGCGGTACGAATATGGCGAGGCGTACGTTTTTTTAGGCGGTATAAATGATGGATTAGGGTTTATTTTAGGCGCCAAAAATCAGCGCCATAATAAAGGCTGGTTAAATCTCGAATCTCGTCTGGGCTTTAAAATAGAAAAAAATAAAGGTTAAATTAAATAGTGTTATAATACACTTCTCACACTTCTGGATTAATGTACAGGATCCCTACCCTATATAGGGATAGGGATCCTGTACATTAATCCAGAAGTGTGAGAAGTGTATTATAACACTATATAACATAATAACACCATATAAACACCGTATAACATTATGTAACACCATATAACACTATGTAACACTATATAACAATATATATAACACTATACATCTATCATAGATATGCTATTAGACAAAATATGGTGTTATATTTGTTATATAGTGTTACATAGTGTTATATGGTGTTACATAATGTTATATGGTGTTATATAGTGTTATATATAGTGTTATAATACACTTCTCACACTTCTGGATTAATGTACAAGATCCTCTATCTATCTATCTGTCTATCTGTCTATCTATATATATATAGGGTTAGGTTAACGTACAATATCCCTTATCGTACAATATGTACGCGCTCATCTCAGCCGTCAGATCTTCATCCCACATTGAAATCGCATGTTGGTTTTTTGTAACAAATTCGCATGTTGGTTTTTTTAACATGCGAATTCATCAAAATTACCACATGCAAAATTGTTACAAAAAACCAACATGCGAATTCATCAAAATTACCACATGCGAAATAGTTACAAAAAACCAACATGCGATTTCATCAAAATTATCACATGCGATTTCATTCATGTTATTTTATAACATGCGATTTCACATCGCATACGTAGCGTACGTTAAGGGATATTGTACAGTTTTCTATATATATATATATATATATATATATATATATATATATATATATATATATATATATATATATATATATATATATACAGGATTAGGTTCAAACGTGAACAAAATCATAAGAGTGAACTGCGTGAACTGCGTGAACTGATCTAGGCCCTTGATTTTTATGATCTTGAGATTAAAGTGAGTGGCATGATGGTAATTATTTGATTATTTTTTTCCATTTAATTAAATATAAAAAGAGTATATGTGTAATTTCCATTTTGCATTGATTGCATAAATCACTCGCTCTCTCTCTCACAAATCAAGTAATCAACATATTCAACCCTAGATCTGGAGAAAAAGTAAGGGTAAAAAAGGTAAAACATCATTTTTCACATAAAACGCCGTTGAAATATAAAACGACAAATAAATACAAAACGTCAATTTTATCACTGCGTACTTTTTTCCTGCGTTTTTTAAGCTCCCAGTCTACAAAAACGCCACAAAATGTGAAACGCCATAATATATAACGCCAAACCTTACATCCGGATAAATGTTAAATACATTTTTTGTTATAAAAATAATATCCCGTCTAAACTACGCGCAAAAAAATCCTATAAATAGAAACGTCTCTGATGTGCAAATTATGCAGTCTGATAAAAAACTAACCTAATCTAGACACCCTAGTTTTAAATTTATAAACTAAGACTCTTTAAATGCTAGACCATTGACAGGCAAGTGTACCTATCGTACATAGTAAAGCCCAATGAAGTCCGAGTATCGAACCCACGAGACACTAGCGACACTAACTAGACTCTGACTCACCTAACTACTTAACTGGTTTATTTTATTTGATTGAATTTTGGGGTTTTAACTAATTAAACTAAAGGAATTAACTAAGACGAACTAGGCTATCTAGACGCAGGCTGAAGGCTACTAAGGTGAAATCAAGGATGAGAAAGTACTACCCAGGTTTGGAATCTTATTCGTGACTATCGGTTTTCTCTCGGCAATGGTAACTATGATGGAACCAGGGTCTAATAATACGACACTCTAAGACTAAAGACAGGTTGAATATCCTCCCGGTCTCTCCAACGATACTAAAGTACCCAAAGACTAGATCTCATCTCGGTCTCACTAATCACAATACACCCTAGAGTGTATGGGGTAACCTAAAAACACTTGACAAGACTTAGGAAAGCAAATAGTACTAGGGAACTTACACAGATCTCCTCCCGGTCTCACTGCACCTAAATATCTAGCACCAAAGACAATCCTAACTATCTATCTCCCCCCCCGGTCTCAAGAATAGGTAGAACACTAAATTCCTCTAAATTATCAAACAACGTTCCTATGGAATACGTGCACCATAAACCATTAACTAGTTACAAACACAAAGTATGTAACCTAACATGCATCTATACATGAAAGACATTCACAAAGACACACGAGGAACGATCGAACGATAATAAATTAGAATAAAGCACGCACACACATCTAGCCAATTATTATTAGGTCTTTTACTTTAATATTTATCCATCACAAAATTACCAAAACCGAGAAATTACCAATTATCAATAAATATTCATCACAAACCCGGGTAGATAAGCTAATTAGCCAAGAATCATAGTCAAGAACAACAATAAACAAGTCTGAAATAACAAATAATTCATGTTCATACGTTGAAAAACACAAAGTAATTAAAACGGAACACTAACTATTTGTGAACCCGACCCGATTCTTGATTCGTGCTTGATCTCGATCCAAACAGCTTCAATCCTTTCTTGATCGACCCTGAAAGTGGCCTTCTTTCTTTGCGTCCGCCCCTCTGCTGCCCTTCGTAGGTTTTTTTTCTTTTCTTTTCTGCCGATTAAATATATACCCTTCACAGAAATATATTAGCCCCTTCAAGAATAATATTCTTTTTTCTTTTGTACGTGCGTCCCCAGTAGGGCTGTTCAAATTGCTCGGCGCTCGACGCTCGTTCGGAAAATGCTCGGAATTTGCTCGTTCGATTCAGCTCGATTAAAAAATGCTCGGTTCGGATCGGTTCGGTTTATAAATGAACCGAGCACGAGCAAGGGTCCGCTCAGTTCGGTTCGGTTCGGTTGGCTCGATTTATTTTTTAATACCTATATATATATATATATATTTGTGTTTGTGTGTGTGTCATTTTTAATGAAATGACTAGAGACCAACATTAACAATGTTTGGTCCAAGATCCAAATAGAGATCATTTAAGTAATTAGAATTGAAATCCAATACCAATAGTCCATTATCCAATATTAAATGTCCATTTGAGTAATTGAGTCAAAATTTCAAATACTAAAATGCCGTGTCGATCAATACTCAAGTCTCAACCCGCCATTTGATTCAGAAGTGCAAGACCCTAATCAAAACCCCCCATTGGCCACCGTTATTCGATTTCTCCATCTCCACTCGCCAAGACGCCAACTCGTCAAGGTTTTGCTTCAATCGATTCATTCAATTTCAAACTTCCGATAGAACAATGGTATGTTTCAATCGGTCGACGATTTATCTTCCCGCTTAGTTAATCTCGGTAGAACCTAGTTAAGTGTTTTTGTATTCCTTGTTATTTGTTAAATTTTTACTTGTGTTCTATTGGACGAAACACCAGGGACGAAAACTACACTTTATTCTAATAACTAGCACTCTCATCGTCACTTTCCTTATTTATTCTGCGACGCTCGATACTCGCTCGACGTTCGTTCGAAAAATGCCCGGCTCGAAAGACGCTCGCTCGACTTTGGCTCGGTTGAAAAAACGCTCGGTTCGGTTCGGATCGGTTTGTAAACGAACCGAGCATGAGCAAAGGTCAGATCGGTTCGGTTCGGCTCGTGAACAGCCCTAGTCCCCAGTATCATTTTCATGGACCAGCCCACTTAATTTCTTCACGTAAACTTGATGCTGGATTCTGGTCTTTGGCGGCCCAATAGCATGGAATTCATGTCCAGCCGATGTATGGTTATATATGTGCATCCAAAGTCCATGTTGAATTGAAGTTGATTAGGTGGATTCCTTTTTTTTATGTTGATTAATTATGCACCTCACAAAGATTCCAACCTTCAATTAATTGTGCCATCCAAATCTCTTTTACAATAGACATCTCGAGATGTTATCACATCCTAATTCTTTTGAGAATTTTAGCTAAATATTGGGCTGCACATTAAAACAAATTAATATCAAGAACAAACATATATGAGTTGAGACCAGTGTTGTAGAAGGCGCTAGGCGCTAGTCGGGCGGTGAGGTACCGCCTAGGGATTAATCGGGATTAATCGGATTGGGATTTTTATATGTATTTTTTCAAAATTATATATATATACCCAATAATATAAAAATAATACTTCAAAATTCACATAAATACTTCAAGTTTCAGATAGTATGGTTCGATTTTGACCGATTTTGACTGATTCTGACCAATTTTGACCGCCTGGGACCGCCTGGGACCGATTTTGACCGATTTTAACCGATTAATATAGGCCGATTAATCCGATTTTTGACCGCCTAGGACCGCCTAGGACCGATTTTGACCGACTTTGACCGACTCCGATTAATTGGCCGACTAGCTCAAAATTAGTCAGTAACTAGCCGCCTAGCGCCTAGGCGCCGATTAATCGGCCGCCTAGGCCGATTTTTGCAACACTGGTTGAGACTAGGGCTGTAAACGAACCGAACGAACACGAACAAGGCCTTGTTCGTGTTCGTTCGTTAAGGAAATAAATGTGTTCACGAACGGTTCATGAACACTTACCGAACGAGATTTTATGTTCGAGTTCGTTCATTAAGGAAATGAGCGTGTTCGCGAACGGTTCACGAACACAAATAAATTTGGCGAACGCGACGAAGGATAAAGATAGATGGCCCAGAGAGTAGCACTCGAACTTGAATCCCTTATTGTGCAACGGAGGTCGATCGTATTCGTGGATGTAAATAATGAGAAATGAAAGGGAAATGATGCATAAATAAGGTGAAAGTGGGTTTCCTAGTTTAATTGTTAGGGAAATAAAATAAATAAAAGTTTAATAATATAAAAAGTACAAATAAAATATAAGAAAGTACAAAGATCTTCAATTAAAACACAAACATACGAACATAAACGAACGCAAATCAACGAATGTTCACGAACACGTTCACGAACACCTTACCGAACGTTCACGAACGCAATCGAACGAACGAGACCTCTGTTCATGTTCGTTCATTTAACTAATCGAACAGA
The DNA here is from genome assembly GCA_030545235.1 of Helianthus tuberosus. Lineage (NCBI taxonomy): Eukaryota > Viridiplantae > Streptophyta > Magnoliopsida > Asterales > Asteraceae > Helianthus > Helianthus tuberosus. The sequence continues at coordinate 16,016,611 of CM060402.1, read as the reverse complement.
ATTTCTTGTTCATGTTCGTTCGTTTATTAAACAAACGAACATAAACGAACTTCCCGCCGAACGGTTCACGAACTGTTCGCTGAACGTTCGGTTCGTTTACAGCCCTAGTTGAGACCAATTCAAGTGTATTTAATTATTATTAACTAGCATTTAATAATTAGCCCATATCCACGATGCATTCTTTTTTTTTTTCCTTTTCTTTATTAATTTTTTTAATCAAATTTTCAAGCTTTTTGCTAAACACCTATAAAATCTAAATATAAACGAATTGAGTATAATTTAATAGAAATAACCCTAAAACTACTCAAAAGTGTAGGAAATATTTATATAAAAATATGTATATTTTAGACCACATCAAATATTCTCACACTTAAACCTTTTTCGTCCCTGAAAAAGCTTTATGCAATGGAATCATAATTCGGATAAATGGCTTCAACACTTTAGATTATTTTATTAAAAGATATAAAAACGTATAACCACGATTACCGATATTGTTTTCCACTTAAACCCAACCGCCAACTCATCAAGCCCCTTTCATACTATTATTATGTTCAAGTTAACATTTCATCTAAGGGTCTCACACTTAAGATCCACAAATCCACCGAATCCCATATCAAGTTTATAAGGTAAAGATTAAAAATCTACCACTTTATATAAATAACCCTTTGTTATGAATGCATCCATTATTAGTGACTATCCATATTTCTAACTCCCATGTCACATTTATGTTTGTATTAATGTTATAGCCTATATATAGTGGCTTATGTATTTTGTATGAGATATATCAATAAGAAATTCATCTCCCATTCTCTCATTCTCTTCTATACATTGTGTAGGATCGGTTTCGGATCCGAACGAGTCGGTTAGAAGAGTTTTTCACCAAAACAAGAGGCGGAAACAAATGTTTCGGCGTAATTCAGCGCGTATTCACCTTTAACTGTTGTTTGTATTGATAACGAATGCGATTACAGACCTTACAACACTTCGGCAGCACTTCGTGGCTCACCGGAAGACAATCACCTACAACTATTACTGAGATCCGCTCATTCAGACTATATATAGACATTCTGGTCCGCTCGTATGACATGCCATAAGAGCGATCCAGAACTCTTGACTAATAAGCGAACCAGACTAGGACATATGAGCGGTTCAGACTATTACAATGACACATGAGCGAACCTCATCTTAATAACATACGGACTAAATCTAGATCTATCACATGAACGAAATCATCTCTATCACATGTAATCTATTTTTGTCTCATATGTAGTGATGTAATAATGACATCACTAGTATGATGTCATCATCAAAGATGGTGACATCATCCTCTTCCATATCTGCAACGAGACTGAGACTCGACATAAGACGAAGACGACAGATGTGTGCACCAACAGACTCCCCCTCAGATGTTGACAAGTCTTAAGTGTCGAGTCTTTGAATCTTCAGTCTTTATCGGTCTTCGATCTTCCTCTGAAGTATTTGTCATTGCAAGAATCCTCATTCTCTATCTTTATCTTCAACAAATTCCTCTCTCTCAAATGTTGAATATCATGGTGTCTTCAGACTCCCCCTCTCAATCTGCTGGGATCGTAGTCTGGAAATCACTTTCCACAGGTTCTTAGATCGTAACCTGGCACTCATCTAACTCAGGATCAAAACCTGGCCAACCTGCAAAATCTCTACCCAAAAATAAATTTTCTGATAACAATTTGTGGATAAGATTTTCAAATCTAATTTACCACTTGCAGGAATAACGTTTTTATTGCAAAACATTTCTCATTTCATTTCAAACTTTCTCAAACACTTTTACCCAAACCATTTGTTCATCATGTTTAGCACTCGGAATTTTGAAAATCAGCTCTTCAACACCAGTTGTCAGAAAATCTTTTTGAATTTTTCAAAATTTTATGCTAAAACACACAAAAATCTTTTTGGATTTTCTGAAAGAAAATAACTGACACTACTTGAAGAAATAAGAAAATGCAGAAATGAAATATTTACAAACAATATTTTTGTGAGTTCGTGCAAGAGGGTCATATCAGTTTATGAGACATATCACTAACACCGTTAAGCTTCATTACATTTTAAGTTCTAAACAATTCACCTAGATTGTCAGTATATTGATCCACTTAAATTTTCACACAAAGTTCAATTGATTCGAGATACGAGGTTAATGTTTTAAGCTCTTGAACTTATTCGTGTGTCCCACTACTTGAATATACTCCCGTATCCAGATCCCAATATTCAGTCTTACAGGTGAGTATACCACAGATGATATCTGTCAGGGGAATAAATTATAGTACGAGGGCCGTGAGAGCTCAGGTCGATCTTTCGATACGCAGAGAGATGACGGCTTCGACTTTTGGTGGGTCCCCTTTAGAGGATCTTTTGCATTACAACAGCAGCGACTATCAATTTTATTGTTTCATCAGCTTGCTGAGGGCGATGCTATGTTTCAAGCATTTGCAGAAAGCATTATCCGGGGACTAGGTCAGAAATTTCTTTCAGCAGAAGTCCCGGGATAATACCCCAGATATCCCTGAGCATAAAGACCTAGTATCTCAGAATAAGGGACCTTTCAAACAAGATTTCAGGGGTTACCTATATATCCAAGTTTGTGTTAACCCACAGAACAAGCAAGTTTGAAATTTAGGTTTATATCTCGTCACAATCTACTAAATGTGTAAAAACCTACTGACACATCATCAGTGAGACCGTTTTCCACTGATGTACTATCATTTCCTCTTATATGCAACAAAAACTCATTTTTCATTTTATCATGTTTTTGGCTTTTTCAAATTTTCAAATGTTTTTGGATTTTCTAAAAAATTCTTACTCCCCCTAAAATGCAAAAACATTTTAGGAAATTTGAAAACAAACTGTACAACAACGTGACAACTAATGTCGAATTGCCTCAATTCGCCATCCACTTGGCATTAACAATCAGAACTCCCCCTCACAACAAACTATTTTCCCATTGTGATCTCAAAACACTTAAGTTTGTTTTAATCAAAATGGTTTTTCCGGAAAATAAGTTTTGTTGATTTTACCACTTGTAAAATTGGGGATCAAAACATCACATTGTTTTACCAATCATATGTAGGAAATCAGATACAACTTAATGTCCCTGATTTACCACTTGTAAGATCATTCCAATTCAACCTCTGAACCACTTGTAAAAATCACAACCATACAACTTAAACCTGCTTTTCAACCAATTTACCATCTTTTGGTTGAATTCTCAAGGTGCCGATTCCTACTCCTCGCTTACATACCTGGGAGTTCCGGCAAGTCCTGCAAAAACTTCTCAAACCTTTTATACAAATATGATAAAGAATGATGCCGATTCATGATCCACGATTACCAACTTGGGATCTCCGGCAAGTCAGATTTTTATTCTTTGAAAAATATATCCACCCAAGCTTGACCTTCCTTGGGTGTAATAACATCTTCTTCTCCATCTTTTCTTTCAACGAACCTGTGAACTCCTCTTTTGGCAGCATAAAATTCTTTAACACCTTTGGCTTTACCATTGACCATTTTGCCAAAAATATGTTTCACAGTTCCGTTGAAAGCCTTATCAACATCAAATTTTTTTCTTGTCAGAATAAAATTGATTTGAAATTTCAACTTTCCCAACTTTCTTCATAAAATTTTCAGCACGCAAAGGTGGAAAATTCTCATCGTTCATAGTTGGAACTGATCTTTCAACCTTTTTCTCAACACTTGGCTCGTCTGATTTTGTAGAATCAGATTCATCACCAGAAATGTTACCTGAACCTTTCACAACCCATTTTTGATTTATTACATTTTCTTTTCTTTTTATCACATTCTTTGAACATTCACCAATCTCAAAGGTTGAATTTTCAAAGCCTGTAAACTTTCGGGTTGAAAGTTCAGTTTTCTCCACAACTGTCTCTTTCAATTTACCAGATACTTCCTGTTTTGGTTTGAATGTTTTCGGACAATTCCTAGCAACATGACCAGCAATCTTGCACTGAAAACAGGTTCTGGTTTCAATCTTTTTCTGAATAACATTCTTCTTCAACTCTTCTTGCTTCTTGGCAAGGAATTCCTGATTTGTCTGCTTTCTGAATGCTTGATCTTTCTCATCATCTAAAGATTTTCCTGAAACAAACACAGTTTTTGGTTTAGAAAATTTTTCATTTTTATAATTTTTCGGTGGTACAAAACCTAATCCTTTCTTTTTGTAATTACGATTATGGTTTGGTTTCTTTTGGAAACTGTAACCCATTTTCTTGTTAAATCTTTGTTGATCTCTTGAAGTGTATTGTTTTGGTTTTCCGATAAGATGTAAATCTTTTATTTCAGAAATATTAATTTCCGTAATTTTGAAAACCTTTTGAATCATTTCAAATCTGACACTTCTTATTGGAAAAATCTCATCAGAATATAATTTGTCAGAATCTTTCAAAGTATATGCCACTTTAAATGATTCATCATTCAAATTAGATTTTGATATCAAAAACTCTTTATCGTAAACCCGTTTGTCCTTTTTGACTGTCGACTTTGACGCATCGGACTCAGACTTTGACTTTGATTTGAACTTCGGTTTTGACTCCTCACAGTCATCTTTATCTAACACCTGATCGACCACACTTTTTATCAACTTTGACTCATGATCAGTGTCGGACGACGTGTACGTGACATCAATATTTTCTGGCAAGTTATCCGATGGCCCAGACTCCCATTGTAAGTTTATTGCCTTTTCGACTCTTTCGGAATTTGGATTTCGAGGTAAAAATCCATTTTCGACCGGGGGCGGACATCTAGTGTAGACCACACTTGGTTTCTTACCAGAAATCTTCACTTCATCTTTTGTCACAGATTTCTTTTCTTCAGACGTTTTCACTTCTTCAAACGTCTTTAATTCTTCCACGATCGGATAAATCCTGTCAACAACAAAAGTAGAACATGAGTAACTTTCTAATAACTTGTTGACTCTTTCAGTTTCTATCTTTTGTGTTGCCAATTTCAACTCCAGATCAGCACATTTCTTTATGTGAAAGTTGACATCATCAAGTTGTCTCAGGTACGCTTTCTTCAACGTATTCATTGCCACAACTTGTTCACCGTTTGAATCAGTATACTTGTTGATTTCTCTGTTCATTGTATCATAGGATTCTTTCAATCTGTTTATGTTATGCAGCAACTCATTGTTCTGCTTGATTAAAGAATCACAGTTCATACACTTTTCAGGAACTTTAACAGGTTCTGCATCAACTTTGACTTCAAATTCAGGAACCTCTTTGACTGTTCGGTTTGATTGTAAAAATTTAGCTCTTCTCTTTTTCTCAGCTTTAGCTTCAGCTTTCAATCTCTCTTCTTCTTCTTCCTCTTCTTCAAGCTTTCTCCGTCTTGCTTCAGCAGCTTCCATTACTTTTCTACATCTTTCGGCACATTTCAAATCATAAGCATTTGCAATGAAAGCGTTAACATTTGAAGTGTTTTTGGACATCTCTTTGGCCATAAGTTCTTGATCTGGGCAAAAATTGTCCCAATTGAAACCTTCAGCCAGTTTTTCATCATCTTGTTCTGCCAAACACACTTTGCTGTTTGTTGGAATGTAATTATCCCAACTGAATCTACCATCCTTTCCCAGACAAGCTTTCTTTGAATCTTTAATCTCCATCATTCCATGTGCAGTTTGTGCCTGATGCAGTGCTGGTGGTGTAATTTGATGATAAATCGCCTTTTTGTGATAATCGTTGTTTCCAAAAGGATTCTGGGCTCCGGTAGCTTCACGATTTTTGCACTCTCTCTTGAAATGCCCCTTTTCCCTACAACGAAAACATGTAACTTTAGATTTATCAAAGCCTAAAGTTGAAACATGAGCATTAAGAAAATCATCTCGGCCTGTAATTTGTTTAAATTTTTCGGCTCTTCTCAACACACTGGCCATGCACCATTTAATATCCATCAATTCCCTTTCCTCAGCATCGATTTGATCGTAATCCTCTTTTGTGAGCATTGGATTACCGATCTTTCCTGCTACAAAACTACTATAAGACTCTAGAACCATTCCCAACAAAGACATTTGATTTTTAGCTACTTCTTCAGAATAATCTTGATCACTTTCAAGATTTAACACAATATTGCATTGAAGTTTTCTTCCATTCTTTGTTGCAGAAATGTTTGGATCGAATGATGAAAATCTTGTGCTGCTTGATCCTTGGGATGATTTCTTTTCAGAAGAATCTTTCACACTGTAAGCAGTTTCTATTTTCGGAGAAAAATTTGACTTTTCGTTGACACCACCTTTGTAATACAAGCTGATATCTTGTTCTCCATCGTAATTCTTCATCCTGGCAATCTTTCTCTGCTCCATCTCTTGAGCTTCCAAATGTTTGATGAAATCTCCCAGTGTCATATTTTTATAATCTTTTCTGTTGGATCTCAGCATCATCAGAAATGTTCCCCAAGTTTCATGAGGTAGTGCATCTGCAAGTTTTTCAATCAATTCATCAGTATCTTTCTTAATTCCAAGTTTTTTCATATTTCTCACCAAGTTACAATATCTATCAATTATTTGTTTGGTGTTTTCAGATCTCAAACCACGAAACAAATCGAATTCTTTCTTCATGAGAGACATTTTGTTTTTGAGCATATCATCACTTCCAACAAATTTTGCTTCCAATTCTGTCCAGATTGAGTAAGCAGTTCCATCATGTTGAAGCAGTATCAAGATATCTTCTTTTATCGCTTGCTGAAGCAGACTCACCATCAATTTCTCATCACGATATTTCTTTTTATCTTCCGTACTCATTTCTCGAATTGTTTGCTGCACACCATTTGTTGTGGGTTTAACATAAGGCTCTTCCGTATGTTCCCACGCATCCAAATGATACGCCTCAACCCAATTTCCAAACCTTTCGGACCATCCATTGTAATCATCAATATCCATGAGTTTGGGTGGTTTCTGAGACGTCCCGGTTTCATTTTCAAGCAATGTACTCTGAGTAATTGTAATAGGACTAGCAAAAGCATTGTAGAACTCGTTCTCCATGTTTCGAATTTTCAAATGAACTGTACCACCTTGTAAAATACCTGACGACAAACAAACAACAATCAGTTTAAAAATTTATCGATTAACAAAATAAGACTGGTACTCAAACTGGTGTTTTTCTTGTCGGACTGAAGGTTGACACACTGTGCGAACTGAACGTTGACCAATTTTGCAGACAGAATGACCCGGATCGAATTCGATTATCCTGACTTTTTGACACCTTTTGAACTCCAACTCGTACGAACTGACTTTATTACGTGACTTATCCACACAACATGACTTGACTGATCAAATGTACTGATCAAAACGTGCGAACCGACTAAATTTCAAACCTCAAACCATGAGACCTGAGTACACACCGTGCGAAGTGAACATATTTGATGCAAACGGATTTTAATGTCAAACCACACAACCTGAAGATTCTATCGACACTTAACCAAACAATATTAATTGTCAAACCAATAAGATTGGGTCGAAAACTGTTAACAGACAAATGACTATTTGGGCCGTAATATCAATCTATATTTGGGCTAAGGATCTTGTTTGGTACACTTAACATTCACTGGACTTAAACCATACAAAGCGACAACAATGGTGGGCTAACATCTTTACAATTTCACAATTCCAACAACTTTTAGAATCTTTTCATGTGCAATCTGACAATTAACATGAACATTTAATACTTTCTTACATCACCTTACATTCACACAATTTTAATGAACCAACTTTGTATCACATGCAACCGATATTATGTCTGACATATTTGAATCAACAACTTGTTTTTTTTTTTTAAAATATCACATGAGTCTGACACAAATCCAATTTCCATAATATTTGATTAGACCACACACTAATTCACAGTTAATATGTAGTTCTATGGAATATGTCACGTGAAATTCTGAATTATTTATCACAAATGGGTCGATGTCATTGGGCCGATTGTTTAAATGATCTGATCAAACCAATTCGTGATTTCTTTAAGACGATTAGACCTCACAACTATTATCCACTAACCGACTGACACATTAAATTGATTATTATCACATGCAAACAGTCTAACACATATGCAAACCAACAACTAATACACGTTACTATCTCTTTTACGCAAACTGACAGCCTGGATAGATGTAACACTGATGCGTGTGAAGTGTCGTATATATTAGGTGTATATTTTAAGCCCTTTTTAACACTTATTTTAGCCAAGTTTTAAATTTATAAAACACGATATTTCACTAACACTAAACACACATATGGGCAAGTGCACCCATCGTTGAGTGTAGTATAGCGTTGGTAAGATACCGAGGTCGTCCAAGGACACAAGAGCTTTTAGTACCGGTTTATCCTCAACGTCTAACCAAAATAAAAGTTTAGAAAAATGTTTTAAACTAAGAAAAATAAAACTAACTAAAATGCTGAAAATAAAAATAAAAATAAAAACAGATAGACAAGATGAATCACTTGGTTCCGACTCGTATCTAGTATAACCTTTGATTATTTCCGCACTTTTGCACATAATTAAGAGATTATCTTAGTTATTGTAGTAGGCCCCTCTTTTGAAGGCGACGTTACCCTCACCCCAGTAGTTTGAGTCAGCAGGGATACAATCCTAAATGGGTGGATTATTGGAAGATAATGAATTAAGTTATTAATGCAGTATTGTGGTAGGCCCCGCTTTTGGCGGTGACGTTACCCTCGGCTAAGTAGTCTGAGTCAGCAGGGATACAGTCCTAAATAGCCGGGTTATAGTATTAATAGTAGTTAACTTATGAGGGGATCAAAGAGTTTGGACCCCCGCCATCCAATACCGTGAAGTATTGAAGGAGGTCCTACTAAATTTGACCCAGGTCCATTGCAGGACCTCTAAACGCTGAACAATGGTAAGACCTTTACCAAACCGTTCCCTTAACCCCCTACCAGGTAGCCAACATATCTCCATATAGACCGTGGAGATATGAATGGTGAAAATCCTTTATTTTATATAGACAGTAAAATAATGCCAAGACACCACGAACAAATGATAAGGAAAGATCACCTTCAACATAAGTAACTAGTTATTAAAGTCATTAATACAAAACCAAATAAAAAGTGCAAAAGATTAGAAATAAAAAGTATTATACTAGACACTTTGTCTTCACCAAGTGATGTAAGAGACTTAGGCAAACATGGCCTTGATTGTCAAGAACTCTTACGATCAATCTTGGATCCCGAGACGACTCACACACTCTACGATGGACAATGGATGATGGTGGTGGATGATGGTGTTGTGATGGTGGTGGGTGGTGGATGAAGTGTGAGAGAGGTGGTGTGCCAAGGGATGAGATGAAATGAATCCAAGCACTCCTATTTATAGGCTGAACAGAGAGCTGGACACGGCCCCGTGTCCGCTGGGCACGGCCCCGTGTCCGTCTGACACTCTCTCTCCTCATTAATTGTAATTCGCAATTACAATAAATGCGCCTGCTGTACTTTCGACACGCCCCCGTGTCCGCTGAGCACGGCCCCGTGATGGGCAATAGAAGCTTCTATAGGTTTGTCTTTTCTGCTGCTTCTTGGGCACGGCCCCGTGCTGGCTGAGCAAGGGGCGTGTTCAGTCTTCTGTTTTCTCTATTTTGCTTTGGAAGGTGCCGTTGAGGGTTCGGGCAGTCCACTACTGTTCCTTTTCTTGTATTTATGTTGGATTTAGCTGTCTTTTTGCTTCTTTTGCGTTTTTGAGCTCATTTAATCCTGAAAATACAAAAGGAAGACAAAAACACTCTTTTTCCAATATTAGCACTAAAAAAGGGTTAGTTTTATGCCTCATTTGATGTAATTTATATGTTGCATTTTACACACATCAAACACACAAATCGATGAACTCAATACATTTTTGGAGCTGAAACACAAAGTTTACTGATGAATGAAACCTAAGTGTCACTAAGATCGGACCTCAAATGTCACTAAGAGCGGACCTCAAATGTCACTAAAAGCGAATCTCAAATGTCACTAAGAGCGGACCAGATGATGACATCATCAATATCACGAGTCCGTATGAGCGATACATCAAAAATCCAAGGTTTTAGGTCGATTCAAGCTTTGAAACTTTCAAGGGTTTATTAATACTAGATTCCGAACATATTGAATGAATTTAAACCGATTTTGACCGTAAAAAGTTTTGATTTTCGGAAAAGAAAGGTGTAGAAACAGAATTATCGGCAGAAATCGTAAAGAACTCTTCTTCACTGGCTCTGATACCACTTGTAGGATCGGTTTCGGATCCGAACGAGTCGGTTAGAAGAGTTTTTCACCAAAACAAGAGGCGGAAACAAATGTTTCGGCGTAATTCAGCGCGTATTCACCTTTAACTGTTGTTTGTATTGATAACGAATGCGATTACAGACCTTACAACACTTCGGCAGCACTTCGTGGCTCACCGGAAGACAATCACCTACAACTATTACTGAGATCCGCTCATTCAGACTATATATAGACATTCTGGTCCGCTCGTATGACATGCCATAAGAGCGATCCAGAACTCTTGACTAATAAGCGAACCAGACTAGGACATATGAGCGGTCCAGACTATTACAATGACACATGAGTGAACCTCATCTTAATAACATACGGACTAAATCTAGATCTATCACATGAACGAAATCATCTCTATCACATGTAATCTATTTTTGTCTCATATGTAGTGATGTAATAATGACATCACTAGTATGATGTCATCATCAAAGATGGTGACATCATCCTCTTCCATATCTGCAACGAGACTGAGACTCGACATAAGACGAAGACGACAGATGTGTGCACCAACACATTGCTAATAGTTTCTAGTTATTACACAACACGTTATCAGCACGAAAGTGCTCGAATCATCATTGGTTTTAATCGTTGATTAAAGACTCGGTTGACCCATGTCGTTGATGATGTTTTGTTGATAAAAGTTTTGGTGACCCGAGGTTTTCCAACGAAGATTGGATTTCGTAGACATGGCGATTGAAAAGTGATGGAGATATGAATGGTGAAAATCCTTTATTTTATATAGACAGTAAAATAATGCCAAGACACCACGGACAAATGATAAGGAAAGATCACCTTCAACATAAGTAACTAGTTATTAAAGTCATTAATACAAAACCAAATAAAAAGTGCAAAAGATTAGAAATAAAAAGTATTATACTAGACACTTTGTCTTCACCAAGTGATGTAAGAGACTTAGGCAAACATGGCCTTGATTGTCAAGAACTCTTACGATCAATCTTGGATCCCGAGACGACTCACACACTCTACGATGGACAATGGATGATGGTGGTGGATGATGGTGTTGTGATGGTGGTGGGTGGTGGATGAAGTGTGAGAGAGGTGGTGTGCCAAGGGATGAGATGAAATGAATCCAAGCACTCCTATTTATAGGCTGAACAGAGAGCTGGACACGGCCCCGTGTCCGCTGGGCACGGCCCCGTGTCCGTCTGACACTCTCTCTCCTCATTAATTGTAATTCGCAATTACAATAAATGCGCCTGCTGTACTTTCGACACGCCCCCGTGTCCGCTGAGCACGGCCCCGTGATGGGCAATAGAAGCTTCTATAGGTTTGTCTTTTCTGCTGCTTCTTGGGCACGGCCCCGTGCTGGCTGAGCACGGGGCGTGTTCAGTCTTCTGTTTTCTCTATTTTGCTTTGGAAGGTGCCGTTGAGGGTTCGGGCAGTCCACTACTGTTCCTTTTCTTGTATTTATGTTGGATTTAGCTGTCTTTTTGCTTCTTTTGCGTTTTTGAGCTCATTTAATCCTGAAATACAAAAGGAAGACAAAAACACTCTTTTTCCAATATTAGCACTAAAAAGGGTTAGTTTTATGCCTCATTTGATGTAATTTATATGTTGCATTTTACACACATCAAATACCCCCACACTTGAACTTTTGCTTGTCCTCAAGCAAAACTCTTTAATATGTGGCTTACACTCCCAAATGGAATAGGTAGAAGAGAAGGTTTTGGGCTTGTCGTAGAGTGTCGGGATTTCCAAGATCTTTTTGGGTTTTATTTTTATTTATTTACACTCCTATTCGTAATGATTTATTTAGAACTGTTCATAAAAGAAATTACTTATTTGGGCATAACATGCCTTTTTTAAAATTCTATTTATATACAAGTTCACATACCTCGCGGGGAAATCACTCACACTCGGCCGAAGGTGTATTTTTAGTGAATCACTCGAGAGCGGCACGGAACTTATTCCTACCATAGGCTTGCCAAGAAATCAATCCTCCTCCTTTTTAACTTTTATACCTTTGTAGATATCAAGAGGACTTTGTGGGTTAAGGGTTGGCTAGGGTTAAAGGTAGGTGGTTGGGTTAGTGGTTAGTAGAAAAAGGGCTAAAAGCGTAACAAGTGTCGGTTTTCGTATTTTTGCAACTTTTTATTTTGATGAAGCTTTTATTCAAACTAAGTTATTTTTTATTAACTTGTTTGTTTATTTTCTTTTTGCTTCATCATTATCAAAAAATATATATATTTTTTTTTTCACGAAGACCCGAACTTGTTACTAAAATAAAGGGTTAAAAATGAAAAAGGTTTTGGTGGATGAAAGGGTTTTTGTTTGGGTGATGAAACGAAAATGTTTAGGCTCAAAGGGGCTAACTAGGGGGATTTTTGGGTAGGTGGTAAAGGAAAAAGAAAAATAAAGGTGTAGAAATGAAAAAGGTTAGTCCTAATGCCTCCATCATTTACTTACTCGGGTTTAAGTTGATAAGGACCGGGAATGTATTGTCATGGCAAGTTCTAGAGTCGTAAGAACCAAGCAGCTATTCACACAAGAAACGAAAAATGAGCATTTAGTCAAATGATATGTAATTGTGTGCTCAATAAAGGCTCAAAACTCACTTTTGTGGGAATGGGTTTTTATGTGATCAAGTCTATAATCAAATTTTAAATAAGTTTGCTATGCCTTTTCATAATTTTCTTATGTTGGTTCTTTTTATCACTACGCTATCGGTTGTAAATTTGTAAAAATATAACCTTTTTTGAGAACTTGAATTTCCCGAGTTAAACCTAGACAAGTAAAAAAAATGAAATTTTTGAAAAAAATTTGGGGTGATTAGCGGTTCCAATAGAGTTTTGTGTAAGGCTTGTATTTAGGACTTGCAAAATTCAAGGTTTTAGCATCCCCCCCCCCACACTTAAATTACACATTGTCCTCAATGTGTCCCAAAAATAAATTTTTAGGTTGATTAGATGTGTAAAATAGTGTTTGAAAAGCAAAAAAAATTTGTGTTACTGGGCGCTGAACACGACCCCGTGTTATCCGGGCACGGCCCCGTGTTCAAGTGCCAGTAACAAAATTGAAATAAGTCAAACAGAAGGCTGGACATGGGGGCGTGTTGGGTGAACACGGCCCGTGTCCAGGTACCTGTACTGGGCGTTTTTCTGCAGGTGGTTCGGCACGGGCCGTGCTAGCGGTTCCAATAGAGTTTTGTGTAAGGCTTGTATTTAGGACTTGCAAAATTCAAGGTTTTAGCATCCCCCCCACACTTAAATTACACATTGTCCTCAATGTGTCCAAAAAATAAATTTTTAGGTTGATTAGATGTGTAAAATAGTGTTTGAAAAGCAAAAAAAAATTGTGTTACTGGGCGCTGAACACGGCCCCGTGTTATCCGGGCACGGCCCCGTGTTCAAGTGCCAGTAACAAAATTGAAATAAGTCAAACAGAAGGCTGGACATGGGGGCGTGTTGGGTGAACACGACCCGTGTCCAGGTACCTGTACTGGGCGTTTTTCTGCAGGTGGTTCGGCACGGGGCTGTGTTGGTTGGGCACGGCCCGTGTTGAACCTTCTGAAATGGAGAAAATTGTCGGGTTGCCTCGTTCTTGTGCATGGGATCATTTTTCTCGTTCCCCTTTTCATCCTTTACCACCATGAGTGTGTTGTACTCATTACAAACCATCCAAACCTTAAAACCATCATTTCATTTCACCATAGAGAGAACTTACATAATCTTAAATTAAACTAGATAAAACAAAGAAATAACAAACCATGGAGTCCTAGCCTTTACTTTATTTTAATTTAGCAAAATTTCCAAGAAGTAATTAATCTTGGTTAAACAAGGCCTTTATGAACTCCTTCTTCCGAGTGCGGTTCTCCTCAAATGTCGGCGAGCCATTCTTCTACCTCCGTTGGAAGGAGAAAAGAAGGCTCATTGGCATTAGTTTGAGGAGTTTCAACTTCCACCGGGATCTCTTGTTGGTGTTCCATGGGAGGTTCCGCCGGAAAGTCTTCCCACCCGGTAGGGTTGTTGATTCCGAGTGCCAGGTTCCAATCCTGTTGAGGAAGGACTGGTTCCATTGGAGGTGCTACAAGAATATTTAACCTCTGGTGCAAGAGGTTAATTTCTTGGAAGCTGCTTTCAAGTCCCATCATAAGATCGTTAATACGGTCGATTAGGACCTCCTCTACTGAAGTCATTTCGTCGAGAGCCTCCCTTAATGCTATCACATAGTGTACAAGTGTAGCTTCAATGGAGGGTCTTCTTCCTCTTCGGCTGTTTGGCGAATGCACAGGAGATGTTTCGCTGTTTTCACTCGTCATCCTATGAAAAATAAACTAAAAATAGTTTATTTAATGAAACAGTGACCGGACACGGCCTCGTGCTCACTGAGCACGGCCCCGTGTTCATCTTTCTGCAGAGTTTTGGAACAAGGAAACTTGGATTTTTAAGTTATTTTCTGAACGTTGTGGGGCCTTTTTGGCTACTAATAACTTAAAACAATGTTTCATAACATGTTTTTACCAAGATTCTTTGAACAAAACTCATTTATCCCTACCATAGAGTTGGAGGAATTCCAAACTTTCAATGGTAGCTCTTGGAGAAAGATGAAGAAGAAGGAAATGGCTAAAAGAGGAAAGGACAAGATGGGTTGTTGGAACCTTCTTTTAGACTTACCTAGGATAGTTTGAGAGAAGATTCTTGCAAATCTCTGCCCCAAGTTGGTCCAAATGTGCAGAATTCTTGGCTGCATTTATAGAAAACGACAGCATCCTGGACACGGCCCCGTGTTCAGTGGACACGGCCCCGTGTGCAGGTGGAGTTCTGACACAGTTTGTCCGTATTCTGACGTACTGATCAGAATGGAATCTTTCGATGGACACGGGGACGTGTTGGCTGGACACGACCCGGTGTGTAGGGACTGTTTTATGAAGTTGTCTAGTTTTTTTAAGGAACTTGTTAGTATCGGGTGGCTCCTGACTGGTTGGAACAACCCCAAAGTGCCTAATATACCTTAATTGTCCTAGACTAAGGCGAGAACGCAAGAGGTTGTCGGTGAGGGTAATTCCTATTTTCATTCTAGGTGAACAAGTCCAACCCTTTCCCGGGCTCTTGTTAAAGAAGGTATATGCCGAATCGCTCAGGTCTATGTATGCACCGAACGAAGTCGATGGAGAGTCCTTCACGGCACAATCGACACAGGGACGACTATCGTCCAAGTCTTTGCTAGGTACGAAGGTATTTTTGGGAGCAACGAGGTTGTCGGAATGCAGTTCCAACATTTCTTCATGGGTATCGTCTTGGGGTGGATCAATAAAATCCTTCCCAAGTTCTTCTATCCATTTCAGAATTAGCTCTTCTAGTTGAAATAACTCGCTAAGGAGCATTTCCCCTAGAATATCTGGCTGGGCGCATTCGAGGGAGAAATAGTGCTTATTTTTACTTTCGCCCCTCTTAAGGTTGTGAGAAGATGGTGGGTCCATGTAGTGGGGCCTATAATTTAGGAAGTAGCATTTTACTTCTTCATGTTCGCCACCACATAATTGACACCACGTACCATAAGAGTGCCGAAAGTAAAAATAATTACTATCACTCATGTTTATGTCAGAAATTACCAACCGTCGGGATCTAACGGTTCTGTTTTCAGTAACTGAAACTTGGGCACGGGGGCGTGTTGAGTGGGCACGGCCCCGTGTTCAGCTTACTGTCTGATGTAAAACAGGATTGCCAGTTCCAATGATTGAGCACGGGGGCGTGTTCAGCGGGCACGGCCCGTGCTGAGCTCTGCAGAAGCTGAAAAACTAAGAAAAATCCTAAAAAAAATAAAAAGAAAAATAAAAGATGATTAGGCCGTTGATTCCTAACTTTCTTAAAATCCTTGTGTCCCCGGCAGCGGCGCCAAAAACTTGATGCGTGTGAAGTGTCGTATATATTAGGTGTATATTTTAAGCCCTTTTTAACACTTATTTTAGCCAAGTTTTAAATTTATAAAACACGATATTTCACTAACACTAAACACACATATGGGCAAGTGCACCCATCGTTGAGTGTAGTATAGCGTTGGTAAGATACCGAGGTCGTCCAAGGACACAAGAGCTTTTAGTACCGGTTTATCCTCAACGTCTAACCAAAATAAAAGTTTAGAAAAATGTTTTAAACTAAGAAAAATAAAACTAACTAAAATGCTGAAAATAAAAATAAAAATAAAAACAGATAGACAAGATGAATCACTTGGTTCCGACTCGTATCTAGTATAACCTTTGATTATTTCCGCACTTTTGCACATAATTAAGAGATTATCTTAGTTATTGTAGTAGGCCCCTCTTTTGAAGGCGACGTTACCCTCACCCCAGTAGTTTGAGTCAGCAGGGATACAATCCTAAAAGGGTGGATTATTGGAAGATAATGAATTAAGTTATTAATGCAGTATTGTGGTAGGCCCCGCTTTTGGCGGTGACGTTACCCTCGGCTAAGTAGTCTGAGTCAGCAGGGATACAGTCCTAAATAGCCGGGTTATAGTATTAATAGTAGTTAACTTATGAGGGGATCAAAGAGTTTGGACCCCCGCCATCCAATACCGTGAAGTATTGAAGGAGGTCCTACTAAATTTGACCCAGGTCCATTGCAGGACCTCTAAACGCTGAACAATGGCAAGACCTTTACCAAACCGTTCCCTTAACCCCTTACCAGGTAGCCAACATATCTCCATATAGACCGTGGAGATATGAATGGTGAAAATCCTTTATTTTATATAGACAGTAAAATAATGCCAAGACACCACGGACAAATGATAAGGAAAGATCACCTTCAACATAAGTAACTAGTTATTAAAGTCATTAATACAAAACCAAATAAAAAGTGCAAAAGATTAGAAATAAAAAGTATTATACTAGACACTTTGTCTTCACCAAGTGATGTAAGAGACTTAGGCAAACATGGCCTTGATTGTCAAGAACTCTTACGATCAATCTTGGATCCCGAGACGACTCACACACTCTACGATGGACAATGGATGATGGTGGTGGATGATGGTGTTGTGATGGTGGTGGGTGGTGGATGAAGTGTGAGAGAGGTGGTGTGCCAAGGGATGAGATGAAATGAATCCAAGCACTCCTATTTATAGGCTGAACAGAGAGCTGGACACGGCCCCGTGTCCGCTGGGCACGGCCCCGTGTCCGTCTGACACTCTCTCTCCTCATTAATTGTAATTCGCAATTACAATAAATGCGCCTGCTGTACTTTCGACACGCCCCCGTGTCCGCTGAGCACGGCCCCGTGATGGGCAATAGAAGCTTCTATAGGTTTGTCTTTTCTGCTGCTTCTTGGGCACGGCCCCGTGCTGGCTGAGCACGGGGCGTGTTCAGTCTTCTGTTTTCTCTATTTTGCTTTGGAAGGTGCCGTTGAGGGTTCAGGCAGTCCACTACTGTTCCTTTTCTTGTATTTATGTTGGATTTAGCTGTCTTTTTGCTTCTTTTGCGTTTTTGAGCTCATTTAATCCTGAAAATACAAAAGGAAGACAAAAACACTCTTTTTCCAATATTAGCACTAAAAAAGGGTTAGTTTTATGCCTCATTTGATGTAATTTATATGTTGCATTTTACACACATCAAACACACAAATCGATGAACTCAATACATTTTTGGAGCTGAAACACAAAGTTTACTGATGAATGAAACCTAAGTGTCACTAAGATCGGACCTCAAATGTCACTAAGAGCGGACCTCAAATGTCACTAAAAGCGAATCTCAAATGTCACTAAGAGCGGACCAGATGATGACATCATCAATATCACGAGTCCGTATGAGCGATACATCAAAAATCCAAGGTTTTAGGTCGATTCAAGCTTTGAAACTTTCAAGGGTTTATTAATACTAGATTCCGAACATATTGAATGAATTTAAACCGATTTTGACCGTAAAAAGTGTTGATTTTCGGAAAAGAAAGGTGTAGAAACAGAATTATCGGCTGAAATCGTAAAGAACTCTTCTTCACTGCCTCTGATACCACTTGTAGGATCGGTTTCGGATCCGAACGAGTCGGTTAGAAGAGTTTTTCACCAAAACAAGAGGCGGAAACAAATGTTTCGGCGTAATTCAGCGCGTATTCACCTTTAACTGTTGTTTGTATTGATAACGAATGCGATTACAGACCTTACAACACTTCGGCAGCACTTCGTGGCTCACCGGAAGACAATCACCTACAACTATTACTGAGATCCGCTCATTCAGACTATATATAGACATTCTGGTCCGCTCGTATGACATGCCATAAGAGCGATCCAGAACTCTTGACTAATAAGCGAACCAGACTAGGACATATGAGCGGTCCAGACTATTACAATGACACATGAGCGAACCTCATCTTAATAACATACGGACTAAATCTAGATCTATCACATGAACGAAATCATCTCTATCACATGTAATCTATTTTTGTCTCATATGTAGTGATGTAATAATGACATCACTAGTATGATGTCATCATCAAAGATGGTGACATCATCCTCTTCCATATCTGCAACGAGACTGAGACTCGACATAAGACGAAGACGACAGATGTGTGCACCAACACATTGCTAATAGTTTCTAGTTATTACACAACACGTTATCAGCACGAAAGTGCTCGAATCATCATTGGTTTTAATCGTTGATTAAAGACTCGGTTGACCCATGTCGTTGATGATGTTTTGTTGATAAAAGTTTTGGTGACCCGAGGTGTTTCCAACGAAGATTGGATTTCGTAGACATGGCGATTGAAAAGTGATGGAGATGCTATTTCCTTTAGTTATTTCAAGGTAAGTTTTTTTTTTCCACCATACATGTTTATCTAGATAAGGTACTACTCTTATACCTATATTGTTTCTTGTTGAATATGCCTTATCTTTTCAACTTAATTTTACCATGATAAGAATAATCGTTAACCAGAATGAGAATTTTGAAAGTCGGTTGAACAGGGGATGTTCAAATCCTACTCATAATTTTCATTTTCATTTTCAATTACCTTTTCTAGAATAAATGATCATCACGGTATTGAAAAAAAATAGGAAATATAAGTTTAATATATACATGGATACTTGTTACAGAAACACCCGATGAGAAAATATTTGTTATTAATTTATTAAGCCTAATCTTATCTATTTGCTAGTTATATTGCAAGCTTATTCCTTGGTTTAGAAATTGATATATAGTTTGATAAATTCTTTTTATGCATGTTTAATAGATAAACCTTGAAAATAAAAGTTGTATTATGATATCCATGATCTTGCATTTACTTGTTGATTATATTATTTATATATATTTTAAAGTTATATATTATTTAGTTTGAATTAATATAGCATAAATTCAATTAAATTTCTAATATATAACTTATGAGTGTGGATTGAATATTATTAATTATAAAATTAATTCCGATTTCCTCATCATTAATTCATGTTGATGTATATTTACCTTTTTTTTTTCAATTTACGAAATGAGTAAATAGTAATTAAATAGCATTTTATTGTTGTTCTAATAAATTGTTTTTATTATATTTTATGGTTAGTAAATAGTAATTAAATAGCCTTTTATTGTTGTTCTAAATTTTATACAACAAATTACGTTTCAAAGAGATATTACAAATTCTAAATCATTATGTGCTTTTATTATTATGGTTATGAGTTTTGATATCATTATGTGCTTTTATTTCGTTCAAAAAAAAATTATATGCTTTTATTATTATGGTTATGAGTTTTGATTGGTCCATTAATTTGTTTTTGTTATTAGTATTTATACAATTTATGATGACTACCAAAATACAATTTGTATTAAAAGGTGATGTCTAATAGTTATATTTGAAGATAATCATTAGTGCAATTCTGTTAATGAATTTACAATAATGCACATGTTTATATGATAATATGTTATAATATGACAACTACTTAGTTTTTGTTGTATATCATTGTTATTGCAATTGTATAAGCCTTTTAGTTGCTATTTGATATTCAAATATGTGATTTGATTCTATGAAATATTTGTGTTGTAAAAGATATTATTTTCAAATTAACATGACACTAAAATTCTCAAGATGCCTGTTATATTTTCTTGAGCAACAAAATTAATTAGTATAAGAAAGCTCATTTACGAGTAATAAAGATTCATATGTTATTATATGATCGAGAAAGTTGATAGTGACATTTGTTTATGTTTTAAACTATAGTGACAAATATGTGTATATATGATATCCTTGTGATTGGCTATATCATGTTACATTTATGCATAAATTACACAACACGTCATAAACAAATGGGTACGTTACTTTAAATGATCTTTAATATCCATTTAATTACAATATTAAATTATATGGAGTTATGAACATGGATATTAATATATATGATGTTGGTTAATGCCTAGAAATTAAAATCATTAAATATCATTTTTCCCATTTAATTCATTCTTATTAATATCTTTTAATTAGAAATTTGATTAATTCTTATTACTTTAAATGATCTTTAATATTTTTTTTCTAGACATGACAAGCAAATTAATATGAGCTTAATCTCTTTAACACTCACACACACATATATGTATATGTATACGTATAATGTCCTAGGATTGTGTGTGATTTATATATGTAATTGATATGCATATAATTGTGAATAATTAACATGCATATAACTTGCTTATGGGTAGATATTACGGATTTCATTTGTTTAGCAATATTTCTGCTGGTCTCATTGTTTTAGATAGCATATATGTTATATGTATTGCCTTTTGACAAGTTAAATGTGCTAAATAAATTAATACAAATTTCATTGGTAGCTGGTTACCAAAACAACTACGCTGAGATAAACATTGTTATGCTTTAGTGATTTGATATTTCAGCTTGTTACAATGCTATGCATAGTCAACATAATTAATTGTATGGTTATTCTTCTAATTGCTTGTTGTTGCTAAACAAATATTAATAGACATTGATATAGTCATTAGAAATGTGCCCTCACATGAAAATGATGAAAAATAGCTATGAAAATAATTAGTGGACTTTAGCTTAAGTAAACTACTCTGATGTTAGTTACTTAAATTGATAGATAATAATTCATTTGAGTTAGTGTTGATGCTCACATGAATCCTAAATCAATGATGAGAACCCGAAGTTCTCCCAAAAGTATACAAAGTCCCGTTTGTTTTTAATAATGATTTTTCAAGTTCAACCCAAACTTTAGTTCATCGCACTTGGCGTTTTTGGCTAACATATAGCCTAGTGATGGAAAACCTTATGAATAGTACATGTTTTCCCTCTAAACAAATGCTAAAACTATAATATTTCACGTGGTAGAGACGCTATTGATACTATTTTACGTGTTAATAGCATATTAAATGCTCTAGAAGAGCATCGATAGTTTACCCGCTGATATCGAATTTTGTAATTCATAATGCATCATATTCTAATGTATACCGAAGAAATTTATTAAGTTTTCGCTATGTTCGAATGAAAAGTCATCACCTTGGAATGGTGTAAAAGAAAATGTACTAAATATCTAAAATATATCATATAGCAAATATGGCCAGAAGACTGTATTAGAAGTTACTAGAAATGATACTAATTTTTCACAATATTCCATTAAATCAAATATGGTGGGTAACCAGAAGTTACTAGAATATTTATACGTTCACCACATGGCATGACCAAATAGGTCATCAAGATAGCATCATGATATGCTAAACAATCAAACATGCTAACCGGCACCTCAGCACCTCTAAGTAATCTAAAAACATTGCTCCCAAAATGCCTTATCATATGTCTAGTTAGTTTTTTTTTTGTGGCAAATAAATTTTTATGCCCTTCCAAACAATAAACTCCTACAAACAATCCCTCTTATATGGGACCATTGAAATGTACAGTTGTGTGGATTGTGGCATTAATACATGGTTACATGTGAGTTTTTAGCTACCCGTATGTAGCATATGCCCAACACTATGGAACGTTGTTTTTTTTTACATGGTTTAACACTGTTCTTTGACAACCCAATTGCAAGGACCATTGTTGGGCACAACGTGAAATATAGTGAGAGGCATACGTAGTCGAGACGGAATTCGTCGATTGATTATATCAATTCAAAACCAACTGCTTATTACAAATACTCCCCATTACAACTGGTCTCCTGAACAGAACCAAGTTTCCATTTTTTTATATATTTTGTTGTGCAGCCTATGTACTAATAGCACCACCATAACATATAAAATGGGATATGTACATCGTATTCCCAGTCTTAGGGGGAGACAAGAAAATGAAAGACTGGTAACATAAAAAAATGCATCATATCATATATCGACCCCTGAAGTGGTCAATGCAAATCTGAAGTCCAAAAGAAAGAGCGTGTATTTGCAAATAATAACAAATGAAATACAAGATGTATTCACTAACACAAATAAGGTGACAAAGTCACATATACCAGCTTAAACTTATCTGCTCGAATGGAAGTACTCACAAAATGATTATCATATTAATAAATTGTGAGAGATAAATCGGTTCCAAAAGGATAAAACCCACAAACACAAAAAGAGCAGAGTAACGCAGTTGGTGTAACCCCAAAAGAGGTGGCACACAAAACACCATAAGTGGTTGCATACAAAACCCTAGAAGTGGTTGCATACTAAACCTTAAAGAAGGTTGTTGTCAAAACCCCAAAAGAGGCAGAATTATAAAGCGCATTAAATAATTATTTGACATATTTACAAACTCGAGACACGGGATAGTTCCACAAGAACAATATGGCATCCTGGGTTATGATTGATATATATTAGACTCGCATAGAGTTCGATCTCAATCCAGATACAAGTTATGAAGGTCGAAGATTTCAGCATATTTAAGAAGTATGTAGAATAGAGTTGATCAAGAGAAGCTCAAGCTATACTGTATGAAGACAATGTAGACAACAACACCCAAATCAAAGAAGACTACGCCAAATATCAAGTCAAGCAATTGTCACAGAAGATTGGATTCAACATCATCAAGATATACAAGTAAAATTGAGGGGGGGGGGGGGCAACGTACCCATAATATACACAGTGTATGTACTCTTTTTCCTTAATGAGGCAACATACCTTACCTGATCCAGAAGTATTAGGGGGAGACAATACGCACTACACTCTTTTTCCCTTAGCTGAGGTTTTGTCCCACTGGGTTTTCCTAGCAAGGTTTTTAACGAGACAGCATCACCAAGCGTATTAAAGAATAGTATATCATCATGTGGATAGTCAAGGGGAGTGTTATGAATGCATCCATTATTAGTGATTATCCACATTTCTAACTCCCATGTCACATTTATGTTTGTATTAATGTTATAGCCTATATATAGTGGCTCATGTATTTTGTATGAGATATATCAATAAGAAATTCATCTCCCATTCTCTCATTCTCTTCTATACATTGCTAATAGTTTCTAGTTATTACACAACACCCTTATGTATTTTTAAATTATTTTTTTGATGGAATGATGGAATGATGGATGATGATGAGCTTTATCACTTTTTTTTCTTATGTTCAACTCAGAGGACATTATCACCAAGTTGCTATCCCAGTGGGAAACACCATGAGCCTCACATTTTTTTCTTTAACTTCCACCTAGCGGGTATACCCCACCCGAGTCACCATCCCAGTGGTTAATACCATAGGCTTCAATTTTTATTTTTTATTTTTTTTTACTTAGCTCACATAGATGGACGATGGAATTTTTTTAGGCGCCACCAGAATCCGGATTTATTCTCATAAAAAGGATAAGGTGTGCCAATTTAATTAAAAATACTTATGGGTTATTTACTTATAGTGGTTCCTTTTATACTATCAACAGTTTCAACTTTTCTATTTCTCCTAAGGTGAGAACCCACAAGACTTCATGATTATTTAATATGGTATATTAAAAGCAATCTAGGGAACTCACTAAGTCGGCTGGGTCTACCAGTACATCCTAGAAAATACGTCTTCTATCTATTTTATCTTTTATATATAATATTTTGAAAACCAAAAATCCTATTTTTTCTATCATTTTCCATTTATTGCAAAAAAAGTTTCAGGAACATTTTTTAATTTTTTCAATTTTTTTTCATTTTTAATTTTTTTTCATTTTTTGTATTTTTCAATTTTTATGACTTAAGACTCTACTAACTAGACACTAAACGATAGTTTCCCATCCCCACACTTAAACTCTACATTGCCCTCAATGTAGGATGGAAACCGACTCAAAAGACTAAAATAAATAAGAAATAAAAAGACTTAGGGAAAATTGGAAAAGACTTAACTGGTTTTATAACGCGTAAGCTCAAAACTCTCGTCCAATCCAGCTCGATCGTATACATTTTGGTCGCGATCGGCTTTGACACTGACTAGTACTCTTGGTAAATGCCTTGAAATTTGCTAAGCAGCTCCAAAAACACCCGAATGGAGATTGAGTATGGGTGGTACGATTCAAACCTGCATAAACAAAAACAAGAAAAAACCAACGCAGTACCGACTAAAAAAAATTACTCAAACGATACTAAATAAGACTCAATATACAAAAACTACGACTCTATACAAACTCTACGAAACCTCCCCACACTTGAACTTAATAAGGAGGCTTCTCCTTTATCCAACCCCTATCCAACCCGTTTAATTTTAATTGATCATCATTGTTTATTAAAAAACCAATGATGAAACTATAAAATATCTTAGGACATGCAAACGGGTCGCGCCATCAAAATTTAAATTTACCTAGACTAAACCTGATACGTGACATATAGTGAGGGTGGTGGTTGTCTCTGCACTTTAGTGTTGCCTTAAGCTTCCGTTTGCACCATCTCTGAACCCTCATAATGTGTTGATCCAAGCTTCTTCTTGCCTTCTCCCGTGATTTCATTGGTGTGATTGGCAATCCAAGTGCTAACTTCTCTACGGGCCAGCTATACAATTCTTCAGCCACTTTCTCTTCTTCTACGTTTGGTATTTGTTTGATCTCCATGGTCGGTTTCTTTGTAAGTGATGTCTCTAAATAGGCGAGATCACCAACCGGGTCAAATTCCTCATCTTCAAGAGTTGGCAAACCTACCAACTCATCACCAAACTCCTCTTCCCAAGATGGTATATGCTCTTCAATCATCCCATTGTCCATCTTGTCAAGTGGCTCATCCAGGTCTTCCCCCTCATCATTATTCCAGAAGTCGTCATCAATGGGTTCAGGACCATAATACCATGGCGTGGAATACCAATTAGGTGTCACGTCCTGTTGAACCAGAGGTGGGACTGAATCGTCCGTTTTCGTCTCCAATTCTACATCTGACAACTCTGGATCACCGGGAAGCTTTTCTTTAACCTGTTCTTCCTCAACTTCTTCTTCTTTTACTCCTTCATAGCTCTCAAAGTCAATATGATCAGCATAGTAATCATCCCATGAAAAGCGTATTGTACTTTGATTTTTCTTCTGATTCATGTGTTGATTCATGCTTTCCTTAATCATTTGACTCAGTGTCTCGATCATTCGTTCAAGAATGGTGAACATTTCGGGAAACCTCGGATCTCCTTGGTCCTGTGCTGTTGATGTTATCTGAGCGAAGACTTGACATGATTCCACGAACGCCCAAACATGGGGAGGGTACTCGCTATGATAACCTGCCATGAAAAAAGTAGCAAAAAAAGCACACAGTAGGGAGAGGAAAGAAAAAAAAAACTAACTAACTAATAAAAATATTTACAAAAATAAAGACTCGACACACTACTGCTAGACACAAACTCTAGGACTCAACCCCTAAGACTCAAATTACAAATAAGACCAATTAAACAAATAAGCTCAGTCAAAGCTAATAACGCAATCGCCAAAGTGTCCCTGGCAACGGCGCCAAAAACTTGATGTGCAAATTATGCGGTCTAATAAAAAACTAACCTGATCTAGACACCCTAGTTTTAAATTTATAAACTAAGACTCTCTAAATGCTAGACCACTGACATGCAAGTGTACCTATGGTACGTAGTAAAGCCCAATGAAGTCCGAGTATCGAACCCACGAGACACTAGTGACACTAACTAGACTCTGACTCACCTAACTACTTAACTGGTTTATTTTATTTGATTGAATTTTGGGGTTTTAACTAATTAAACTAAAGGAATTAACTAAGACGAACTAGGCTACCTAGACGCAGGCTGAAGGCTACTAAGGTGAAATCAAGGATGAGAAAGTACTACCCAGGTTTGGAATCATATTCGTGACTATCGGTTTTCTCTCGGCAATGGTAACTAAGATGGAACCAGGGTCTAATAATACGACACTCTAAGACTAAAGACAGGTTGAATCTCCTCCCGGTCTCATCAACTTCTCCTAAGGTCCTAAGGGTCAAATAAAGCTCACTGGTATGGGTTGGATCACCTCCCGGTCTCTCCAACAATACTAAAGTACCCAAAGACTAGATCTCCTCTCGGTCTCACTAATCACAATACACCCTAGAGTGTATGGGGTAACCTAAAAACACTTGACAAGACTTAGGAAAGCAAATAGTACTAGGGAACTTAGACAGATCTCCTCCCAGTCTCACTGCACCTAAATATCTAGCACCAAAGACAATCCTAACTATCTATCTCCTCCCGGTCTCAAGAATAGGTAGGACACTAAATTCCTCTAAATTATCAAACAATGTTCCTATGGAATACGTGCACCATAAACCATTCACTAGTTACAAACACAAAGTAGGTAACCTAACATGCATCTATACATGAAAGACATTCACAAAGACACACGAGGAACGATTGAACGATAATAATTTGAAAGGAAACCAGATGACAAAAATTAGCAAGCTTAAAATCCATTACCAAGACATTTTCATACTTTATAATAATTCCACAGAAATTTTCATACATAATCAGGTGACTCCTATCTAAACCCCATATTGCTATTTGCTAGTTATACTATCAACCATGTTGTGCAAAACGACTTCAAGTGCCACTTTTTCTTCACATACTCTCCTTTTCAAATCCGCACCCATATGATCTATTAAATTATTACGCACGGTGATCTTGAGCAAGTAATGAATGCTTCCCGCGCGGGTGGTGTCACGATCAGTGAGCTTTTTTTATATCACCCTACTTGGATCGAATTCCATGTTCAGTACCACGGCTATAATGCTTGTTTATGTGT
Organism: Helianthus tuberosus; assembly: GCA_030545235.1. Classification (NCBI taxonomy): domain Eukaryota; kingdom Viridiplantae; phylum Streptophyta; class Magnoliopsida; order Asterales; family Asteraceae; genus Helianthus; species Helianthus tuberosus. The sequence goes on along the minus strand of CM060402.1, from coordinate 15,989,205 downwards.
GAATCGATTGGTATGAGTACCCGTTTCTATATAATATATATACTTTTGCTGGCTTGAAACGTGTCTGTAAGTAACGAATTCACTCTTAATTGTAGAGAGATTACTGATGCTATTATATAACAAATTTACATAAGTAATACAAGGAAATAAATCAATACATATCAACACATTGATTACAATAAATACAGGAGATATCGTAGGAGATAATTGAGATTGTTAGTTGAGATATTATCTTTCATCCCCCTGCAAGCGAAACGGCGGTGTTTGAACTCGTAGTAAGTCACCAAAGAACTCAAACTGTGGTCGTGGCAGACTCTTTGTGAAAATATCAGCAAGTTGAAGCTTGGTAGGAACAAATTTAGTATACAATTTACCAGACATAACTAGTTCCCAAACAAAATGATAATCCAAGTCAATGTGTTTGGCACGCTTATGAGAGACCGGATTCTGACTCATGAATGTGTAACACCTGTTCTTATAATCAAGGTTTAACGTAAATTTTGGGAAAATAATCATGTAATTAATGACTATTATACATCGGAAATACGGGTTTGTTAAAAACTTTTACAATTTAAGTGATATACACAATGTGATTTAATTCGCCGTTTAGAATAACGACAAAACAACGTTGCGGAAGCTTTGTTTAACTTGTGTTCGGTTCTTGCTCGATGCTTGATCTTCATCCGGGACTCTCGACATTCACCTGAGATCAAAACCAACTTAAAGGTTAGTCTTGATAATTAAATAACCAATACAACAAGGAAATTAGGAAAATCCGACATTGATATCTTGATCCAAAAATAATCATTTGAATTTGGCCTCCACCGTAACTTACGGTGGCACCGTAAGTTACGGTGGCCTCTGAATGTTAAATTCCCCCACCGTAAATCAGGGGTATTCTACCGTAACACTTTTAGCTCCACCGTAACTTACGGTGGCACCGTAAGTTACGGTGGCCCCTGCATCCAACCTTTCCATTTTGCCGTTATTTGACACGAAAACTTTCGTAACTTTCAATCCGCTTATCCGTTTGACCTACCGTTTCTTCCTACGTGATTGTAATTTGATTCCCCACCTTATGAGGTTAAAATTCAACATCCGGTTTAACAAAAATTCAGACTTTTACCAAATTTTTGACCCATTCCATTTTTATCAAACAAACATGTTTATTTGCTCTCTAAACTCATGAAATTCATAAATTCCACATCCCCTATCATATTAATCTCAAATCAAGGGTTTCTTACATAATAGAAACCCGTTTACGTTCAAATCCATATTTTGACCCGTTAAGGGTATTTAAGTACCTTCTAACTTAAAATCGCCTTCGATTGTTTCTAACATTACATTACCACCTTTCTTATCATATAATTTTCCACCACAACTGTAATTATGGTGGGTATACTTTAGTAATCTATATAAATCGAGTTTTACCCCCCTCAACACATTATTTTACGACCAAAAACTCAAATAGAGCCATTTGACTAACGTGTTACATCTTTAAACTTCTATACTCGTCCTAAGTATCTATCTAATCATAAAACTCGTTTCCAAACAACCTTTAAGGGTTGTTTGTTCAATTTAGCCTACGAGGGCGTTTTGGTCAATTTTAGTCCTTCCTTTACTACAAGGAACTTTTAAATACTTGTTTGACCCAAAATCCGACCTTTTAACTATAATTCTGATTAGAAACCATTATTCCTCTAAAATACCATGATTATAACATAAATCATTCGGTTTACCTTTAAGATAACCGAATATCAAATTTTGACCTTGTTTAACTCTTAGAGAACCTCAAGTTCTAAGTTATGAGTTGAACCATTTTACATACCTGACTCGGATCATTTTATTGACCCATTTCGGTACCTTGCCTTAGTAGCCGCTAAGCGATAGCGATGTACGAATCCATTTGATATTTATTCCTATAAACAAGTACTTGGCAAACCATTAGTCGATATTGTCAAAGGGTGATAATTTCACCGTTTGACCCGTTTATTTACCTAGTGATCTTCGTCACTTCAACTAAATATAAATTTCATGTATTATGGTAATTTAAAGTCTACTAGCGGAAATACGAAATCAAACATAACGTAACAAGATCGTAGTTATGTACCTTTTAAGCACCTTTTTCAAACGCGTATTTCCACCGGCTTGTCCACTTGACGACCCGGATTCCTCGCCTAAAGAGTTCCATTCATAACCAATTTAGAACCCTTTTTACAACCATTTATCATGATTCATTATGATATCGCAAATCTGCGTTTTTGTCCGATTATTAATACTTTCATCCTCACTTAGGCGTTTCAACGAACACCTAGCGGGTCAGATTTTACATAATCATTACTAGGTTCTTGACATGTTATTTTCATCTATATTCACTTCAATTAACAAATCTATACTAAATTTTAACATCAATAACTTTCAGATTCACCACATGAATTCAGATTTCACTAGAATAAGAACCATAATTCTAGTGTTTATTTAGTTTCTACAAACTCACTAATCACCTACAATGGTGATTATAAACCCCACAAGCATAATGCTAGATTTTAACCAGAAATCATCTAGGGTTTATCCCTAGATGCCATATTACTTCTAATTTCATCCTTGCAAGACATAATCAAGCTAAATTTTAGTTTTTCACAATTAACCTAGAACTTGAGATGAATCAAAATACTAGAATTTTGCATACCTTGTGATCCCTTCAGTGAGGTGATCACTAATTCGTGTTTAGAACTTGATTTGGGACTGAATTGAACCTCCAATTGATCAATTTTTAGTGAAAGTAGGGTTTGAAGGGAAGCTCTTGGTCGCCCCCTGCTTCTTGATCGACCAGACACACTCAAAGTGTGTTTGGTGTGTTTTAATTTTTGTTTTTATGAAATTAAGTTTCAAGTTTAGCAACATAGGTCCCTCGTCTTTTGTTTGACATATAGTTTTGGTTGTTTTAACCCTATTTCAAGTTATTTCTAGACTTGTAGTTAACTAGGTTATAATTTTCCTAGTTATTCATCTTGTTCAAAACCCCGTTTTATTTTAAGTCCCGTTAAATCTCGGGCCTTTTTATATACTTTGCTTTCTCAAAGTATTTCCCATCCTTTTAATAAATATTAGATTTATTTATTTAAATCCTAATATTCACCGGGTTAATTTTACCACTAACGGTATTTTACCCGTTTTTACTATTAACGAGGTTTAATTACCAAACCCGTTTTCGGGGTGTTACAAGTCTACCCCCCTTAAAGAGGTTTCGTCCTCGAAACCTTGCTTACATAGTTCATTGAGTTCTAAACTCAATGCGTTTGACCTGACTAATCTCTTAAGCATTACTCATACTTTAACCAATTGTTAGTATTACCAAAAAAAATTTTATGGTAATATCTTTTTGGTTACAGAACCTCTACGTACCTCATACGACATAATGTAACTTGAAATAACGTAATTCCGTTATTTCTACTAGTTTAGTTAACTTAGCGATTTCCATCGCTTTTATATATTATCGAACTCTTGGTGAATCCGTTACCTTGACCCGTTTAAAGGTCTTTAGTGAAATATTTCACTTTTAGCAATAATTTCTTTTGTTTTCAGATTTATTTATTCGGTTCAGTTATACCGAATCCACCGCTTACAAGCAAACCATTTTTTTTATTGATTTGAATTACTGGCCTTAACTGGTCTTACTAACTAGACTTATTAGTCCCGTTACTTTTCACCGCTCGCTTGGTTATAATGTGATTTTACTTCACATTACATTTCCTAACCGTGATCGTGTCACATCGTGTTTAGTTTGTATCAACCTTTCATTTTCAAAAATATCACTTTTCTAATATATCGTCTTGCGCCTATCAGTGTCAAGACTTGAACCTTTCATGCTTACTATTCAAATTCCTATCAGAATTTATATTTGTAACAACGTTATTTCTTACTAAAATCGAAGTTTTAGTTTTAGGATCTTTTCTTTAACTTTTGTCAATTATCCATACCATGATATTGACAGTCCATAATTTATTCTTTTAAAATCTTAGTTTTATACGGGGAATCGTAACAAGTTCCCTTACCTCACACTATCGACCCGTAGGTTCCTTCACTTAACCTCGTAGGCTATTTCTTTAGGCTTTCACCTCTTTGAGGCGAGGCCCTTATGATCCCTTTGCTTCAATTCATGTCTCGTGGGTCATTTTGGCCCCGTAGACCTTTACACTAATTAATATCTCGTAGGTTATGATGATCCCGTAGATCATCTTTTATTCTACTCTTTATTCAAATGTGTATACGTTTATATACGTATATGGCATTAAGGCACCCCTTTTTATGTTTATAATTATTCACCTTTACTTCTTGGATTTCATTTGACCTTGACCGTAGTCTAAGGCTACATTGTTTTCTTTCGAATCATCTTTCCGACTTCTCGACTTCTAACGTCAAATTACACGTCGGTTTTCTACACACTTACCGTTACCCGGTTCTTACCTGTACTTCTTTACGTCCCATTACCCGGGTTCTTTTATTTCAATGTTTTTAACGCCTATAACTCCTTTACATAGGTTTATTAATATTTCGCACTTTTATTTATCCGATTCGCGCTTACTTACCTTAGCAAGTGTTATCCTTTATTAAATTTGTTTGACTTGTTCGTGTGAACATTCATTACTTATGAATGCCAAACTTCAGTCTTTGTTTGACCCGTTCACCTTTGAATTAGCTGAGCGTAGTTAGTAACATTTCTGTTTGCAAATTCTCATTGTCTTTTATTCATGACTCATATTCCGAGTCTTTTGACTTTCTATCTCGCGTTCCCGTCTCTTGGTTTACGCATTCTTTCCAAATCCTACCCATTCATCGGGTATCTTTACCATAATCATTTTCAAGTAACCATTCTTATATGGTTTTAGACGTTATTTTAATTTATTTGGTCGTCTTAGCGAGATCCATCGCTTTTATTCAATCAAGTCCTTTATTCTTTATTCGATTCGTTTGACTTGTCCATGTGAATTTCATCACTTGTGACAGTCAAACTTTTATCCCTATGCCTTGGCATCCCTATTGGTCGGTCTGTATTTTCTTTTTACTTGATCCTTGTCCCTTCTTTCGGGCTCGTTATTCTTACGTAATACGCTTCCGTCATCCGACTTACGTTTACGTTTACTATCAAACATCTTACTTATTTGATTCATTTGGGTACCATTTAAGTTAGTCCCATTCACCCCACCCTTCCTACATTGGACATAAATGTGTCCGCTATAAGAAGTTCATGATATCAAATGCAACTACTTACTTGGCCAGAGTAAGCGATTAACACATGACACGCATGTCCTTTTTATAGTTTTCACATCACGCCCTATGTAAGTAATGCCTCTATTTGTTTCTCTTGGAAACAATATCCCGAATACATTTTCTATTCGGGTTTTTCCAAGTTTTTAATCTACATATGCAACTTTCAATTTCTACATATTTGTTGCATATTACTATTTATGAAATTTTATTTAAAATGTGCACCTGGTAATGCTTGCCTTAAAGGGCTTTCTTGCCATTACTTATTTGCGATCGTTACGCGATTTAGGTCCTTGATGAGTATTCTCTTCTTGTCATATCTCGGACCGTTACATCATCATACCCACAATTCGTTTGACTCTCGTCGTCTTCAAACACGAGTGTCCTTCAATTAAAACATTCACAAAAGTTAGTAACGTCAACTTTAAATAATCGCCCGTATTATAATACAAGGCTTTTCTACTATACGCGTCAACACGCGTATTTTTGTCAACTTTCTCAGTCATTTTATTTGGGGTAACGTGTATCACACGATAGCCCTATGTGTTGTTTACAACACTTTAGCATGCTAAACTATTACATACAGGTACTTACCGGATTTGCGATCAAGCCTCGAACCGAACACCAATTTTTTTTTATTAAGAGCAAAAGGTTTAAGTCCAAGCATAGTAACACCATACTTGAATCTCTTAAACCAAGGCTCTGATACCAACTTGTAACACCCGTTCTTATAATCAAGGTTTAACGTAAATTTTGGGAAAATAATCATGTAATTAATGACTATTATACATCGGAAATACGGGTTTGTTAAAAACTTTTACAATTTAAGTGATATACACAATGTGATTTAATTCGCCGTTTAGAATAACGACAAAACAACGTTGCGGAAGCTTTGTTTAACTTGTGTTCGGTTCTTGCTCGATGCTTGATCTTCATTCGGGACTCTCGACATTCACCTGAGATCAAAACCAACTTAAAGGTTAGTCTTGATAATTAAATAACCAATACAACAAGGAAATTAGGAAAATCCGACATTGATATCTTGATCCAAAAATAATCATTTGAATCTGGCCTCCACCGTAACTTACGGTGGCACCTTAAGTTACGGTGGCCTCTGAATGTTAAATTCCCCCACCGTAAATCAGGGGTATTCTACCGTAACACTTTTAGCTCCACCGTAACTTACGGTGGCACCGTAAGTTACGGTGGCCCATGCATCCAACCTTTCCATTTTGCCGTTATTTGACACGAAAACTTTCGTATCTTTCAATCCGCTTATCCGTTTGACCTACCGTTTCTTCCTACGTGATTGTAATTTGATTCCCCACCTTATGAGGTTAAAATCCAACATCCGGTTTAACAAAAATTCAGACTTTTAAGTCTTCGGCTTATTGCCCTTTTTACCAAATTTTTGACCCATTCCATTTTTATCAAACAAACATGTTTATTTGCTCTCTAAACTCATGAAATTCATAAATTCCACATCCCCTATCATATTAAATTTCAAATCACGGGGTTCTTACATAATAGAAACCCGTTTACGTTCAAATCCATATTTTGACCCGTTAAGGGTATTTAAGTACCTTCTAACTTAAAATCGCCTTCGATTGTTTCTAACATTACATTACCACCTTTCTTATCATATAATTTTCCACCACAACTGTAATTATGGTGGGTATACTTTAGTAATCTATATAAATCGAGTTTTACCCCCTCAACACATTATTTTACGACCAAAAACTCAAATAGAGCCATTTGACTAACGTGTTACATCTTTCAACTTCTATACTCGTCCTAAGTATCTATCTAATCATAAAACGCGTTTCCAAACAACCTTTAAGGGTTGTTTGTTCAATTTAGCCTACGAGGGCGTTTTGGTCAGTTTTAGTCCTTCCTTTACTACAAGGAACTTTTAAATACTTGTTTGACCCAAAATCCGACCTTTTAACTATAATTCTGATTAGAAACCATTATTCCTCTAAAATACCATGATTATAACATAAATCATTCGGTTTACCTTTAAGATAACCGAATATCAAATTTTCACCTTGTTTAACTCTTAGAGAACCTCAAGTTCTAAGTTATGAGTTGAACCATTTTACATACCTGACTCGGATCATTTTATTGACCCATTTTGGTACCTTGCCTTAGTAGCCGCTAAGCGATAGCGATGTACGAATCCATTTGATATTTATTCCTATAAACAAGTACTTGGCAAACCATTAGTCGATATTGTCAAAGGGTGATAATTTCACCGTTTGACCCGTTTATTTACCTAGTGATATTCGTCACTTCAACTAAATATAAATTTCATGTATTATGGTAATTTAAAGTCTACTAGCGGAAATACGAAATCAAACATAACGTAACAAGATCGTAGTTACGTACCTTTTAAGCACCTTTTTCAAACGCGTATTTCCACCGGCTTGTCCACTTGACGATCCGGATTCCTCGCCTAAAGAGTTCCATTCATAACCAATTTAGAACCCTTTTTACAACCATTTATCATGATTCATTATGATATCGCAAATCTGCGTTTTTGTCGGATTATTAATACTTTCATCCTCACTTAGGCGTTTCAACGAACACCTACCGGGTCAGATTTTACATAATCATTACTAGGTTCTTGACATGTTATTTTCATCTATATTCACTTCAATTAACAAATCTATACTAAATTTTAACATCAATAACTTTCAGATTCACCACATGAATTCAGATTTCACTAGAATAAGAACCATAATTCTAGTGTTTATTTAGTTTCTACAAACTCACTAATCACCTACAATGGTGATTATAAACCCCACAAGCATAATGCTAGATTTTAACCAGAAATCATCTAGGGTTTATCCCTAGATGCCATATTACTTCTAATTTCATCCATGCAAGACATAATCAAGCTAAATTTTAGTTTTTCACAATTAACCTAGAACTTGAGATGAATCAAAATACTAGAATTTTGCATACCTTGTGATCCCTTCAGTGAGGTAATCACTAATTCGTGTTTAGAACTTGATTTGGGACTGAATTGAACCTCCAATTGATCAATTTTTAGTGAAACTAGGGTTTGAAGGGAAGCTCTTGGTCGCCCCCTGCTTCTTGATCGACCAGACACACTCAAAGTGTGTTTGGTGTGTTTTAATTTTTGTTTTTATTAAATTAAGTTTCAAGTTTAGCAACATAGGTCCCTCATCTTTTGTTTGACATATAGTTTTGGTTGTTTTAACCCTATTTCAAGTTATTTCTAGACTTGTAGTTAACTAGGTTATAATTTTCCTAGTTATTCATCTTGTTCAAAACCCCGTTTTATTTTAAGTCCCGTTAAATCTCGGGCCTTTTTATATACTTTGCTTTCTCAAAGTATTTCCCATCCTTTTAATAAATATTAGATTTATTTATTTAAATCCTAATATTCACCGGGTTAATTTTACCACTAACGGTATTTTACTCGTTTTTACTATTAACGAGGTTTAATTACCAAACCCGTTTTCGGGGTGTTACAATGAACAAGGCACTTTTGTTATCGCATAACAACGTAGGTCTTGTTGATGGAAGAGCATGAAGTTCCTTTAGCAAGTTAGTGATCCAAACTATTTCTGCTGCTGCATTAGCCATTGCCCTATATTCCGACTCACAACTAGAACGTGAAACTGTCGGCTGCTTCTTTGCACTCCATGAAACCAAATTTCCTCCTAAAAATATTGAGTAACCATAGGTTGATCTCCTTGTTTCGATACACCTGGCCCAATCCGCATTCGAGTAGCCTAAGATGGAAGAAGAGGTGGGACGAGTGAAGACAAGGCCATGAGAGATGGTACCTTTGACATATCTTAGAATGCGTTTAACTAACTGAAAATGTTTTTCAGTTGGTGCATGAAGATGTTGACATGATTGGTTAACCGCATAAGATAGGTCGGGGTGAGTAATGGTTAGGTACTGAAGAGCTCCAACAAGGGAGCGATAGGTGGTGGGATCCGAGAAGGGGGTACCATCAGTAGTGAAAGAATCGGATATAGATAGAGGAGTCGGAACAGGTTTGGTTTCAGTGAGGCCCACTCGAATGAGAATGTCATTGGCATATTTAGTTTGGGTAAGGAATAGCCCGTCGGCCGTGTGCACAACTTCGAGACCAAGAAAGTAATTCAAGAGACCAAGGTCCTTGATTGCAAACTCCTTGTGTAGACGATCAGTAAAGTTACCAAGTAACTTGGAATTGTTCCCGATAAGGATGAGATCATCGACATAAACGAGTAAGTACATAATAAGGTCGCCTTGATGAAAACTCAGGGTTGGGCTGGTCCTTGTTGATCTTGAATGGGCCAGGAAGAAAACTCAGGGTTGGGCTGGTCCTTGTTGTCGATCAGAACAGTTTTGGCTGGCGGAGAACTAGTCCCATCGACGTGACCGACGAGACCCTGGTTAGCAAGAAGGGGAAGAATCTGGTATTGCCAAGAAAGGTAGTTGGAAGTGGAGAGTTTAAGAGTAATCATGTGAAGGATAATGGCCATGGGGAGTTTGGACTCGGTGACAGAAGAAGAAGGATTGGCGGAAGTGGTTGAAGGCATGGTCAGAGGATCGAAGAAAGGGCAGGAAGCGATGAAACAAGAGAGATCAAGAGGTTCGTCTGGCTGATACCATGTAAGTAACAAATTCTCTCTTAATTGTAGAGAGATTACTGATGCTATTATATAACAAATTTACATAAGTAATACAAGGAAATAAATCAATACATATCAACACATTGATTACAATAAATACAGGAGATATCGTAGGAGATAATTGAGATTGTTAGTTGAGATATCAGTGTTGACCAGAATTTTGCTGCTGAACAGTTAATCATATTCTTGTAACTCATCGGCGTTGACCAGAACTGTTGCATTTTGGATTCTCTGTCTTCTATAACTTCTGTTATGATGTATGTTCTGGTTGCTTCTTTTTCTTTGGCTAATGTTGTTGGTACACTTTATGTGGACGCGACTTGGCTCGGTTCGACTCGGTTCGGTTCGACTTGGTTTCGACTCGATTAGGTCAGGCTCAAGCCCGACGTCACGACATTCCTCCGTCGTGTGCCCCAGAGTTCGACACGCGAAGCACGGAGCGCCGCAAACTATGTCCTGATGACACATCACCATGACATCATCATTGTGATGTCATGATGATGTAATATGTTGACTAATCTTTTACAATTCTGAATTGTTAAGATTCGTATCACGTAGATTGTTACATGTTGGACCTTTTCCATGTGCTTGGGCCAATCAACATACTTCATGGGCTGATACCTTGTTCTGGGCTTTGACCGTACATCTGGGCTTTACTACAACGACGAAACAGAATAGAATTCATATGTATATCGACGAAACAGAGTGTTTCGTCGACTTTGATTTGTTTCGCCGAGTTCAGGTTTAGTTTCGTCGAGTCTGTGTCTATTTTAGTATAAATACTCATCATTTGTTTCTGTGTGAGATAGATGAGAGACCGAGAGACTTAGTGAAAGTCTGTAAGAACATTGTTTGTATATGTTTGTGGGTGTACTCATCCCTAATCAATAGATATTGAATCTTTGGTTACCCGTGTTATTTTATACACTTTGTTTGGTTTGCACCGTCACGGGGATTCCGCACCCGTTACTGTGTTCGTGATAAACAAGGATAGGTTTACGTTATCGATCCACCGGAAAAACGGACCTACAATTGGTATCAGAGCTTTGGCTCTAATCCTTGTTTAAAACCAAACAAGTTTGAGTTTTTATCAAGTGGTTTTTAGTGATTTTTCAGATTTTGTTCTTAAAAAGTTTTATATATTTTCTGGAAAAAGTCTTTTAAATCAGTGTTTATCCCTATGTTTTGCTAAAAGTTTGTTCAAAAACCTTGTTTGTTTGAATGTTTACATGTTACTAGCGGGTATTTATTGAAAGTTTTAGCCAATCTTGTGTTCGGAAAATTTGTCGGTCACCGGAAAATTCATATCTTCATCAAGTTCATCTTATATTCAAGCTTGTTCTTCATATTCTCCACTTTTAGATCTTTTGTGAATTTTCTGTTCAAGTTGTTTGTTGAATTAAATATATATATATATAGGATAAAGATAGACAGAAAACCCTATTTACATAGAAAACTCTGAAAACTCAAATCTCCACCCATTTTTACCCAACCTCCCGACATTTTTTTTTTGAAAAAAATCACACATGTAATATACATGTTTTAAAGTGTTTTTGGGCCAAAAAAAACAAAAAAGCGCCGAAGGGATTTTTTTAAAAAAAATAAACAAATTTCAGTGCCTAACATGTGTTAGGCAACAAAGACAGAAAATGCTGAAATTTTTTTTTTTTTTTTAAAAGATCCCTTCGGCGCTTTTTTGATTTTTTTGGCCCAAAACTCTTAAAAACATGTATATTACATGTGTTAATTTTTTCAAAAAAAAAAAATGTCTGGAGGTTGGGTTTTCTAGGGTTTTTCATATAGATAGGGTTTCCTATGTAGCCTTGCCCTATATATATATATATATAATAAAAGGAGTTTGATTAAAATATTGGAACCCATTCCGTTTGGTAAGATAAATATGGTGAAAGTTTGAAATTGTGTCCATAAGATAATGTCTACTTTTGAATTTGGTGCCACTCGTGTCAGTGATATTGAAATTGTGTCCATAAGATAAAGTCTACTTTTGAATTTGGTGCCACTTGTGTCAGTGATAAGATTTGGCTTTTCAAAATATAAAACAAATCAATTTCGTCAACCATTGGGTTTTGGACTGAAGTGGGCTTCTCATTTGTATTGGGCTTCTCATTTGGATTGGGCTTCAAACGTCAATTGGGTTTTGTCGCATCAAAGTTCAAGGTCATTCTGTTTCGTTGAAAATAAACCTGTTTCATCATCAACAACAACTCAGTTTCGTCAACATATTAGTCTGTTTCGTCGACACACACTCTTACTTTCGTCGAGACCATTATCCATTCCAGTTTCGTCACCCACCTTTGAGAATCTGTTTCGTCATCCAACTATATTAAATCAGTTTCGTCGTTCAGATATTCAAATCAGTTTCGTCGATATGGCTGGATAAAACAAAGTGGCTGGATAAAACATCACGTGAGAAAGTGGCTGGATAAAACAAAGATTCATATCGGCCCAATCATATAAAAGTGATAGTGGATTTAGTGGTCCAATTAAAATTCTTGTGCGTCTTCAACGAACAGCAGATATAGATTAATCAATTTAGTGATTGAGTGTTGATGTGAAGGTCCAATAGTATTCAAGAGCATTAAATGAAAAGGTATGTTGATTAAAATTGTTGTCCCAACAGTCACATGAGATGATAAGTTTCATTGGGTTATCAATTGGTCTAATCAAAATCAATTGATTCATAATCATTCGGGCCATTCGTGAATTATTGGAAATCTAACATGGGATTGTTAAGTGGGTTGTTTGATTTCTTTTCAACCATGACAGTCACTAAAAGATGGTTTATCTCTTTTGGTTTATTATAAGTTTGGGCTTCACGTGGGTTGGACTATTTCGTCGATCAACAAACATCAATCACTTTCGTCGAACAACATCAAAAATCAGTCTCGTCGAACAAGACAAACATCTGTTTCGTCGACAACCAATTACATAATTCTGTTTCGTCGATACTTGTCAATTTTTTTTAAACAGAAGACTTGCAATAGTGTGATAACAGTCTGTTTTAAAGAGTGTGATCAGTTCTTCACATACATATATCAATCATGAGTTGTACTAGTCCATGGGATTGGAGTATGGACTCGAGACCACGTGAAGATCCGACCTCCGCAGCCGCATGGGTAAAGATTGTTTTTGGTGAGAAATCTATAAGTGCAACTCAATGGGCTTTGGTGTTGAATCAAAATCAAAGCATTCAGAATCTTTTGCTTAGCGAGAGTGAAACGGGCAGCAACAATCGCCCGCCAAAGCTGAATCACATGAATGACTATCCATCATGGAAGGGTCGTTTTCACACATATGTTTTAGGGCAAAACACAGAACTTTGGACGTGTTTCACTACTGAATGCAACCTTGCCCTCGAAGCAGCAGCATCAACTGAAGCGGGTTTTACTAATATGCTTGAAGACGACAAGAAAGCGTATGATCTTGAGAAGAAGGCGTTTGCAATTCTTACACAAGCACTTCACAAAGACATCTATCATCAATTCAGCTATTGTACAAGCACGAAAGCATTATGGGATGCCTTGGTAGCAAGAGGTGAAGGAAATGCAGCGAAAAGAAAGACACAGCATGATCTGTTGAAGAAGAAATTCGAATCATTTCATTTCTTAGAGAATGAAACCCTAAATGATATAACTACTCGTTTTTATCATTTGATTAGTGAAATGTTTGCTTATGCTGTTACTGCAACTCAAAAGGAAGTTGTAGCACGGTTTGCTGATGCTCTACCTCCAAAGTGGAGTCCATTCATTGAGCTTCTAAAGCATACGGGCGTTCTGGATACGGTTAATATCTATGAATTCGTACAGACGCTGGAACACAAGAATGATGAAGAAATTCGGAAAGCAAAACGAATTGCTACTACTCAACCTCAGGCTTATTCTGGAGGAGATTTTAACCCGTCAGCTAGTATTCAGCAACCAAAGTTACAAACGGCGTTTGTATCAAATACAAACTCTTCTCCGTTTCCTCAATCAGCTCCACCACCGGTTTTCGATCCAAGTGCCTATTTTCCTAAACCTACTGTCGATTGTGGTTCGGCCATACCGTTAGGAAACAGTGATCAAACAAGAATTGCGCTTTATGCTGAAGTTGTCAAGAATGTCAGCGATGGTGAATCTTCAGGAAGTTATTACAGTTCAGAATCGGACGTCAAGGAGGGAATGGATTCTGAAGCTGATAATTTGTCGAATGATGCTAACGAGAAATCTGACTTGATCAAGAAAGCTGATGCTACTTCAAAAGAAATGGAGAAGATCCTTACTAAAGATGGATCTTTCTCTTCTCAGACTGCCTTTATGGCTAATGTCACAGCTTCTACAAGTCAGGTACAATCTGAAACTCCTAGCATATGTAGTGATTGTGCTGATATGAAACATGAATGTGCTGAATTGAAACGTGAATCTGAAATGGTTCATAGTCACAATCAGAGTTTGGTTATTGAACTGTCAAAGTGCAAAGAGGCAAATATGGCTTTAGTTAGAAACGAAAAGGATTTTAAATCTGTAATTGAAACTTTAAAGAAAAGTGTTTCCGAAGTGACCAAAACTGTTTATCATAAACAAGTTAGTATTAACGATTACATTAACATCGTTGAGGAAACCAAAAAGGAACTAGCCATTACCAAATGCGAGCATGATGCAATCAAGCAAAAGTTGGAGAGTTATTCTAACTCCCGATTTGTGCTCGATCACATAATTGACGTTCAACAACTGAAAGGGAACGTGAAAAGTGTTGGGTATAGGAAATGTCTGCCCCCTTTGAGAGACAACTATACTCGAATGCCCGATGAGGAGGAAATGCCACGTTTTGAGCCAACTGTACCTCTTGATTATGGGGAAGTTACAACTGGCTTAGGGTTCAAAACGGACAATTCATCGAAGGGCTCATCTGGAACAACCGAAAATTCAACATCTGTTGGTACGGAACAAAGTCCTCCCACAGTTGAGGACTATGATTCGTCAGATGATGAACCAGATATGAGTGATGAGGATAAATCTCTTAAAAAAAACAAAGGATTAGAAGTCCCTTTTGAGAATCACATTCTGTGTGATCCCCCTACTCCTGTTGTACAATCAACTGATGCGAAACAAGAGATAGATCCTATCACTGAGACAGTGTCTACCATTAAAAGTAATAACTTGTTGTATACTTTGGTCGGTGATAGTAAAATTTATTCAAACACAACTTTTCCAATTAAAAAATGTCAATCAATCTTTGATTGATAAAGTGTTTGAAGATACTACCAGTAAGTTTTTGAAAAAGGGGATCCCGAGAGTTTCAGTAACTCAGTGTGATCCGATTCCAAAAGCTGAAATTAGAAGAAAATTTGGAAATCAAAAATCACCAACGAAGCAACAACCTATCGCTTTTAAGGGTAAACAACAACAACAACAACGAGCTCAAAAGCCTAAGGTTACACAACCAAAGGCTGAAACAAAAGGAGCTCGTTACAAGAAGACGGCAAAAGACGTTAAATTTGTGGCCTCCAAAGGTACTGATAAAGTGGAGACTTTTGAAAATAAGTCAAATACCGATTTTGTTCAAAAAGTCAACATTTTGAAACGCAATAATGATAACAATTACACTCAACGCACAAATGGGTGTAAAGCTAGTACCTCTGGGTCTACAACTTCAACGTCAGGCCGTCGATTAGATTCTCCTAAGTTTGTTGAAAGGAGAAAATGTTTTAAGTGTGGGAAGTTTGGGCATATCATTAAAGACTGCACAAACTCGCCCAAACCAAATTTTGTAGAAAGAGCACCACCTGAAAAGGTTCACCCTCAACGTCGTCCTGTTTCACCAAAACATGATAAAAGAACTGTTAAAGAACAAGAAACAAAACAACGACGTCAAAACGTCAAAAAGGTTGAAAAGGCGTTAAAACCGAAGGTTGTCCTAACAAAATCTGTTGAATCAAATGTTAAATATGAAAAACAAAAACATATTTGGAAACCAAAATCGGTAAATGTTTCAGGGGGAGCTCAATCTATTCCGAATCATCGGGAAATGGATGTCACAATCCTCGATGATGATGGACGACCCAAGTCTGTGAAGGCTTGGGTCCCCCTCTCCAACTAATCTCTGAGTGAGTGTGTAGGATGTTCCAGGAGGAACTATCGATAGTCATTGGATTGTTGATAGTGGAATGTTCATGCACAAGATAGGCGACTCAAAGCCCTAAGATATTGTTATTTCTAGGAGTGGTTGCCTTTGATGGAGAGAAGAAGAAAAGGGAGACAGAATTGTCTGTCGAAAGAAATTGAAAGCTTCGACAAAATGAAAATCATTACAAAGTTTGATTGTTCAAGGCTTTAATCGGGTCCCCAGGATAGATTCAAATCAAAATGTACGCACCTGCAGCACGTCTGAAGATTCATCATCCACAAAATGAACGTGCAGTGTACATTTCTTCGCGGAGTGATTTGAGAAAATGTGTTTGTTGAACAAACCAACCTGGTGTGCGGATGCCTTGGCGTGGATTGAACAACCGCACACTACTTCTCAAGAGAAAGACAAAAACCTTCGCTGGTGCAATGTGGAAGACCAGCCGGACCCAAAGGTTTATGATCTTGTTGCTGTGAAGAGATTTCTCAGTAGCTACAAAATCGACTTAGAAATCCACACCGGGTGGATATCCAGTTTGGGAGAGCGCTCAGATTCCTTGCAATGCACGAAGCAGTTGCAGGATACGGTTTTAAATTTCTAATCTCTCCTATACTTGTCGATATTTAAGCTGCTTTATGAATTATTATCATCTCGTACAACACTCTTTGGCCAGACAATGTTGTCATGGTCTGCACCGCTTACCGACATGCCAACTGATTTTTCCAAAATTCGATAAATCATTTCTGATTAAATTAATTTTGGTAAACGGCATCGAGGTAAAACATGAGTTAACCAGCATCGGAAAATCGTTTTTGTAAATACCTTTGTGTCTTTTAAATTTTATCTTAGTTTGTTGATTTTAGGGGGAGTAATTCCAAAATTTGAAAATTCAAAAACATCGAAAAATTTCAAAACGCAAAAACATTGGAAAAACAAAAATGAGTTTCCTGGCGAGAAAAAGAGAAAATGATAGTAGATCAGTGGTCTGTCTAAACCTCTTCGAACTGAAATGCAAAATGAAAAATGTTAAGCAGCTCTATATAAGATGTATCGGTAGGCTCACAATCATATTAAAGTGTGCAGGGTGATATAAATCTTAAATCGACTGAAGACCAGGTGGGAACCACACATTGGCATATGGTCTTAGTACCGAAATTTCGTTTGAGAGATTGCCGAGGTTCTGAAATATTCGGTCTTTATGCTGCTTATCATCTGGGTATCATGGTTGTATCAAACCGTAAAAATAACGGAGACGAAGTCTAGATCTTCCATGATTCTATACATACGTGTACATTTTGCATTCGACCTCAATAAGTGATCAACAATCACATGTCCAAACAAAATAAGTGATTATATATCACAGATTCTTTGCGGGAGTCAAGTTCATCTCTCTGCTGTACGGAAGTACTGACCTGTTCACGGACTTGCTCCTGTGCCCTCATGCATCTGAAAATCAAGTTCCTCATCAATAAGTGATTCAATCACATAGGGCTTGTTTTCAAATCAAAATAAGTGAGTTTCTCACATTTTTATACGGTCAAACAGATGATAATCGGTATACTCACCGGTAAGATGAACTCTCGCGCATGCCTTGATACGGGAATGTGTCGTGTGTGGATGAACACCGGTCGGTAAGTATAAATCATACCTTAACGTATCCCCTAAACATGATTACATCTGATAAGTTGAGTTTATGTGGACAACAATACCGATAATTGTTATAGGATGCTTATCTAAATGTTAACTAATTGAACAACAAGAGCGTTTTGGCGTGACCGTACACTGATATGATTCTCTTACCCTCGAAACTCGCAAAAAGAATGTCTGTAGATATTTATTTACTGTTTTCAGTTTATGCATCTTTGTATATATTTATTTATTGCTTTCCGTCTTTACATTTGAAAAATGAAAAATTCCAAAAAGATTTTAGGTATGTTTTAATTTAAACTTTATAAATTCCAAAAAGATTTTGCTTCTAGTTTATTTTTGATTGACCGATGTTGGAACTCGAGTCTATCCTACCCAAAATCCTGATCGTAAGCCGGAAAACAATTGCATCTTCATAAACAGTCGAAGTTAACATGTTTTGAAAGTTAAAGGATTAAAATTGATCATTTTCTAAACTTTCAAACTGTTGTCGGTCGGTGTTTGATTGAGATTTGATCTCATATGTGTCATTTGTTTAAATGTTAACTATATTCCAAGTGGTTGTTCTCATTATGTGTTTAGCTTTCTTACATGTGCAGATACTAAAAGCGAGGAGAACATGTTCGATGACAAGCTTTGGAATGAAGACACGAAGTGGAGGCACTCAAAGGATAAAATGATCGAGTTGCCACTGACCCTTCATCAACACCACAAGGATCTGAAGATTTGACAAGTCAAAAGATTCATGAGCATAACTCAATGGAGAGTTTATTTTAAGGGGGAGTTTGTTAACACACTTCTTATATGAAAAGGGAGTTTGTTGATACACTTTCTACTTACGACGCGTGAAGACTTTGAAGATCCTCCGACATGAAAGACACAAAAGACGAACTATCACAGAAGACGAACTATCACAGAAGACGAACCATCACGAGTAGCGTCCAAGGGGGAGATTGTTGGTACACTTTATGTGGACGCGACTTGGCTCGGTTCGACTCGGTTCGGTTCGACTTGGTTTCGACTCGATTAGGTCAGGCTCAAGCCCGACGTCACGACATTCCTCCGTCGTGTGCCCCAGAGTTCGACACGCGAAGCACGGAGCGCCGCAAACTATGTCCTGATGACACATCACCATGACATCATCATTGTGATGTCATGATGATGTAATATGTTGACTAATCTTTTACAATTCTGAATTGTTAAGATTCGTATCACGTAGATTGTTACATGTTGGACCTTTTCCATGTGCTTGGGCCAATCAACATACTTCATGGGCTGATACCTTGTTCTGGGCTTTGACCGTACATCTGGGCTTTACTACAACGACGAAACAGAATAGAATTCATATGTATATCGACGAAACAGAGTGTTTCGTCGACTTTGATTTGTTTCGCCGAGTTCAGGTTTAGTTTCGTCGAGTCTGTGTCTATTTTAGTATAAATACTCATCATTTGTTTCTGTGTGAGATAGATGAGAGACCGAGAGACTTAGTGAAAGTCTGTAAGAACATTGTTTGTATATGTTTGTGGGTGTACTCATCCCTAATCAATAGATATTGAATCTTTGGTTACCCGTGTTATTTTATACACTTTGTTTGGTTTGCACCGTCACGGGGATTCCGCACCCGTTACTGTGTTCGTGATAAACAAGGATAGGTTTACGTTATCGATCCACCGGAAAAACGGACCTACAAATGTGTTGTATGTGCGCGCTTCATATGTGTTGATTTGAATTTCAGTTGAAACCAGCTTCGTTGTCCTGTTAAGCCTACAAAGCCAAAAGAATCAATCATTCTAAAGTAATTCACATACCATTAAACAATCGAAACAATATGAAACGTAAGTGTATATTGTGAATAACTCTCACAACAGCTATTGGAATATACCCATTTAGATGCCTAAAACAATATGAAACGTAGGTGTATATTGGTATAATTCATTCACTAGTATACCACAATCATCTACCACATTAAAAATCATAAAAAATAAAACAAAATAAAGAAATTACACGAGGTTTCTTATTCTAGCTATCTTACCTGAATCACCAAACTTGATCAATATGGAAAATGATAGTATTTGAAAACTGAAATCACAAGAACTTGATGAAATCACTTGAACCTGATCAATTACATTTATTAATACTTGTGCTTCAAGCCTTCAACATTGATTGCCTGAAATCACAGACTTAAACATTCAAGGACTGATTTAATGGATTCATATATCAGAAACTTACATTGATTGTTTGAACATCAATTTATATGACACATGCATTGGTAAGAAAGCATACCTTGAAATCACCAAAACTCAATTGGTTTGAGGAAAAAGATAACAGGCCCTTGATAAAATCACATCAACTTTATCTATTGCCTGAAAGAACATTGATCGCACACCTGCTAGAACATCACTGATTAATGCTTGACCAAGGAAAGTTTAATACCTACACGAAATGCCTACTTTGCATCAATGTTAATATACCACCACTTCAGAACTCACATCAAAGTATGATGAAAATTAACAGAATACCTGCTACTATACTTGTTTTTGAATTGGCTAAATCATCCCTTGAGTTCAAAGAGGAGACTCACGTTGTAAGTCCCTAATGTAGCAGGAGGCCGTATATGTTGAGATTTCTTTCAAGGATGTGAAACCATATGACTCAAGCCGCCACCTAGACCCAACAATATACAGACCTTTCAATTCAAAGATGCTCTGTGGAAGACTACTTATACCTGCACCTTCTATATTTATCTCTTCCAAGCTTTCCAAACGTCCAAATTCTTCTGGCAATTTCTCAACAAGAATACAAAAGTGGAGATCTAAGAATTTTAAACTTTTCATCTTACAGATGCTGTTCGGAATCTCTCTTAAGGATATACAATCAGTCAGGTGTAACTCCTCTAAAGACTCTAGCATGCCAAGATCCTTTGGTAGCTGCTCAAGAAGCTGACAATATCTAAGTTTAAGATATTTCAGATGTTTCAACATACAAATGCTATCTGGAAGATGCCTAATTTCTTTCATCGACAAACTTAGCTCCTCTAAACTTTCTAACCGGTACAGATCCTTGGGCACCTCTGGAATTCTGCCTTCAAGTGTAAGTTTTCCTAAACGTTGCAAACCACAAATAGATGCTGAAAAAGACTCAAGGTTTGTGCAAACACATAAACCAAAAGAAATAAGCTTCTCAATATTTCCACTTGATGAGGGTAAAGGTTCATCATAAAAGCTTTTAAATTGAAACTTTGGAAAATTGTTGTTGGGATGCAGTGGGCATATATCTTCAGACTCTGCAAATAATCGTAGTGTAGCTAGACGATCGAGACCATGTAATTCAAACTGCTTGGAAACCACAAAACGTTCAAACCTCAAACAACCGCTTAAGTTTAAGTAGACTAGTTGTTTTAGACATTCCATGGGAGCGTGAATTTCTTGAAGATTGTGACATTCTTTAAGATCTAATCTCTCAAGAAGTGGAGTCAACCCAAGTTTAAGGTTACTCACCTTAGAACCTTTAAGATTGAGGAATTTGAGATGTGGACATTCAACGGGCATGTGGAGTTCTACAAGGTCATTACATCCTCCAAGATCTAATGTCTCAAGCTGTGGAGTCAGCCCCAAGTCAACTTTACTCAAACTAGAAAAACCAAGCCACAAGAACTTCAGCTTGGGACTTTCAATGGGCAAGTGGATTTCTACAAGGTCTTCACATTCTCTAAGATCTAATCTCTCGAGCTGTGGAATCAGCCTCAGGTCAAGTTTACTCAACTTAGAACCACTGAGGACAAGGAACTTCAATTCAGGACTTTCAACGGGCATGTGGAGTTCTACAAGGTCGTTACATCCTCCAAGATCTAATGTCTCAAGCTGTGGAGTCAGCCCCAGGTCAAGTTTACTCAAACTAGAAAAACCAAGCCACAAGAACTTCAGCTTGGGACTTTCAACGGGCAAGTGGATTTCTACAAGGTCTTCACATTCTCTAAGATCTAATGCCTCAAGCTGTGGAGTCAGCCCCAGGTCAAGTTTACTCAACTTAGAACCACTGAGGACAAGGAACTTCAATTCAGGACTTTCAACGGGCATGTGGAGTTCTACAAGGTCGTTACATCCTCCAAGATCTAATGCCTCAAGCTGTGGAGTCAGCCCCAGGTCAAGTTTACTCAACTTAGAACCACTGAGGACAAGGAACTTCAATTCAGGACTTTCAACGGGCATGTGGAGTTCTACAAGGTCTTCACATTCTCTAAGATCTAATGTCTCGAGCTGTGGAGTCAGCCTCAGGTCAAGTTTACTCAACTTAGAACCACTGAGGACAAGGGACTTCAATTCAGGACTTTCAACGGGCATGTGGAGTTCTACAAGGTCGTTACATCCTCCAAGATCTAATGTCTCGAGCTGTGGAGTCAGCCCCATGTCAAATTTACTTAACTTAGAACCACTGAGGACAAGCGAATACAACTTGAGACATTCAACGGGAATGTGGAGTTCTACAAGGTCCTTACATTGTCTAAGATCTAATTTCTCGAGCTGTGGAGTCACCCCCAGGTCAAGTTTACTCAACTTAGAACCACTGAGGACAAGGGACTTCAATTTAGGACTTTCAACGGGCATGTGGAGTTCTACAAGGTCGTTACATCCTCCAAGATCTAATGTCTCGAGCTGTGGAGTCAGCCCCATGTCAAATTTACTTAACTTAGAACCACTGAGGACAAGCGAATACAACTTGAGACATTCAACGGGAATGTGGAGTTCTACAAGGTCCTTACATTGTCTAAGATCTAATGTCTCGAGCTGTGGAGTCAGCCTCAGGTCAAGTTTACTCAACTTAGAACCACTGAGGACAAGGGACTTCAATTCAGGACTTTCAACGGGCATGTGGAGTTCTACAAGGTCGTTACATCCTCCAAGATCTAATGTCTCGAGCTGTGGAGTCAGCCCCATGTCAAATTTACTTAACTTAGAACCACTGAGGACAAGCGAATACAACTTGAGACATTCAACGGGAATGTGGAGTTCTACAAGGTCCTTACATTGTCTAAGATCTAATTTCTCGAGCTGTGGAATCACCCCCAGGTCAAGTTTACTCAACTTAGAACCACTGAGGTCAAGGGACTTTAGCTTGGGACTTTCAACGGGCATGTGGAGTTCTACAAGGTCCTTACATTGTGTGAGATCTAATTTCTCGAGCTGTGGAGTCACCCCCAGGTCAAGTTTACTCAACTTAGAACCACTGAGGATGAGTGACTTCAGCTTGAGACTTTCAACTGGCATGTGGAGTTCTACGAAGTCATCACATTCACTTAGATCTAACCATTCAAGCTGTGGAGTCAACCCAAGGTCAAAGGTTCTTAACTTTGAATAATTAATTTTAAGGAATCTGAGCTCATTAAGAACCTATCATAAGAAAGAAAAAAAGGAAGAAAATGATCAATTTCAATGACAAAATATATTACAGTAAAGCATCACGAAATACAAATGATCAACCGCTATTCTACCTTTCTTCCCCCCCCCCCCCCCCCCCTTCCCATCGTTGAGAGATGTTGCTACAACCGATTTTAATAAATATTAACAAGCTTATTTGCTGGAAATTTTTAGAATACCATTTTTGTTCACTAACATAAATAACTATAAGTTTTTTTTCATATTTAGTTAGATGGACTATGCAGATCCATAGTGTCTAACTAAAGTTGGAAGGGTTCATTCATTCTAAGAGTGCCGAAAGGAGAAAGATTTCCTAGGCATAGTGAAAGACCTTGTAGCTGATAAAATGTTGTAAAATTGTTTCTAAAAACTAATTTTGAATACCATATAACGGTTTGTGTTTCAAAGTAATGACAATATATAGCATAATAAAGCATCATGGAAAACAATCAACTAACAATTATTCTACCTTTCTTTCTCCCCCTTCCCAGAGTTGAGAGATTTTGCTGCAATGCGTATCAATATTAACAACCTTACTTGCTGAGAATGTAAACTTCATTAGTAGTTTCCAGATCATTCCAGCAACACACATAAAGAAACCTAAGTTTCTTCATCTTTCTAAGACCTTTCATAACTATAGTTGGATGAAGTTTTGTATACACCAATCGTATACTTAGTGTTGCTTTCGTACCCTGTTAATAAAAAAAATGACATGAATATTTTTCATAAAGAAAATCATGTTACTTTTCCACATTACAAATAAACTGAATCTTACCAACTTATTAACCAAGATATCTTCTATTTCCTTGGTATCCCAAAGCCGGTTATGCCTTTGAGGCTCACGAGGGTGTAAACGACGGACGATATTCCTGCCCATTTCTTCAATACGATCATGCATGTATATACAACCATACTTTGAAACAGTCATCAATGATTTCTGCTCAAGAACTTTTAAAGCAAATCGAGCATGGAATCCACAACTTTCCAGTATTCTAATTGCTTCGTCTTTTGTTTCACCTTTCAATATGCATGCAACTTCTAGGAATACTTCTTTGTGATCGTGCTCTAGACCAATAAAGCTTAGTTCCAGCCTTTTCAAAGTTTGCTTTTCTGGAATTGTTTTTAGTCTTTCTATGGCATCACTCCATTCACACTCTGTTTTACCACAAAGAGATGAACCCAAAACTTTGATTGTTAAGGGAAGCCCTGTAGCATAATGTACAACTTTTCTTGAGAGCTCTTCATACCCTTCGATTGGAATCTCTCTACCAAATGCATACTTACTGAAGAGGCGAATTCCTTCCTCGTGCGATAACAGATTGACATCATGAATAGACTTCACTCGGTGGGCTACCAACACATCCTCATCTCTTGTTGTAATGATGATTGTACTTCCTGACTTAAACCAACTATGCTCACCTGCTAACGCCTCAAGCTGCTCGATATCATCCACATCATCCAGAACAATAAGTACCTTTCTACTACCCAACATTTTTTTCATCATCATTTCTCCTTCGTAAACACTTGTTATATCAATGCTTTTATCATTCAACACATATTTAAGGACCTGTTGTTGCAATTTCTTCAAACCAGAGCCTTTTGATGCTTCTCTGACATTCTCTACAAAGCTTTTACCTTGGTACCAAATGGGGATATAATTAAAAACAACTCTTGCCAAAGTCGTCTTCCCACCACCTCCAATCCCCTTGATCCCTATTACGTGAACATCATCAGAATCAGCTTCTATATTTGAAACTACATCCTTTAAACGGGTCTCCATGCCTATTAATTTTTCATCAACACTTGAATCAATGAAACGTAGCTCTAATGAAATGTCTTCAACAATTTTTTGGATAAACTTGGCTTCATGTCTGTGAGTTAAAAATAACTAATATGATTACTCAAAACCACACATAACATTTAATTCAAAATCTGTAACATACACATATAGATTCATATATGACGTAACAAGGACTTACCCATCAAAAGTAGTCTTCAACTCTCTCCCTGCCAAATCAGCTGCTTCTTTCAAAGCTTCTCTCCATCTTCCAGCAGCCTCTTCCTTTTCATGTTTGGCAAAGGCTTCTTTGACTGCCCCACTTTGGTGGCGAACTTCGGTGGGTTCCACATTAAAGAAAACGGGGTAAGCAGTCTGCTTGGTCTTCTTGTGGCACTCCATAATCTTGACGAGCTCGTCTAAGCACCACGATGAAGATGCATAGTTCTTGGAGAATACAATGATGTAAATTCTGGAGTCTTCAATGGACCTCATGAGCTGATCACTGATCCTTTTACCTTTCTCGATTTTCTCATCATCTTTGTAAGTTATAATGCCTCTTTGGTGAAGAGCATGATAGAGATGATCAACAAAGGTCTTACAAGTGTCTTCACCCCTAAAACTCAAAAAGACATCATACTTGAACCTCTTTTCAACGGATGAAGCTGAAGTAGAGGCCATTGAACGTATGCTTGAAAATTTGAATAAGATGGAATCTTTATTAATCGTGAGAAAATTATATGACTGAGAATGAGACGAATAATGAAATTAGCAGAACCTTTACAATATATGATGACAAAGATAAAGACAAAGATTACACCAACCCTTCTTTATAATTATCGATTACCTGTGACTCACCGTATATGGATATGATTATCTATTGCCTCAAAGAACATCGACCATTGTAGTGGTATTAATTAATTTACTAACTTTTCATTGCAGTGGTATTAATTAATTTACTAATTTGTCATACTGTATGATAAAAACAGTGACTTAATAAATTATTTAACTAAAAAATGATTAGAATTACAAATATCTGGGCCAGTTGTTTAGTGGGCCTAAAAATGTGTTAGAACCTAGTGGGCCGAAGAAGGCAGTGGGCAGGAGCCCATGTCCGAATGGTTGTAGAAACTAGAAAAACTGAGATAAAAAGAGAGGTTCATTCAACAACTCTTTCACAAAAGTTAGATACATGTAGAGGTGCACAAAATAACCGGTACCATAACCGTAACCGTAACCGGTTAACCGATAGACCAGTTAATCGAAAAAAAAAAAACCAAAAAATTCAAAAAAAAGGCAAAATAACCGGTTCAGTAACCAGACCAGTTAGAAAAATAACCGGTTAAAGCATTAACCGGTTAAAGTCAAATTAACCGGTATAACTGGTTAACCAAACCGTTATTAAAATTAACCGGTTTGTGCACCTCTACATGCATGTCACCAGAAAAAGAATTTATATTAATTCGACATATATGATGCGTGTATATAATTGTTAAAAAAACAACAGTTTAGCAGTTGATTTTCTTCTTTTATTTTCCTATTTAACTTTTTTTTATCTTTATTCCTTATTAACGTATTTCAAAATTATAAAGTTGTTTTTTTTTTACAATTTATTAGTATATTTGCCAAAATATTATTTCCTATATCTAAAAAAATTTATTGTTTATTTATTCATGATTAAAATCCAATTTCTTATCTAGCTAAAATGAGATACATACAAAGAAAACAAATCACGAATGTGTAGTAAACTATACATTTATAATAGACAAAATCTGCCCAACCTTTATCTTACGCCTAAACTGTATTTTATACCTTTCACTATGAAATCAGTCAAACTCAACTTTTATATTCATGTTTGATTACGGGGTCAACCTTTACCACAAATGTCGTTTAATTTCTTGGTTAACTTATCTCGCTTTTTGGTCTTTTCAAGTCTATATTTAATGTATATTTAAAAAAACCACAAAACCCAGATCATCAACAACCTGCTTCCATAAATCAACCCAACATATCTTATCACTTCACCAGAAAACAAAATTTAAAGCTTTTCTTTTGACTTTTGTAAGCTTCATGTATTTTGAGAGAATAAGATATGTTATTAAGAACATCCCACAATAACCACTAACTAGTTGAACTTTATCAACAAATCACAAAGAAGATCCATAACAGGAAAGTGTGAGCAGGAAATCTTCAAAACTCAATCGTTTTTGTACCAATTTTGATTACAAAAATGTCAGAGATCCTGAATTTGAACCTGAAAACGTGTTCTAATACCTCTCAGGTGATGTAGTTCTCAACATCTTCTTCAAGCTCCTCGATCACCCGCATAACTGGTCGCGTCTCGCCTGCGGAATTACCAATCGGAAATCTTTGTCCCGAAACAATTGTGTCTGTTGGATGATCAAACGATTGCCATAACGTTTTGTTGAAGCCATCAACGAGGATTAAGTTGTCGGAATCTTTTAGTTGGAGGGAATCTACAGTGGGGTTGAGTTCCGACGTTGACCAGATGGGTTGGCCGGAATCGGAATAGACTGTTAAACCGGTGATGGAGAGGTGGATTTGGGAGAGATGGAGATGGGGTGGTTGCGATTGGCGGCCCAGACGACGGTGTGGGAGGCGGAGCGGTAGATGAGGAGGTAGAAAGATGGTGATGTGGGTTGCAGATTGTGGCGGTGTAAGTGTGGTTAGGTGATCGGAGCAAGTCACCGGAGTTGTCGATTAGTTGGAATTGGGATGTGGTGAAGTTGGGGATGATGGAGCCGGTGTGGATTGTGGTAGAGTGGGTGTGTGAGGTTGTGGCTTAGGTGATCCGTAGTGGGGCGCTATGCCCGTAGATGGCGCCGGAAAAACGCCCCAAACACCAAAACTCTCGGCGCTATAAATGAAAAATGGGGGTGTGGCGCGAGAGTTATAGCGGCGTGATTTTTTGGATTGTTTGAAATTTTTTGTTTTTTCTGGTTTTCCCCTCATAGATTTAATGCTCTGTTTTTGTGTTTGTGTTGCAGGTGTATCGAAGAAGAAGGAAGACAAGGAAGAAGAAGAATTTTAGGGTTTTGTTTTTATGGGTTCTGGTTTTGTGTTTTGTTTTTATATGGGCTTTGGTTTTCCCCTCATATATCACACCCTGCTGAGAACTTTTTCCACCAAAATTTGAGTTAATTAGTGTAAGTAGTGGTGCACAAAAAACCCGAACCCGGACCCGAAAAAAAACCCGGAACCGGGTATTATAAAACCCGGGTTTTTTATACCCGATCCCGACCCTACCTGTCACACCCCCAAAATCCACCCTGCGGAGTATCACCGCTTGGAGGAATGACGTGACCAGGATCGAGCCACCAATCATATTGAACAACGTAATTACGTAAATAAAACCAACCACAATACAATTGGTGACCAAAAGCTCATTAACCAAGTTCAAGTTAAACAGCGGAAGCATTAAAGATAAAACCCAAAACATAAGTTTCATAGTTCATAAGTTTAAAGTCCAAAACGCAAGTTTAATAAGTTCATAAGGATTAAAGGTTTAGCACGGGACATAACAATTCATATTCCACAACGACCACCTCCTCGTGCAAGCTCCGTAAGCATCTAGCGACCTGTAAGGCATGTAACAACGAGTCAACAACAAAGTTGAGTGAGTTCAAGGTTGGTTGATTAGTTTTAAGTTGTTTCTGAAAACGTGGTTTGACTTCCGTTGGCTTATTTGCCGTGGGGGTTACCCCATAGTTGAAAGTATGTTTAACCAGTTCCTTTTATTACCCAAACCATATCCGTAATCAGTGGGGGCTTCCCCATGTGAACCACTAGACCGTTAAGATATCGACAACTGTCGAACAATAGTTGTGCCCTACATTAGTGTCTATCATCACTGACAGTTTGCCATAGTCCATTAGTACACGCCCGTCCGAACGGCACGGTGTGAGGTTTGTTAAACCTAATAGTGCTATTAACTAATGACCCGCTCGCCATTGGCCTCGGCTATTAAGTCGATATAAAATGAGGGACATAATGATAGAGTTTTGTCTAGTAAGTTTTAAGGTTGTTGTCCTACCCAAGGAGGACGAACGTACGTATTCTACCCAAGGAGAATACGCAGGATTAACTATTGGCATCCTACCCAAGGAGGATGGCCGTACATATCCTACCCAAGGAGGATATGTAGGTTCCGTTTTAATTCTTTAACCCATTCCCAACCACCGGGAATCCCATGCCTTGTAGAAAGTGTGAACTCACCTTGGTTTGCTCGGTTAGACTCTCAAAAATAGCTAACAGTCAAGGTCGGTCAATCACGTCCTAGTATGATTACCACTTAGTTTATTAGTGACTTCAAATAAGCACGAAGTTCCTACACGCATCTATCACATAACATGCATCACTTTAACGGTCCATGCCCATATAAACTACCCATCTATTCCTGTTCATACGACATTGCACATAACACTTTTATTGACATATAAAACCTACCCGACATTTAGACACACAAGTTACTACTTATGTCGTTTCAGCTTTTATATTCAAAACTGGGCTGTTTTCGGGGATTTTAATAAAATAGTTAACTTGTTCAAAAAATTCCCAACTTTTTACAGAAGGTCTTAAACGATCCAAATATTATTGTGTAAAAATCTCGGGATCCAATTCATCACCAATATTTTAAAAAATCATTTTCCGGACTGCAATCAGATTCATCACTTTCTGACTGCAGTCCACGGAATAATTCATTTAAAATTCGTCGTAAGTCCGATTGATGAAATTCCAGTGGGAGAATTACAAATACATCAGTGGTCATTTACAGTACAAATTTCATGACCTAGTTCTACTCAGGTTTCAAGTTATGACTAAAAATATAACACCCATTTACTGCAGTAAAAACTCAGCTTTAGCTGCTGTTACAAAATGGGTCTTTAAAAATAGTAAACGAAATCCAAAAATTATGATTCCAGTGCTATTAGAACCGTATTTCGAAATACATAAATCTAGACTTCAGAAAATGCATTCTTTCGTTTTATTAAGGTCCGGTTACAGCCAGCTGAAGTTGGATGTAATCACTAAACAGCCTCATGTTTTCAGCTTTTAACATTCTACTGCGAGTTATATTGGTTCCGTTAACATGCTTAGTGATCAACAACATTTCTAGTAATCAATATTAACAAGTAAATCATCAAGTAATCAACAACTAAAATCAAAACTACTTCATACTAACATTATTACATTATGTTTCATCTTGTTTCCTCATCTTTAAGTTTATGTTTCAAGACTTAAGATTCATGTCTTTTAGGGTTCATGAGATTTCACCATAAAACAATCTTTAACCACTTAAACAAGATGAAAAATGAAAGGATCTAAGCTCTTACCACTAGCTCAAGGCTAGGGAAGTTCAAGTGAAGAAATTGTGTGGATAAAAGAAGATAAGAGAGGTCCTTCTACTTCTGAGAACACCGAGCTTCGTTGAACACCTTGTAGCACCTTTGTATACCCTTAGAATGGTTGAAAGAGCTTGAATGATGGTGATGGTGGTTGTGCTTGGGGTCGGCCGAAACAAAGGAAAAGAGGAGGAGAGTGTTTGAGTGAAATGGGTGTTGTGAAGTGAGAAGGTGATGAACTTGAGGTTAACACTTATAACCTCCATCATCTAATATCCATTAGGCTAAATGTCCCCTAGAGTATATGGCATATCCATTATTTAAATCAAGAAAATCATGTGTGGTGAGTCCCCATGTAACCGTCCCCAAGGGGGGGGGGGGTGTCTTGTTGGGTTGTGATGGTAATTAGTTGGTTTAGTTAGAAATCAAGTGTTTAGTTAGTGTCTTATGGTGTGTTATGAAATATATAGTGTGTTAGGGTGTTCGGGGACCCTAACTAGCTCAGAAAAATGAAAACAATGCTTCTAGCATTATTTTGGTGTTCCGGGTAATGTCCGGTTGTTCGATTTGATACTGTTCCGTTAAAGTGCTTAATTAATCCGTAAAGTGTCATATATATATATATATATATATATATTTTTGTAACATTTTAATTCTCAACACTCAAGAAAGCATAACGGACTATTTAGTAACTTTTCTAGTACACTACTAGTATGTTAACAAGCACATGTAAGTATAACACAGTAATCAGAAAGCAGTTAAGTGATTCAGCACAGTCATCAAGCACTTTAATTATCATTAAATAATCGTACGGATAGATGAAGTTTTTGAGGGTTGTCACATTCTCCCCCTGTTAAGAGAATTTCGTCCCGAAATTTAGCGCATGGTTACTGAGGAAGCTAGTTAAGTTTCGTTGGTTTCCTGGTTTTCCTGGGTGTTACATCATCCCCCCGTTGATTTGGAATTTCGTCCTGAAATTTTGCAGTAGCTTCAGCCTCAGTAGTGGTTGCACTTTTCTTAAACAGCTGGGGGTACTTGAGTTTCATTCGGTCTTCTCATTCCCAGGTTTACTCTGGGCCACGACGGGAATCCCAACGAACTCGAACAAGAGGTATTCCCGTACTCTTGAGAATCTTAACAACTCGATCAGTAATCTCTACTGGTTCCTCGACGAATCACAGCTGGTCGTCGATAGTGAGTTCCTTGAGGGGAACTATGAGGGTCTCATCTGACAGACACTTCTTCAGATTCGACACATGGAAAACATTGTGAACCTCGCTGAGTTCTACCGGTAGATTCAGCTTATATGCCACCTTGCCAATTTTCTCAATGATTTCGAAGGGTCCACATATCGCGGATTAAGTTTGCCTCGTTTGCCAAAACGGACTACACCTTTCCAAGGTGAGACTTTGAGTAGCACTCGATCCCCAACTTGGAACTCGAGTGGTTTCCTACGCTTATCAGCATAGCTTTTCTGACGGTCCCGAGCTGCCACCATTCGTTGTCATATCTGAGCAATCCTTTCGGTTATATCTACTACAAGTTCTGGGCCAGTGATTTGACTGTCGCCAATCTCTGCCCAACAAAGAGGTGATCGACACTTCCGTCCGTACAATGCCTCGAATGGAGCGGCCTGGATGCTGGTGTGGTAACTGTTGTTATACGAAAACTCCACTAACGGGAGGTGTTTTTCCCAGCCATTACCAAAGTCGATTACACATGCCCTAAGCATGTCTTCAAGGGTTTGGATGGTACGCTCAGATTGCCCATCCGTCTGTGGATGATATGCCGTGCTCATGTCTAGTCGAGAGCCAAAGGACTTGTGCATAGCTTGCCACAATTCAGATGTAAAACGTGAGTCATGATCAGAAATGATGGAGGTTGGCACTCCGTGCCTTGATACTACTTCCTTTAGGTAGATGTCTGCTAGAGTAGAGAACTTATCCGTTTCCTTGATAGCCAGAAAATGTGCAAACTTGGTAAGTCGATCCACGATCACCCAAATGGTATCATTTCCGCGTTGAGATCTAGGCAGGCCAGTAACGAAATCCATGGAAATTTGCTCCCACTTCCATTTCGGGATCTCTGGTTGTTGAAGTAGGCCTGATGGTTTCTGATATTCGGTCTTGACTCTCGCACAAGTCAAACATTTGCTAACGTAGGTTGCTATGTCAGCTTTCATGCCAGGCCACCAGTATACAGTCTTTAGGTCGTCGTACATCTTATCCAAACCAGGATGTAATGAGTAACGAGACTTATGTGCTTCATCCATCACAAGCTCGCGTAAGTTTCCATAAAGTGGAACCCAGATGCGCCCTGTTACATAGTAGGCACCATCTTCCTTTTGCTCTAGCCGCTGCCTCGATCCTCGTAAAGACTCGGCCCTGATGTTCTCTGCTTTCAACGCTTCAACCTGGGCATCTCGTATCTGAGCGGGAAGGCTAGAGTGAATGGTAAGCTGTAACGCACGTACACGCTTAGGTATAGTATCCTTTCGACTGAGGGCGTCGGCCACCACATTGGCCTTGCCCGGATGGTACTTGATCGCACATTCGTAATCGTTCAAGAGTTCGACCCATCGACGTTGTCGCATGTTTAATTCCTTTTGTTTGAAGATATGCTCGAGACTCCTGTGATCGGTGTAAATGGTGCACTTGGTACCGTACAGGTAATGTCTCCATATCTTAAGGGCAAAAACAACTACTCCCAATTCCAAGTCGTGCGTAGTGTAGTTCCTTTCGTGAACCTTAAGTTGGCGTGATGCGTAGGAAATGACCTTGTCCCGTTGCATCAACACGTAACCAAGTCCTTGGATGGAAGCATCGCAATAAACCACAAAATCATCTGTGCCCTCCGGCAATGAGAGGATCGGCGCGCTACAAAGTCTATCCTTTAAGTGCTGGAAAGCAGATTCTTGTGCATCACCCCAACGATAGGTGACACCCTTCTGAGTCAGTGAAGTGAGAGGTTGCGCATTCTTTGAGAAATCATTGATAAACCTTCTGTAATATCCTGCCAAACCCAAGAATTGGCGGATTTCTGTTGGTGTACGGGGTGCAGGCCAGTTCTTGATCGAGTCAACCTTGGATGGATCAACATGAATCCCATCCTTGTTTACCACATGGCCTAGAAATTGGACTTCGCCAAGCCAGAAGTCCCATTTCGAAAATTTAGCATACAGTTGCTCTGCTCGAAGAAGTTCCAGCATAAGTCGTAGATGCTGCTCGTGTTCATCCCGACTCTTCGAATAGATCAGGATATCGTCGATGAATACAATGACAAACTTATCCAGGTAAGGCTTGCACACTCGGTTCATGAGGTCCATGAAGACCGCAGGTGCATTCGTCAATCCGAAAGGCATAACTAGAAACTCGTAATGGTCGTAACGAGTTCTGAATGCTGTTTTGGAGATGTCCTCCTCTCGGACTCTTAGCTGATGGTATCCCGATCTCAAATCAATCTTAGAGTAATAGCTCGACCCTTGCAACTGGTCGAACAAGTCGTCAATACGTGGAAGAGGATAACGGTTCTTCACGGTCACCTTGTTAAGTTCGCGATAGTCAATACACATTCTGAAAGTACCGTATTTCTTCTTCACGAATAGTACTGGAGCTCCCCAAGGCGAAGAGCTAGGACGTATGAAACCCTTTTCCAAGAGTTCTTGTAGTTGCGTGGACAGTTCTTCTAGTTCTGATGGAGCTATACGATAAGGTGCTCGAGCTATGGGCGCCGCTCCTGGAGCTAGCTCGATTTGAAACTCAACTTGACGATGGGGCAGAAGACCAGGCAATTCCTCAGGAAATACCTCGGGAAAGTCACGTACAATAGGAATGTCTTCAATTCTCTTCTCTTCCATTGATGTGACAGTAACGAGTGCTAGAATGGCAGTGTGGCCCTTTCGCAAACACTTCTGGGCCTTAAGGAAAGAGATAATGCCTACGACAGCACCACTCTTGTCGCCATGAATCATGAGAGGTTCTTCACCAGAACTAGGAATGCGGACGATTTTCTCCTTGCAAACAATCTCCGCTTGATGATGAGATAGCCAATCCATCCCAATAACGACGTCGAAACTACCAAGTGTGATAGGAATAAGATCGATAGAGAAAGTGTGACCAGCTAAGACGAGGTTACAACCTTTAACTATGTGTGTGGCTTCAAGACTTTTACCGTTTGCTAGTTCTACCGTGTGTTTGGTGTTCAAAAGTGTTGGAGTGCGCTTAAGCATTTGGCTAGCTTTTAAGGACACATAACTAGTATCGGCACCCGAATCAAATAAAACAGTAACAAAGAAGTCGTCCAGAAGAAACTTACCCATCACAACGTTGGGATCGTTCCTTGCATCACCCTGACCTAGCACGAAAACACGTCCTCTGGCACCATTGCCATTATTGTTACCCCCGTTATTGCCTCCATTGTTGCCTCCATTGTTGTTCCCGTTTCCTTGGTTGTTGTTCTGGTTCTGGTTCAGCTGAGGATAGTTCCTCTTAAAGTGGCCTTCAGCGCCACACTGAAAGCATCCTTTATTGCCCTGCTGTTGCTGCTGCTAGTGGTTCTGTGGAGCTTGTTGTTGTTGTTGACGATTCTGATTTGCTGGTCGTGCGCCAACTTAATGATTTGCTGAATGGTACCCAGGTTAGCTGAAGTCACGTGACTCTGAATCTCTGGTACAAGACCCTTGAGGTACAGCTCAATACGTTTGATGGGAGGATCCACCATAGCGGGACACAAGATAGCTAATTCGTTCGACCTCTTTGTGTATGCCTCGATTTCAGACCCCGTCATCTTCAGATTGAAAAATTCTACCTCTAGCTTGTGGATGTCGTCACGACTACAGTACTCTTCTTTGATCAGTTCTTTGAACCCGTTCCATGGGGTGGCATTAGCAACCGCCAGCCCTAGCAGTTGAACCTGTGCTTTCCACCAGGTTAACGCAGCACCTTCGAGTGTTCCAGTAGCATATTTCACCCTACGATCTTCAGGGCATTCGCACATCTCAAGAACAGACTTAAGCTTCTCGAACCAGTGAAGAAGACCTACCGCTCTTTCTGTGCCGCTGAAAGTACTAGGTCGGCAATCCATGAACGTTTTGAACGTGCACACATGAGGCTGAGCATGTTGACCTGTTGCGTGAGAATAAAAGACAAGGTTAAGCACGAGGGTTGGTTTGTGAAGGTAGGATCTAAACGTCCTAAGATGGGTTGATATGGCAGGTTATACCTCCTGCAGGGACAACCGCGAGTGCCTCAGTAACCCGTTCATTGATCAAAGCCGTCAACTGGGCTTGACTTAGGTTGATACGTCCTCCGCGTCCGCTCATGATCTTCACAACGAAGCAACGTAAATTAGAAAAGTGTCGCGAAAGTGCGTAAGCGTGGGATAACAGGAGAGAGTAAGCACACAAGGTTCAAATGGCAGTTATCACGTTAACTAGTGCACAGTGTGAACTATCTAACCGACAATATAAACGTCAATCATACCACTTATTGTGTCGAGTCTTGCACGTGGAGCGAAGTGTCGTTGTGGATCGTTGAGCACTGTATAGTTTACTGTCTGGTTTGTCAAAAAGCTTTTCCCTTTTTAAAACCAAGTTCGCTATAACCAATGGCTCTGATACCAATCGGTCACACCCCCAAAATCCACCTTGCGGAGTATCACCGCTTGGAGGCGTAACGTGACCAGGATCGAGCCACCAATCATATTGAACAACGTAATTACGTAAATAAAACCAACCACAATACAATTGGTGACCAAAAGCTCGTTAACCAAGTTCAAGTTAAACAGCGGAAGCATTAAAGATAAAACCCAAAACATAAGTTTCATAGTTTATAAGTTTAATGTCCAAAACGCAAGTTTAATAAGTTCATAAGGATTAAAGGTTTAGCACGGGACATAACAATTCATATTCCACAACGACCACCTCCTCGTGCAAGCTCCGTAAGCATCTAGCGACCTGTAAGGCATGTAACAACGAGTCAACAACAAAGTTGAGTGAGTTCACGGTTGGTTGATTAGTTTTAAGTTGTTTCTGAAAACGTGGTTTGACTTTCGTTGGCTTATTTGCCGTGGGGGTTACCCCATAGTTGAAAGTATGTTTAACCAGTTCCTTGTATTACCCAAACCATATCCATAATCAGTGGGGGCTTCCCCATGTGAACCACTAGACCGTTAAGATATCGACAACTGACGAACAATAGTTGTGCCCTACATCAGTGTCTATCATCACTGACAGTTTGCCATAGTCCATTAGTACACGCTCGTCCGAACGACACAGTGTGAGGTTTGTTAAACCTAATAGCGCTATTAACTAATGACCCGCTCGCCATTGGCCTCGGCGATTAAGTCGATATAAAATGAGGGACTTAATGATAGAGTTTTGTCTAGTAAGTTTTAAGGTTGTTGTCCTACCCAAGGAGGACAAACGTACGTATTCTACCCAAGGAGAATACGCAGGATTAACTATTGACATCCTACCCAAGGAGGATGGCCGTACATATCCTACCCAAGGAGGATATGTAGGTTCCGTTTTAATTCTTTAACCCATTCCCAGCCACCGGGAATCCCATGCCTTGTAGAAAGTGTGAACTCACCTTGGTTTGCTCGGTTAGACTCTCAAAAATAGCTAACAGTCAAGGTCGGTCAATCACGTCCTAGTATGATTACCACTTAGTTTATTAGTGACTTCAAATAAGCACGAAGTTCCTACACGCATCTATCACATAACATGCATCACTTTAACGGTTCATGCCCATATAAACTTCCCATCTGTTCCCGTTCATACGACATTGCACATAACACTTTTATTGACATATAACATGTTAGATTATTCTTAGATAACCTACCCGACATTTAGACACACAAATTACTACTTATGTCGTTTCAGCTTTTATATTCAAAACTGGGCTATTTTCGGGGATTTTAATAAAATAGTTAACTTGTTCCAAAAATTCCCAACTTTTTACAGAAGGTCTTAAACGATCCAAATATTATTGTGTAAAAATCTCGGGATCCAATTCATCACCAATATTTTATAAAAAATCATTTTCTGGACTGCAATCAGATTCATCACTTTCAGACTGCAGTCCACGGAATAATTCATTTAAAATTCGTCGTAAGTCCGATTGATGAAATTCCAGTGGGAGAATTACAAATACATCAGTGGTCATTTACAGTACAAATTTCATGACCTAGTTCTACTCAGGTTTCAAGTTATGACTAAAAATATAACACTCATTTACTGTAGTAAAAACTCAGCTTTAGCTGCTGTTACAAAATGAGTCTTTAAAAATAGTAAACGAAGTCCAAAAATTATGATTCCAGTGCCATTAGAACTGTATTTCGAAATACATAAATCTAGACTTCAGAAAATGCATTTTTCGTTTTATTAAGGTCCGGTTACAGCCAGCTGAAGTTGGCAGTAATCACTAAACAACCTCTTGTTTTCAGCTTTTAACATTCTAATGCGAGTTATATTGGTTCCGTTAACATGCTTAGTGATCAACAACATTTCTAGTAATCAATATTAACAAGTAAATCATCAAGTAATCGACAACTAATATCAAAACTACTTCATACTAACATTATTACATTATGTTTCATCTTGTTTCCTCATCTTTAAGTTTATGTTTCAAGACTTAAGATTCATGTCTTTTAGGGTTCATGAGATTTCACCATAAAACAATCTTTAACCACTTAAACAAGATGAAAAATGAAAGGATCTAAGCTCTTACCACTAGCTCAAGGCTAGGGAAGTTCAAGTGAAGAAATTGTGTGGATAAAAGAAGATAAGAGAGGTCCTTCTACTTCCAAATGTTTGATAGAAAAAATAAAGCAAATTAGTTATTTGGATGAAAATGACAAAAAAAAACCCCAAAAGTGAATGACTATATAGTAAAAAAAAAGTTGTTTTGCATGAAAATGACAAATATGCCCAAACCTTAGGGACGATTTTGGCAATTTACTCTTTAGTTTAATCTCTTCTAATTAATTATAGATAACTCTCCTACTAAATATTATTTTGTTTAATCTTTTGTACTTAACTCTAGATAATTATTATTTAGCTCATTTATAATATTAATATTACTTTATATGTAACATTAGATTTATTACGGGGTTTTTTAAATATAATTTATATTTTATCACTCAAATGGCTGCTTATTTACTTTTTGAGTAACATTTTGACCACAGTATTTTCTTTTCAATAATCATCTCCGCAATCACCATATCTATCGCGTACCGAGTATATCCATTAGTTTTTTTTTAATATAATTTTCTTATTATTTGGTATATAAAACCATATTTATTCAAGCCGTGTAATACACGAAGTTTTTTAAGATATAACTTTTTTTATTATTCGGTAAACAATATTACATTTATTCAACCCGTGTAATACACGTGGTTTTAAAGATATAATTTTTTTATTATTTGGTATATAAAATTACATTTATTTAACCCATACAATATGGTTCTTATAGATATAACTTTTTATTATTTAATATATAAAATTACATTTGTTTAACCCGTGCAATAAAGTAGGTTTTTAAAGATATACTGTCTTATTATTTAGTATATAAAATTCATTTATTCAACCCGTGTAATACACGGGGTTATATCCTAGTTGGCATATAAATTAAAAAAAAATACAAAATATTATAAAATATAATTAGGTAATGATGATGAGGCCTTTAAACCATTGCATGCAAAAGGGGGAGCCTTTAAAGCCCCCATATGAGGTGGCGTCTAGGTAGATTTGACATGGGGTAATAAAGACCATAGGGGCTGGGCTTTAAACCACACCCCTAGCCTTGTTACCGACAGATCAATTTTAGAGACGTAGGCCCAAGTGGATACTTTATTTGGATCAAGTGGAAGTCAAGGAATTGGGCCTGTACCTCCTCAGGCGACATTGCCTTCTCTTTTGTTGTGATTCAAAACTATTTGGTGTTATCTTTTGGGCCAATACAAAGTGTTTGAGGAGGGCTGCTAATTTAATTGTGGAAGGCCAAATTTGCTGATAAAATAAAAACAACTAAAAAGGGAAATAGAAGAAACTTGTTTCAGAAGATAAATATGGTGTAATACTTTAATATATAGCCGATAATACTTGAAATCACTAAAACTCGGTTGATTGCTTGAACAACCACTAATACTCGTGCTTCGATGCCCAGGACCGATTGAATATTAGGATCCTTATTTTGGATGTTTGGATGGACAACTTGGATTCTGCACATGTATGTGCAGAGAACCCATAAGGGTCTTTGAGAGGGA
Source organism: Helianthus tuberosus (assembly GCA_030545235.1). Lineage (NCBI taxonomy): Eukaryota > Viridiplantae > Streptophyta > Magnoliopsida > Asterales > Asteraceae > Helianthus > Helianthus tuberosus. Next base: position 15,949,682 of record CM060402.1, on the reverse strand, counting down.
AAAACACACAACCCACATTTTTTTTAACGGAAAATTTGGATCACTGACGGATATATATTCCCATCTAAATTTCAAATGAATGTTCAGTGGGTATTTATATTGTTAGTGCATACATCTGTCGACTTCGTCTTGTATCGAGTCTTAGTCTTAGAATGTTAGATTAGGGCACATTGTACTAGATTTCCCGAGAAAGTTGATTTCACATATATGGACATGTCCATATGTGGGAAACCACATGTCCGTATATGGGAAACCACATGTCCGTATGTGGGAAACCACATGTCCGTATGTGGGAAACCTAGTAGATGGTTTCGCTTTTATGTACATTGGGGGGTTTCGCTTTTGTGTACATGTCCATATGAGCGAAACCTAGTCCCTATATATATCCTAGGAGCGAAATCATTTGTAACAGTTCTTGTAATTCATACCGAGGTGCTGCCGGTGTGAGATTTGGATGTAAACGTTGTTATATCAATCAACAAGGTGATTTAAGTGAATATCTAGTTGTTTCTACGTTGGTTACTTGTTTTCCGCACCTGTAACTGATCGAGACTCCTCTGATAGACTCGTTCGGGTCAGAATACGATCCTACAAGTGGTATCAGAGCTCAGGAGGAGGAGTTCTGCAGAGATTAGCTGGATTTCATCGAGTTTTCTTACTTCTACACCTTCCTTCTTCATCAGAACGAGATTTTACGGTCGGAATCCACTCAAAATTTCACAGATTGTAGATAATTGATCATAGATAAATCCCTGAAAGTTTGAGCCTAAAATTCAAACTAAAAATGGTCCAAAATAACCCCCGAGTTGGTTTCGCTTATACGAACAACCAGTGATTTCGCTTTTACATACATCAGGTTTCGCTTATGTGTCACTCCTAAGTGGCTAGTTTCGCTCCAAAGGACCTCCTAAGTAGCTAGTTTCGCTCCAAAGGACCTCCCAAGTGACTAGTTTCGCTCATTTGAACATCAGTAGTTTCGCTTATAAGGACATCAAGTAGTTTCTCTCATTTGAACATCAGTAGTTTCGCTTATAAGGACATCAAGTAGTTTCGCTCATTTGAACATCAGTAATTTCGCTCATACAGACATTATGAAGGGGTTTCGCTCATTTGTACACATGATTTCGCTTTTGTGAACCTAAAGAACCCTAGTTTCGCTTTTGTGTCACATATATCTTGAGGTTCCGCTTTTGTGAACATTAGGAGGTTCCGCTTTTGTGAACATTAGGAGGTTCCGCTTTTGTGAACATTAGGAGGTTCCGCTTTTGTGAACATTAGGAGGTTCCGCTTTTGTGAACATCAGGGTTCCGCTCTTGTGAACATCAGGGTTCCGCTCTTGTGAACATCAGGGTTTCACTCTTGTGAACATCAGGGTTCCACTCTTGTGAACATCAGGGTTCCACGCTTGTGAACATCTAGGATTTCACTCTTCGTGCACAAACGTCTGATTTCGCTTATTTGTCACTGATCTTGAAAAACGTGATAAGTCATCATGGATACTGAGTTTTACAACGCATTTGCTACAACCCCGGCTAGTCCATCCGACATTACCAAGGCCATGACAATGGAGAATGAAACCGGAACAATGCAAAAACCCCCGAAACTTATGGGAATTGAAGATTATCACGGATGGAAGAAACGGTTTGAAAATTGGGTTCAGGCGAATCATCTAAAAGCTTGGGAGAGCATCGAAACTGAATATGAGAGGCCAAAGAATTCAGTGGGAGTCGATAAAATCATTTCAGAATTCACGGAGCAAGAAAGAGATAATTATAAAGGAGAGAAAATGATGATCAATCTGTTACAACAAGCAGTAAAGGAAGATATATTTGTGTTGCTTCAACATGATGACAATGCTTACTCTATCTGGGAAGCTCTTAAAAAGAAATTTGAGGGAAGTACCGAAATGCTACAAAGTAAAGCAGCTTTGTTGAAAAGGGAGTTTGAACTATTTACGTGCATGCCTGGTGAAACAACAAAGACTCTTATTGAAAGATACTGTCATCTTGTACGCACTATGTCACAGTTAAAGATTACAAAAACTCCAGCAGAATGGGTTGAAAAGCTTGCTGATGCGTTACCGCAAAAGGAATGGGGCACATATCTGATGATATTGAAGAATTCAGGACAGTTTAGCAGGCTATCAATTGCACAATTTATCGAGAAGCTGGAGGCACAGGATCTGGAGCAGCAGAAAATTGCTAGAATGAACAGTTCAACTCATCAACAAGATATTAAATTGTACTATAAAGGAAATGTTCAAACTGCTGAAGCCAGTCCAAAGATACAAACCGCATTTAGTGCTGAAAATCAGTCTACACCAAGTAGTCAAGGATCAGTCAACACTAGTGGGTTCTCAACAGTAAATCCTCCAAGTGTTCAAAGTGCATCTGCTGGAAATGGGCATTTGATTCAGTGCAATGTAGCTCTACATCTTCAGAATGGTCAGAATTATTCTGAAGAAGTTGTAAAGCATCATATGGGATTATTGGTCACTGCATTAGAGTCTTATGAAGGGTTGATTGCTGGAAGAATTGGTAACCCGATGCTCACAAAGGAAGATTATGACCAAATCGATGCAGAGGAGCTGGAACTGATGGACATAAAATGGGCCTTAGCTAGTGTTTTAAGGAGAGCAGAAAAGTTTAGATTGGTTACAGGAAGAAATAATTTCTTGGATGCAAATCTTTCTAATCTAGGATTTGATAAATCTAAAGTTGTTTGTTTTCGTTGCAGGGAGAAAGGCCACTTTAAAAGAGAGTGCAAGAATCAGGAGCCGAGAGGAGCAAAGGAGTCGTCTGGGAAAGATGATTATTATAGGAAAACTATCTATCAGCAGATCACTCATCAACCGAATCAACAAAAAGAAGCTCAAACGGCACATGGAAGAATGATCGAGGATGCAAACAGGAAAGCTTATTATGGCATCGTTGATCAAGATGATGAGAAAATGGCTGAAGGTTTTAGCTGGGACAAATTCATTCCAGCTGATCCAAATGTTCAAGCTTTTATTGCACATATTGTTCAAAAGCCAGAAATGTTGAAGGAATGGATGGAAGTGTTATCTGATGAAGAGAAAAGTGAAGATGAAAGATCTGTTTCATCTGAAAACAATTTATCAGAAACAAGTGATAGTGATGAAGAGATGGAACAGATAAATTTGGGAAAAACTCATTTATCTTCTGACACTTTTGAATTTTATTTTGCAGAAAAATTGAAGAAACTGAAAGAAAGGAAAGCTGCAAAAGATTTAAAAGAAGTCAAAGTGATTGAGAAGATTGTGGAAGTTGAAAAGATAGTGGAAGTCGAGAAGATAGTTGAAATCACAAAACCCTGTCTTACATGTTTAGAGTCTTGTAAACAATGTATAGAGAAAGATGAGAGGTTTAGTGAGTTAGAAAAGTTGAAAGAACAATTGTTGTTTGATGTAAAGAATTTGAAAAAGTCGTATGATGTATTGAACAGACATGTGAATAGTCTGGAGAAGACTAATTCTGAAAGAGAGAAAGCTTTGAAGATGATGAATGCTACCATGATGACAAAGCAGAAAGAGATCAACTTATACATAGAAGAATATGCAAAGTGGAAGAAAGAGTTGGATAGTGAAGCAACTGAGAATGAAAGAATCAGAAGATTGCTGCAAAGTTACAAGGTTGTGACTACATAATTGATAGAATTTATCCAACAGTTGAAGGATTTGAAGCATTTAAAGGTGAAGAAACAAAGCCAAAGAAGAAAAAGGATACTGGTAAGAAACAGGGTGTCTGTTATAATAAGTGCCCGCCTCCGATTTGGGAAGGGTACTCGCCTAGAAAACCTAATGAGGAAGAACTAAAACAGGCAGTCAATATTAAGTTAGAATCCGAGATAACTGATGTTTTACCAGAAAATATTGATGTCACGTTCACAGCGTCCGACACAGATCATGAGTCAGAACTGATAAAAAGAGTGGTTGATCAGGTGTTGGATAAGGATGAGGAGTCAGAGTCAAAATCCGAGTCCGAAAGTTCGTGTCAGTCAGTTGGGAGTTCGAGTTCATCCGAAAAGAGTTCAAAATCGTCGGGAAAACGGGTTTATAGTAAAGAATTTTTGTTGTCAAAATCTAATTTGAATGATGAAACATTTGAAGTTGTGTATACTTTGAATGATTCTGACAAATTATATTTTGATAAAGAGTTACCAATAAGAGGTGTCAAAACTGATTTGATAAAAAAGGTTTTCAAACTAACAGAAATTAATATTTCTGAAATAAAAAATGGAAATCTTAATGTAAAACCTAAACCTTACACCTCAAGAGTACAACAACGTTTGAACAAGAAAAAGGGTTACAATTCTGGTTCTGGTTTTCAAAAGAAACCAAACCACAATTGTAGCTACAAAAAGAAAGGACTTGGTTTTATTCCACCTGAAAACTATAAAAATGAAAAAGTTTCTAAAACATTTACAAAATTTGTTTCAGGTCCATCTGCTGAAGAGGAGAAGAAAAGCTCATTCTGGAGACAATCAAATCAAGATTTTCTTGCTGAGAAGGAAAAGAATGGAGCTTATCTGAAGAAAGAAACCAGAACATGTTTTAAATGCAATGAAGTCGGTCACATTGCATGGAACTGTTTGAAAGCGACAAACACAAAACAAGGAGTTTCTGGAAAACTGAAAGAAGTTATCGTTGATAAAACCGAACCACCAACTGAAAAATTTAAAGTTTTCAAAAATTCAACATTTGAAGTTGGTGAGTGTTCGAAGAGATTTTACAGGCGAAGTGTTAAACTTGACAACCAAGCTTGGGTTGTTAAGAAATCTGAGATAATATCTGGCGATGAATTTGATTCCACAAAATCAGAGGAGCCACAGTTTGATGAGAGTGATGAAAACTCAGTTCCTTTAATGGATGATGAGAACTTTCCACCATTGAGGACTGAAAATTTTAAAAGGAAAACTGGAAAGTCTGAAATCTCAAATCAGGGTTATTCTGAGAAGGATAACTTTGATGTTGAGAAAGCGTTTAATGGGAAAGTTAAGAAGATTTTCGGAAAGATGGTTGATGGGAAGGTGAAAGGGGTAAAAGATTTTTATGCTACAAAGAAAGCAACTTACAGCCCAACCCCTAGTGAAGTTGAGAAGGTTACACCCAAAGCTGGTCAAGCTTGGGTGTCTGTGTTCTTTACTTAAAAACCTGACTTGCCGGAGATCCCAAGTTTGTAATCGTGGATCAGGAATCGGCATCTTTCATGTTTAATAAAGTTGTTTTGAAAATGCTTGAAATTGTTAAAATTTTACAGGTTGAATGACTACGCCGGAGCTTCCTGGTTGGTAAGTGCGAAGCAGGAATCGGCACTTTGATGGGTAAAATGTAGATGACTCATTCCTACAATTGGTATTGATTGGTTATATCTACAAGTGGTTATTCTTACAAGTGGTTTAGAGGTTGCTTGATTGCAAACAGTGAATCAAGGACATTAAGTTGTACTTGATTTACTACAGTTGATAAAACTGACAAGATGATGAACCATATCCCCGTACTTAAACAAGTGTTAAACTTACAAGTGGTAAAAACAAACTCATTTTCCGGAAAAATTATTTTGATTAAAACAAACTTAAGTGTTTTGAAATCTAAATGAGAAAATGGTTTGTGAAAGGGGGAGTTCTGATTGTTTATGCCTAGTGAATGGCGAATTGAGGCGATTTGATATCGGTTGTCTTGTTTCTGTACAGTTTGTTTTGAATTTTCTTCAAGTGGGTCAAGAGCTTAGATAGTTTTCAAATTTCTTTAATGTGTTTGCATTTTAGGGGGAGTAGAAAATTTCAGAAAATCCAAAAACATTAGAAAAAGCCAAAAACATGATAAAATTCAAAAATGAGTTTCGTTGTGAGGAGAGGAAATGATAGTACATCAGTAGAAAGTTACAGTATGCTAAAGAAATGTAATGTTTAAATAGCGTTAAACAGTCTCACTGATGATATGCCGATAGGTTTTCACACATTTAGTAAGCTTTTTCGGGATATAAACTTAAATTTAAACTTGCTTATTTCGTGGGGAACACTACTTGGATATATAGGTAACCCCTGAAATCTCGTTTGAAAGGTCCCTCTTTCTGAGATACTAGGTCTTTATACTCAGTGATATCTGGGGTATTATCCCGGGACTTCTGATTTTGCGGAAGCAATGGCCTAGTCCCCGGAGAATACTTTCTGCTTGCTTGAAAAATAGCGCCGCCCTCAGCAAATTGATGAAACAATAAAATTGATAGTCATTGCTGTTGTAACAAAAGATCCTCTAAAGGGGACCCACCAAAAGTCGAAGTCGTCATCTCTCTGCGTATACGGGAGTATCGACCTGAGCTCTCACGGCCCTCGCAATTTAACCCCTTACAGATATCATCTAGGTATACTCACCTGTAAGACTGAATATTGGGATCTGGATACGGGAGTATATTCAAGAGGTGGGACACATGAATGAGTTTAAGTTTTTAAAACATCTAACTCATATCCTGAATCAGTTGAAATTTGTGTGAGAATTTAAATGGATCAGTATATCGGCAATCTAAGTGAATTGTTTAATTCTTAATGTGTAAGTAAGCTCAACGGTACTTGTGACTTGTCATAAACTGATATGATCATCTTACACGAACTCACAAAAATATTATTTGTAAATATTTCTTTACTGCATTACATTTTTCTTTATTTCAAAATCCAAAAAGATTTTTAGTGTGTTTTAGCATAAAGTTTCAGAAAACTCAAAAAGATTTTTGACAACTGATATTAAAAAGCTGATTTTAAAAATTCTGAATGCTAAACATGATGAACATAATTTGAGGGGGAGTTTGTCTTTAAAACTGATTATTTTTGTCAAATCTTCAAGTGGTTCATCAGATTGTTCTGAAAATCATTTTGTTTGGGTTTTGAGAGAGAGTCTGAGTTAGTGCATGTGTTTATTTTAATATATGTTAGTGAGAGAAATTTACTTTGAGGTAGAGCTTTTGCAGGATAAGATGAGCCAGGTTATTTGTTCCTGAGATCCGAGCTAGATGAAAGCTAGGTTCCAATACCTGAGGACTCTGATTGGAGGTAGCCAGACAATGATCTTAAGACATGAAGAGTCAGGCTGATTGATATTGAGAAGCTGTTAAATGGAAAGCCAGACAACGATCCTAAAGCTGATGATGCTGATGAACTGAAGAAATGCCAGCATGTCGCAAGGGGGAGTCTGAAGTCCTGCAATAAGAGATTGAGATAAAGAAGCCCAGAGATAGATCAAGACTGAAGATGCGAAGACTCGACACTTAAGACTCGTCAACATCTGAGGGGGAGTCTGTTAGTGCATACATCTGTCGACTTCGTCTTGTATCGAGTCTTAGTCTTAGAATGTTAGATTAGGGCACATTGTACTAGATTTCCCGAGAAAGTTGATTTCACATATATGGACATGTCCGTATGTGGGAAACCACATGTCCGTATGTGGGAAACCTAGTAGATGGTTTCGCTTTTATGTACATTGGGGGGTTTCGCTTTTGTGGACATGTCCATATGAGTGAAACCTAGTCCCTATATATATCCTAGGAGCGAAATCATTTGTAACAGTTCTTGTAATTCATACCGAGGTGCTGCCGGTGTGAGATTTGGATGTAAACGTTGTTATATCAATCAACAAGGTGATTTAAGTGAATATCTAGCTGTTTCTACGTTGGTTACTTGTTTTCCGCACCTGTAACTGATCGAGACTCCTCTGATAGACTCGTTCGGGTCAGAATACGATCCTACATATATCCACAGATCTGACAGTCATAAAACCAACACACACAACTCTCTAATTAACAGCTGATATACCAATTTGACTTTTTATCTATGACTTTGATATTTTGACCCGTAAATTATCTTGATTACATAATTCCAACATGCTTCAACATTTGATTGCCTGAAATTGCACACTTGAATTGCTTGAACAACAATTAATATAATGTGTGCACTCTTAAGAAATCATACCTTGAAATCACTGATCGATTTGAGTCACAAGCTTGGCACATGAACTCCATTGATTACTTCACCATCGGTTTCATGAAAGAACTTCGTTCACACGCAAGAACATTGTTGATTTACGCTTGACTATATACTTGTTTGTGGATCAGCTCCTATGGGTCTTTGGGAACTCCAAATCATCCTTGAGTACCCCGAGGAGACTCATATTGCGAGTGCCTGTGTTATTCACAACTAACGTAGCAGGAGGCCGTGTATCTTGACATATCGGTCAAGGATGTAAAACCATACGACTCAAGCCGCCACCTAGACCCAATGATACGCAGACCTTTCAATTCAAAAATGCTTTGAGGAAGACGACTTATGCACGCGCCTTCTATATCCAACCCTTTCAAACACTCCAAACGTCCAAGTTGCTCTGGCAATTTTTCAACAAGAATACAGTAGGCGAGAAGTAGATATTTTAAACATTTCATGTTAAAAATGCTGTTTGGAATTTCACGTAAGGATATACACTCTGTGAGGTTTAACTCCTCTAAACACTCTAATCTGCCAAGATCCTTGGGCAACTGCTCCAGAAGCAAACATGATTTAAGGTTAAGAGATTTCAGATGTTTCAACATACAAATGCTATCTGGAAGATGCTTAATCTCTTTCATCCACAAAGTTAGCTCCTCTAGACTGTTTAACTGGTACAGGTCCTTGGGAACCATCGGAATTCTGCCTTCAAGTTTAAGCACTCTTAATTGTTGTAACCCACAAATGCTTGCTGAAAAAGACTCAAGGTTTGTGCAAGCACATACACCAAAAGAAATAAGCTTCTCAAGATTTCCACTCCTAGAGGGTAGAGGTTCGTTATATTTACATTTAAAATGAAATTTTGGCAGATTATTATTCGGATGCAGTGGACATTGTAACAACCCTCGGTAAAATCAACACCCTTATAATTATTCCGACACCCTGTTATATGTTAAAATACCCTTATATATCTTATATTACACCCCGTATGTGAAAACCGAGCCCTAAATAGATTATAACATATAAAATAAAATAAAAACAAGAAATATAGGGCTGAGGCGGGCCGCGTAATACCTCACCCCTAGTTTACGCGGGCCGTATGAGAGTGTGACCGGACTCCGCTGAAACCTTTACTTGAAGCGGGCCGCGTAAGGGTTATGCTTAGTTAACGCGGGCCGCGAGAGCTCGTGAAACGCGGATACACCCAGAGGCCGACACGTGTTATGATCGTGGCGGTCTAGTGAACGACTCAGCTAAGCTACTGCGTTGACTGGTGTTGACGCGGGCCGCGTAAGGCTTAGCCTTACCTTACGCGGGCCGCGACAAGACTGAAATCAGCAACTATATAAGAAGGCCATCAGTCTACGTTTTTCGTCGCTCATTCTCAAATCTCGAATCACAAATTCTGTAGGAAAGTTATTATAGCCAAGTATTATACCCCTAATTATCGAGGTTCTGCTCCATTGTAAGTATTATAACCCCAGTTTCGTAACAGTTACGCTGCCCGATTGATTTAGGGTTCCGTAACAACTGTCGTGGTTCTGCCCGATGTAGTTGTTGGAATGCCGTCTCGAGGAGGGTATCATTAATAATTTCAAAGGGTTATGATACTAACCAATGTACATTTGTATAAATTATAGATTATATCCAGGAAACCCTTACGAAAAGCCTAAGATAGCAATGTGAGTTTATCCTCTTTTTGTTAATGTTTTACCAAACCTTAAATGTTTTACTATGAAATTAAGCGGTGATTGAGTCTTTGTAGTTCTTCAATTATTGCCGGTATTATGGGGTTTTGTATACAAAATTTACTACGAGTAGTAGTAAGTCTGAATGACAATGCATTACCATTGGACGACGACTTAGCCAATGGGTAATTTGACCATAGCCATAGATCTGGTCGAGTGGCAAATACTGAATGAGTAATTGTGTAGAAATAAACAATGTGATCGCTCTCAATACTGTTTTAATTGATAAAATGTTTCTTGATTAAACTGGGATTCACTCACCAGTATTTCCGACTGACAAATGTTTTTAAAACGCGTTACAGGTAACACAATGTGAACAGCCAATTAGTGAAAAGCCAGCTGGAGAGCACTGAAGGCTTGGGAAAAATGTGGCTATAAAAGTTACCTAATAAACGATGTTTTAAATTCAATAAAATAGGGTTTATCCCTATAATGTATTGTAATAAGAAACTTGGGTTTTTGCTCATGTTATTATTAATATAAAAGAAGGTGGTTTTACTCTGATAAACATTTCCTAACTACGGTCTTGATGTAAATTCCGCTGCGAGACTAAACAACCTGATACCACCAAACTCTGAGCTCACGTCCGCCCGTTCCCGGGAAACAGGGATCGGGGGTTGTGACAGACATATATCTAGGAACTGTGCCATCAATTCTAACTTTGCTAAAGAGTCAAGACCAGGAAATTCAATCCCTTTGTCAACAAAAAATTATTCAAACCTCGAGCAACCACTCAAGTCTAAGAAGACAAGCTTTTCTAGATATCCCACTGGAGCGTGAATTTCTTGAAGACAATAACATTCTTTTAGATCTAACCTCTCAAGATTTTGAGTCAGCCCAAGGTTAAGGTTACTCACTTTACAACCACTTAGGTTGAGGATTTTGAGCTTTGGACATTCAACATGCATGTGGAGTTCTACAAAGTCACTACATCCTCTAAGATCTAAAAACTCAAGACTTGGAGTCAACCCAAGGTCATGGTTACTCACCTTAGAACCACCTAGTTCGAGAAATTTGAGCTTTGGACATTCAACGGGCATCCAAAGTTTTACAAAGTCATTACATCTTTCAAGATGTAACCTCTCTAGATTTTGAGTTAGCCCAAGGTTAAGGTTAGTCAACTTAGAACCACGGAGGTCGAGGACTTTGAGCTTTGGGCATTCAGTCGGAACGAGGAGTTCCACAAAGTTATAACATTCTCGAAGATCTAACCTCTCTAGATTTGGAGTCAGCCCAAGGTCAAAGTTACTCAACTTAGAACCACTAAGGTCTATGAACTTGAGCTTTGGACATTCAACAGGCATGTAGAGTTTTACAAAGTCCCTACAGCCATCAAGATCTAACAGGATGAGATTTGGAGTCAACTCAAGGTCAAAGGTTCTCAATTGTGAAAGTTGGAGTTCAAGGAATCTGAGTTTATTAAGAACCTATCACAACAAAGAAAAAAATGATGAATATTAGTGTAATGACAAAAATCTAACAAACTAATACATAATAATGCATGATGCAAGACAACCAATCAACTATTATAAATAAAGAATATTTAAGAAAACCAGGGTAGAAAAAAATATACCTTTTTTTCTCCCCCTTCCCAGAGTTGAGTGATCTTGCTCCCAAACATTTTTAGGTTAACGAGCTTATCTGCTCGAAAGGTTTTAGGTAAACACCTAAAAGGGTAAGAAACCCAATGTAGAGATTGTAAGGTATCTGGCAGGTATTTATTATCTTCATTAACGACGCCTTCATAATAATAGTTGGATGGAGATCCGTATCCTCCATTTTTCTAAGACCTTTCATAATAATAGTTGGATGGAGATCCGTATCCTCCATTTTCATACTTCTTGGTGCTTCAGTACCCTATAGATAAAACGCAAACATGAAAATTTTGGCTTAACAAGTAAAAATGTGTTAGCAATTCCCCTTACAAATAAATGTAAACTTACCAAGTCATTAAGCAATATATCTTCAATTTCCTCTTTTACCCATAAGCGGTTATGTTTGTTAGGCTCGTCAAGATGCAGACGACGAACAATATTTCTGCCCATTTCTTCTATATGGTCATGCAAGTGCAAACAATCAATATCAGAAATAGTTATAAGAGATTTTTGCTCAAGAACTCTTAAACCTATTTCAGCATGAAATCCATAGCTTTCAACTATCCTTATTGCATCATCTTTCGGTTCACCTTTCAGTATGCATGCAACATCTAAGAATATTTCTTTATGATCATTCTCTAGACCATTATAGCTTAGTTCCAATTTTTCCAAAGTTTCCTTTAACGGAATTGTTTTTAGTCTTTCTATGGCATCTACCCATTCACGCTCGATTCTACCACAAAGAAATGAACCCAATACTTTGATTGTTAAGGGAAGACCAGCCGCATAATGTACAACCATTCTTGATAGCTCTTCATACCCTTGAGTTGGAATCTCTCTCCCAAAAGCATACCTACATAAGAGGCACATTGCTTCCTCATGCGATAAAAGATTGACATTATGAATATAATCGACTCGGTGTGCTACCAACACTTGCTCATCTCGTGTTGTAATGATGATTCTACTTCCTGGCTTAAACCAATTACGAACAGCTGCTACCTCCTCAAGCTGCACTATATCGTCCACATCATCTAAAACAATAAGCACCTTTCTACTACACATCATTTTTTCATCATATTTTTCCCATCGGAAACACTTTTTACATCAATGCTTTGATCATTTAAAACATCCGAGAGGACCTTTTTCTGCAATTCCTTCAAACCAGATAAAGAGCTTTTTGAAACGTCTCGGACATTCTCCACAAAACTTATACCTTCAAACCAAATGGATATATGATCAAAAATAGCGGTAGACAAAGTCGTCTTCCCGCCACCTCCCATCCCCTTGATTCCTATCATCCGAATATCATCAAAACCGATTTCTAAAGAGGAAAGTACATCCTTTACTCGTGTCTCCATGCCTACTAAGTTCTCATCAACACTCCGATTGATGAAACTTAGCTTTAGCGAAATGTCTATAAAAATTTTTTCAATGAATTTTGCTTCATGCCTGCGTGTTAACATATAATTCAATTAAATTGCTAAAAGTCCCGCATGAACATTTATTTAATATCTATTACGTACAATCATATATGAAGATGGTGTATGGCCACCCTAAAAAAATATGAAGTGATAACATGGATTGTAGGTCCACCCGGAGGATCGAGTAACCTCTATTCCCTGTTTTCCGACAAACCCGAAATTGCGGAATCCAAACGGGTAAGTTAAACCAAGTGACGAACACGTAAAACACAAGATTCACGATTAACACTCCATTGTATTAATCTAGAAAACGGTTACAATACAATGTTTACAAGATGCTCTCATAAACTCTCAGTGTGTGTGTGTTTACAGTGTGTTCGCTCAAAGAAATCTATTCAGACTTCGTTAGTTTGTTCTGTTATGTGTCTGTGTCTGTGTTTATATACTACACATGTCGACGAAATCAGAAGCCCACGAAAACACATAGGACGAAATCCAAGATATGGACGAAATCACCTGATTTCGTCCTATTTGGTTTTCATCACAAAGTGTTTTCATCACAAAAGTGATTTCGCCAAACATGTGTTTTAGTCCATCAGTTGTTTGGACTTGGGCTTTGGATTTCATCACATGTATCTTGGGCTTCTTCTCGTGATGGGCCAAACAAACAAACAGACAACATACAAACTTAATCTAAACACAAACTAATCATGTATACTGCACACACGGAGTTACATGTTCATCAAACAATACAAAGTAACTAGCATACCGAGTCAAGACAGGAGGATGTCTTGACTACGGCCTTCACTTCGTAGCCGAGTCGAACCGAGCCGAGCCATATCCACACGATATGTATCAACAAACTCCCCCTTGGATGCTGCTTGCGAGGTTCGTAATCTCGTTCTCCATCTCTTGATGGTTCATTCATTCTTGTCGTAGGATCTTCAAAGTCTTCACACGTCGTAAGTAGAAAGTGTATCAACAAACTCCCTTTTTCATTTAGGTAGTGTGTTAACAAACTCCCCCTTTGATTATGCTTGGGGATCTTTTGACTTCAATGCTTGAGATCCTTGTGGTGTTGGTGATTGATCAGCGGCAACTCGATCATCTTTATCATTTGAGTGCCTTCACGCCGTGTCTTTATTCCGAAGCTTGTCATCGAGCATGTTCTCCTCGCCTTTAGCATCTGCACATGCAAGAAAGCTAAACACGTAATGAGAACAAACGCTTGGAACTTAGTTAGCATAAACAAACGACACGCATGTGACCATGTTTTCAACTACCGTCCGACAGTTAGTTTGAAAAGTTAACAGATTTTTCAATTTTGATTATTAACTTTCAAAACTTGCAAACTCTGACCGTTTATGACTTGCAAACTCTGACCGTTTATGAAGATTCAGTCGTTTTGGTTTTCAATCAGATTTCAGGTAACGAAGACTTGAGTTCCAACATCGGTTAATCAAAACTAAAGCAGAAATAAAATCTTTTTGACTTTTATAAAGTTTAAATTAAAACACACCTAAAATCTTTTTGGCATTTTGAATATTTCAAACTTAAAGACTGAAAGCAGTAAATAAATACATACAGAGTTGCAGAAACTAAGAAAAGTAAATATATACAAACTTTTTTTTGCGAGTTTCGAGGGTAAGAGAATCATATCAGTGTAAGGTCATGCCAAAACGCTCTTGTTGTTCTTTTTGTTAACATATAGATAAACATCCTATAACGATTATCGGTATTGTTATCCACATAAGCTCAACTTATCATATGTAATCATGGCGAGCGGATACGATTAGTGTATGATTTATACATACCGATCAGTGTTCATCCATATCACGACACATTCCCGTATCAAGGTATGCACGAGAGTTCAATCTTACTGGTGAGTATACAATTTATCATCTGTTTTGACGTATATGAAAATGTGAGAAACTCACTTATTTTGGTTGAAAACAAGTCCTATGTGATAGAATCACTTATTGATGAGGAACTTGATTTTCAGATGCATGAATGGCACAAGAGCAAGTCCGTGAACAGGTCAGTACTTTCGTACAGCAGAGAGACGAACTTGACTCCCGGATAAATGTGATATATTATCACTTATTTTGGGGACATGTGATTGTTGATCACTTATTGAGGTCGAATGCAATATGTACACGTATGTATGATATCATGGAAGATCTAGACTTCGTCTCCGTTTTGTTTCGGTAAAAGAAACAACCATGATACCCAGATGATAAACAGCATAAAGACCACATATCTCAGAACCTCGGCAATCTCTCAAACGAAATTTCGGTACTAAGACCATATGCCAATGAGTGGTTCCCACCTGGTCTTCAGTCGATTTAAGTTTATATCACCCTGCACACTTTAAGATGATTGTGAGCCTACCGATACATCTTATATAGAGCTGCTTAACATTTTTCATTTTGCATTTCAGTTTAAAAAAAGGTTTGGACAGACCACTGATGTACTATCATTTTCTCTTTTGCTCGCCAGGAAACTCATTTTTGTTTTTCTATTGTTTTTGGGTTTTGAAATTTTTGATGTTTTTGAATTTTTCAAATTTGGATTTACTCCCCCTAAAATCAACAAACTTAAAATAAATTTTAAAAACACAAAGATATTTACAAAAAACGATTTTCCGATGTGGATTACTCTTGCTTGACCTTAATGCCGTTTACCAATAATAAAAAGTCAAATCTTGATTTATCAAATGCTTTGGTAAAAAGGTCGGCACGTTGGTCATCAGTGTGGACGTAAGCAACATCGATTAGCCTTTTATCAAAGCAATCACATATGAAGTGATACTTAATTTCGATGTGCTTAGTCTTTGAATGCTGCACAGGATTTTTAGTGATAGATAAGGCAGCAGAATTATCGACATAAATAGGAGTAGTTAGGAATTCAAAACCGTAATCGCGCATTTGCTGTTGTATCCACAGGACTTGGGAGCAACAACTTGAGGCAGCAATGTATTCAGCTTCACAAGTTGATGTTGCTACACAAGTCTGCTTCTTGCACTGCCATGTTACGAGGCGATTTCCTAAAAACTGGCATCCAGCCGTTGTGGATTTGCCCTCGATTTTGCATCCGCCAAAATCAGAATAACTGAAAGCGACTAAGTCAAAGTTATCATCCTTATGGTACCATAGACCGGTGTCTGGGCAACCCATCAAATAACGAAAAATCCTTTTTACAGCTGCAAGATGTGAGGCCTTCGGGTTCACTTGATATCTGGCTAGCAGGCATGTTGGATACATTATATCTGGTCTTGATGCTGTGAGGTACATAAGGGATCCAATCATCGCGCGGTAGTATGAAAAGCTAACAACTTCACCCTTCAAATCTGGATTGATTCCATGATTTTGCTGTAGTGGGGTACCAATGGGCGATGTGTCGGACATCTGGAATCGGCTCAAGATGTCTTGAACATACTTAGTCTGATGAATGAAAATCCCAGACCTCGTTTGTTGCACTTGCAAGCCCAAAAAGAAAGTCATCTCCCCCATAGCGCTCATCTCGAATTTATCCTGCATTACACGCTCGAAGTCCCTACACATAACATTGTTAGTAGAACCAAATATAATATCATCCACATATACCTGAACCAGTAGAAGATCTCCATCTTGTTCTTTTATGAAGAGAGTGCAATCGATAAGACCTCTGCGAAATCCATTCTCCAACAGATAATTAGATAAGGTTGCGTACCAAGCTCGCGGTGCTTGATGTAGACCATAGAGAGCTTTGTTCAGCAACCAAACCCGATCGGGATGAATAGGATCTTCAAAACCTGGAGGCTGTTCAACATACACCTCTTCTTCCACTAGACCATGTAAGAATGCACTTTTGAGGTCCATCTGGTAAACCTTGAATCCTTTGAATGAGGCATAAGCCAGAAAGATCCGAATTGCTTCCAGACGTGCAACAGGTGCATATACTTCGTTGTAGTCTATACCTTCAATCTGACGAAAACCTTGAACGACCAATCTAGCTTTGTTGCGAATAACGATTCCACGGTCGTCCTTTTTGCATTTATACACCCATCGGGTACCAATCTTCTTATAACCAGCAGGTTTCTCTACGAGTTTCCAGACACCAAGTTTCTGGAATTGTTGCAGTTCTTCCTGCATAGCTTCAACCCATGAGTTATCTTTCAAAGTGTCTTTCCAAGTTCTTGGCTCTTCCTGTGAGACATAACATGCGAAAGACCAATCGTTTTGTTGACCAGATTCTCGAATCGCCGCATACAAGCCTGCGTTGTTGTTTCGTAACATGTTTCTTGTTTGTATGCCACTTTGTACATTGCCTATGATGTTTTGTTGAGGATGGGTATTGTGAGTTCTTGTTTCAGTGCTTTCCGGAACTGGAATGTTTGTACCCAGATTGTTGAGATTTAGATCAACAACCAATTCAATACCCGGAACTGTAGAAGAGGATGATGCAGTAGCTTCAGCTGTTATAGGTGCATCCACTGGAGGTGTAGCCTCTGAAGTACCATGTACAGCTGATGTAGGAGCTTCTTGATCTGCATCTAGAAATTCTTCATCCTCTGAAGATTCGTTCAGTTCGGTTGCATCATGAAAATCCTCATTGTCGAGAGCATTATTGTTCACTGAAGATGGTTCTTGATTGACAATAATTGGACGAACCAACGGTGAATCTGTTGCGTTGTCACTCTCGAAAAACATCCTTGCCGCAGCATTTTCTTCAACTGCTTCAACATTGATCGAATTGAAAAAGTCATCGTACTCAAACATCCATGGTTGACCTAGATTTTTGACTGGTAAAGTGTGCCTTTGTACTCTGACTTCAGACCATTCCTCTACCCTTTTAGTCTGTAGATTCCAGACTCTTAAGTTAGGGGTGGCATAACCAAGAAAGTGACCTTCAATAGCTTTTGCCCCAAACTTTCCATTAGGATCAATCATTGTGCAAGGAGCTCCAAACGGTTCAAGATATGACAAATCTGGTTTCCGTTTGTGAAGAAGCTCAAAGCAGGTTTAGATAAGATCTAATTCTTGTTGAAAAATATCTTCATCTTTTGTCAACTTGTCGACGAAATCAGACTTGTATAACTTGTTACAAAAGCTCATTCTGGACGAAATCCCAGTTCATCATTCTCGACGAAATCAACTCATCAGTTCTGAACTAAAATCCATTTCAACGAAAACCAACTTGTGGCCGAAATCAGTTCTGGCCGAAATCCCTTGGTCTTGGCCGAAATCATACCTGGGCCGAAATCAGTTCTGGGCCCAAATAAGACCTGGCCGAAATCCCTTGTCAGCTCTTGGACGAAATCAAGTTGGAATTAACTCCTCAGCTGAAAACACTTCTTGTTTTCATCAAGACCTGGCCGAAATCACCATACATCACAACCTTTCATCTTGTTGATTGGACGAAATCATCTTGTCAACAGCCTGGACGAAATCAAGTTGAAATTACAACTCCTCAGCCGAAAACACTTCTTGTTTTCATCAAGTCTTGGCCGAAATCACTTGCTGGTTCATTTTCACTTGTGTTTGTCTTGTCTTGGACGAAAAGCCTTCTTGTTTTCATCAAATATCAACAACGAAATCACCTACAACATCTGATTTCGTCAACTTGTTACTCAACGAAAACCTTTACAATTTCGTCATTCATACTTGTAATCTTTTTAACAGGAGATTTTTATTTCTTTGTTAACTATTTGTTTTGAGATTTTTAATCAAGTATTCATCATTATACATTGAAAATGAATCCGGCTTGGGGTACTCCGTCAAATACAGAGAACAAATATACGAGCACGGGTTTATCTCCCTCATGGGCCGAAAATCCCGCACCCACTTCTGCAATACCAGTGCGACAAAATACTGATATGTATTATGGAACTCCTACCACTTCTGTAATACTAGTGCGACATAATACTGATATGTATTATGGAACTCCTAGCACGTCTGCAAGACCTTCTTCACACGCTCCACTTCAAACGGAGTTTGTCACAAGCACATATTTATATGGCAATCCGATACAAGTTCGTGTAAAGCCAGCTCCAACAACAGACTTGTATGGAAATCCATTACCACCAGTTGCTTCACAGTGCCATCGTTCTACTGTAGCACCATCATCTCTTGATCCAAGGAACTGTAGTCATACAGGAACTGCGTTTTATGCCGAAATTGTCAAAGATGCCAGCAATGGTGAATCATCGCGAAACGATGACAGTTCTGAACATGACAATAGTTCAGTTGAAGACGTTTCAACTTCAGTTGAAGATGTTACAACTTCAAGTTCAAGTTCAAGGGAGGATGGATCTGAATGTGAATCATCAAGGGAGGTTGTTGATTCTGATGCATATAGGTCAACATCTGAGAGTGATTCCAGACAGGTATGTGTCGATGAACCAACTGTCGTTAATTGTGATAATTGTGCTAGCTTAAGTGTTAAATGTGCTGATTTGGATGCTAATATGTCTGAGTTGCAAAGCAAACATGATGCTTTAAATGCTGAATTGTCTGAGTTGCAAAACAAACATGTTTCTTTTGATGCTAAGTGGTGTGATTTGCAAAGCAAACATGAGGATTTGCAAAACAAATTTGAAGTGACAAATATGCACAATCAAAAGTTGATAGTGGATCTTTCAAAATGCAAAGAGGCTAACATGTTTTATGAAAACCATGAAAAGGAATTTAAAACGATGGTTGAAACTTTAAGAAAAGATAAAACCGAACTGACAAAAATGGTTTCAAGAAAACAAACTGACATAAACCTTTATATCAATCGTCTTGAAAGCATGCAAAAAAGAGTTAGCCTGCACAAAGTGTGAAAGTGAGGCGATCTGGCTTAAACTAGACAGTTATTCTAACTCTAGATATGTGCTGGGTCACATCATTGGCACACAAAAAGAGAAAAAGGATGTCACGTGCATTGGATATAAGAAATGTCCACCACCTGTGAAACAAAATTATGATGCACTGCCTGATGAGGAGTATAGAACTCATTATGAAGAATCTGTTCCTTTAGACATTGAGGAATTTGCAACGGGACTTGGATACAAACCGGAAGTATCATCAGATTCGGATGTGTCAGCAGATACTTTTGTAACTGCTGAACAAAATCAGGATCCTCCAATCATTGTTGAGGATACTGATTCTTCAGATGATGAATCTAATGATACTGACTCAGCACAGTCAGATACGGTAATCAAAGAAGAGGACATACCTCTTGAGAATCATATTTTATGTGATCCTCCCGCAAAACCTGCTACGACTGTTCTGATCAAGTCCACGTCTACTTCCTCACAAGAGTCTGAGAGTGTGAATTTGCTGTACACTCTTGTTGGTGATGATAAAATCTACTCTGACAAAGATTTTCCTATTAAGAATGTTAATCAATCTTTAGTTAGTAAAATTTTTGAGGATTCAACAAGTAAGTTTTTGGGAAAGACAGGATCACACGTTGTGGTAACACAGTGTCCTCCTATCCCAAAGGCTGAAGTTCGAAAACAATGTGGGAATCAGAAATTACCAACAGTGAAAAAGCAGCAAAATCGCACCAAACCAAAAGGTAAATCACCGACTCAAGGTCAAAAGAAACAGACCCAGAAAAAGGACAAGAAGGTGAACTTCGTGAAATCCAGAGGGACTGATAAAATTGAAACTTTCGAAAACAAATCCAACACGGATTTTGTTAAACAAAGTAAAATTTTGAAAAGAAACAGTCAAAACAATTACACACAACACACAAACGGTTGTGATGTAGGACCAAGTACCTCAAGATCACGAAGTTCATCATCAAGCTCTTACAGTTATGATACTCCGAGGTTTGTTGAGCGGAGATCATGTTTTAAATGCGGTGAGTACGGGCACATTGTTAAGCATTGTCCATATCTCACCAAGGGAAAGTCAAAGGTTGATGCCCCCCATGGTAACAGTTACCATAAAAGATCTGTTTCACCAAAACAGGACCCTCGTCTTGTTAAACAACGGGAAATGAAACAGAAAAAGAAACAACGACAAGAAGTTGAAAAGGTTTTAAAACCAGAGGTTGTCCAAACGCAGTCTGTTAACTCAAATGTTAAAAATGAAAAACAAAAACATATTTGGAAACCAAAATCGGAAATTGTTTCAGGGGGAGCTACATCAATTCCAAATCATCGGGAAATGGATGTCACAATTCTCGATGATGACGGACGACCCAAGTCTGTGAAGGCTTGGGTCCCCCTCTCCAACTAATCTCTGAATGAGTGTGCAGGATGTTCCAGGAGGAACTATTGAGCGTCCATGCACAAGATCGGCGACATAAGGCTCCGAAATATTGTTACATTTAGGAGAATATTGTTGCCATTGATGGAGAGAAAGGAAAAAGATAAGAAGACAAACATTCCGATGAAGGAATGATGGTGAAAGAATGTGGTTGAATGAAGTTAAAAAAAATTCGACCAGAGGAAAAATGTGCCAAAATTTGGTTGTTATGGTTTTTGATCGGGTTCTCAGGATAGATTCCAACAAAATGCACGCACATGCAGCACGTCTGAAGTTCAAAATTAACAAGATAAACGTGCAGTGTACATTTCTCCACGGTGTGATTGAAGAAAATGTGTTTGTTGAACAAACCAACCGGGTGTGCGAATGCCTTGGCGTGGATTGAACAACCGCTCACTACTTCTGAAAGAGTAAGACAAAGACCTTCGCTGGTGCAATGTGAAAGACCAGCCGGACCTAGAGATTTATGATCTTGTTGTTGTGAAGAGATTTCTCAGTGGCTAAAAAATCGACTTTGAAATCCACACCTGGTGGATATCCATTTTGGGAGTGCACTCAGATTCTTGGCAATGCACGAAGCAGTTGCAGGATACGGTTTTGAATTTCTAATCTCTCCTATACTTGTCGATATTTAAGTTGCTTTATAAATTATTATCATCTCGTACAGCAGTCTTGACTAGACACATTGATCTCGAATATCACTTCACACGTGATTGTTTCAATATGAAACTCGTCAATGTTGTCATGGTCCGCACCGGTTACCGACATGCTAACTGATTTTTCCAAAATTCGATAAATCATTTCTGATTAAAATTAATTTTGGTAAACGGCATCAAGGTAAAACATGAGTTAACCGACACCGGAAAATCGTTTTTGTAAATCTCTTTGTGTTTTTAAAATTATTGTAAGTTTGTTGATTTTAGGGGGAGTAATTCCAAAATTTGAAAATTCAAAAACATCGAAAAATTTCAAAACCCAAAAACATAGAAAAACAAAAATGAGTTTCCTGGCGAGTAAAAGAGAAAATGATAGTACATCAGTGGTCTGTTGAAACCTTTTTAAACTGAAATGCAAAATGAAAAATGTTAAGCAGCTCTATATAAGATGTATCGGTAGGCTCACAATCATCTTAAAGTGTGCAGGGTGATATAAACTTAAATTGACTGAAGACCAGGTGGGAACCACTCATTGGCATATGGTCTTAGTACCGAAATTTCGTTTGATAGATTGCCGAGGTTCTGAGATACGTGATCTTTATGTTGTTTATCATCTGGGTATCATGGTTGTTTCTTTTACCGAAACAAAACGGAGACGAAGTCTGGATCTTCCATGATATCATACATACGTGTACATATTGTATTCGACCTCAATAAGTGATCAACAATCACATGTCCCTCAAAACAAGTGATAATATATCACATTTATCCGGGAGTCAAGTTCGTCTCTTTGCTGTACGAAAGTACTGACCTGTTCACGGACTTGCTCTTGTGCCCTCATGCATCTGAAATTCAAGTTCCTCATCAATAAGTGATTCTATCACATAGGGCTTGTTTTCATCAAATAAGTGAGTTTCTCACATTTTCATATACGGTCAAACAGATGATAAATGGTATACTCACCAGTAAGATGAACTCTCGTGCATACCTTGATACGGGAATGTGTCGTGATGTGGATGAACACCGGTCGGTAAGTATAAATCATACCTTAACGTATCCCCTCGCCATGATTACATATGATAAGTTGAGCTTATGTGGATAACAATACCGATAATCGTTATAGGATATTTATCTATATGTTAACAAAAAGAACAACAAAAGCGTTTTAGAATGACCTTACTCTGATATGATTCTCTTACCCTCGAAACTCGCAAAAAGAATGTTTGTATATATTTACTTTTCTTAGTTTCTGCAACTCTGTATATATTTATTTACTGCTTTCAGTCTTTACGTTTGATATATTCAAAATACCAAAAAGATTTTAGGTGTGTTTTAATATAAACTTTATAAAAGCCAAAAAGATTTTATTTCTGCTTTAGTTTTGATTAACCGATGTTGGAACTCAAGTCTTCGTTGCCTGAAATCTGATTGAAAACCAAAACGACTGCATCTTCATAAACGGTCAGAGTTTGCAAGTTTTGAAAGTTAATAATCTAAATTAAAAAAAATCTGTTAACTTTTGAAACTAAATTGTCAGACGGTAGTTGAATGAGAATTGGTCTCATGTGTGTTATTTGTTTATTGTTAACTATATTCCAAGCAGTTGTTCTCATTACGTGTTTAGCTTTCTTGCATGTGCAGATGCTAAAGGCGAAGAGAACATGTTCGATGACAAGCTTCGGAATGAAGACACGACGTGAAGGCACTCAAATGATAAAGATGATCGAGTTGCCGCTGATCAATCATCAACACCACAAGGATCTCAAGCATTGAAGTCAAAAGATTCCCAAGCATAATCAAAGGGGGAGTTTGTTAACACACTACCTAAATGAAAAGGGAGTTTGTTGATACACTTTCTACTTACGACGCGTGAAGACTTTGAAGATCCTACGACAAGAATGAATGAACCATCAAGAGATGGAGAACGAGATTACGAACCTCGCGAGCAGCATCCAAGGGGGAGTTTGTTGATACATATCGTGTGGATACGGCTCGACTCGATTATGAAGTGAAGGCCGTAGTCAAGATAACCTCCTATCTTGACGCGGTATGCGATCTACTTTGTATTGTTCGATGTACATGTAACTGCGTGTGTGCAGTATACATGTTAGTATAGTTTGTATGTTTACTGTTTGTTATTTGTTTGTTGTTTGGATCATTGAAGGAGCCCAACAACATGACCAAGTCAAAGCCCAAATCAAAGGCCCAATACAAGTGACGAAAACACACTTGTTGGGCGAAATCACCTTAGTGGTGAAAACACTTTTGGTGAAATCCCCATGTTCACGAAAACACCTCATATGTGACGAAATCCACTGATTTCGTTGAGGTTTTGATTTCGTCGATGTGTTTTCGTCGGCCTCTTTGATTTTGTCATGTGCTTTGGTATATATACCCAGATAACAGACAGAACAGAGTAATGAAGTCTGAATAGATTTCTTTGAGCGAACGCTGTAAACACACACACAACCGAGAGTTTATAGGTTTATCTTGTAAACATTGCTTTGTAACGGTTTCATACGCGTTAATACAATGGAGTGTTAATCGTTGAATCTTTGTGTTTGTGTTCGTAACTTGGTTTAACTTACCCGTTTGGATTCCGCACTTTCGGGTTTGTCGGAAAACAGGGAATAGAGGTTACTCGATCCTCCGGGTGGACCTACAATTGGTATCAGGATCGAGTAACCTCTATTCCCTGTTTTCCGACAAACCCGAAAGTGCGGAATCCAAACGGGTAAGTTAAACCAAGTTCGAACACGTAAATGATAGACACGAGACTCAACGATTAACACTCCATTGTATTAATAGTTGAAACGGTTACAAAGCAATGTTTACAAGATAAACCTATAAACTCTCAGTTGTGTGTGTGTTTACAGTGTTCGCTCTCAAATCTATTCAGATTTGCCTAACTGTGTTATGTTCTGTGTCTGTGTATTTATACCAACATGACTAACGAAATCAGAAGCCCACGAAAATACTTAGACGAAATCAAGGATCTGGACGAAATCGGGTGATTTCGTCCTATTTGGTTTTCATCCTAAGTGTTTTCGTCCTTAGTGGTTTTCACCTAAAGTGTTTTCACCACAAGCACATGGACGAAATCCATATTAGATTGGGCTTTGGTCTTCATGTTGGGCTTGGGCTTCAGGGACTTCATCATGTAGGACTTTGTCTCCTGTTGGGCTCCAAACAAATAAACAATACACAATACATAAACATGATCAATATGCAAACTGCACACACGCAGTTTGCATTTACATCGAACGATACGAAGTCAATCGCATACCGAGTCAAGACAGGAGGATGTCTTGACTACGGCCTTCACTTCGTAGCCGAGTCGAACCGAGCCGAGCCGTATCCACATAATATGTATCAACATGGATGTCCCTATTAAACACCCAAATAGAAAGAAACAAAATTAAAGAATATCTCTCCATCTCCTAGCAGATTAGAAAAAGAAGTTACCCATCAAGAGTGGTCTTCAACTCCCACCCAGCCAGGCCTGCTGCTTCTTTCAGAGTATCTCTCCATCTCCCAGCAGCCTCTTCCTCCACATGTTTAGCAAAAGCTTCTCCAACTGGCCCACTTTGGTTGCGGACTTCGGTGAGTTCCACATCGTAGAAGATGGGGTAAGCAGTCTGCTCGGTAGTCTTTTGGCACTCCATAATCTTTACGAGTTCGTCCAAGCACCATGATGAAGACGCATAGCTCTTGGAGAAAACAATGATGTGAAATCTCGATTCTTCAATGGATCTAACAAGCTGATCACTGATCCTTTTCCCTTTCTCGATCCTTTCATCATCTTTATAAGTGTTAATGCCTTTCTGTTGAAGAGCATGATAGAGATGATCAATAAAGGTCTTGCGGGTGTCTTCACCCCTGAAACTCAAAAATACATCATACTTGAACCTCTTTTGAACTGATGAGGTTGAAGTAGAGGCCATTGAATGTATGCTTCAAGTCAAGGATGGAATGAAATGAAATGAAATGAAATCTGTATGTAACTGATAATCCACAGGAACCTAGACAACAGGTTGGAAAAACAGGTTGGGGACAAGATTTTTAATTTTAGGATAAAAAAATAAGAGGGTATACCTAACCCTTCTTGAAATTTGTTGAATACACGTGATGACCATTCACTATTGTAGTGATATTAATTTTTTTTTAATTTACTTCTTAATTAACTAATAACTTAGTTGCCTAGTAAGAGAGATGGCATCATCTTTTTCACAAGATATGTTCAAACGGCATCTATGATGCATGTACCGGTTAAACTCTACCTTACCATTGGATGCGGTGTGGTGTGGTGCAGATGGTCCAAAGGCGTCCCAGAACCTGGTTTACATTTTAGACCCACCAGAACCTTGGACCCCCACCGTATGTAGCTAACGGGCCGGTACATATATACACACAAGTATAATCGCCGGTGAGCTATCGGAACCTCAAGAACCATTTAACACATTAACCTTGTGATCGTTGAGTACAGATATCCCATTCTTGGTACCCTGAGATCTCTTGTTGCCTCCGATACCTTAAGTTCCAACGGTGGATGCACATGAACATTAGTGGATCTTGATTCTGCATAGAATGAGACTGTGAACCGACAGGCAAAATCACTGCAAGGAATCTCAAACTCAGGATCATTTGATTTATTCGTATATACAACTAAATTGCAGCCAAATTCATACACATTGGAGTATAAGACATAAACGCAAGTGACCAACCTGTTGCAACTTTAATGCATATAAATTGTATGTGTATATAGTATGAGGTGCAACTTCGACCAAAAAAATATAGACAAGGTCTCATAAGTCTAGACCTATATTTGCCCACCGAGAAATATTATGCAGGACATCAAAACTTTTGACACCGAGAGATATTACGTCCACATCCGCTCTGCTTAATTTTACCCTGTCAGATTTTTTATACATAAAAATACTAATTTTGGTTGAGGGACATTTTTTGTTACAGAATGAGAAAATATTTTAGAATTTATACAAGTATGAACCGTAACTTAAAGTTTTATAATTTTTTTCTCTTTTGTAAATTTCATCAAAACCCGACACTGAGACCTACATCTATTGCACTTGGTGACTGAACAAATCAAGTTCAAATTCTTGATTGGGAAGGAATCCTAATGTTTTTGTTCATTAATTTGTTCAAAGTACGCCCTATCATGTTTCTTGAATCAGTTAGAAAGATCTATGGGGTTACGTTTAGTCTCTATTCCTAATAATTTGTTCTTTACCTCTTGTCACCTCTTGTCAATAATTTGATGAGCCTTAGCTCAAGTAGAGATATAACATATTTATTAAAATATTAAGTACTTCCATCATCAACCACACACGATCGCCTTTTGGGATGCTGAAAATCATAAAAATTCAACTAAAAGAGTAATATAACATAATAAAAAACCAAACAATATAACATTTTCTATGGGTTTACGTAACAACTTTTAACTCAGATCTCAATAATAATTAAAAGGTAATTGCTTTACACGAAAACTATGAGTACACATGTAGACAAACTTAGGATACTGATGAAACCAAACAAATAAATTATTGTCAGAAGGGAAAAAAGATACTAACGACTTTCAATATCTTGTTTGTGTACCTTTTATTATCGAAAACCAAATTCTCCTAACCAGGGATATTCCCGGGTGATAGCCTAGTTGATATTATAAATAAACTTCACGTGGTGTGCTACCAACACATGCGTATCTCTTGTTGTGATAATGATTTTACTTCCTGGCGTAAACCAGTTAGGCCCTCCTGCTAACGCCTCAAGCTGCTCGATATCATCCACATCATCCAGAACAACAAGTACCTTTCTACTAGGCAGAATCTTTTTCATCAAGTTTTTCCCATCCGAAACACTTTTTACATAAATGTTTTCATCATATAACACATCTGAGAGGACCTGCTCTTGCAATTCTTTCAAACCAAATTTTTTTGAAGCTTCACTCACATTCTCAATAAAGCTTTTACAGTCAAAATAAGTGGATATATGAACAAAAACAGCTCTCGCCAAAGTCGTCTTTCCACCACCTCCCATCCCCCAGATCCCTATCATCCGAACATCATCAGAATCAATTTCTAATAATGAAACCACATCCTTTACCCGGCTCTCGATGCCTACTAAATTCTCATCAAATCCCAAATTGAAGAAATGTAAGTCTCGTGAGATCACTTGAAATATTTTTTGGATGACTTTAGCTTCATCCCTGTGTGTTAAAGAAGTTCAACTAAATTAGATTACTCTAAAATCCCACATGAACAACTAATTTTAAAAAATAAAGATTAAAAAGAAACAAAAATAAAGAATGAGATAAAGAATTACCCATCAACAGTGTTCTTCAACTCCCACCCAGCCAGATCTGTTGCTTCTTTCAGAGCATTTCTCCATATACGAGCACCCTCTTTCTCTACGTGTTTTTTAAAGGCTTCACCAACTGCCCCATTTTGGTGGCGGACTTCGACTTCGGTGGGTTCCACATCATAGAAGACTGGGTAAGCAGTCTGCTCGGTTGTCTTCTGGCACTCCATAATCTTTACCAGCTCGTCTAAGCACCACGATGAAGATGCATAGTTCTTGGAGAAAACAATTATGTGAAACCTCGAGTCTTCAATGGATCTCATGAGCTGATGTTTTATATTTTCTCCTTTCTGGATTCTTTCATCATATTTGTAAGATGTAACACCTTTCTGGTCAAGAGCATGAAAGAGATGATCAACAAAGGTCTTACGGGTGTCTTCAACCCTGAAACTCAAAAAGACATCATACTTGAAGCTCTTTTGAACTGATGAAACTGAAGTAGAGGCCATTGAATGTATGCTTCAAGTCAAGGATGGAATGAAATGAAATGAAATCTGCATGTGAACTGATAATCCACAGCAAGTTGGGGACACGAATCTTAATTTTAGGATAATAAAATAAAAGGGTATACCTAACCCTTCTTGAATACACGTGATGACCATTCACTATTGTAGTTATACTAAGATCTTTTTTAATTTACTAATAACTTTTTACATAGTTATGTGCGTTAAAGACGTGTATTTATATGGATATTAAATAAACCGTAAAAAGTAGGCCTTCTATATAATTGAATTCAACTTATATATACATGAAATAACCTTAGGCGTCATTTCTTAACTTCCAACATGAATAAAAAGGAACTAATTAAAGTGTCTGTACTTGCTATATTAATTATAATAATGATGATTAACTTAATTAGTTATTTTACTGAAAGTGAATTCAACTACAATTAACTGAGACAGTTTTTTAATGGGCTTAAATTATAGAGCAGTACTAACCTGGTGGCCCAAGGAAGGCATTGGTCAGGAGCCCATGTCCAGATGGATGAAATGAAGAGGTTGAGCAGGTTTCGAAATTTTTTCGAACTGACCTCTCTATACTTAGTTGCCTAGTAAGAGAGATGTCATCATCTTTTTCACAAGATATGTTCAAACGACATCTATGATGCGTGTATCGGTTAAACTCTAACTTACCATTGGATGCGGTGTGGTGTGGTGCAGATGGTCCAAAGGCGGCCCAGAACCTTTCGTGGTTTACATTTTAGACCCGCCATAACCTTGGACCCCAACCGTATGTAGCTAACGGGTCGGTACATATATACACACAAGTATAATCGCCAGTGAGCTATCAGAACCTCTAGAACCGTTTAACACATTAACCTTGTGATCGTCGAGTACAGATATCCCATTCTTGGTACCCTGAGATCTCTTGTTTTCCTGCTGATTCATCATATTCAGTCATTTTTGTTGCCTCCAATACCTAACGGTGGATGCACATGAACATTAGTGGATCTTGATTCTGCATAGAGTGAGACTGTGAACAAAGACAGGCAAAATCACTGCAAGGAATCTCAAACTCAGGATCATTTAATTTATCCGTATGTACAACTAAATTGCAGCCAAATTCATACACATATTTGGAGTATAAGACATAAACACAAGTGACCAACCTGTTGCAACTTTAATGCATATAAATTGTATGTATATAGTATGAGGTGCAACTTCGACCAAAAGAATATAGACAAGGTCTCATAAGTCTAGACCTATATTTGCATATCCTCGAAAGAGAAGCCGTTCTTACGCCCACCGAGAAATATTATGCAGGACATCAAAACTTTTGACACCGAGAGATATTACGTCCACATCCTCTCTGCTTAATTTTACCCTGTCAGATTTTTTATATATAAAAATACTAATTTTGGTTGAGGGACATTTTTTGTTACAGAATGAGAAAATATTTTAGAATTTATACAAGTATTTACCGTAACTTAAAGTTTATAATTTTTCTCTTTTGAAAATTTCATCAAAACCCGACACTGAGACCTACATCTATTGCACTTGGTGACTGAACCAATCAAGTTTAAATTCATCTAAAAGTTAGGTGTTCTAAGTCAGAGATTGAGGTAAAGTGCCATCTATAATTCTATTTAATAACTAGAAGACATAAAAGAAAGAACAAGATCGGGTCCGGATAGCACAATGTAAAATAGCAATAACTTAACCTATCACTATGTACTAGCAAACAGAGAATTCAAAAAAAAAAAAAAAATTGTGCAGAAAAAATGACCTGGAACAATATTAAGAGGTCCCTTGCCATTGATCAAAACTCCATCTGGCATACCATGCTACTATCCAGCACCAAGAGAAGCTGAAAGTGATTTGTGACAGAAGAGATGAAAACAATACATTACAAGTACAACTAAACTGGATTTCCCACTTCCTGCATATTGGTGTTATGTGGCATATATATTTATCTACAAATTGACAGCAAAAGCTCAAATGGCATCTTTATTTAATACACAACCATCTTCAGAAACAGAAAACTAACTACAATGTTAACATTCTCTTCAACAAGTGGATTAGATGCCACAGCAGTAAGTTAGTACATATATGTCATGAGATACAACTTGACGAATAATCTGTAGCTGCTAAGAAATTTGATTACAGTACTTACTATAACATCAAATAGATAGGATACCTCAAACACATCAATAGCACGTGAAACGTAAGTCAACATAGCAATTTATCAAGTCAAATACAAGAATAAGCTCGTATGGCATTTTATCGAACAGTTGGAGTGCACAATAGACTGTTCACATATTTCCATTACCAAATGAAGCAAGAACCCCAAAATTGAAAACAGCAAATGAAGCACGTATGCCAAACATACTCAGATCAAGGTGGTAATTGGTTAACTTTGTTCATAAATCAAGTTAATCAGCAGCCTATGCAGTCTTCACTCACCTAATGGTTACCAATCTGATCTCCAAAAGCTGGACAACAACAGAAATTAAAGAACTTTAGATATTATTCCAACTTGTTATATAAGAACTTTAGATGATTATACCCGGGGGGGGGGGGGGGGGGGGGGGGGGGGGGGTTGTCCAAATAAAATAAAAACTATTGTAACATACAAAATAAATATTAGATTAAGATTGATATTTGAATAAAAGATATTAAAATTCTGATTTTAAATAAAAGAAATTAAGGAGCACCAAACTTCATAGGGTCTTGGGTTTTCTGCCATGAGATGATTGTGTTTGGGGGATGAGAGGGGTATTTGTTAAGTTTGAGATCTAATTTTAGAATAAGTGGGCAAGTGAGGTTGGTGGTTATGGAGAGCCTCATCTCCAAAGGGATGGGCCGCCACGTCACCGTCACGTAGGAAGGGCTTGAAGGGGATGAACCTACGGGGTGGGGGATGAGCCCCTTTATGTATATATATGTATGTATGCATAGGTATATGTGAGAGAAGGAAGGCCCGTCAACTTCGTCGAGTGGGAGCCGATTTTCACATGCCGGGCCGAGGGGGGCGGTGTGGGGGACTGGCGCCGGGCCAGGCCGGGCCTAAGCCGGCCCCCATACCATCTGGTCTGATAACATTTAATTGGGCCAAGGCGGACGTTATATGAGTAGTTGTGAAATGATTTGGGCTGGACTTTTAAACAACTATGAGGACCAGTGACGGTTCCTTTTATTTGGGCTGAGCTTGATTTGTACTTGGGCCGCATATAAATTGTCATATTGGTTCATTCAATTTGTGAAGTTTATTTGAGCTACGCGTTGATGTTCTTTAAAAAAATGAGTGCCAAATACGAGTTGCTTCATAAACGAACACATTACCGAACTTTCACGAACATAAACGAACGTATATCACCTCTATTTATGTTTGTTTGTTTAACTTACCAAAAGAAGTTTTTTGCTCGTGCTTGTTCATTTATTAAAGGAACAAAGATAAACGAACTTCATGCCAAACAAACTATTCACTGAACGTTCGATTGTTTGCACCCCTAAAAACACCCAAAAAGTGACTGTAGCGAGAAACTTGTGTTTTAATATAAAATTATTATTATTATTATAATTGTTATTGTTATTATATATCATTACAATTTGAAGTGGCAAACATAGTGTATACTTGAGTTTATTGCATTCCTCCTCTATACTTTTAAGTCTTTTATATTTGCCCCAAAAGTTTCTTGACTTTTAATTAGTTAAATATTAAATATCAAATAGTTTTAGTATTTTTTAAAAGATTATATTAGTTCATTAAATAAGTGGTATTTATCACTTTTAAAACTATATATACGATCCACTGGAATAATCAATCGCGTCGGTATAAAGTCGAGTTTGTACGTTTTACGTAGGTTTGTGTCTGTCTTTCACTGCACTTTACGTCACCTAGCTGCATAAATTCGTATCTTTGCTTTGCGATTTTTACCTGTTTTGATCGATGTTTGCTTGCTACTTAGCGCGGGAGGGGGGTTAACCAAATGAATTCCCGCCGCGTAGCGCGGGGTGTTTTTGCTAGTTATTATTATTATTATAAAAATACACTGTAACACAGCTCTTAAAAATGATTTTCATAGTTATTTTAGATGTCACACCCCGACCACGTAGAACAACAATACGTGGCGGAAAACGTCGAGGAGTGTTGTAACAGAATCATTGTTTCATAACACATGGAAATTTAAATATTGTTTTATTGATTAAAGTAGTTACAATGTCATGACAATCAAAGAAACATAACATAAATAACTAGTCTTGCATCTTTTATTGTCGCTAAGGCCCAAGTCCGCCTAAGTGTATCTTGATAAATCCTATGCATCATATCCTGAAACACATGTGAAAATAGGTACGTCAGCATAAAAATGCCTATGAGATACATAGGTTTATGAAAATAAGATTCATGACTTTTTGTTTAAGAAAATGTTTAGTCATGAACCTTGTAATTTGATTTGTCTTGTAAATCATTTGAAAAATGATAAGATCAGATGATATGTATAAATAAGATAATAATGTATGGCTAAATGAATAACCATATAAAAATGAGTTTGTATAATTTAAGTTGTTTGTAAAACAATGTATTGTGAAAAATAGGTTATTTGTATAAAATGTTATATGTCTCAATTTGAAATGGTTCATATAACGCTACGATATGTAATACCATACAATCACTTATATATAGGAAGTACCAGCGGCGTATCCACCATGCTTGTATCATATTACACACGCCTCGTTACTCGATTCACTTACCCAAACAAACCACCAATGTAAGATGTCTATGTTTAAACCAATTGCCAAACGTATTGAATAATATGTCAAAATGTCTATGTCAATATGTAAATCATGTAATGTGTAACCAATGTCAATAATGTTTATGTGTCAAATGTAAATCATGTAATGTGTAACCAAAATGATATGTATGGCTAGTGAAATATATCAACTAAACCATATGCACAAAAACAAAGTATTGAAGTAAAACACGGTTTAAATCAAAGCTATGTTTTGTGGAAATGCATGCTATACTGATACAAATATCTATGCGGTATTGTGAGAATGCATACATCCAAGCCTTGAGACTGTGGCGATAAACCCTTAAATAAATTAAAGGTTTATCTTGTTGTAACTGTATATCGAATTCGGTCATTCCTTTCATCCCCACCTACCCGGGATGTCCGGAACGGGAGTTGTCAATTCCTATGGTACCACTACCTACTAACGAACGGCGTGATCGGTGTTAATGAATGTATTGTTCCATTTATACAAACCAAATATCATATCAAAATGTAAGCATGTGATGAAAACAAATGTACTAAGTATGCAATAGATGAACATACATAGCATGTGATGTGATGTGATGTGAAACGATGTACTAAGTATGAACTAAAAGGACATACGTAGCATGAAATGTAATTAAATCATGTACTATAAATGTACTAATGAACATAGCATGTATATGATGTGAAAGCATGAAAGTAACAAGTAGGCACATGTGTTTCACCCCAAAACAGTTTGAAAACGGTAAAAGAGGGGTCTATGTACTCACTTTAGATTGCTCAGAAGTCCTAAGATAACCACCAAGAAATGCTAGAGATCACGGATATCAAACGGCACCTAATATAGGTAACTACATTAATAAACCGGACCTAAATCGGAAGATCGGATAGAATGAGGGTTCGTAAACCAAATGAGTATGGGAACTCGTGTAATATGGTTTAACAACGCCTACATACTAAATGAATCCTAACATAAGTGCTTATGACCCATTACGACCCGTTTAGGTAGCTTAAGCTACTTTAACGCGTTGCTCGCGTGAAACGCGTTCGGACCGCCTAACTAGTCCTATGACAAGTAACATATGCCTTAACATGTCTAATATTGTTGTCAAAAGTTATGTTACATATGTTTAAAATGAATTTTGGCATCAAAGGGGTATTTTGGTAATTTACCTAAGGCATATAAACTACCTGTCATACAACTACTTAAACGAAGCGACCATAAGGTATAACCTCGTAAGGTTTTTCCCTATAAACTATGGTCACCTAAAGTGCTTGGTCGGATCCTAATGATCGACCAAACGGGTCGGGTTCGAAAGTATAAGCGATTGTTTAGATCGCTTACCTTACGACCCTAAATAAACACTAAACTAAAAGTGACGAGCTAAGCATGTTAAAACATGCTTAACTAAGTTTAGAAAACAGGTTTGGTATCAAAACAAATGGTCTTGATACCCACAAGTAGTTTGGTTACAAAATACGCAAGAATACGTATTCTGACCGAAACTACTGCTCGTATAATACTTCATCCACCACCCACCACCATCACAACACCATCATCCACCACCATCATCCATTGTCCATCGTAGAGTGTGTGAGTCGTCTCGGGATCCAAGATTGATCGTAAGAGTTCTTGACAATCAAGGCCATGTTTGCCTAAGTCTCTTACATCACTTGGTGAAGACAAAGTGTCTAGTATAATACTTTTTATTTCTAATCTTTTGCACTTTTTATTTGGTTTTGTATTAATGACTTTAATAACTAGTTACTTATGTTGTAGGTGATCTTTCCTTATCGTTTGTCCGTGGTGTCTTGGCATTATTTTACTGTCTATATAAAATAAAGGATTTTCACCATTCATATCTCCACGGTCTATATGGAGATATGTTGGCTACCTGGTCGGGGGTTAAGGGAACGGTTTGGTAAAGGTCTTGCCATTGTTCAGCGTTTAGAGGTCCTGCAATGGACCTGGGTCAAATTTAGTAGGACCTCCTTCAATACTTCACGGTATTGGATGGCGGGGGTCCAAACTCTTTGATCCCCTCATAAGTTAACTACTATTAATACTATAACCCGGCTATTTAGGACTGTATCCCTGCTGACTCAGACTACTTAGCCGAGGGTAACGTCACCGCCAAAAGCGGGGCCTACCACAATACTGCATTAATAACTTAATTCATTATCTTCCAATAATCCACCCTTTTAGGATTGTATCCCTGCTGACTCAAACTACTGGGGTGAGGGTAACGTCACCTTCAAAAGAGGGGCCTACTACAATAACTAAGATAATCTCTTAATTATGTGCAAAAGTGCGGAAATAATCAAAGGTTATACTAGATACGAGTCGGAACCAAGTGATTCATCTTGTCTATCTGTTTTTCTTTTATTTTTATTTTCAGCATTTTAGTTAGTTTTTAATTTTCTTAGTTTAAAACATTTTTCTAAACTTTTATTTTGGTTAGACGTTGAGGATAAACCGGTACTAAAAGCTCTTGTGTCCTTGGACGACCTCGGTATCTTACCAACGCTATACTACACTCAACGATGGGTGCACTTGCCCATATGTGTGTTTAGTGTTAGTGAAATATCGTGTTTTATAAATTTAAAACTTGGCTAAAATAAGTGTTAAAAAGGGCTTAAAATATACACCTAAAATAAGTAACACTTCGCACGCATCAGAACACTTACGAAGGGTCCCCGAATGCTAATCTAGATCAAAATAGCTCAGGTATGAAACAAAGGTTTCAACTTAGAGCACAAATGATCAGATTCTAGTGAGAAATGAAGTTGGGGTATGTGGGTATTTATAGTAAATGGACAACCGTTAGGATCATTTCTTGGAAAAGGGGGCACGATCTAAGCCGTACACTTGTTGGAAAGTTGTGGTAACTCATTTGCCATCCACCATAAGAGTTTGACACTTGGCAATTGGCCTTTGGAGAGTGTTAAGGGCTGTTAAAAGCTGAAAAAAAAAACGTTTTGCTGCATCTGGCCCCTGTTTACGGACCTAGTTTGGCAGATTTACAGTTTCAGTCCCTGTAACCTCAAAACTTGGTTTTCGATGCGGTTTTTTTTTGACACGTTTAAGCCCCGTTAACCCCATTTAAAAGCTCTAAAATGAAGTTAAAGTATAGGGAACTTAAAATGTGTTCAAAAATATCTCAGGTGTCGGTTCGTTTAGCCGTACGGTTACGTTGTTCGGTTAATTACGACGGAATGCGCATAAGCGCGAAAAATGATCCAAATGGCGTGACGAATGGATTTTTCTTATGCCAAACACTAAAATAAAATATTTTAGTGCTTACATAAATTTTTGGATGTCCGGATGTATTCAGAACGTAAGTTATGCGCGGAAATGCAAACTTGTGCACTTTTTGACGCTTTTTGTCCCTGAATGACCCCAAAAGTTTATTTTAGCATACCGAACCCCTCAAAGCCTATTTCTAAGTTATGTAAAGGATATTTATGGTATGTTTAACTTATGGTCATGTTCCGGAATGTCTGTTACAGTTCAAATTGGCATACTTTCGCACTTTGTCAAGTTTAGTCCCTGTAAGCGAATTAACTTGTTTTTGCCATACCAAAGCCTTCAAAACTTATTTCTAAGTTATGTAAAGGTTATTTAAGGTATGTTAAGCCTATGTCACTATTCCAGAGTGTTTGTTGCATTAAATTGGTTATATTTATGCATTGGTGCACGTATAACCTTCCAGAAAGCGATTTAGAGTTTGGAATTGAACAAAAATTGATATGTGCAAATGATACACATATTTTTACAAATCCCAAGTATGAAATATAATATTTCATTGGTTCGGTATTTGTTTGATGGCCGTGGAGGCACAGGTTTTACAGTCTCCCCTACTTTAGGAAATTTCGTCCCGAAATTTATTTAGAGGAAACTTGTGAGAGTTTAAAACATGAAGTTGAAAAGATCGAACAATATTGGTTAGGGTTCTGAACTTCTAGTAACCTTAATAACATTATGCTTGCAATGTAAGAGGGACACTTATATACAAGTATATGAAGCGTCATTGGTGCGTCCACCGTACCTCCATTACACCGTTCTCATTTTGTTATTGTTGTCGCTATCGGTTCTTACACATAATAAATCTTACTGGGTTTCTGTGCACTAAATTTCATAATTATGTACGCGTCCATAATTAGACAATTCCTTGCACAGTTCACACAATCTATTTTATAATGTGTAGGGTAAAACCAAATGAACAATCATGTGATGAGTGTGACTAGACCGCCATAGAGTCCTTTTAATTAAATCAATAAATGATCTAAATAGACTATCAAGGAGTCTGTTCAGCTATATCACTAGATGTCGTCCTTTAACCAAATTGTGAATCAATCTTTTTGACTAGACCACTAAAGGGTCTCTTATGAATCAAGGAGTGGTACTATATAATCCAAGGGTCTTAACTATTACATAGAAGCCCATTAAGGATTTAAGGTAGTACCTTTTTGAATATCCTACTACGAATCCCTCATATGAAGATATGAAAGATTCTACGAGGATTTGGATAACGAATATCCAGAGTATCCAAACACAAAAATGCATAAAAGAAAACATAAGATGAATAAACACATAGTCGTATAACCACAAAGATTGTTTATTTGTTAATTTGTTTTGTTGATAGAGCACATGTATTTAAAGTACAATAGGAATCCATCTCGTTGATTTCATTTGGCACTTTAAACATTTACAAGAATCTATCTATAAAGATAGAAAGATTTTTAAAAGAGAAATTCGATTTCGATTATAAGGAACCGAAATGTCCGAATTCAGGTACATAAGGAATCCAATTAAGGACCCTGATTTGAATGATGATCATCCACAAGGGTCTAAATGTGAAGATAAAAAGATCCCATGTGGATTTTAGAAGTTGAAGATGTTTTGAAACCTTGCACTGGACGTGCTTATGTCAAAACATGAAGTAAAAATGCTTACGAAGTTGAGATGCTAGATATGCCAAGGCAACATATGAAGCAGAATTTGAAGGTTAAGTAAATGTATGAGGAAAATATATTTGGAAAACTATGCATGGGGTTCTAAAAATGTTTTTGAAACCTTATATATAATAATTTTGAAATCATAAAGTAGGTTTTTAGATAAGTATATTTATAAAAATGTTTTAAAATCATGCGAAATGAATTTTTGAAATTATGTATAAGGTTTTTGGAAAACATGAATGATGCTTTTGAAATCATGCACTTGATAAGAAAATATACTGTGTTAATATTGTTTTCAGACTATATGAAATATTCTGAAATTATGAAAATTGTTTTTTTTTTTTTTTTGAAAACCTAACCAATGTTTTTGAAATAACATAGACAATGCATTTGAAAAAAAATTGTTTTCAAACTATATGAAATGTTTTGAGATCATGAAGATTGTTTTTGAAATACTTGTACTGTGTATGATGAGAAAATCAAAACGTAATGGGTATGAGATTTGAAACTACCCTTAGTTATCTAACCAAGGATTTAATGGCACAGATGTGTAAAAAGCACGATTACTCATAATTTCACTTTATTTCATGTACTTCGTTTCTTAGAATGAAACGAGTACTTAAAATTTTTGGGGGAATCATGAGTGATCATTTGAGAGGGAGAATCACAAGATTAGTTTGTAAGGAACATAGTTCCTTGATGTAGGTATCATAGGAAAAGTCATATACACATGTAACTACACTCGTATATCAGAACTGTGAACAACAATTTATTTATAATCAAACAGATTGTTTCACATTACAAGAAATAGAAGAAACAAAAGCATAAGACAACAACATCTTCTAATCAGCCAACTGCTCATCCGTGGGTTGGATTTGCATTAGCAAGCTTTGGGCATTTGTTCCTGAAATGGCTCGTATCGCCACAGTGGTAGCACGATCCAGGCGGAAAGCGAGCTTGAGTAGGGTTGACTTGGGGTTGATTTGGACCACTTTGGTTTCGGGTAAATCGACAAGCATTTGCCAGGTGACCGAGTCGCCCACATGATGCACACAGACGACACTGTAGGTGAGCTAAGTGGTGTGCATTACATTTGTCGCATATTGGGGTTGTTCCCTTGTATTGCTTCTTAACAGGTTGTGTTGCCACCCGGATGGGTCCTGCTTGATTTGGTACTGCTGCAGTTGGACAAACCCTTGCCGTAAGACCTATAAGTCCACAAGTTTGGCAATTGCGGCACTTCACACTAGCCTGATGATGAAGGCTACATTGGTTGCACAAGGGTGCAGTTCCATTGTATGGCTTCCTAGCAGGGGGTTGAGCTGGTTGGTTGGGGATGGCTCGACCATTGTGAGCGGCCACGGCGAAGTCCTGAGAAGCCTTTCGCTTCTTTGACTTCTTAGGGGATCCAGCCTGTTCATCCATGGTC
This sequence comes from Helianthus tuberosus, assembly GCA_030545235.1. Taxonomy (NCBI): domain Eukaryota; kingdom Viridiplantae; phylum Streptophyta; class Magnoliopsida; order Asterales; family Asteraceae; genus Helianthus; species Helianthus tuberosus. Next base: position 15,910,052 of record CM060402.1, on the reverse strand, counting down.
TTTGATTCCTTGATTGGTTTCTTGGCTGGTGGTGCTGTCATTTGGCTAGGTCTTGCCTGTTTTGGTGCCACTGCTGCGGGTTTCCTTGAAGCCTTACGTTTCTTTGGTTTAGGTGAAGGCTTGGCTTCTGCTTCATTTGGTGGCTCCTGAGTGGCTCCATTTTTTAGACGAGACATGGCAATGCCTAGATCCACAGACTTCAGTATCACTTCGCCTATTTGTTGGGCAAATTTGGCTGTTTGCTCGGACATTTGACCGGTGCTGAGAGGAAGAGACATTCTAGAAGAAAATGAAAGACATAGGAAGAAACAAGTGAAACGTCATCGGGTAAATAATGCAGAATGGTAATGCATAAGAATTTGCGATCATTTGTTTGTTATCTAAGGCAAACAAATGAGACAATGACAAATCAAAGTAAATGGGTCAAAAATAATGTATCGCGAAGACATGCTCGCCTATAAGTGAACACTCATCCCAAGAATTCCCAGGTAAGCACAACTGGTCTCGCGTCTGATGAGATGTATACGAAGTGCTTGCCTAGACAGAAAACCCAAAATACAGGCATTCACCCTTCCAGTTTGCACGTGTTCACATTATTTAAAACCCAAAACCTTGACGAGGTTTTGAAAACTCAAAGGGGTTCAAAACCTTACAATAGAGGGTTCAAAACCAAGTAATCAATCATCCTAGAACAGATGATTAGTTTTCAAAGCGGTTTTGAAATTTATGTTCTTGTTGTGGTTGTCGCCTAAGGATAGGTGACAGTATTGTTTTATGACTAAACGCAAGTAAACTCGCGTTAGGGTCCTAGGAAGGTTATAGACTAGGTCAAAGTATTACTAATAACCTAATTCCCTATAACCATGAGCTCTGATACCAACTTTTCTAGTCACACCCCGACCACGTAGAACAACAATACGTGGCGGAAAACGTCGGGGAGTGTTGTAACAGAATCATTGTTTCATAACACATGGAAATTTAAATATTGTTTTATTGATTAAAGTAGTTACAATGTCATGACAATCAAAGAAACATAACATAAATAACTAGTCTTGCATCTTTTATTGTCGCTAAGGCCCAAGTCCGCCTAAGTGTATCTTGATAAATCCTATGCATCATATCCTGAAACACATGTGAAAATAGGTACGTCAGCATAAAAATGCCTATGAGATACATAGGTTTATGAAAATAAGATTCATGACTTATTGTTTAAGAAAATGTTTAGTCATGAACCTTGTAATTTGATTTGTCTTGTAAATCATTTGAAAAATGATAAGATCAGATGATATGTATAAATAAGAGAATAATGTATGGTTAAATGAATAACCATATAAAAATGAGTTTGTATAATTTAAGTTGTTTGTAAAACAATGTATTGTGAAAAATAGGTTATTTGTATAAAATGTTATATGTCTCAATTTGAAATGGTTCATATAACGCTACGATATGTAATACCATACAATCACTTATATATAGGAAGTACCAGCGGCGTATCCACCATGCTTGTATCATATTACACACGCCTCGTTACTCGATTCACTTACCCAAACAAACCACCAATGTAAGATGTCTATGTTTAAACCAATTGCCAAACGTATTGAATAATATGTCAAAATGTCTATGTCAATATGTAAATCATGTAATGTGTTATGTGTAACCAATGTCAATAATGTTTATGTGTCAAATGTAAATCATGTAATGTGTAACCAAAATGATATGTATGGCTAGTGAAATATATCAACTAAACCATATGCACAAAAACAAAGTATTGAAGTAAAACACGGTTTAAATCAAAGCTATGTTTTGTGGAAATGCATGCTATACTGATACAAATATCTATGCGGTATTGTGAGAATGCATACATCCAAGCCTTGAGACTGTGGCGATAAACCCTTAAATAAATTAACGGTTTATCTTGTTGTAACTGTATATCGAATTCGGTCATTCCTTTCATCCCCACCTACCCGGGATGTCCGGAACGGGAGTTGTCAATTCCTATGGTACAACTACCTACTAACGAACGGCGTGATCGGTGTTAATGAATGTATTGTTCCATTTATACAAACCAAATATCATATCAAAATGTAAGCATGTGATGAAAACAAATGTACTAAGTATGCAATAGATGAACATACATAGCATGTGATGTGATGTGATGTGAAACGATGTACTAAGTATGAACTAAAAGGACATACGTAGCATGAAATGTAATTAAATCATGTACTATAAATGTACTAATGAACATAGCATGTATATGATGTGAAAGCATGAAAGTAACAAGTAGGCACATGTGTTTCACCCCAAAACAGTTTGAAAACGGTAAAAGAGGGGTCTATGTACTCACTTTAGATTGCTCAGAAGTCCTAAGATAACCACCAAGCAATGCTAGAGATCACGGATATCAAACGGCACCTAATATAGGTAACTACATTAATAAACCGGACCTAAATCGGAAGATCGGATAGAATGAGGGTTCGTAAACCAAATGAGTATGGGAACTCGTGTAATATGGTTTAACAACGCCTACATACTAAATGAATCCTAACATAAGTGCTTATGACCCATTACGACCCGTTTAGGTAGCTTAAGCTACTTTAACGCGTTGCTCGCGTGAAACGCGTTCGGACCGCCTAACTAGTCCTATGACAAGTAACATATGCCTTAACATGTCTAATATTGTTGTCAAAAGTTATGTTACATATGTTTAAAATGAATTTTGGCATCAAAGGGGTATTTTGGTAATTTACCTAAGGCATATAAACTACCTGTCATACAACTACTTAAACGAAGCGACCATAAGGTATAACCTCGTAAGGTTTTTCCCTATAAACTATGGTCACCTAAAGTGCTTGGTCGGATCCTAATGATCGACCAAACGGGTCGGGTTCGAAAGTATAAGCGATTGTTTAGATCGCTTACCTTACGACCCTAAATAAACACTAAACTAAAAGTGACGAGCTAAGCATGTTAAAACATGCTTAACTAAGTTTAGAAAACAGGTTTGGTATCAAAACAAATGGTCTTGATACCCACAAGTAGTTTGGTTACAAAATACGCAAGAATACGTATTCTGACCGAAACTACTGCTCGTATAATACTTCATCCACCACCCACCACCATCACAACACCATCATCCACCACCATCATCCATTGTCCATCGTAGAGTGTGTGAGTCGTCTCGGGATCCAAGATTGATCGTAAGAGTTCTTGACAATCAAGGCCATGTTTGCCTAAGTCTCTTACATCACTTGGTGAAGACAAAGTGTCTAGTATAATACTTTTTATTTCTAATCTTTTGCACTTTTTATTTGGTTTTGTATTAATGACTTTAATAACTAGTTACTTATGTTGTAGGTGATCTTTCCTTATCGTTTGTCCGTGGTGTCTTGGCATTATTTTACTGTCTATATAAAATAAAGGATTTTCACCATTCATATCTCCACGGTCTATATGGAGATATGTTGGCTACCTGGTCGGGGGTTAAGGGAACGGTTTGGTAAAGGTCTTGCCATTGTTCAGCGTTTAGAGGTCCTGCAATGGACCTGGGTCAAATTTAGTAGGACCTCCTTCAATACTTCACGGTATTGGATGGCGGGGGTCCAAACTCTTTGATCCCCTCATAAGTTAACTACTATTAATACTATAACCCGGCTATTTAGGACTGTATCCCTGCTGACTCAGACTACTTAGCCGAGGGTAACGTCACCACCAAAAGCGGGGCCTACCACAATACTGCATTAATAACTTAATTCATTATCTTCCAATAATCCACCCTTTTAGGATTGTATCCCTGCTGACTCAAACTACTGGGGTGAGGGTAACGTCACCTTCAAAAGAGGGGCCTACTACAATAACTAAGATAATCTCTTAATTATGTGCAAAAGTGCGGAAATAATCAAAGGTTATACTAGATACGAGTCGGAACCAAGTGATTCATCTTGTCTATCTGTTTTTCTTTTATTTTTATTTTCAGCATTTTAGTTAGTTTTTAATTTTCTTAGTTTAAAACATTTTTCTAAACTTTTATTTTGGTTAGACGTTGAGGATAAACCGGTACTAAAAGCTCTTGTGTCCTTGGACGACCTCGGTATCTTACCAACGCTATACTACACTCAACGATGGGTGCACTTGCCCATATGTGTGTTTAGTGTTAGTGAAATATCGTGTTTTATAAATTTAAAACTTGGCTAAAATAAGTGTTAAAAAGGGCTTAAAATATACACCTAAAATAAGTAACACTTCGCACGCATCAGAACACTTACGAAGGGTCCCCGAATGCTAATCTAGATCAAAATAGCTCAGGTATGAAACAAAGGTTTCAACTTAGAGCACAAATGATCAGATTCTAGTGAGAAATGAAGTTGGGGTATGTGGGTATTTATAGTAAATGGACAACCGTTAGGATCATTTCTTGGAAAAGGGGGCACGATCTAAGCCGTACACTTGTTGGAAAGTTGTGGTAACTCATTTGCCATCCACCATAAGAGTTTGACACTTGGCAATTGGCCTTTGGAGAGTGTTAAGGGCTGTTAAAAGCTGAAAAAAAAAACGTTTTGCTGCATCTGGCCCCTGTTTACGGACCTAGTTTGGCAGATTTACAGTTTCAGTCCCTGTAACCTCAAAACTTGGTTTTCGATGCGGTTTTTTTTTTGACACGTTTAAGCCCCGTTAACCCCATTTAAAAGCTCTAAAATGAAGTTAAAGTATAGGGAACTTAAAATGTGTTCAAAAATATCTCAGGTGTCGGTTCGTTTAGCCGTACGGTTACGTTGTTCGGTTAATTACGACGGAATGCGCATAAGCGCGAAAAATGATCCAAATGGCGTGACGAATGGATTTTTCTTATGCCAAACACTAAAATAAAATATTTTAGTGCTTACATAAATTTTTGGATGTCCGGATGTATTCAGAACGTAAGTTATGCGCGGAAATGCAAACTTGTGCACTTTTTGACGCTTTTTGTCCCTGAATGACCCCAAAAGTTTATTTTAGCATACCGAACCCCTCAAAGCCTATTTCTAAGTTATGTAAAGGATATTTATGGTATGTTTAACTTATGGTCATGTTCCGGAATGTCTGTTACAGTTCAAATTGGCATACTTTCGCAGTTTGTTAAGTTTAGTCCCTGTAAGCGAATTAACTTGTTTTTGCCATACCAAAGCCTTCAAAACTTATTTCTAAGTTATGTAAAGGTTATTTAAGGTATGTTAAGCCTATGTCAATATTCCAGAGTGTTTGTTGCATTAAACTGGTTATATTTATGCATTGGTGCACGTATAACCTTCCATAAAGCGATTTAGAGTTTGGAATTGAACAAAAATTGATATGTGCAAATGATACACATATTTTTACAAATCCCAAGTATGAAATATAATATTTCATTGGTTCGGTATTTGTTTGATGGCCGTGGAGGCACAGGTTTTACATTAGATTTTTTATGTTTAAATTTTTTTTTCCACCTTTAATTTTTCAGCACTTGAAAGTAGGGGTGCTAAACGAGTCGTGTTCGCGGGTTCGCGGGTTCAACCCGACCCGAACCCGAAAATTTTAGAGGAACCCGAACCCGACCCGAACCCGAAAATCATGCCATACATATGAACCCGAAACCGACCCGAATATTCGTATACTGACCCGAACCCGACCCGTTCAACCCGAATTTTTATTTTTTTTTATTTTTTCAGCAAATTAATATATTAAAATTAACACTACTACAAAAAAGACAAATTTATATAATAAAATTACATTAAAAACATAAAAATTTAATTCAACTTCCATTTTTAAGTTTTATTTATAGTATAAAATACACACCTAATTTAATTTTTTACATAAAACATATTTAAAAAAATATAATATAACAGAAATGGGTTAAAAGGGTCAACCCGTCAACCCGACTGGGTTGACCCAAACCTGACCCGTTTAGCTAAACGGGTTCGCTGGTTCAACCTGAATCTGACCCGAACCCGTTTAGACTAAACCCAAACCCATGAATTTCGTGTTAGGTTCGTGTCGTGTTTTTAGGTCGTGTCAGAAATTCACTCCCCTACTTGAAAGATACGTTTAGTAGCACCATTAAAAAGCGAGATACATTGCCTTGAAATTCAAAAATTATAAAGTCACAATTAAAATAATTTTAATAATGAAACTAAATTTGGGGAATGTGCAAGTCTCGTAATATACAAGTTGAAAAGTCAACCTCAAAGTTTGAAATCTAATGGTAGTATAAGTGGGCCACGTAATAACATTTAATTGGGTCAACGCGGATGTTATATGAGTAGTTGTTAATAGATTTGGGCTGGACTTTTAAACAACCATGAGGACATGTGATGGCTGTTTTTATTTGGGCTGAATTTGTTTTGTATTTGGGCCGCATACAAATTGTCATATTTGGCCATTCTATTTGTGAAGTTTATTTGGCCTACGTGTTGATGTTTCATAAAAAACTTGTTCGTGTTTCAGTGTCAAATAGGGTTGTTTCATAACTGAACGTATTACGGAACGTTTACAAACATAAATGAACGAACCTCGCCTTTGTTCATTTTTGTTTGTTTAACTTATCGAACAAAATTTCTTTTTTGTGTTTGTTCATTTATCAAACGAACTTCCCGCCGAACGATTTAAGAACTGTTTGCTTGTTTACAGCCGTAAAAGCACCCAAAAAGTGATTGTAGCGAGAAACTTGTGTTTTAATATAACTTATATTATTGTTATTGTTATTATTATTATTATAAAAATACACTGTTTAACATGGCTCTTAAAAATGATTTTAATAGTTATTTAAGATATTTTATGTTTAAATTTTTTCTTTCCACCATCAATTTTTCAACACTTGTAGCTTGTTTAAAGCCGATGATCAGAACTCTATCAGTTACAAGAATTAACATTTTTTTCTCTTTGTTGATGTCAATCAAGCTATAAAAGTGAATCTAGCTAGGCAATGACATCTTGTTTCATACTTCATACATGAAAGTAAGGTTGATAATTCTGACTAGGAATGAGCAAATCCCGATCCCGTCCCGATCCCGAAAATCCCGATCCCGAATTTCGCCAAAACTGGGCACCGATACCGCAATACGTCGGTGCGGTACGGTATCGGTATGGTATCGGTACGGTAGGTATTTTACCGGTACCGTACCGAACCGGTACCGATCCCGAAAATGCCAAAAAGTGGATACCGTTTCCGGTATCGAAAAAAATTGGTACGGTATTTTCGGGATCGGGATGGTATCGGGACGGGATCGGGATTTGATACCAAATGATCATCCCTAATTCTGACCATGTTTGGGTTGACGGATCATGTCAGCGTTAATCAAACAATTACATGCCATTTTCAAGTGACCTGTTTTGGACACTGCTTAACTTTTTGTCAGTTTGGTATGCGTTGTGTTCAAGTCACATTTCATGCAGACCAATTTTTCATACACATATATATATACACATACACATACCGCCTTGCGCAAACCTTCCAAAGGGACAATAACCAAAAGTTGAAATATGTATTCTCTCTTTGAAATAGCTTAAAAGAATCCCATAACAACGTATGGAAAATCCTCATCGTAAATCTTAATAAAACGGGTAATTAACACATAAAGAATACACAATTGGGTGTATTGGTAAAATCCTTTCAATATTATACCGGAAACTAAAAACAAAACCGTTCTTCGATCACTATTCAAACCAAAACTTGATCCATGTGGGCAAAACGATGATAATGCACTTGATGAAATTGTCACACCCCCAAAATCCACCATGCGGAGTACCACCGCTTGGAGGCGTGACGTGACCAGGATCGAGCCACCAATCATATCGAACAACGTATTTTAGTAAATAAAATCAATCACAATACAATTGATGACCAAAAAGGAAGTTAACCAAGTTCAATTTAAACAGCGGAAGCATAAGACGTTAAACCAAAACATAAGTTTGTAGTTTCATAAGTTTAAAGACCCCAACATAAGTTTCATAACGTTTATTTAGTAAGTACGGGACATATTAGTTCGCATTCCACAACGACCACCTCCATGTGCAAGCTCCACAGCATCTAACGACCTGCAAGGCATGTAATAACTAGTCAACAACAAAGTTGAGTGAGTTCACGTTTGGTTGTTTAGTTAATGAGTTCGTATCAGGAATCGGAAGTTCGTTTCATAACCAAGTATTACCCATTATCCTTGATTCCCAAACCTTTACGATATTTAGTGGGGGCTTCCCATTATGTATGTCACTAGACTAGGCGTATCCATAAGTGTCCTTCCCAATCCGAGGACGGTGTTAAGTATGAGTGTACGTAGGTTTTACGTACGTGCCCTTCTCATCTGAGGACAGTAGTGAGTGTGAGTGTACGTAGGTTTTACGTACGTGCCCTTCTCATCCGAGGACAGTAGTAAGTGTGAGTGTACGTAGGTTTTACGTACGTGCCCTTCTCAATCCGATGACAGTAGTAGGTAGTCTAGTAGTGTTGGTAATACAAATAAAGTGATAGTACGAGTAGCTATTCAATCCCATTCCCAACCACCGGGAATCCCATGCCTTAGTAAGGGTGTGAACTCACCTCGGTTTGCTCGGTTAGACTCTCAGATATAGCTAACAGTTAAGGTCGGTCAATCACGTCCTAGTATGATTTACCAGTTAGTCATTTAGTGGTTTTCAAATAGAACACAAAGTTCCTACACGTATCTATCACACAACATGCATCACTGTAACGGTTTATGCCCATCTGAGTTTCCCGTCCATTCCCCACTCAAACTCAAACATACAATAATGCACATAACATATATAACATGTTAAATCATTCACAGATAGCATACTCGACATTTAGACACGCAAGTCACAACTTATGTCAATTCAGTATTAATACTCAAAACCGGCTGTTTTTCGGACATTTAAATAAAATAGTTAGATTATTCCAAAAATTCCCAGATTTTTATAGAATGTCATAAACATTCCATATTTTATTGTGTAAAAATATCGGGGTCCGGTTCATTACCCACATTTTATAAAAAATCATATTCCGGACTGAACTCAGATTTATGTATTTCTGACCACAGTCCACGGAAAAATTTATTAAAAATTCATCGAGTGTCCGATTTACGAAATTTCAGTGGGGTAATTACAAATACATCGGTTTTCATCTACTGTACAAATTTCATGGTCCGATTCATCACAAAACTCAGGTTATGACTGAAAGTACGGCACCCATTTATTGCTGTCAAAATTCAGCTTAAGTTGCTGTTACAAATTAACACTTTAAAAATAGTAAACGGAGTCCAAAAATAACGATTCCGGTGCCATTAGAACCGTATTTTATAATGACATATTTTAGATTCAAAATATCGGTTTTTCGTTAAGTTTATGACCTGTTTACAGCCAACTGAAGTTGGCTGTAAAACCAGGACAGATTCTGATTTTCAATGTTTATCCTTCTAAATCGTGTTCGAATGATTCCGTTAACAAGTTTAGTGACCGCAACAACATCACATTTTAATATTAATCAGCAAATCATCAAATAATCAACCAATAATCATAATAACACAAGATCTACATGATTTACACACATAACTTCTCTTTATCCACACCTTAACACATTATGTTCAAGACTTGTTCATGAGCTTTAAAGTTTCTTAACTTTTTATCATTCTAACATCTATTAACCACTAAAATAACATAAAGAATGAACGGATCTAAGTTCTTACCACTAGCTCAAGGCTAGGGAAGTTCGAGTGAAGAAATGTGGTGGTTAATAGCGAATGGAGGAGGTCCTTCCACTTCCGAGAGCACCGAGCTTCGTTGTTGGACCTCTTACACCTTTGTATGTATGAGGAATGATTAAAAAGAGCTTGATGATGGTGGTAGTATGGTGGAAGGTGGCTGCCGAACAAGGGAAAGGAGAGGGAGAGAAGAGAGAGCTTGGTGGAATGGTGGTATTTATAAGATCTTCCATATAGCATATTCCTAGCATATTCCAAGCATATTCCTAGCATATTCCTAGCATATTCCTAGCATATTCCTAGCATATTCCTTAGCATATTCCTTAGCATATTCCTTAGCATATTAACAAATACGTGTAAGCATAACACAGATATCAGAAAGCAGTTAAGTAATTCCACACAGTCGTCAGACACTTTAATTATCATTAATAATTTGTAAGGAATACATGGGATTTTGAGGGTTGTCACATTCTCCCCCTGTTAAGAGAATTTCGTCCCGAAATTTAGCGCGTGGTTACTGAGGAGGCTAGTTAAGTTGCGTTGTTTTCCAGATTTTCCTGGGGTGTCACATCATCCCCCCGTTGATTTGGAATTTCGTCCCGAAATTCTGCGGTAGCTTCAGCCTCAGTAGTGGTTGCGTTTTTCTTAAACAGTTGGGGATACTTGAGTTTTATTTGGTCTTCTCGTTCCCATGTATACTCTGGGCCACGACGAGCATTCCAACGAACTCGGACCAGAGGTATCCTGGTATGCTTGAGGATCTTAACATCTCGATCCGTAATCTCTACTGGTTCCTCGACGAATCGCAGCTGGTCGTCGATAGTGAGTTCCTTAAGAGGAACTATGAAGGTCTCATCTGACAGACACTTCTTCAGATTTGACACGTGGAATACGTTGTGAACTCCGCTGAGTTTTTCAGGTAGATTCAACCTGTAGGCTACCGTACCAATTTTCTCAATGACTTCGAATGGTCCGATATAACGCGGATTGAGTTTGCCTCGTTTGCCAAAGCGGACTACACCTTTCCAAGGTGAGACTTTGAGTAGCACTCGATCCCCAACCTGGAGCTCGAGTGGTTTTCTTCCCTTATCAGCATAGCTTTTCTGACGGTCACGAGCTGCCGCCATTCGCTGTCGTATTTGAGCAATTTTCTCGATGGTGTCTACCACATGTTCTGGGCCAGTGATTTGGCTGTCACCAACTTCTGCCCAACAGAGAGGCGATCGGCATTTGCGTCCATATAATGCCTCAAATGGAGCGACTTGGATGCTGGTGTGGTAGCTGTTGTTATATGAGAACTCCACTAGCGGGAGGTGCTTCTCCCAGCCATTACCAAAATCGATTACACATGCCCTAAGCATGTCTTCCAAGGTTTGGATGGTGCGTTCCGATTGCCCATCCGTCTATGGGTGATAAGCGGTGCTCATATCTAAACGCGAGCCAAAGGACTTGTGCATTGCTTGCCACAGTTCAGAAGTAAAACGTGCGTCACGATCAGATATAATAGAGATTGGCACTCCGTGCCTTGATACCACTTCCTTAAGGTAAATGTCTGCAAGAGTAGAAAACTTATCCGTTTCTTTGATGGCCAGAAAATGTGCAGACTTGGTCAGTCGATTTACGATCACCCAAATGGTATCATTTCCGCGTTGAGAACTAGGCAGGCCGGTAACGAAATCCATGGAAATTTGCTCCCATTTCCATTTCGGGATCTCTGGTTGTTGAAGTAGGCCTGATGGTTTCTGATATTCAGACTTGACTCTCGCACAAGTCAAGCATTTACTGACGTAGGTTGCTATGTGGGCTTTCATGCCAGGCCACCAATACGTAGTCTTGAGGTCGTGGTACATCTTGTCCGAACCAGGGTGTACAGAATAACGAGACTTATGTGCTTCATCCATCACAAGCTCGCGTAAGTTGCCATACAGTGGGACCCAAATACGCCCTGTTACATAGTAGGCACCGTCTTCCTTTTGTTCTAGCCGCTGCCTCGATCCTCGTAGGGACTCAGCCCTGATGTTCTCTGCTTTCAATGCTTCAACCTGAGCACCGCGAATCTGAGCGGGAAGGTTAGATTGGATGGTAAGCTGTAGAGCACGTACACGCCTAGGTATAGTATCCTTTCGACTGAGGGCGTCGGCCACAACATTGGCTTTGCCCGGATGATACTTGATAGCGCATTCGTAATCATTCAAGAGTTCGACCCATCGGCGTTGTCGCATGTTTAACTCCTTTTGCTTGAAGATATGCTCGAGACTCCTGTGATCGGTGTAAATGGTGCACTTGGTACCGTACAGGTAATGTCTCCATATCTTAAGCGCGAAAACAACTGCTCCCAGCTCCAGATCGTGAGTAGTGTAGTTCCTTTCGTGAACTTTAAGTTGGCGCGATGCGTAGGCAATGACCTTTTCACGTTGCATCAATACGCAACCCAGTCCTTGGATGGAAGCGTCGCAATAAACCACGAAATCATCGGTGCCTTCTGGCAATGAGAGGATAGGCGCGCTACAAAGTCTATCCTTCAAGTGCTGAAATGTGGACTCCTGTGCATCACCCCAACGATAGATGACACCCTTCTGAGTCAGTGAAGTGAGAGGTTGCGCAATCTTGGAGAAATCTTTGATAAACCTTCTGTAATATCCTGCTAAACCCAAGAATTGGCGGATTTCTTTTGGTGTGCGGGGTGCAGGCCAGTTCTTGATTGAGTCAACCTTGGATGGATCAACATGAATCCCATCCTTGTTTACTACATGGCCTAGAAAGTGGACTTCGCGAAGCCAGAAGTCACATTTCGAAAACTTGGCATACAACTGTTCTTTTCGAAGAAGTTCCAACATAAGACGTAGATGCTACTCGTGTTCCTCCTGACTCTTGGAATAGATCAGGATATCGTCGATGAACACAATAACGAACTTATCCAGGTAAGGCTTGCACACTCGGTTCATGAGATCCATGAAGACCGCTGGTGCATTCGTTAGCCCGAATGGCATAACCAGAAACTCGTAATGGCCGTAACGAGTTCTGAATGATGTTTTGGAGACGTCCTCATCTCGGACCCTCAGCTGATGGTATCCCGATCTCAGGTCAATCTTGGAGTAATAGCTCGACCCTTGCAGCTGATCGAATAAGTCGTCAATACGTGGAAGAGGATAACGATTCTTCACAGTCACCTTGTTGAGCTCGCGATAGTCAATACACATTCTGAAAGTACGATCCTTCTTCTTTACGAACAAGACTGGAGCTCCCCAGGGCGAAGAGCTCGGACGTATAAAACCCTTTTCCAAGAGTTCTTGTAGCTGTGTGGACAGTTCTTCGAGTTCTGGTGGAGCTAGACGATATGGTGCTCGAGCTACTGGCGCTGCTCCAGGAGCTAGCTCGATTTGAAACTCAACTTGGCGATGAGGCGGAAGACCAGGTAATTCCTCAGGAAATACCTCGGGAAAATCGCGCACAATAGGGATGTTTTCAATTCTCTTCTCTTCCGTGGATGTGTCAGTAACGAGTGCTAGAATGGCAGTGTGGCCCTTTCGCAAACACTTCTGGGCCTTAAGGAAAGAGATGATGCCTTCGACAGCACCACTCTTGTCGCCACGAATCATGAGAGGTTCTTCACTAGAACGAGGAATGTGGACGATTTTCTCCTTGCAAACAATCTCCGCTTGATGATGAGATAGCCAATCCATCCCAATAACGACGTCGAAACTACCAAGGGTGATAGGAACAAGATCGATAGGGAAGGTCTGACCAGCTAAGACGAGGTTACAACCTTTAACTACGTGTGTGGCTTCTAGACTTTTACCATTTGCTAGTTCTACCGCGTGTTTGGTATTCAGGAGTGTTGGAGTGCGCTTAAGCATTTGACTAACTTTTAAGGACACATAACTAGTATCGGCACCTGAATCGAATAAAACGGTAACAAAGAAGTCATCCAAAAGAAACTTACCCATCACAACGTTGGGATCGTTCCTTGCTTCTCCCTGACCAATCACGAACGCACGACCCCTGGCACCGTTGCCATCATTGTTTCCTCCATTGTTGCCCCCATTATTGTTCCCGTTTCCTTGGTTGTGATTCTGATTCTGATTTAACTACGGGCAGTGTCTCTTGAAGTGATCTTCAGCACCACACTGAAAGCATCCCTTGTTGCCCTGTTGCTGTTGCTGATTCTGCGGTGCTTGCTGTTGCTGCTGACGATTCTGATTCGTAGGCCGTGGGCTCCTGCAATCCTTGGCTTCGTGACCCATCTTGAGACACCTCTGACAGCGTCCCTTGTTGCACTGACCACTGTGGTGTCTGTTGCATTTGTTGCACTTTGGGTGGTTTCCTCGATATCCACCCTGCCCTTGACTACCAGAAGAGTGCTGACCAGGGCTCCTATGGTCCTCAGTCCTTCGTTGCTGAGAGTGAGACTGAACAGAGGTAGAGCCTTTGCCGGAATTCCCATCCCATTTTCGTTTGTTGTCGGTAGGTGCATCAGAAGTAGCAGCACCAATACGCTTGGGTAGTTTGTTTTGTTCCACCGCCTGGTCGGTGAGACGATGAGCAAATTTGACGACTTGCTGGATGGTACCCAAGTTGGCTGAAGTCACATGACTTTGAATCTCTGGTACAAGGCCCTTTAGATAGAGCTCAATTCGTTTGAAGGGAGGGTTCACCATGGTTGGGCACAAGATGGCCAGCTCGTTTGACCTCTTAGTATACGCCTCGATCTCAGATCCTGTCATCTTCAGATTGTAAAATTCCACTTCTAGCTTGTGGATGTCATCCCGACTACAGTACTCCTCTTTGATCAGCTCTTTGAAACCATTCCAGGATGTGGCATTAGCAACTGCCAGTCCTAGTAGTTGAACTTGTGCCTTCCACCAGGTTAACGCAGCTCCTTCAAGTGTACCGGTAGCATATTTCACCCTACGGTCTTCGGGGCATTCGCACATCTCGAAAACAGTCTCGAGCTTTTCAAACCAGTGAAGAAGGCCCGCTGCTCCTTCGGTGCCACTGAAAGTGGTAGGTCGGCAGTCCATGAACGTCTTGAACGTGCACACCGGAGGTTGAGCATGTTGACCTGTAGTGCGAGAATAATAGGCATGGTTAAGCACGAGGGTTGGTTTGTGAAGGTAGGATCTAAACGTCCTAAGGTGAGTTGGTATGGCAGGTTATACCTCCTGCAGGGTTAGCTGCGAGTGCCTCCGCAACTCGTTCGTTGATCAAAGCCGTCAACTGGGCTTGAGTGAGGTTTATACGTCCTTCGCGTCCGCTCATGATCTTCATAATGAAGCAACGTAAGTGAGGAAAGTGTCGCGAAAGTGTGTAAGTGTATGGGACGATAGTAGAGCGTAAGCATACAAGGTTCAAATAGCAAGTATCACGTTATCTAATGCACAGTGAGAACTATCTAACCAACAATATAACATAAATCATACCACTTATGGTGTCGAGTCTTGCACGTGGAGCGAAGCGTCGTTGTGGATCGTTGAGCACTGTACCGGTTATAGTCTGGTTTTATCAAAAACATTTCCCTTTTTAAAACCAAGTTCACTATAACCAATGGCTCTGATACCAATCTGTCACACCCCCAAAATCCACCATGCGGAGTACCACCGCTTGGAGGCGTGACGTGACCAGGATCGAGCCACCAATCATATCGAACAACGTATTTTAGTAAATAAA
The DNA here is from genome assembly GCA_030545235.1 of Helianthus tuberosus. Taxonomy (NCBI): domain Eukaryota; kingdom Viridiplantae; phylum Streptophyta; class Magnoliopsida; order Asterales; family Asteraceae; genus Helianthus; species Helianthus tuberosus. The sequence continues at coordinate 15,894,681 of CM060402.1, read as the reverse complement.
ATCAATCACAATACAATTGGTGACCAAAAAGGAAGTTAACCAAGTTCAATTTAAACAGCGGAAGCATAAGACGTTAAACCAAAACATAAGTTTGTAGTTTCATAAGTTTAAAGACCCCAACATAAGTTTCATAACGTTTATTTAGTAAGTACGGGACATATTAGTTCGCATTCCACAACGACCACCTCCATGTGCAAGCTCCACAGCATCTAACGACCTGCAAGGCATGTAATAACTAGTCAACAACAAAGTTGAGTGAGTTCACGTTTGGTTGTTTAGTTAATGAGTTCGTATCAGGAATCGGAAGTTCGTTTCATAACCAAGTATTACCCATTATCCTTGATTCCCAAACCTTTACGATATTTAGTGGGGGCTTCCCATTATGTATGTCACTAGACTAGGCGTATCCATAAGTGTCCTTCCCAATCCGAGGACGGTGTTAAGTATGAGTGTACGTAGGTTTTACGTACGTGCCCTTCTCATCTGAGGACAGTAGTGAGTGTGAGTGTACGTAGGTTTTACGTACGTGCCCTTCTCATCCGAGGACAGTAGTAAGTGTGAGTGTACGTAGGTTTTACGTACGTGCCCTTCTCAATCCGAGGACAGTAGTAGGTAGTCTAGTAGTGTTGGTAATACAAATAAAGTGATAGTACGAGTAGCTATTCAATCCCATTCCCAACCACCGGGAATCCCATGCCTTAGTAAGGGTGTGAACTCACCTCGGTTTGCTCGGTTAGACTCTCAGATATAGCTAACAGTCAAGGTCGGTCAATCACGTCCTAGTATGATTTACCAGTTAGTCATTTAGTGGTTTTCAAATAGAACACAAAGTTCCTACACGTATCTATCACACAACATGCATCACTGTAACGGTTTATGCCCATCTGAGTTTCCCGTCCATTTCCCACTCAAACTCAAACATACAATAATGCACATAACATATATAACATGTTAAATCATTCACAGATAGCATACTCGACATTTAGACACGCAAGTCACAACTTATGTCAATTCAGTATTAATACTCAAAACCGGCTGTTTTTCGGACATTTAAATAAAATAGTTAGATTATTCCAAAAATTCCCAGATTTTTATAGAATGTCATAAACATTCCATATTTTATTGTGTAAAAATATCGGGGTCCGGTTCATTACCCACATTTTATAAAAAATCATATTCCGGACTGAACTCAGATTTATGTATTTCTGACCACAGTCCACGGAAAAATTTATTAAAAATTCATCGAGTGTCCGATTTACGAAATTTCAGTGGGGTAATTACAAATACATGGGTTTTCATCTACTGTACAAATTTCATGGTCCGATTCATCACAAAACTCAGGTTATGACTGAAAGTACGGAACCCATTTATTGCTGTCAAAATTCAGCTTAAGTTGCTGTTACAAATTAACACTTTAAAAATAGTAAACGGAGTCCAAAAATAACGATTCCGGTGCCATTAGAACCGTATTTTATAATGACATATTTTAGATTCAAAATATCGGTTTTTCGTGAAGTTTATGACCCTTTTACAGCCAACTGAAGTTGGCTGTAAAACCAGGACAGATTCTGATTTTCAATGTTTATCCTTCTAAATCGTGTTCGAATGATTCCGTTAACAAGTTTAGTGACCGCAACATCACATTTTAATATTAATCAGCAAATCATCAAATAATCAACCAATAATCATAATAACACAAGATCTACATGATTTACACACATAACTTCTCTTTATCCACACCTTAACACATTATGTTCAAGACTTGTTCATGAGCTTTAAAGTTTCTTAACTTTTTATCATTCTAACATCTATTAACCACTAAAATAACATAAAGAATGAACGGATCTAAGTTCTTACCACTAGCTCAAGGCTAGGGAAGTTCGAGTGAAGAAATGTGGTGGTTAATAGCGAATGGAGGAGGTCCTTCCACTTCCGAGAGCACCGAGCTTCGTTGTTGGACCTCTTACACCTTTGTATGTATGAGGAATGATTGAAAAAGAGCTTGATGGTGGTGGTAGTATGGTGGAAGGTGGCTGCCGAACAAGGGAAAGGAGAGGGAGAGAAGAGAGAGCTTGGTGGAATGGTGGTATTTATAAGATCTTCCATATAGCATATTCCTAGCATATTCCAAGCATATTCCTAGCATATTCCTAGCATATTCTTTAGCATATTCCTTAGCATATTCCTTAGCATATTAACAAATACGTGTAAGCATAACACCGATATCAGAAAGCAGTTAAGTAATTCCACACAGTCGTCAAACACTTTAATTATCATTAATAATTGGATAAATTACAAGTTTTGTCCTTTATCTTTAGGGTACTTTACAGGCGGTGTCCTTTTTTTCAAATGTTGACAGGCGGTGTCCTTTATTAGGTATTTTGTTACAAGTTTTGTCCTTTCCACCCAACCTGGTTAAAAAACCCAGTTAATTGTTGACAGGCGGTGTCCTTTACTAGGTATTTTGTTGCAATTTTAGTCCTTTACCTAGGTATTTTGTTGCAAGTTTAGTCCTTTACACCCAACAATTAACATGGTTTTTTAACCAGGTTGGGTGGAAAGGACAAAACTTGTAACAAAATACCTAATAAAGGACACCGCCTGTCAACATTTGAAAAAAAGGACACCGCCTGTAAAGTACCCTAAAGATAAAGGACAAAACTTGTAATTTATCCTTAATAATTTGTATGGAATACATGGGATTTTGAGGGTTGTCACATTCTCCCCCTGTTAAGAGAATTTCGTCCCGAAATTTAGCGCGTGGTTACTGAGGAGGCTAGTCAAGTTGCGTTGTTTTCCAGATTTTCCTGGGGTGTCACAGAAATCTCCTTAACTCGGATCAATTGCTTCAACGTTATCTGTGCTAACAAACACTTCTTGTTTTATACTCTTTTAAGTTTGACATTATGTCACAATTAGTCCTCCAGCTTTCCAGTATATGCCTTCCAACCCACGAACTATCTACAAACTACAAACTCACCACTCAACTATCTACCAGCTGCTAATAATCCATAAACCACCTTTATTATATCCTGAAATTGCAAACAAACAAACCAAGTTAAAACTAAAAACACAATTTATTAGTAACATAATACCTGTTACAATACTTGTTTGTGACTCGAATCACCTCTCCAATGGGTGTTTCAGGGGTGTAAAACCAAACGACTCAAGCAGATCACTAGACCATACAAAATAACATACTGTCGATTAAAAAATGCTCTGAGGAAGATGATTTATGCCTGCACTTGTAACATCTAACACTTCTAAAGATCAAGAAAAGTACCACGTATGCACTTTATTATCGTGATTCACCATATTGTCGCACTATGTGGGTCAGGTTTCTGTACTGCAAAAAACGAGTTACCAAAAAATAAAAATAACTTGTTTCACATGATAAACACGGTGCAAAATATACTCAATAAATAAATATATTTTTAATTTTCTCTTTTAGTTGACTTTAATAATTCCACACCTTACGTGATGCTATATGACAAAAACAATACACTTTTGTGTATATTGGTACAATCCTTTGACTAACATGCCAGAAATTAAACATCACAATCTTATCTTACCTGAAATCACCAAAACATTTTCAATCTGGGAAAACAATAATAATACTTGAAATCACTAGAACTTGATCGATCAATATATCTACCAATACTTGTGTTTCCACATATGATTGCCTGAAATTACAGACTTAAACATTCAAGACCTGATACATTTATAAATCACAAACTTACATCGACTGTTTGAACATCAGATAACATAATGCATTAATTTTAAGAAAGCATACCTTGATATCACTGATATATTTAAGGAAATCACAAACTTGATGAAATCACATGGACTTGATTGATTGCTTCAACATGATTGCCCGAAAGGGTCAGAACCTTTTTGATGTACGTAGGACGAAGCTGTGTATTCTGAGATTTCTTTCAAGCATGTAAAACCATAGCTCAAAAGCCGCAACCTAGACCATACAATACACAGATCTTTCAACTGAAATATGCTGTGCGGAAGACGACCTATGCCCGAACCTTCTATATTTAACTTTTTCAAACATTCTAATCGTCCGAGTTCCCCTGGCAAATTCTTGACTCGAATACAAAAGGAGAGATTTAAACTTTTTAAACATTTCATGTTACAGATGCTGTTCGGAATATCTCTTAAGGACATACACTGTGTTAGATCTAACTCCTCTAAACTCTCTAATCTGCCAAGATCCTTTGGTAACTGCTCCAGAAGCCAACAAGATTTAAGATTAAGATATTTCAGATGCTTCAACATACAAATGTTATCTGGAATATCTTGTAAGGACATACAATCTGTTAGGTCTAACACCTCTAAACTTTCTAATCTGCCAAGATCCTTTGGTAACTGCTCCAGAAGCGAACAAAATTTAAGATGAAGAGATTTAAGATGTTTCAACATACAAATGTTATCTGGAAGATGCTTGATCTCTTTCATGCACAAAGTTAGCTTCTCTAGCCCTTCTAACAGCCACAGATCCTTGGGCGCCTCTGGAATACTACCTATAAGTGTAAGCTCTCCTAAACGTTGTAGACCACAAATAGTTGCTGAAAAAGACTCCAGGAATGTGCAAGCACATAGACCAGAAGAAATGAGCTTCTCAACATTTCCACTAGTTAAGGGTAGATGTTCAACATAATATTCACATTTAACATGAAACTTTGGCGACCTATTGTTGGGATGCAGTGGGCAAATATATGTGGACTCTACAGTCAGTTTTAACTTAGACAAGCGATGAAGACCAAATGATGAACTAAACCAATTGTAAAACGAAAAATTTGCAAAGCTACAACAACCACTCAACTTTAAGTAGAGAAGATTTTTTAGACATCCCATTGGAGCGTGAATTTCTTGAAGATAATAACATTCTTCAAGAATTAACTTCTGGAGCTGTGGAGTCAACCCAAGGTTAAGGTTACTCACCTTAGAACGACTTAGGTCGAGGCTTTTTAGCTTTGGACATTCAAAAGGCATGTGGAATTCAACAAAGTTTTTACAATCAGCAAGATCTAAAGTCTCGAGATTTGGAGTCAGCACAAGGTTAAGGTTACTCACCTTAGAACGACTTAGGTTGAGGCTTTTTAGCTTTGGACATTCAAAAGGCATGTTGAATTCAACAAAGTTTTCACAATCAGCAAGATCTAAAGTCTCGAGATTTGGAGTCAGCACAAGGTTAAGGTTACTCACCTTAGAACGACTTAGGTTGAGGCTTTTTAGCTTTGGACATTCAAAAGGCATGTGGAATTCAACAAAGTTTTCACAATCAGCAAGAACTAAAGTCTCGAGATTTGGAGTCAGCACATGGTTAAGGTTACTCACCGTAGAACGCCTTAAATTAAGGACTTTTAGCTTTGAACACTCAACAGGCATGTGGAGTTCTACCAAGTCACTACAACCTGAAAGATCTAACTCCTCGAGACTAGGAGTCTTCCCAAGGTTAAGGTCACTCACCTTCGAACAACTTAGGTCGATAAATTTTAGCTTTGGACATTCAAAAGGCATGTGGAGTTCTACAAAGGCCTCACATTCTTCAAGATGTAATGTTTCAAGATTTGGAGTCATCCCAAGGTCAAAGCTTATCAAATCTGAACGACTGAGGTTAAGAAATCTTAGTTTATTAAGAACCTATCATAAGGAAAAAAGAGGATTAACGTCAGTATAATCACAAAATATAGCATAATAATGAATCATGCTAAACATCCAATCCACTAATAATCTACCTTTCTTTCTCCCCCTCCCCATAATTGAGAGATATAGCTGGCCTCCATTTGAAGGTAAACAAGCATATTTGCTTGAAATGTTTTAGGTAAACACTCAAAAGGGTATCCTTGCCAATTTAGATATCGTAAGGTGTTTGGTAAGTATTGGTCAATCTGATCAGTTTCCAATGTCGAATCTTCACTAGCCATGTCAAGGAATCTAAGTCCCTTCATCTTTCTAAACCCTTTCATAGTTGTAGCTATATCAAGAGATAAATAAACTATTTTTATACTTCTAGTTGCTTCAGTACCCTGCAAATCAAAGAGCTAACATGAAACTTTTGTCCTAACAAATAGAATTTGGTTGGGTTTTCTATCTTAAAAATAAACTTAAACCTTACCAAGTCATTAAGCAATATATCTTCAATTTCCTCTTTAATCCATAATCGACTATGTTTGCCAGGCTCATCCGGATGCAAACGGCGAACGATATTCATGCCCATTTCTTCAATACGATCATGCATATCTAAACGCCCATAATCCGAAACAGTTATCAATGATTTCTGCTCAAGAACTTTTAAAGCAAATTGAGCATGGAATCCACAACTTTCAAGTATTCTGATTGCTTCGTCTTTTTTTTCACCTTTCAATATGCATACAACTTCTAAGAATACTTCTTTATGATCGTGCTCTAGACCAATATAGCTGATTTCCAATCTTTTCAAAGTTTGCTCTTCAGGAATTGTTTTTAGTCTTTTTATAGCATCATCCCATTCACATTCAGTTTTACCACAAAGAGATGAACCCAACACTTTTATTGTTAAGGGAAGACCGTCAGCATAATGTACAACTTTTTCTGATAGCTCTTTATACCCTTCAATTGGACTCTCTTCGCCAAATGCATACTTACTAAAGAGGCGAATTCCTTCTTCATGTGATAACAGATTGACATTATGAATAAACTTCACTCGGTGTGCTACCAGCACATGCTCATCTCTTGTTGTGATGATGATTGTACTTCCTGACTTAAACCAAGTATGCTCACCTGCTAACGCCTCAAGTTGCTGGATATGATCCACGTCATCCAGAACAATAAGTACCTTTCTACTACCCATCATTTTTTTCATCATATTTACCCCTTCATAAACGCCTGTTACACCAACGCTTTGATCATTTAACACATCTTTTAGGATCTGCTCTTGCAATACCTTCATACCAGGGCCTTTTGAAGCTTCTCTGACATTCTCAACAAAGCTTTTACCTTCAAATGAATCGGATATATGATCAAAAACAGCTCTGGCCAAAGTCGTCTTTCCGCCACCTCCAATCCCCAGGATCCCTATCATGTGAACATCAACAGAAGCATCTTTTAAATATGAAACTACATCCTTTACACGGGTCTCCATGCCTATTAATTTTCCATCATTGCTCGAATTTGTATTCACGAAACGCAGCTCTAGTGAAATGTCTTGAACAATTTGTTGGATAAATTTGGCTTCATGCCTGTGTGTTAAAGAAGATTATATTGGATTACTCAAAACCCCCCATGAACAATCAATTTCAAATTTATAACATATAATCATATATAACGGAACAAGAAGAAATTACCCATCAAAAGCAGTCTTCAACTCTCTCCCAGCGAGATCAGCTGCTTCTTTCAAAGCATCTCTCCATATTCCAGCAGCCTCATTGTTTTCATGTTTGGCAAAGGCTTCTTTGACTGCCCCACTTTGGTGGAGGACTTCGGTGGGTTCCACATTAAAGAAAACAGGGTAAGCAGTCCGCCCATCCGTCTTGTGGCACTCAATAATCTTGACGAGCTCGTTTAAGCACCACGATGAAGATGCATAGTTCTCGGAGAAAACTATGATGTAAATTCTGGAGTCTTCAATGGATCTCATGAGCTGATCATTAACCCTTTTCCCTTTCTCGATTTTCTCGTCATCTTTGTAAGTAATAATGCCTTTACTGACAAGAGCAAGATAGAGATGATCAACAAAGGTCTTACGGGTGTCTTTACCCCGGAAACTCAAAAAGACATCATAACTGAAACTCTTTCTAACTGATGAAGTTGAAGTAGATGCCATTGTATGCTTCAAAAATCGAAAAATGATATCTTTGTTCGTGGGGAAAATCTGTATAAACTGATCGGAAACAAGATTGAAAGAGATGAATAGATGATCAAAAAAGTCTTGAAGAGTTGATATTTTGATTGGAAAAAAGTGTGCTATAATGTGGAGAAACTAAAACCTCTTATTTGCTGAAGATGAGATAAGGTTCGTAATATGAATTTTCAAAGCCATGATCCTTCTTCGTCCGAGTTTCTTTTTAGGTCTCGACCCACCTAACAAGTTCTATATATACAACTAAAAGGTATTTAAACAAAGCTATGTAATTATTTAGTTATAACTTATAAGGTGAATATTTATTTATTTATATCTGTAGCTTATTAACTTTAGAGGCTAAATATATAAATATTTTAGTATAAGTATTAAAGGGCATAAAGGACCAGGTGTAACATGTTTCGAAACATCATTATATGATGTTTTATACTTAGATTGTTGTGTAACTCCATAGACAAGTGCTAAAAAAGATATATCTTTATATTTCTGAGTAAATCACTGAATCGTCTATGGTTCAACGTGATAAAGAGCCATAACGCGTGGAAGTTTCAAAATGTCCACCGCCACCAAAACATTCACGAGTGATAGGTTCAACGTGATGGTTTTCCGTTATTTTTATAACGCGTGAAGATTGTGTGTATGTGAGGGGGTGTGGGGGTTTATTGTTAGGTGTTGTGAGTGATGACCATTGTCACTAAAAAAAGATGTGAGTGATAGAATAGTGGCTGATGACAATGGCAGGAGTTGATCGGATACTTGTGAGTGATAGAATTCTATCACTAGTGACCACCCCCACCCCCCTAATATGCTGACAATCAACCCGACATCACTTCAGACAGCCCCTCTGCTGAATCTCATCATCAGATAGATTGTTGACTCTATTTTAAGGCTGAAATAATTATACATAACACAAATGATGAAGATTATGATGATGATCCGTAATTAAATATTTATACCTCAAAGTTAATCAATTCAGAGTTTTTATATATGACTTTTTTATGCAAAATGATAACATATATTGGTCTTGTTATTGTATAGAGCATTTTATAATGTTTTTTTATTCATTCAGAATTTCATCAGAAATCCTACATGTCACCTGCAGCCTACAACACGAGTTTTCAAAACAAAGTTTTACTTGCTTTTGAGTTTAAAGTTATTTTGAGGTTAAGAGTTCTAAATCATAAATTGATCTAAATTACCATCTAATAATTCACAAGAGAACCGAAAAGAAAGAACAAAACCAGAATAGCACACTGCAAAATAGCAACAATTTAACCCTAATAGCACACATATCATTATGTATTAACCAAACAGAGAATTTAAAGAATAATCATGAAGAATAACTTGCCTGGATCAGCATTATGTCTATTAGGTTAATTCCAACATTGCCTGGAACAATGGAACTTATAATTAAGAGGTCGCTTCACCATTGCATTGATCAGAGCTCCCTCTGGCATAACGCGCTACTTTGCAGCATAAAGAGAACAACCTCTGAATGCCTGTTACACACAGAAGAGATAAAACCATAAACTAAACATACAAACATGTTGGACATCTTCCATTTGCCTATTCAGATGCTCAAAGGACATCTTAATTTAAAACACCGAGACACGTCTTCAGAAACCGAAGATGTTTACATGCAACCCGAGTTTTTGCATTGCAATGAAGTTTTACTTGCTTTGGAGTCCATTAGTCAAACTATATTCCAATCATTTATAAGTTTCAACTGGTAAAATCATGCAATTGGTTAATTTAATTCATGAATAAGTTAATCAGCCTATGCAATCTCCACCAATTGTTTACCAATCTGCTCTTCAAAAGCTTGACAACAACAAAAATCAAAGAGCTTTAGATGATTATTCCAACTACCTATAAAAGAAACCTCAAGACTAAAAGAAAGCTTCATTCTAACTTTAATAAACGGTTATTTTCAAAGCAAGAGCAGTTGGTATTCACAATAACAAGAACAAAATTGACTACATTGTCAACATTCTCTTCAGCAAATGAATTAAACCCCATAGCAGTGAGTGCATACATATCATGAAATACAACTCGATGAATAATCAATCTATACCCCCTAACAAATTTGATTGCAAGAAATATCATAACAAAAATCAAACGAGATACATACAATGACTAAGATACCCTGTTCAAGTTACACAGTCATCAGTAACATTATGAGGTTATATAGGAAACTGCGGTGGTATGGCATTTGATCGAACAGTTGGGGTGCACAATTCATCAGATGCTTCATCTGTCGAGTAAACCCAAGCCCTAAAATTGTGAAAACGGCCTCAGAAATCAGATGATTTAAGAATCGTGGATCTACTACACCACCTGAACTGAAAAGTAACATCGATCTAAATTGAAGATGAATGGAATCGGGGGCGGTAACTACTGGGTAATTGAGAGGCCTGGGGGGCGGATTTAGGGGTTTGGGGGTAAAGAAAAGATATTTTAAAATTCTGATTTTATTAAAGTTTTAATTGTAAACTAGTTGCGGAGTAGGGGTAGTAAAATTGTGCTACCAACGTTACAGGGTTGAGGGTGTAAAACTGTGATAAGTAACAACCGAACAACGAACAAAATCAGGAAAAATCGTAAAACAAATAAAAAGAATTTTTTACTTCAAATGACTCACGTGACATAAAAAGTAGACGAAGTCGAATTTATAATGACGCATATAAGAAAGCTTAGGGGGTAAAAAACCCGAGGAAACAATCGTGACCACCAAACACCGTAGTAAACTAAGTATAAACCGAATGACAACAAAATTTCGGAAAAGGTATAAAATAAAAACTAAACTTGTTTAACTTTTATGGTCAAATTATCATAAACCAAAATTTTGTTACACAATTAAAAGAAAAAACACTAAAGTTTACTATGAAAAAAAACCCTAAAGACAAAACAAACAAAAGACAAAATACCTGTTACTATTCATTGGAGTGTTGGGAATTAATACATAGAGACAATTTTGGCATTGGGTGTTCATCGATTCGGTTTATAGTTTATTTGGTTCATGCGGTTCGGTTTGTTCAGTTTTCAAATTTTTATACCCTAAACCAAACCAAACCAAACCAAATTAGGAATATGCAAACCGAACCAACCCAAACCAAATTCAATTCGGTTTGGTTTCGGTTAGAAACCAAATTGTACCTAAGTATTTTTTTCCTAATTTATGTTTATGTTTGTGTTCTAACTTCCAAACATCAAACCAACAACGAATTTAAACATGAAAATATATAAATAGTGGGAATGCTCGTGGCGTTGCAGCAGCCAGCAGGTATCCGACTGATATCTGATTAAATTGTAATGTGTATTACGAACCATAACCCTTCCAAGTTCCTAACATTTTCATTCCATAAAACCTGTGTTATGTGCGGCGGCACAATTTACAACACCGTGGAGTTGCCGTGGAGTATGTTGCCGATAGTGAATAGTTCATTTGGATAAATAGGAGTATGATAAAAAAATAATTTTTTGATTCATTGGTTAAAAACAGGGACTCGGATATTGGTATTGCTGAAAGTGGAAGTTATATTACCGCGAAGATAGCAGCGGTGCGAGTCTCCTTGTTTCTCCATGATGGAATTCTTTCCCATTAATTCTACAGATTAAGTGGACTTACCATGTGACAACTCGAGTTTTCCGACTTTCACTTTCGCATTTAATGCACGTTGACTTTGACTGTTTAGTCGTTTGACTTGTTTGACTTGTAACTGTACACATTGTGATATGTTAAGACGTATTGTGATTATTGCATATGTGGTTGTGTTTGTTGTTATAGCATGTAACTTGTTTGGAAACTTAAACTATCTAAGCCTTGTATAATGAAGTGCCACTCACCATGCACAACCCGACGAAACACAAGTGTGTTTCGCCATACGCTTCTCCGAAGAAACAAGTGTGTGATTCGTCACACATATTTCGACGAAACAAGCCGTTTCGCCGCCCCGATGATTCGCCGAGGCCCAGTAAGGGCCCAACCCATTACGCGAAATATTTATCAAGTATTCTGTTCCATTCGTCACACTTTTGAACAATAAGAAACCCTAAGAGTTCTCTCCACTGTGCGACGGCAACAACCATCGTTCACCATCATCTCCATCTCTTGAATCCCTGTTTGTTCAACTCAAATCGGTCAGTGTAAATCCCATCGTGTGAATATCTGTTTATTGATGCTCTTATGTGTTTAACTAGGGTTAGTAAACTACATGAATTCAGATGTATGGTGTCGTATACATGTGATGATTGTTCCTGAATGTTTTACGTTTCTATGGTATTTAGTTGTTATTGATTTTGTATGCTATCAGTAGTATTACGATTAAAAGAGCATGATCATCGGGTCCGCGTGTGTCATTATTTAGGGTCATCTCATGATCTAAGGTTCATGCTAGGGATGGGTTATTATAATACGAATTGGTGAACGTTTTCCATATGAACGATAATGACTGGGTGATTACTGTATTGTATCAATGATTGGATAATGATGCTATGCTAAATGATTTCTGCATGATTGCTGTTTAGATGATGACGGCAACTAGGGTTTTCTATGTTAATCTTTGTAACTGATATGATGACGACGTAACTGAATTAATGACGAAACCAACTTACGGCGAAACAGATCCGACGAAACAAATGTGTTTCGCCAAGGGTGTCAACGACGAAACAGTGGTGTTTCGTCAAAAGAGGCTTAACGACGAAACAAGGGGGTGTTTCGTCGAACAGATAACTTGCACAGTAACTTAACTTTAATTCTGTTAAAAGTTAACTTGGATAGTTAACTGTCGTTAAGTGTAAAACATAACTTGTACGAGTTTGTATACGTGCTTTGTGCTATATGATGGACATTGATTCTGTATCCACTATGAATGTGCTTATACGTGAACTTCGTGAACATAAACTGATTATGTATACGTGCGTACCTTAGGACGTGATTGATTACTTGCGAGCACATACGATAGCATACCGAGCAAACCAGGTGAGTTCACACTCTTACCAAGGCATGGGATTCCCGGGGTTGGGAATGGGTTGGATGATATTCGTACTTACATGGTTACTGGATTATTTCTCGGGAGAGGAAGGGAATTTGTAGATGCTGCTAGACTAGTGATACATATACTTCTCTTCGCACACACGCCGGGTAAGGCTGCGATAATAGAACTAATCTTCGCACACATGCCTGGATTGGCCGCGAACTATACTTTAAACTTCGCACACATGCCGGGTGGGCTGTGATACAACTATACCTAGTCTAGAATACATGGGAAACCCCCACCAAACTTCGCAATCATGCCTATAGGGCCGCGATACATTTACATACGATACATGATTACTAAACGAGCATACGATTTACAATACGAACGCAATAACTGAACAAACTAACTGTGAACTCGCTCAACTAGTTGTTGACTCTCTGTTACATGCCTTGAAGGACCATAGGTACTCTTGGAGCTTGCACGGGAGGCGCAGTCATTGTGGAACATGGATCGAGGATGCTATGTTAAAACATTTAAACATTTGAACTTATTACTTACGTTGGGTTTACAATTATGCTTCCGCTAGACACTTAATATGTTTTGTTGAACACCTTTCATATTGCTTGGGTTGAATTACATTTAAATACTTATTATTGTTCAATATGATTGGTGGCTTGATCCTGGTCATGTCACGCCTCCAAGCGGTGGTACTCCGCGTGTGGATTTTGGGGGTGTGACAGATTGGTATCAGAGCCATTGGTTATAGAGAACTCGGTTTTAATAAGGGAAAAACGTTTTTATTAAAACCAGACTATAACCAGTACAGTGCTCAACGATCCACAACGACGCCTCGCTCCACGTGCAAGACTCAACATCGTAGGTAATATGGTATATGTTTTATTGCCTACTTGCTTGAATTACATAGAACCTTGCTCATGGTATGCTTAGATACACATAACCATTATTGCTTAAGAATACTTATGTGCTTACTCTCTTCTGTCATCGCACTATTCGCGAACCTCTCTTACTTATATTATCTTTACTATGAAGATCATGGCTGGACGTATTAACTTGACACAAGCCCAGTTGATGGCTCTCATTAACGAACAAGTTGCTGCGGCAGTTGCAGCCGCACAAGCAGGAGGTCAACCACCTGTTTGCACTTTCAAAACCTTCATGGACTGTCGTCCTACTACATTCAGCGGCACTGAAGGAGCCGTAGGTCTCCTCCACTGGTTTGAGAAACTAGAATCTGTGTTCAAAATGTGTGAATGCCCTGAGGCACGCAGGGTGAAGTATGCTACCGGTACTCTCGAGGGTTTAGCCCTCACATGGTGGAAAGCTCAGGTCCAAATGCTGGGGTTGGTTGCTGCTAACGCCACCCCATGGAACAATTTTAAAGAGATGATCAAGGAGGAATACTGCAGTCGTGACGACATTCATAAGCTGGAAGTCGAGTTCTTCAACCTCAAGATAACGGGGTCAGAAATTGAGGCGTTTACAAAGAGATCGAATGAGCTTGCATTACTGTGTCCTACTATGGTGGACCCTCCAATTAAGCGTATCGAACTTTATCTTAAGGGTCTAGTGCCAGAGATCCAAAGTCATGTGACTTCATCAAACCTTGCCACCTACCAGCAGGTTGTTCAGTTGGCTCACCGTCTCACTAATCAGGCGGTGGAGCAAGACAGGTTGCCTAAACGTATCAGCGCTACTACTACCGCTACCACTTCAGCTACACTTGCTACTCCCAGTGACAACAAGCGGAAATGGGAGGGGGATTCCAGCAAGGGTTCAGCTATCGTTCAGTCTCAAGCACAGCAGCAGCGCAAAACTAATGATTATCAGAGCCCGAGTCAGCAATCTTCTGGTGGTCAGGGGCAGAGTGGATATCGGGGAATTCACCCACTGTGTAACAGGGGCAACAGACATCACAGTGGTCAGTGTCGCAAGGGCCGTTGTCAGAGGTGTCTCAAGATGGGTCATGAGGCTAAGGATTGCAGGAGTTCACGACCTGCGAATCAGAACCAGCAACAACAACCACCCGCTCCACGGAACCAGCCACAGCAGCAACAGCAAGGAAATAGGGGATGCTTTCAGTGTGGGGCTGAAGGCCACTTCAAGCGGGATTGCCCCCAGTTAATTCAGAATCAGAACAACAACAATAACCAGGGTAACGGGAACAATAATGGGGGAAACAACAACAACAATGGTGCTAGGGGACGTGTATTCGTGATTGGTCAGGCTGACGCAAGGAACGATCCTAATGTGGTTATGGGTAAGTTTCTTCTCGACGACTTTTATGTTACTGTTTTATTTGATTCGGGTGTGGATACCAGTTATATGTCTCTGAAAGTTAGTCAAATGCTTAAACGCGCACCAACACTTTTGAACACCAAACATGTCGTAGAGTTAGCTAACGGTAAAAGTCTAGAGGCCACACACATAGTTCAGGGTTGTAATCTTATCCTCGCTGGTCAGATTTTCTCTATCGATCTCATTCCTATAACTCTGGGTAGTTTCGACATCGTCATTGGTATGGATTGGTTATCCCAACAACAAGCAGAGATTCTATGCAAGGAAAAGATCATTCGCATTCCCCGTTCTGGCAAGGAACCTCTCGAAGTTCAAGGCGACAAGAGTGGTGTCGTGAGTGGCATCATTTCCTTCTTGAAGGCTCAGAAGTGTTTGCGAAAGGGGCACACTGCAATATTAGCACTCGTTACTGATACATCGAAGAAAGAGAAAAGAATTGAGGATATTCCAGTAGTACGCGATTTTCCTCAAGTGTTTCCCGAGGAATTACCTGGGCTACCGCCTCATCGCCAGGTCGAATTTCAGATCGAGCTAGCTCCAGGAGCAGCACCTATAGCCCGAGCACCTTATCGTTTAGCTCCAACTGAACTGGAAGAGCTATCAAAACAATTGCAAGAACTCTTGGAAAAGGGTTTCATACGACCTAGTTCTTCGCCCTGGGGAGCTCCAGTATTATTTGTGAAGAAGAAAGACGGTACCTTCCGCATGTGTATTGATTATCGCGAACTGAACAAGGTTACCGTGAAGAATCGCTATCCTCTTCCACGCATCGACGACTTATTCGACCAGTTGCAAGGGTCGAGCTACTACTCCAAGATAGACTTGAGGTCAGGTTACCATCAGCTGAGAGTCCGGGATGAGGACGTCTCCAAAACAGCGTTCAGAACACGCTACGGCCATTACGAGTTTCTGGTCATGCCATTCAGGTTAACGAACGCGCCTGCGGTTTTCATGGATCTTATGAACAGGGTGTACAAACCTTATCTTGAGAAGTTCGTCATAGTTTTCATCGACGACATCCTAATCTATTCGAAGAGTCAGGAGGAACACGAGCAGCACTTACGACTTATTTTGGAACTTCTTCGAACGGAACAGCTATACGCCAAGTTCTCAAAATGCGACTTCTGGCTTCGTAAAGTCCATTTCCTAGGCCACGTGGTAAACAAGGATGGGATTCATGTTGATCCATCCAAGGTAGATTCGATCAAGAACTGGCCTGCACCTCGCACACCAACCGAAATACGCCAATTCTTGGGTTTGGCGGGATACTATAGAAGGTTCGTCAAGGACTTCTCAAAGATTGCACAACCGCTTACACTACTGACACAGAAAGGTATTGTGTATCGTTGGGGTAATACACAGGAAACAGTGTTTCAGCACTTAAAGGATAGACTTTGTAGTGCACCTATCCTCTCATTGCCTGAAGGCACGGACGATTTTGTAGTCTACTGCGACGCATCTATCCAAGGTCTTGGATGTGTATTGATGCAACGGGATAAAGTCATTGCTTATGCTTCGCGCCAACTTAAGATTCATGAACGGAATTACACTACACATGATTTAGAGCTGGGAGCCATTGTTTTTGCGCTCAAGATATGGCGACACTACTTGTATGGCACCAAGTGCACTATCTACACCGATCACAGGAGCCTCGAACATATTTTCAAGCAAAAGGAATTGAACATGCGACA
The DNA here is from genome assembly GCA_030545235.1 of Helianthus tuberosus. Taxonomy (NCBI): domain Eukaryota; kingdom Viridiplantae; phylum Streptophyta; class Magnoliopsida; order Asterales; family Asteraceae; genus Helianthus; species Helianthus tuberosus. The sequence goes on along the minus strand of CM060402.1, from coordinate 15,877,843 downwards.
ACGTAGATGGGTCGAACTACTGAACGATTACGAATGTGCTATAAAGTACCATCCAGGCAAGGCCAATGTGGTGGCCGACGCCCTCAGTTGAAAGGATACTACACCTAGGCGTGTACGAGCATTGCAACTCACTATTCAGTCTAGCCTTCCTTCACAGATACGAGATGCTCAGGTAGAAGCATTGAAACCAGAAAACGTCAGGGCTGAAGCCCTACGCGGCTCAAGGCAACGGTTAGAACAAAAGGCAGACGGCGCCTACTATGTAACAGGACGCATTTGGGTTCCACTCTATGGTAACTTACGCGAGCTTGTAATGGATGAAGCTCATAAGTCTCGCTACTCGGTACATCCAGGTTCGGATAAGATGTACCACGACTTGAACACTACATATTGGTGGCCTAGCATGAAAGCTCACATAGCAACTTACGTTAGCAAGTGTTTGACTTGTGTGAGAGTCAAAGCGGAATATCAGAAACCATCAGGCCCACTCCAACAACCTGAGATACCACAATGGAAATGGGAGCAAATTTCCATGGATTTTGTTACTGGTCTACCTAGATCTCAGCGCGGAAATGACACTATTTGGGTGATCGTGGATCGACTCACAAAGTCTGCACATTTCTTGGCTATCAAAGAAACAGACAAGTTCTCTACATTAGCAGACATCTACTTAAAAGAAGTGGTTTCAAGGCACGGGGTGCCAACCTCTATTATCTCTGATCGTGATGCACGTTTTACTTCAGAACTGTGGCGAGCAATGCACAAATCTTTTGGCTCTCGTTTAGACATGAGCACAACTTATCACCCTCAGACGGATGGGCAGTCTGAGCGCACTATTCAAACTCTAAAAGACATGCTTCGTGCATGTGTAATTGATTTTGGCAACGGTTGGGAAAAGCATCTGCCACTTGTGGAATTTTCGTATAACAATAGTTACCACACCAGCATTAAAGCTGCTCCATTCGAGGCATTGTACGGACGTAAATGCCGGTCACCTCTTTGTTGGGCAGAGGTGGGTGATAGTCAAATCACAGGTCCAGAACTCGTAGTCGATACTACCAAAAAGATAGCTCAGATATGACAATGCATGGCGGCAGCTCGCGACCGTCAGAAAGCATACGCCGATAAAGACAGGAAACCACTCGAGTTCCAGGTTGGGGATTGAGTGCTACTCAAAGTTTCACCCTGGAAGGGTGTGGTTCGTTTTGGCAAACGGGGCAAGCTCAATCCGCGATATGTCGGACCATTCGAAATTATTGAGAAGATAGGCAGGGTGGCCTACAGATTGAACTTACCAGCTGAACTCAGTGCAGTTCACAACGTCTTTCACGTGTCGAATCTGAAGAAGTGTCTGTCAGATGAGACCCTCATAGTTCCTTTGAAGGAACTCACTATCGACGAGCAGTTGCGATTCGTCAAGGAACCAGTTGAAATCACGGACCGGGATGTTAAGGTCCTCAAGCACACCAGAATACCTCTTGTTCGAGTTCGTTGGAACTCCCGTCGTGGCCCAGAGTTCACATGGGAACGAGAAGATCAAATGAAACTCAAGTATCCCCAGTTATTCGGAAACAGTGCAACCACTACTGAGGCTGAAGCTACTACAGAATTTCGGGACGAAATTCCAAATCAACGGGGGGATGATGTGACACCCCAGGAAAACCAGTAAACGATACAACTTACCTAGCTTCCTCAGTAACCGCATGCTAAATTTCGGGACGAAATTTCTTTCAAGTTGGGGATAATGTGACAACTCGAGTTTTCCGACTTTCACTTTCGCATTTAATGCACGTTGACTTTGACTGTTTAGTCGTTTGACTTGTTTGACTTGTAACTGTACACATTGTGATATGTTAAGACGTATTGTGATTATTGCATATGTGGTTGTGTTTGTTGTTATAGCATGTAACTTGTTTGGAAACTTAAACTATCTAAGCCTTGTATAATGAAGTGCCACTCACCATGCACAACCCGACGAAACACAAGTGTGTTTCGCCATACGCTTCTCCGAAGAAACAAGTGTGTGATTCGTCACACATATTTCGACGAAACAAGCCGTTTCGCCACCCCGATGATTCGCCGAGGCCCAGTAAGGGCCCAACCCATTACGCGAAATATTTATCAAGTATTCTGTTCCATTCGTCACACTTTTGAACAATAAGAAACCCTAAGAGTTCTCTCCACTATGCGACGGCAACAACCATCGTTCACCATCATCTCCATCTCTTGAATCCCTGTTTGTTCAACTCAAATCGGTCAGTGTAAATCCCATCGTGTGAATATCTGTTTATTGATGCTCTTATGTGTTTAACTAGGGTTAGTAAACTACATGAATTCAGATGTATGGTGTCGTATACATGTGATGATTGTTCCTGAATGTTTTACGTTTCTGTGGTATTTAGTTGTTATTGATTTTGTATGCTATCAGTAGTATTACGATTAAAAGAGCATGATCATCGGGTCCGCGTGTGTCATTATTTAGGGTCATCTCATGATCTAAGGTTCATGCTAGGGATGGGTTATTATAATACGAATTGGTGAACGTTTTCCATATGAACGATAATGACTGGGTGATTACTGTATTGTATCAATGATTGGATAATGATGCTATGCTAAATGATTTCTGCATGATTGCTGTTTAGATGATGACGGCAACTAGGGTTTTCTGTGTTAATCTTTGTAACTGATATGATGACGACGTAACTGAATTAATGACGAAACCAACTTACGGCGAAACAGATCCGACGAAACAAATGTGTTTCGCCAAGGGTGTCAACGACGAAACAGTGGTGTTTCGTCAAAAGAGGCTTAATGACGAAACAAGTGGGTGTTTCGTCGGACAGATAACTTGCACAGTAACTTAACTTTAATTCTGTTAAAAGTTAACCTGGTTAGTTAACTGCCGTTAAGTGTAAAACATAACTTGTACGAGTTTGTATACGTGCTTTGTGCAATATGATGGACATTGATTCTGTAACCACTATGAATGTGCTTATACGTGAACTTCATGAACATAAACTGATTATGTATACGTGCGTACCTTAGGACGTGATTGATTACTTGCGAGCACATACGATAGCATACCGAGCAAACCAGGTGAGTTCACACTCTTACCAAGGCATGGGATTCCCGGGGTTGGGAATGGGTTGGATGATATTCGTACTTACATGGTTACTGGGATTATTTCTCGGGAGAGGAAGGGAATTTGTAGATGCTGCTAGACTAGTGACACATATACTTCTCTTCGCACACACGCCGGGTAGGGCTGCGATAATAGAACTAATCTTCGCACACATGCCTGGATTGGCCGCGATCTATACTTTAAACTTCGCACACATGCCGGGTGGGCTGCGATACAACTATACCTAGTCTAGAATACATGGGAAACCCCCACCAAACTTTGCAATCATGCCTAGAGGGCCGCGATACATTTACATACGATACATGATTACTAAACGAGCATACGATTTACAATACGAACGCTATAACTGAACAAACTAATTGTGAACTCGCTCAACTAGTTGTTGACTCTCTGTTACATGCCTTGCAGGACCATAGGTACTCTTGGAGCTTGCACGGGAGGCGCAGTCGTTGTGGAACATGGATCGAGGATGCTATGTTAAAACATTTAAACATTTGAACTTATTACTTACGTTGGGTTTACAATTATGCTTCCGCTAGACACTTAATATGTTTTGTTGAACACCTTTCATATTGCTTGGGTTGAATTACATTTAAATGCTTATTATTGTTCAATATGATTGGTGGCTTGATCCTGGTCATGTCACGCCTCTAAGCGGTGGTACTCTGCGTGTGGATTTTGGGGGTGTGACATACCACCAGTTTAAACTCATTGAACATCAATTTGTTTGCTGCAACCACCACTGTTGGTGACCCCGTCAGTTTTGTTTTGAAGATGTTTACATCCTTCTTCATTCTTGATTGGAAGTCATCAAACAGTTGGTTCAAAGGTTAAGCTTTGTTAAACTCGACAGTTTCTACGATCTAGGGGAGACCTATATCTCCACAAGGTATATTCAACTTATTGGTTCGTCGTTTCAAGTTTCTGTAGATGAAGATGACAAAAAAGAATGCAATGAGGGAGTAGAAGGCGATGTATGCAACTGGCTTTGAAAGAAAACGTTCTAAATGATTAGAAAACACATTTTATAAAATGAGAAAAAAAAAGTTTTGAACACTGTCAATTCAATCACCTTATGGGTGAGATCTCACTCTTCTCACGCATTTCATAGTCTCTGGTTGCTCGAAACACCTCTATATTCTACCCATGTGATATGCCCAACACCCAAAAGAAATCACAAAACTTACACGCCAAATTCGAGTTAGACCTTTAAATACTTCAACACAAGCTGTCACAAATCACAACATCCAGTGAGCCGAATCAACAGTTAATCAATCCATACGGGTCCTTCCCTCAAATTGAAACAATTGCTAGCCTGCTTTATAAACTACTAGGTTATATACCCGTGAGCTTCACGGGTTATGGGTTGTGTTAAAAAAAATCTATATCTATAAAAGTATTTTTTTTGTATGATTTATAACCTGACATATCTTCATGCTAAGACCCATGTTTGGCAAACCATACCAAAAAGAAAAAAAAAAACAGGAATTGAATTACTTAGGGCATTTACTTCAATATGACAATAAGTAATAAAAATTGCAATACTATTAATTCTCTACAAAATACCTATTTAATTTTAGATGGACACGGATCCGAATGAATATGGATCGGACCTTTTGATTTGGATCATCCAACTTCCCGGGTAGTTTTATTTTATTACTTATTAAAAATTTATACTTTTTTAAAATATAATATATTAATAGGTTATCACATCACGGGTTTGGAAATTTAAATTTTATGAAACACAATTGTATATATATATTACTTAAACATTAAGAAGGTCTTCAAAATTAAAAATAGTTATCTAATATAAGGAAAATAACATCTCAAATGAGCTCCAAGCTACCATTCTTTTAATTTTGCATCTTCTATCACATGTGAAACGTTTGACCCTTTATAAATAAATGAGTCGATATATAATATGTCAAATTGGTAAAATAAAATATTAGTTAAAAAGAAATAGGTTGAATGGGACAAATATTGTCCAAAGTGTATTTAAATTGCATGAAACTTCCTAAATGACTTCTTAAATTTATTTTTAAGGTTCAATAAGGAACGAACAAAATAACACTTTGAACCTCTAAAGTATCATTTTTCCCTTCTCCGCCACAAATTTTTAGTTCGGAACCTTTCTTTCATTTAAAAGTTTATGACATTTGTAGTTGAGATAAATTTTAAGTAATTAACAAAATATGTAAAAAAACATATATTATGCAATTTTAATTGATATTTTAAACGACTAAAGCAAAAAGGTTCAATCCCATACAATTAAAGGTGTTTCTAAAATGAATCCAATTTTTCGTATGCATCACAGAGATCCATTTGTTGTATGCAATTATATATGGTTGTTGAGATAAGTCATCAACAATGTGTACCTAAGCCTCAATTTTAAAGACAAAATTATTATTCACAATAGTATCTTAAAATGTATCAAATAGAAAAGGTAGTACTAAATATGAGAAGTCTCAAAATAGGCGAGCAGGGTCACGGGTCAAAAAGTTTTCGAGTAACTTTTAGATACATGTTGGATTGACTCTCACTATTTTGTCTGATTTTTATTTTATTTAAATAATGCTTTGATTAAGAGATGTTCAAAAAAATGTATGCAACTTATACTCTTAAAATTCAAGTGACTTTTTAACCCAATTAACTCATCCAACCCATTTGACCAAATTCATTCTCATTAAAACCTTTCAAACTGACCCACCTATTTGGAATAATATAAACAAATCTATCAAAAACGTAATCTATATGTTGATAATAAAAAATCAAAACTTTTACAACACTTTTATTAAGATGTAATAGACTTTAATAGAACTATAGTGGTAACCAAATAAATGTTTCAGGTCTATAAACATAACCAAACACATGGTAAAATATTTGTGGGGGTATAACAGCCCAAGTGCTCTTGTTCCAGCCAAAATTCTCAACTTTTTAGATAGGTACCTTTAATCCAAGAAATCCAAACAAAAAAAGCATTAATAAGGGTACCTGTAATCCAAGAAATTCAAACAAAATAGGGTATCACAAACATAAATGACATATTTATAAACGTATTGACTGGTTATGACTTATTTTTCATAAATGGCCATGCTTGGAGTTGGCTACAAACAAAATGAAACATATAAATTTAAAAAAAATATATATATAATAAAATATAGCTTTCAAAGAGACTGAGACTGTGATGAGAAAAAAACACACTTTATAGGTGATTATCTTAAATGTACATGTTTTACTACCCACTTTCTAGATAACACATTATACGAATCGACCCATTTTGAGTAAAATTTTACCTACAGGGGAGCACTAATAGCTGCAAAACCAACCAAATATAAATAAATGAGAACTCATAAGAAGTGAATTAGTCCGTAAGTAGGCAGTGATTAGCTATAAATAAGTAGACCTATGTACCTGATTGAGTGATAACTACTTATGTGACCACATAATACATTAGGCGTTGATGGAATGGCACCAAATACAACAGGAGCACACTAACATTTATCATTTCCTAACTTAAATAACCAATTTCGATAAAAATATCTTATATTACTTGACCGCTAAACCACATAACATTAAAAATGTCATTGAAGAATTTAAAGAAGGGATCTAAGAATACGAACCTCATAGCTCTTTTTTTCCGGTGCGGCTAACGCTCAATTTGTCTTCAACCGAGACAAAGGTTTTTTTTTTTCTGGTGCGGCTAACGCTCAATTTTTCTTCAACAGAGACAAAGGTGTACTTGAGGCGCTAACGAAGTACTTTAGGGAATAAAGATTCGTATATAAGTTGGTACATACTACATCCGTCAATATAATATGTCATCACAAATGCCCAGTTCTTGAATTTCTTGGAAAATAATTGTCAGCTTAGAAACATATTAATTAGTGGGTTTACCACGTCATACAATGAGCGAGAAAGTGAAAATTAAGTGGTCTCATTGATGGACACGTGGCATAAAAAAACTTTTTCTATTATATAGCATAGAATAGATTAAGCTTCACCCCTTGGAGGAAATAAATCCCACAGGAACTATTCGAATATTAATTAATCAAACTATTTAAATAGTTCAAGTGTTCACGTTAATACCTCACCGAGTTTCGCAGATTCAAATGCCAACCGAGTCTGACATGTTAACCACTATTGACCAGCTTTGACTGTTGTTGACCAGTGGTTGACTCGTTACTTGACTCGTCTCTGGTTAATACCTCACCGACTACCCTGGTTACTCTCCATAGCTCCACCGAGCACCACTGAAAACCAAACCACCATTGTCCGCCATAATTGTCAACCGTCACCACCACAATCACCTTCTACCACCCTCGGAACTTATACCCACCGTTAATCACCATCACTGCCCGCTATTTATCGTTATTCGCTATGTAACATATAGGTACCTTATCGCTATTTGTCGCTATTCACCGTTAACAACTATGGTGCCCTCTATAGCGAATAGCGTAGCGAAGAGCTCACATGTCGTTATATAGTTGGTTGCGACAAATAGCGAGATTTTTGTAATTTTTTTAATTTTTTGGTAAAATATACATGTAAAATATTTCTAAAATTGTCTTCTAGTTTATTGCTAAACATGAAATAGTGCCCGCTATTTTAAACTATCGCTACGTAGCGTATATGTAGCTTATCGTCATCATCAGCAATTCGTTATTGACGACTATGCATAAAATGCTCGATCAACGGCTGAGAAATCGGTGTGGGTGAAACTTTAGCAACGCGGCCGTGAAAATGTGTGTTAATGTCAACACTATGATTCAAATAAAACCAACAATCTGATTATCCTTATAAGTAACTTTCGTGTGCGCCAGCGAACAGTAATACCGGTTTCTGATGACCCCATCTGCACAAAAAAGTAACAGATTAAATTATTAAACCATGAAATTGTTATGTTCACTGATTTTATTTCTTGTATGTTTTTATTATTATTATTGTTATTATTATTATAACAAACTTAATTGAAACTATAACTAAAATAATGATGCGAAAAAAGAAACAAACCACTGGTAATGTAGCTCAAATGTGTATTCAACAAAAGTATTGCAATAAGTTTGGCAGTAAATATAACTATGACAAATTGTAGAGGTCGTGATGCAGGTGATGTTTCTTCCAAACAGCCAGCTCAATTTGGGGAATAGAACCACAGGACTTTAGATGGTAAAAAAAGAATAAAATTTAACTTTAAAATTTGTAAATGTGCTAACTGTTGATAAGATAATGAATATTGTATTATATTATAAATAAAAATTAAGAAATATAACATAAAAAAGCATTAAAGTGGAAGAATATCAACACAATATAATAACCCTATGTGAATAAACAATAAAGCAAAGGCTGAAAATACAAACATAAGTGTTCTCAGCAATATTTGCATAGACAAATTAATGAAATCTGCAAAAATACAAACAGAAAATAAATAACAATAAAGTGCACCTTATACTAAAACTATCAAGTATGCCTCAAATCTCGTATTAAAAAACCATTAGAAAGTGTATGGTGTGTCCTCAAATCCATATTTAATAACAATAAAGTGTACAGTCTACCTCAAAATAAATAACACTTAAATGAATTATTTTTTCGATGCAACATTTGAATTTGAGCACTTGTAGTTTGAGTTATAATGTTATTTTCTTGTTTTTTTTTAACCTTGGCCAATTGTAATTTGACATAAATTGACATAATTATAGATAATGCATCAAATAGCCTTTTACCTTTTGGCTTAAAATTGACCCATTTACTTTTCTAAGTTTTGTAATTTTCCCATTGACCCATTAAAAATAATATATAACCTACATTGATGTTTTATAGATAACTGGTCAAATAACCTTCTATGACATAACTGTGCATACCCAAAAATTAAAGCTTTATACCCTTTGGATGAAGTTTGGCCATTTACTTTTCTAACTAACTTTTGTAATTTACTCGTTGACCGGTTTGAAATAAAACGTAACCTAAATAGATATATTTATAGATAACGGGTCAAATAACCTTTTATGACATAATTGTTCATACCCAAATATTGAAGCTTTCAAGATCCCTTGTTGAAAGGCCTCAAACCGTGCTTCATGCAGCTCCGTATGTCTCATTTGACCTGTCATTTAGGCATACAGAAAAGAACAGTCCAGGTTGTCCTCACTTGTCATGAGGTATTTTCAGCATCACCAAAACCTATTTGATTATGCTTTTGTCCAGTAAAACAGATCCTTACTTCACAAAAACACAACACCTACCAAATATACTATTAATCATTGATGTAGCAGCATATTATCCATCATAGTAGCTTCTGGTATCTTTCATATAATGCAAAATAAGTAAACTTAAACGGTCATACAACTAACCTTACACTTTAGTTATGCATGAGTCGATTTTGGGTTATGTTTAGTATCAAATGGGTCCGAACAGGAACAAAAGTCGCTATTAGTCGACTTTTAATTTATGAAACCTCCTAGATCCTTATACTCAAGTGATAGATTATTTATGTAATTTGTGATGTTATAGTTTTTGTAATCATAACATAATTAACCTACTTTAATAAAAATAATTTTTTAAACAATCAATTCCTTAAAACACTGCCAGTGCCTGATGCAAAAAACCTCTTAGATTTAGGATGATTATTTTATAGTTCAGATGGGTACACATGGTAACAAAAAAATATTTGCTCTTACCTCTTTGAGTTCTCACGTTAAATCTCCAAGTTTCCAGGAGGGAGGCAATGGAGCTTTAATAAATTTTTCTATCGACATGGTCGATTACATTGCTTCAAGCCATCATCTATCAACAGTCATAACACATCAAACACGGTTAATTACATCAACAAACAAACAACAACAGATTAAATATAAATAACTACCTCCAGAACTCTTCAACGGTGGAGAAAGTGTAAATAGGGCCCATATAAGAGATTTAAACATAATCAGATCAAATGCTATAAAATTCAAAGAAAATAATGAAATTAGAGTCCAAAACACACAAGACAGGGCATTTAAGATTATATCAAATATTCATACCAATATTTATCAACATCTTCCACAACAGCCGAAAATCAACTGCCAAAAAAGGAGAAAAAAAAAAGAATATTAAGATTTAACAGGGGCAAGAACATACCGACAATTAACATGAGTGTCAATCCCTAAATTCCCTCTAGCAAGGATACAATTAACATGAGTGTAAGCACTTACCCCAAATTTGACCGTCGATTAACAGATCTGCGTTTGGATCGGTCACGAGACGAACCATGGAATCTTCGATGAACAGATCTGCGACTGTACATCATTCTCTGCAATATCTATTATCTGCGTTTGGATAAGGTTTACTTCATATCGGCGGACGGCACAGAAGCATAATCACCGGATATGTTCATCACAGCCGATGAAGTTTAAAACATTAAATCGTACCAAAGATTCTTAAGAATTGAAAGGAATATTAAAGTTTATAAAGGAACACTGTAACAAAGGAACGGAGAAGATACATATTACAAAATCAAATGTTGTGGTGAAGATTGTTGGAAGTAGAAGAAACTCACCTTTGAAGAAAATTGGCGTTGTTGAAGGAGCCTGAGAGATGATGGAGAGTTGTTTAGGGTTTGGAGTGAAAAGATGAAAGGCAAGCCCGTCACATAATCGCTCTCATCATCAAAACCCTAGATGAAGAACAAACTCAGATCCCACACCGGCTCTGTATCAAGTCGGAAGTTGAAGATGAAGATGAGATTTTGATTCCACTGTAGATCAACAACACATCTTTACATATCTCATCTCTGATTCTTTTTCCTTTTGAATCAACAGATCCAAATCCACATCTTTGAGGGAGAGAGAGAGAAAATGAAAAAAGCTCGTAGTATGAAATTTGAAAAGGGCTCACGTGATGAGTTACAGAGCTGGTCAAAATTCAGACTTTTGTCTCAAGCCTGTTATCTTCTCACATCTTTAAAAAAAAAAAAGAAATCACAATAAAATGACATGTGGAATAGGAGAAGCCAGGGATTGCCATGTAGGAAAGAGAGTCAAATGGTGGCTTGTGGTGTTGACAAGTAGGATTTTTAAGGTTTGATTTATTATAATAGAGATAGTTCAAGTATTTTGTAGGTGGTCTATATGAGTTATGCATACTAAATTTGTCATGAACAAAATGAAAGAACCAATGGTGTAAATATGAGCGGGTTGGGTCATTAATTAAAACAGGCTTGTATTATAATAAGGAAACTTTTGTGCAATTTTAAATGGGTAGCGTTGCATTGGGTTTGGTTGGGATGACCTGAAATCATGTAACATTTTTGCTTAAAATATATTATGTTAAATATTATTTCTATTACTATTACTATTAGGTAGTGTTTGGTATGCAGCAATGAGAGGTGGAATGAAATGGATGATTATGAGGGAATGAAAAAAAGGGTGTTTGTTTGGTCAATGGAATGGAATCACCCATTCCAAAAGGCATTCCATTCCTTCAAAATCATTACTTCCACCCCTCATGTTTTTTTTTTCATTCCATCCCCTCTTGCACCATTCATCAACACAACCCACCACCTTCGCCACAACCCACCACCACCACCACCACCACCACCACCTACCACCGACGCCATCGCTGCCACCCGCCACCATCTCACCCCGATAGCCACCGTCGCCGCCGCCACCCACTCGCCACCGTTATCACCCACAGCCGCGACCAACCCCCAACGCCACTCGCCGCCGCCAACGCCCACCACCATCGTCGACGCCACCACCAACAGCCACCTTGCCACCACCACCACTCGTCGTCACCGCCGCACCGCCACTCGCCTCCACCACCACCACCCATCGTCGCCGCCGACACCCACCACCGCCACCTACAACCACCCACAATCACTACCACCGGCCACCACCACTCACCGCTGATTTTATTACTCCGTTTTTCTTGCCTACCGAACAATACATAATAAAAATTCATTCCATTCACACATGGTAACCAAACAAGACATGGAATGGTAATGATCCATTGCATTCCCTCGTTCATTTCATTACCTCGGCCATTCCATTCCTTCATCCATTTCATTACCGCATACCAAACAGACCCTTACTATTACTATTAGACTAAATTATGATTTTGACCCATGTGGCTATATCACTTTTACCCTTTTAGCCCAAAAATAAATCTTTTAACATCTGAGCCTCCAACGTCTTTTTTTAACCCTTTTGGCTCCTAACACTAACCCCATCCATTTACTTTTAGGGGCCAAAAGGATTAGAAAAAAAAAAAGACGTTGGGGGCCAAAATGGTTAGAAAAAAAGACGTTGGGGGCTCAAATGTTAAAAGATTCTTTTTGGGCTAAAAGGGTAAAAGTGAAATAACCACAGGGGCCAAAATTGTAATTTACTCTTATTATTATAGATATAACACTAACAATTTAAATTTATGAAAAAAAAAAAAAGTAGAAAGATAATTTACTCTTTTATTACTATGTATTAATTTTGTTCTCATTAATATTAATTTAAAAATATTTTAGGCATTCAAATATTCATTTTGTTCTCATTAATATTTTAACTATATTTTATTTCTATCTTTATTACTATTTGTACTCTTGAAAATTTTTGGTGACTTGCTTGATAAAATTTCCATCTTTGATTTTTCTTCTATATCGATAGTTTGGTACATAGCTTTTTTATATATCTAACCATCATCATGCACCAAAGAGCTTGTAATCTATTGGTATCAAATTCGGAATACTATCCTTACCTATGAGTTTGAGGGTTCGAAATAGACAAACGTTATAGATTTTTATAAAGAGTATTTATAACCAATTAGTTAATAATGATGATTAACTTAATTAGTTATTTTACTTAAAGTGAATTCAATTACAATTAACTGAGCCAGTTTTTCAATGGGCTTAAATAATAGAGCAGTACTAACCTGGTGGCCCAAGGAAGGCATTGGTTAGGAGCCCAGGTCCAGATGGATGAAATGAAGAGGTTGGGCAGGTTTCGAAATTTTTTCGAACTGACCTCTCTACACTTAGTTGCCTAGTAAGAGAGATGGCGTCATCTTTTTTCACAGGATATGTTCAAACGGCATCTATAATGCGTGTATCGGTTAAACTTTTCCTTACCATTGGATGCGGTGTGGTGTGGTGTGGTGTGGTGTGGTGCAGATGGTCCAAAGGCGGCCCAGAACCTTTCATGGTTTACATTTTAGACCCGCCAGAACCTTGACCCAACCGTATGTAGCTAACGGGTCGGTACATATATACACACAAGTATAATCGCCGGTGAGCTATCGAAACCTCAAGAACCGTTTAACACATTAACCTCGTGATCGTCGAGTACAGATATCCCGTTCTTGGTACCCTGAGATCTCTTGTTTTCCTAGTGCTGATTCATCATATTCAGCCATTTTTGTTGCCTCTGATACCTTAAGTTCCAACGGTGGATGCACATGAACATTAGTGGATCTTGATTCTGCATAGAATGAGACTGTGAACAAAGACAGGCAAAATCACTGCAAGGAATCTCAAACTCAGGATCATTTGATTTATTCGTATGTACAACTAAAATGCAGCCAAATTCATACACATTTGGAGTATAAGACATAAACACAAGTGACCAACCTGTTGCAACTTTGATGCATATAAATTGTATGTATATATAGTATGAGATGCAACTTTGACCAAAAAAATATAGACAAGGTCTCATAAGTCTAGACCTATATTTGCATATTCCTCGAAAGAGAAGCCGTTCTTACGCCCACCGAGAAATATTATGCAGGACATCAAAACTTTTGACACCGAGAGATATTACGTCCACATCCTCTCTGCTTAATTTTACCCTGTCAAATTTTTTATATATAAAAATACTAATTTTGGTTGAGGGGCATTTTTTGTTACAGAATGAGAAAATATTTTAGAATTTATACAAGTATTAACCGTAACTTAAAGTTTTATAATTTTTTTCTCTTTTGAAAATTTCATCAAAACCCGATACTGAGACCTGCATCTATTGCCAGGGGCGGACCTACCCTACAGGGTGGGTGGGCGGCCGCACCCCTTGAAAAAAAAATTAGTGGTATTTTCCGCGAAAAATCCCGACCGCACACCTTGGAAATTTTCGTTCGCACCCCTTAAAAAAATATTAGGAATTTATATAAAAAAATTGTGAACACAGGTTGAAACCCGACCCAATTATGTAAACAAGTTAGCCCACTAACCCCTTTAATAAAACTTAAATTCATTCCATCAAGCCCAATAAATTAATATCAATTCAAGCCCAACCCAAATACAACTTTAATTAAACAAAATCAGTCCAGTTTACAAAAGAAACCCAATCGACTGCCAGCTTTGTGCGACTCCTGCCCTCCCTCTGCCTCACCTCATTGCCAGCGACCTGCGACACCCCCACCCCCGACGGCGAATGCAACATTCCGGCGAAGAATTAATTCCGGCCACAAACAGGTATATGTTTTGTTTTCTGTTATTTTAATGTTTATGTGATTTTGTTCAAGACTCGTGATATAATAGGATGGGTTAAAAAAGTTTAAACTTTTATGTGTTTTGAGGTAATTTGTGGTTGTTCTAGTCTTTATAGGACTTGGTTTAAAAAAGCGCGCTTTAAGCGAGCTTAAAGCGTGAGGCGCTGAAGCGCTGAGATTGTCGTTTTTTTTGCTATGAGGCGTCACAACACATGAAGCATTTTGAGGCGAGCTTTAAGCGGGAAGTGACCTTGGTTTGAGGCGACGCTTCAGCCCAATCAGGTCACATTTGGGTCATTTATTTAGGCCCAATAGTCTTTAAATAGGGTTTAAATGAGGCCGCTACTTCTTTACCCTAAAAAAGAACGTTAGCTATCTTTTAACATATTCAGCCACTCCCTTCCTCTTCTCCTGCGATTCTTCATACTTTCTCCAATAATCAACATTCAAAGAGGTTTATTTCTATGTTTGAAGATATTGGATTGAGGGGCTGTTTGGCAACATCTGAATGGTTAAGTGCTGAACCATTAAGTGTTGAACCAGTAAGAGGTCTGAACCGTTAAGAGCCTTCATAATGCTTAACCGTTTAGAGGCAAATGTCTGACCAATTCAGATTAGAGGTCTTAACCATTCAGACTTTGTATAAATCTTAACCATTCAGAGGCAAATGTCTGAACCATTCAGACATCTGCTCGTGAAACAAACAGTTTGAACCATTAAGTGCAGAACCAGTAAGAGGTCTGAACCATTAAGAGCCTCGTTAAGAGGTAAACAAACAGCCCCTGAGTGATGTTGATGGAGATGAACACGTACTTGATTATGATGATTATTGATTAAAGACTATTTTTATGTTTATGTTTTAAGTGTGTTTCGACTTTAATTTATGTTTTAGCTATGTTTTTTATGTGTTAAGTGTGTTTTTTAATCATGTTTTTGTGTTTATTATTGATTAACAAGTAGAATATGTCATATTGATGTGTACAATATTTTTTCTTTTTTGAGCGCTTCGTATACGTGAAGCTCTCGCTTCGCGCTTGAAGCTTTGCTTAAAGCTTTTGGAACCAAAACGCTTCGGAGCGCCTCGCGCTTTTTTAAACCAAGTTATATGATGGGTTTGTTGTCTCTTAATCTTTTATTGATTATATGATTCTAGTATAGGGTTTGAAAAGTTGAAATTTAAAACTTGAAAATTAAGAAATATTGATGGTTGAACACTCAAAGATTTTAGTTTGATGTTTTTTTGTTTTACATGACTCGACACGACCCGACCCGACCCGAACCGAATTTTTTATTTATATATCTAGGCAGCCTAAAATTTTTAAAAGTATTCCGCACCACTATGAAAAAATTTATGGATCCGTCACTGTCTATTGCACTTGGTGACTGAACCAATCAAGTTTAAATTCATCTAAAAGTTAGGTGTTCTAAAGTCAGAGATTGAGGTAAAGTGTCATCTATAATTCTATTTAATAACTAGAAGACATAAAAGAAAGAACAAGATCGGGATAGCACAATGTAAAATAGCAATAACTTAACCTATGACTATGTACTACCAAACAAAGAATTCAAAAAAAAAAAAAAAAAAAACCTTGTGCAGAAAAATTACCTGGAACAATATTAAGGGGGTGTTTGGCCTAGCTTTTTTATCTAACTTTATAGTTTTTTAGCTTATTTTTACAAAATAAGCACTAATGGGTGTTTGGTTTAGCTTTTTAAGTTTATGCTTATCAGCTTATATAAGCTAATGCTAAGCTAATGCCAAGAAGCTTATGGGAACATGGTTTTTTAGCTTATTTGAAGAAGATGGTTTTTTACTCATTACACACAATGATATTATACCCCTTCCCATAATACAAAATAACTTAACAAACAACTAAAGATTAATTATTAATTATCAACTTGTAGAATATAAGCTAATCCAAACACTTAAAAATAGCTTATCAAATGAAAGAAAATAAGCATAAGCTACTTTAAAATATAAGCATAAGCCAAAAAAATAAGGGCTATTTACCAAAATAGCCAAGAATATAGTTTGACCACCAAAATAGCCATTTGATGCCTCCTTGGAGCAGGGCATCACAGATCCCGAGATAGTCTTATGAGTCCTTCACTCTTAAATGGATATGTGTTATGGGACCCACCATCTATCACCCCTCCATAGCCCCTACACCCCCACATCACCCCTACACCCTACCTCCACCTCCATTTACTTTTCCTGTCTCTTTCTTAACCGGTTTTCGAGGCACCTTTTCATCATCTTCAATATTTTTTGTTGCAGGTTTTTATAAAAATGGCTGAAAATAATAAGGCGGAGATGGAGGGTGGCGGGTCAACCGACTACGACGGTGGCACGACGGATCTCCACCCCAAAATCCCAACCACCGCCATGGTTGCTGGAAAAACGATCTGAAATCGAGCCCCCTAGTTGCAGGTGTCGGAGACGGGAGCTGGAGGCGTATGCAACTCGCCGGAGACGGAGCCGGAGGCGTCTGCAACTCGCCAGAGACGGAGCCGGAGGCGTCTGCAACTCGCCGGAGACGGAGCCGGAGGCGTCTGCAACTCGCCTGAGATGACTGCAACTTTCAGACGCATCCCGTGCACTTCCAGACGCATCCCGGCACTTCCCAGACGCATCCCGGCACTTCCCCAGACGCATCCCGGCACTTCCAGACGCATCCTGGCACTTCCCAGACGCATCCCGACACTTCCCAGACGCATCCCGGGATGCGTCTGCCTGAGGCATTGGAGGAGTCTGCTGAGGCATTGGATGAGTCTGCTGAGGGGCATTGGATGAGTCTGCCTGAGGCATTGGAAGAGTCTGCTGAGGCATTGGATGAGTCTACCTAATCATTGAGACACGTGTCACTTCCATATTTAAAGATGCATGAGGGGTCTTGAAAGAGGCATCCCGCACATTTGAATCCGTGATGCCCTGCTCCAAGGAGGCATCAAATGGCTATTTTGGTGGTCAAACTATATTCTTGGCTATTTTGGTAAATTTCCCAAAAAATAAAAGCTAGGCCAAACACCCCCTAAGAGGTCCCTTACCATTGATCAGAACTCCATCTGGCATACCATGCTACTTTCCAGCACCAAGAGAAGCTGAAAGTGATTTCTTACAGAAGAGATGAAAACAATACATTACAAGTACAACTAAACTGGATTTCCCACTTCCTGCATATTGGTGTTATGTGGCATATATATATATATTTATCTACAAATTGACAGCAAAAGCTCAAATGGCATCTTTATTTAATACACTACCATCTTCAGAAACAGAAAACTAACTGCAATGTTAACATTCTCTTCAGCAGTAAGTTAGTACATATATGTCATGAGATACAATGTGATGAATAATCTGTAGCTGCTAAGAAATTTGATTACAGTACTTACTATAGCATCAAATAAATAGGATACCTCAAACCCATCAATAGCACGTGAAACGTAAGTCAACATAGCAATTTATCAAGTCAAATACAAGATTAAGATCGTATGGCATTTTATCGAACAGTTGGAGTGCACAACAGACTGTTCACATATTTTCATAAATTAAGTTAATCAGCCTATGCAGTCTTCACCTAATGGTTACCAATCTGATCTCCAAAAGCTCGACAACAACAAAAATTAAAGAACTTTAGATATTATTCCAACTTGTTATATACGATAAAAACTATTGTAACATACAAAGTAAATATTAGATTAAGATTGATATTTGAATAAGAGATATTAAAATTCTTTTTTTTTTGAACGGCAAATTTGGATCACTGACAGACCACTGGAGTATCATTGTGCCACCAGTGGAACCACCCGATCATATCGAGATATTAAAATTCTAATTACCAAACTTCATACGGTCTAGGTTTCTGCCATGAGATGATTGTGTTTGGGGGATGAGTGGGGTATTTGTTAGTCTACGTGTAATGGAGCATTTTATCACGGAGGATTGGGCAATGGCGCCCCATAGCGCCGCCCAACACCATTACAAGGGGCGCTATGGGGGATAAAAATAGAGTTCCCGTTATCATCCTTGCGGCGTTAATCCTCTGCACAATGTTTCCCCCACTCACACACACATATATATACATACATACATATGTATGTATAATTGAAGGGTTATATAACCCCCTTACCACTACACCCTATTGTGATATAAAACCTCAAGGGGTGGTGGTCCATTGGCAAAGGCAAAGGCAAAGCCTTTAAACACCTTGGAAGAGGGAGGTCTTGGGTTCAAGTCCCACAAACAAAAGGAATAAAAAGAAATTTGTCGTTCAAAAAAACTAAAAAAAAATAATTTTAATAATGAAACTAGATTTGGGGAATGTGCAAGTCTCGTAATATACAAGTTGAAAAGTCAAACTCAAAGTTTGAGATCTAATTGTAGTATAAGTGGGCCAAGTAATAACATTTAATTGGGCCAAGGCGGATGTTTATATGAGTAGTTGTTAATCGATTTAGGCTGGACTTTTAAACAACTATGATGACAGGTAATGACTGTCTTTATTTGGGCTGAATTTGTTTTGTATTTGGCCCGCATACAAATTTTCATATTGGGCCATTTATTGGAGAAGTCTATTTGGCCTACGCGTTGATGTTTCATAAAAACTTGTTCGGGTTTTCGGTGTCAAATATGGGTTGTTTCATAAATGAACGCATTATGGAACGTTTACAAACATAAATGAACGAACGTCGCCTTTGTTCATCTTCGTTTGTTTAACTTATCGAACAAAATTTCTTATTTGTGGTTGTTCATTTATCAATCAAACGAACTTCCCGCCGAACGATTAAGAACTGTTCGCTTGCAGCCGTAAAAACACCCAAAAAGTGATTGTAGCGAGAAACTTGTGTTTTAATATAACTTATATTATTATTGTTATTATTATTATTATAAAAGTACACTGTTTAACCTAGCTCTTAAAAATGATTTTAATAGTTATTTAAGATATTTTTTGTTTAAATTTTTTCTTTCCACCATCAATTTTTCAACGTAGCTTGTTTAAAGCAATGACCAGAACTCTTCAATTACTTAATCAGTTACAAGAATTAACATTAATTTCTATTTGTTGATGTCAATCAAGCTATAAAAACGAATCTAGCTAGGCAATGACATCTTGTTTCATACATGAAAGTAAGGTTGTACTTCTGACCATGTTTGGGTTTGGGTTGACGGATCGGGTCAGCGTTAATCAAACAATTACATGCCATTTTCATGTGACCTATTTTGGATACCGCTTAACTTTTTGTCAGTTCGGTCTACGTTGTGTTCGAGTCACATTTCATGAGGACCCATTTTTCATACACATATATATACACACATACACGTACCATCGCCCAAACCTTCTAAAGGGACCCTAACCAAAAGTTGAATATGTATGGTTAAAGAATCTCATAAAAGCATGTGGAAAATCCCGGTTGTATATCTTAATAAAATGCGCAATTAACACATAAAGAATACACAATTGGGTATATTGGTAAAATCCTTTCAATATCATACCAGATATTATAACGAAAACGTTCTAAGATCACAAACTAAAATATACAAAGACTGATTATTCAAAAGTTCCAACACTCGACCCATGTGGGGAAACTGAAATCGCCTTAACTAAGATCAATTGCTTCAACATTATCGACCCATGTGGGGAAAACTGAAAATGCCTTAACTCAGATCAATTGCTTCAACATTATCTGTCCTAACACTTCTTGTTTTATACTCTTTTAAGTTTGACATTATGTCAGAATTAGTCCTCCAGCTTTCCAGCATATGCCTTCCAACCCACGAACTATCTACAAACTACAAACCCACCACTCAACTATCTACCAGCTGCTAATAATCCATAAACCACCTTTATTATATCCTGAAATTGCAAACAAACCAAATTAAAACTAAAACCACAATTTATTAGTAGACAATACCAAGAAGCCATATTATATACACATGAACTATGAACTGAGTTGCTTTTTTTAACACCTACCTACCATCAATATTACTCTATACAATCAATTCAAATCAAAGAAAGACGTTTAATTAAAAATGTAACATAATACCTTTGACAATACTTGTTTGTGACTCGAATCACCTCCAATGGGTCTTTCAAGGGTGTAAAACCAAACGACTCAAGCAGAACACTAGACCATACAAAATAACAAACTGTCGATTAAAAAATGCTCCGAGGAAGATGACCTATGCCTGCACTTGTTATATCTAACACTTCTAAAGATCAAGAAAAATACCGCGTATGCATTTTATTATCGCGATTCACCATATTGTCGCACTATATATGTGGGTCAGGTTTCTTTACTGCAAAAAAATAGTTACCAAAAAAAATCATGATTTCAGGGTAAAATGTTGTAGATTCTAAGACAATTTTGACGATTTGCGAAATTAAAGTGGATATTTTATGATTACAAAAATAAAAAGAACTTGCTTCACATGAAAAACACGGTGTAAAATATACCCAACAAATAAATATATTTTTCATTTTCTCTTTTAATTGACTTTAATAATTCCACACCAGCTATCGGAAAATTCCCATTGCTTGATGCTATATGACAAAAACAATGCACTTTTGTGTATATTGGTACAATCCTTTCACTAACATACCAGAAATTAAAATCCAAAACGTTCTAAACATCACAATCTTATCTGAAATCACCAACGCATTATCAATCTGGGAAAACGATAATACTTGAAACCACTAAAACTTGATAAATTGCTTGAACATCTATTAATACCTGTGCTTTAACATTTGCTTGCCTGAAATCACAGACATTCAAGACCTGATCCATTTATAAATCAAAAACTTAAATCGACTGTTTGAACATCAATTAACATAATGCATTAATTTTAAGAAAGCATACCTTGATATCACTGATATATTTAAGGAAATCACAAACTTGATGAAATCAAATGGACTTGATTGATTGCTTCAACATCGATTGCCTGAAAGAACTTCGATCGGGTCATAACGTTGTTGATGTATGTAGGACGAAGCTGTGTATCTTGAGATTTCTTTCAAGCATGTAAAACCATAGCTCAAAAGCCGCCACCTAGACCATACGATACACAGATCTTTCAGTTGAAACATGCTGTGCGGAAGACGACTTATGCCCGAACCTTCTACATTTAACATCTCCAAACATTCTAAACGTCCGAGTTCCCCTGGCAATTTCTCGACTCGAATACAAAAGGAGAGATTTAAACTTTTTAAACCTTTCATGTTACAGATGCTGTTCGGAATATCTCGTAAGGATATACACTCCGTTAGGTCTAACTCCTCTAAACCCTCTAATCTGCCAAGATCCATGGGTAACTGCTCCAAAAGCCAACAAGATTTAAGATGAAGAGATTTAAGATGTTTCAACATACAAATGTTATCTGGAAGATGCTTGATCTCTTTCATGCACAAAGTTAGCTTCTCTAGCCCTTCTATCAGCCACAGATCCTTGGGCGCCTCTGGAATACTGCCTATAAGTGTAAGCTCTCCTAAACGTTGTAGACCACAAATAGTTGCTGAAAAAGACTCCAGGAATGTGCAAGCACATAGACCAGAAGAAAGAAGCTTCTCAAGATTACCACTCCGTGAGGATTGTTCATCATATTCACATTTAACATGAAACTTTGGCGACCTATTGTTGGGATGCAGTGGGCAAATATATGTGGACTCTACAGTCAGTTTTAACCTAGACAAGTGATGAAGACCAAATGATGAACTAAACCAATAGTAAAACGAAGAATTTGCAAAGCTACAACAACCACTCAAGTTTAAGTAGAAAAGATTTTTTAGACATCCCATTGGAGCGTGAATTTCTTGAAGATAATAACATTCTTCAAGAATTAACTTCTGGAGCTGTGGAGTCAACCCAAGGTTAAGGTTACTCACCTTAGAACGACTTAGGTTGAGGCTTTTTAGCTTTGGACATTCAAAAGGCATGTGGAATTCAACAAAGTTTTTACAATCAGCAAGATCTAAAGTCTCGAGATTTGGAGTCAGCACAAGGTTAAGGTTACTCACCTTAGAACGACTTAGGTTGAGGCTTTTTAGCTTTGGACATTCAAAAGGCATGTGGAATTCAACAAAGTTTTCACAATCAGCAAGATATAAAGTCTCGAGATTTGGAGTCATCCCAAGGTTAAAATTACTCACCTTAGAACGACTTAGGTTGAGGCTTTTTAGCTTTGGACATTCAAAAGGCATGTTGAATTCGACAATGTTTTTACAATCAGCAAGATCTAAAGTCTCGAGATTTGGAGTCAGCACAAGGTTAAGGTTACTCACCTTAGAACGACTTAGGTTGAGGCTTTTTAGCTTTGGACATTCAAAAGGCATGTGGAATTCAACTAAGTTTTCACAATCAGCAAGATCTAAAGTCTCGAGATTTGGAGTCGGCACAAGGTTAAGGTTACTCACCTTAATACAACTTAGGTTGAGGCTTTTTAGCTTTGGACATTCAAAAGGCATGTTTAATTCAACAAAGTTTTTACAATCAGCAAGATCTAAAGTCTCGAGATTTGGAGTCAGCACAAGGTTAAGGTTACTCACCTTAGAACAACTTAAGTTAAGGACTTTTAGCTTTGAACACTCAACAGGCATGTGGAGTTCTACCAAGTCACTACAACCTGAAAGATCTAACTCCTCGAGACTAGGAGTCTTCCCAAGGTTAAGGTTACTCACCTTCGAATAACTTAGGTCGATAAATTTTAGCTTTGGACATTCAAAAGGCATGTGGAGTTTTGCAAAATCAAAGCAGCACGACATATGTAACGTCTCGAGATATGGACATCCATTAAGCATGTTGAGTTCTACAAAGTTGTTACAATCTTCAAGATGTAATGTTTCAAGATTTGGAGTCATCCCAAGGTCAAAGCTTATCAAATATGAACGCCTGAGGTCAAGAAATCTTAGTTTATTAAGAACCTATCATAAGGAAAAAAGAGGATTAACGTCAGTATAATCACAAAATATAGCATAATAATGAATCATGCTAAACAACCAATCCACCAATAATCTACCTTTCTTTCTCCCACTCCCCATAATTGAGAGATACGGCTGCTCTCCATTTCAAGGTAAACAAGCATATTTGCTTGAAATGTTTTAGGTAAACACTGAAAAGGGTATCCATGCCAATGTAGATATCGTAAAGTGTTTGGAAAGTATTGGTCAATCTGATCAGTTTCCAATGTGAAATCTTCAATATACTCGACATCTTCACTATACACGTAAAGGAATCTAAGTCCCTTCATCTTTCTGAACCCTTTTGTAGCTATATCAAGGAATAAATCATATAGTTTTATACTTCTAGTTGCTTCAGTACCCTGCAAATAAAAGAGCTAACATGAAACTTTTGTCCTAACAGATAAAATTCGGTTAGCTTTTCTACCTTAAAAATAAACTTAAACCTTACCAAGTCATTAACCAATATATCTTTAATTTCCTCTTCAATCCATAATCGGCTATGTTTGCCAGGCTCATCAGGATGCAAACGGCGAACGATATTCATGCCCATTTCTTCAATACGATCATGCATATCTAAATACCCATCATCCGAAACAGTTATCAATGATTTCTGCTCAAGAACTTTTAAAGCAAATCGAGCATGGAATCCACAACATTCAAGTATTCTGATTGCTTCGTCTTTTTTTTCACCTTTCAATATGCATACAACTTCTAAGAATACTTCTTTATGATCGTGCTCTAGACCAATATAGCTGATTTCCAATCTTTTCAAAGTTTGCTCTTCAGGAATTGTTTTTAGTCTTTTTATAGCATCATCCCATTCACATTCAGTTTTACCACAAAGAGATGAACCCAACACTTTTATTGTTAAGGGAAGACCGTCAGCATAATGTACAACTTTTTCTGATAGCTCTTTATACCCTTCAATTGGACTCTCTTCGCCAAATGCATACTTACTAAAGAGGCGAATTCCTTCTTCATGTGATAACAGATTGACATTATGAATAAACTTCACTCAGTGTGCTACCAGCACATGCTCATCTCTTGTTGTGATGATGATTGTACTTCCTGACTTAAACCAAGTATGCTCACCTGCTAACGCCTCAAGTTGCTGGATATGATCCACGTCATCCAGAACAATAAGTACCTTTCTACTACCCATCATTTTTTTCATCATATTTACCCCTTCATAAACGCCTGTTACACCAACGCTTTGATCATTTAACACATCTTTTAGGATCTGCTCTTGCAATACCTTCATACCAGGGCCTTTTGAAACTTCTCTGACATTCTCAACAAAGCTTTTACCTTCAAATGAATCGGATATATGATCAAAAACAGCTCTGGCCAAAGTCGTCTTTCCGCCACCTCCAATCCCCAGGATCCCTATCATGTGAACATCAACAGAAGCATCTTTTAAATATGAAACTACATCCTTTACACGGGTCTCCATGCCTATTAATTTTCCATCATTGCTCGAATTTGAATTCACGAAACGCAGCTCTCGTGAAATGTCTTGAACAATTTGTTGGATAAACTTGGCTTCATGCCTGTGTGTTAAAGAAGATTATATTGGATTACTCAAAACCCCCCATGAACAATCAATTTCAAATTTATAACATATAATCATATATAAAGGAAAAAGAAGGGATTACCCATCACAGGTGGTCTTCAACTCTCTCCCAGCCAAATCGGCTGCTTCTTTCATAGCATCTCTCCATATTCCAGCAGCCTCTTTCTTTTCATGTTTGGCAAAGGCTTCTTTGACTGCCCCACTTTGGTGGCGGACTTCGGTGGGTTCCACATTAAAGAAAACAGGGTAAGCAGTGCGCCCGGTCGTCTTGTGGCACTCCATAATCTTTACGAGCTCGTCTAAGCACCACGATGAAGATGCATAGTTCTCGGAGAAAACTATGATGTAAATTCTCGAGTCTTCAATGGAACTCATGAGCTGATCATTAACCCTTTTCCCTTTCTCGATTTTCTCGTCATCTTTGTAAGTAATAATGCCTTTACTGACAAGAGCAAGATAGAGATGATCAACAAAGGTCTTACGGGTGTCTTCACCCCGGAAACTCAAAAAAACATCATAACTGAAACTCTTTCTAACTGATGAAGTTGAAGTAGATGCCATTGTATGCTTCAAAAATCGAAAAAGGTATGAACTGATCGGAAACAAGATTGAAAGAGATGAATAGATGATCAAAAAAGTCTTGAAGAGTTGATATTTTGATTGGAAAAAAGTATTCAATAAATAACGTGGAGAAACTAAAGCCTCTTATTTGCTAAAGATAAGATAAGGTTCATAATATGAATTTTCAATGAAAAGACTAGTAGGAAGTTACTGTTAAATTTTCAAAGCCATGATCCTTCTTCGTCCGAGTTTCTTTTTAGGTCTCAACCCACCTAACAAGTTCTATATAGACAACTAAAGGGGAAGGTTAGTTTATTACTCCTCTCATTAATTATGTTATCTCTCATTAATAAAACAAAAACTTTTTATTCTACACATTTCAAATTTAACCTATATATATCTTACACTTACCGAAATTTACCATGCACACATCGAAATTTATCCTACACATTTCAAAATTTATCCTACACATACTGAAATTTATGCTACAAATGTCGAAAATTGTCCTTCACCATAAATTATTTTATTTTGAAAGAGCATATTTAAAAGTGAGTTACAAGTTTAATTAGTTAGCTAATTAATTACAATTATAAATTTACCTATATGCCCTTTTCAATAACATTAAATACACTTATTAAATGAAGTAAATGGAGCATTTCTATTGGTTTAAAACTTATTCTTTTTATTCTTATAGATTTTTTCTTCTCATTTGAACCATCCACTACAACTAAAATGTATTTAAACAAAGTTATGTAATTATTTAGTTATAACTTAGGGGAGTGGGGGTGGTCACTAGTGATAGAATTCTATCACTCCCAATATCCAATCAACTCATGCCATGTCATTATCCACTATTCTATCACTAGTGATAGAAATGTAGTGGGGGTGGTCACTAGTGATATAATTCCAACACTCACAAATTTTTTTAATTTTTTATTTAAAATTAGAAATTAACAATAAATTACATAGCAAAATAAAAAAACAACTAAACATTGGGAAAAAAAAAAAAACTAAACAGGTGGCATCTCCCAACCCCACTTTGCGCAAATCTCGCGCTTTTGTTGAATTACAATTGACTTAAACGGTTCGTCGAGATGGGCGTGCTTTTCACACAAAATTTTTAAATCATTTTGTCTTTCAACCGTTTTCAAGTGTCCCATGTACGCCTGCTCGCGTTCAACTTTTACCGACATAATTTTATCTTTTCTTTCTTCGGCCTTCTTGTATCGCGTCATTTTCTCCCCTTCGATTCTGAAGATCGACTCCGCCACCGCTTCCTTCCCTTTGCTTGACAATTCACCACCTCTCCTGCGGCGTGGCCTTGTAGGTGTATCTTCTTCAACAGGGTCGTCAACGGGTTGATCGGGTTCGTCAAGGGGGTCTTCGTTTAAGTTCATTTGGGGCAAGTTATCCGACGCGGAAGTCGTGTAGTTCCCCGAATCGGATGTCTTTGATCTTTTCGAACCTCCTCGTTTTTTTGGAGCGGTAGGACCACGCATGTCAACCAACTCAACCGGGACCCACTTCGGGTGATTTCTCGCAACTTACCATGCCGCCACGTGTGGAAAACTCCTCTTTTTGTAGAGAACGCAATACTCTTCGGTGGCTTTTCGCATGATTGTCGCCTCGCTCGCTCCACTTTGTGGATTTCGGTTCTACAAAAAATATAAAACGTTATGTATTTTTTTTTTAAAAAAAAATTCTGTTTTCTGTTTTTAAAAAAAATAAACTGTTTTCTGTATTTAAAAAAATAAACTGTTTTCTGTTTTTTATAAAAAAAAAAACTGTTTTCTGTTTTTTATAAAAAAATTGTTTTCTGCTTTTTATAAAAAAAAAACTGTTTTCTGTTTTTTTTAAACTGTTCTGTTTTTTTTTTTTAAAATGTTTCTGTTTTTTTTTTTAATTTAAACTGTTTCTGTTTTTTTTTAAACTGTTCTGTTTTTTTTAAATAAAAACTGTTTATGTTTTTTTTTTAAATAAAAATTGTTTCTGTTTTTATTTAAAAAAACAGTTTTGAATGAAAAAAAGATTCAAACTTTATAAAAAAAATACCTTTTGAATGAAACAAGCGTTGAATTTTCTAATTTTCCCGTTCAAATCCGTCCATTTCGACGTCATTTGGTCCATGTTTCGTGCCTTTGCACCGGGAAGTCGGCTAAAATGATTAATGACCCGTCTCCAAAACGTATCCTTTCTTTGTTCGTTGGCATGTTTCTTGTTCTCGGAGATGTGCAAGTACGCCTTCACCAAGGACACCTCCTCCTCGCTCGTCAAATGTTGTCGGACGGTTGGGACGATTTCTTGAACGTCATCATTTTCTTCCTCTTCCTCTTCTTCTTGTTGTTCATCGTCGTCAAGACTTTGTTGTGGTTCATGATACGCGTTTGCAAAATGATGGATGAGGGTGTTGTCTTCTAGTAGTGGGTCGAGTTGGTGGGGTTGGATTTGAAAGTTTGGAAACGATTGGGGTTGAAATTGGTGAGGTTGAAACGGTGGAACGAACGGTTGGTTTTGATACGTTTGCGATTGAAAGGGTGGATATTGTTGGGTTTGAAAGGGTGGGACTTGGTCGGGTTCGTCTTGCAACCTAAAGCGCGTCGGCTCGCCAAGACTCGCTCGAACCTTGGGTCTTACGGGATTTTTCTTTGTACCTGAACCTCTTTTTTTCGAACCCCCATCTCTCTTGCTTGAACCTTCCATGTTTGTTGTAAAAATATTTAGATTGAGTTGGAGAGTTTGTTGATTTTTTGTATTGAGTGTGAGAATGGTTGGAGAGTTTGTTGATTTTTTGTATTGAGTAGGTTGGATTTTATAGAAAAAAAAGGGTTCAAAAAATAAACCCAAACGGTCAAAAATCAACCCAAACGGTCCCTTTCCAACGTTCACTTTTTGAAAATCAACGCGTGATATTTACTACGCATTGAAAAAATAACGCGTGATAATTCCGGTGGCGGCGGTGTTTGTGGATCTTCAACGCGTGATGGGGTGGCCATCACGGACCACCCCGCCTCCCCTTATAAGGTGAATATTTATTTATTTATCTGTAGCTTATTAACTTTAGAGGCTAAATATATATATATATATACTACTTTAATAAGCATATAGGAAGGGCAAGAATGGTCATTTGCCATTGTACAACCATTTGAAGCCCATTGTACAAGCATTTAAGCACAAAGTGTTGAAAACTTCTTTTCAACACATGCTGTATAGCCGCATGGATCTTACCCCGATCAACTTGACCCGTTTTACTTTGATGGATCCAATATAAACTTTCTATCACTCTATCTAAACCACAAAATTCGTTTCATCCATCCAGACGCTCCACCTTTCTCTTCAAACCCTAACCCTAATCTTCATTTCATCCATCGATCCTCCACCGCTCCTCCACCTTTCATCCATCGAACCGGTCGTCGCCATCACCGTCTTCTCCCCTTCTCCACTCCAACAGTCGCTTCATGGCTTCTTTCCCGGTGGCTTCAAGATCCGACACTATCTCAGCAGATTCGACACCAGATCCGACACCAGATCGATTTCTATGGCTTCTTTCCCGGTGGCTTCAAGATCCGACACTATCTCAGTAGATCAGACACCAGATCTACTGGTTTGACTGTAAGGTACCTTTCTTTTTACCATATCTTCTTTTTTTTGTTATTTGAATCTAATCTGGGTAATGTTTCAGATCTTCCGTTTGGTTGTGGGTTCATCAACGATGGTGCTTGTGGGTGGAAGATCTGGCCAGATCTATGGTTTATTTGTAGTAGATTTCTCTCTAGAATAGCACAACAAGCACTCTGTTCTTTGTAAGTAGATTTCTAGGGTTTATTTACAAGTCTAGGGTTTATTTACAAGATTTCTTGATTTTTGTTTAAATTTATAGGCTCTTTTTATGTGTTTTGCGTTTTTTAGGGGAGATTTCGTTTGGTTTTCGATTTCTTTGACTGTAGTTTTTTTGCTAGGGTTTCGAACAGTGCGAGGTTATGGCGTCTGCAGATGCTGAGCTGGAGCGACTGCTTAAGGAGACAGGGAAACAGTTATCGCTTCCTCATGATTATGTACAGTTTACTTCTTTTGTTGAATAAATACTTTTGACTGTTAATGAAATATTATGGTTACACTTGAAGATTTATGGAATTGTATGAGTTTGGAAGGACATTTATTGTTGTTTGATTGATTATTTTCTTGATGTTGCGAGAACGGAACTTGCTCTAGCTGTTTTGTATTTGAACAAGTGGTACATCATGCATGGGGTCGACTGGTCGAGCAACTATTTCTTGCGGCACTTCAACAGGTAAGATTTGTATCTCTAATGAAACAAATTGTCTTAATTGATGTCTTTGTAGCATTATTTGGTAAGCCTTTTGATGTTGTGTATTTGTGCATACAGTTATCATCTTGCAGGTGTCTATAAAGCTTATGATTTAAGAGATGAGGGTTCAGACTACTTAGGAAAAGCTGTCTCCAAGGTGAGAACTAATAGTCTGGGTTAGTGAGGCTAACTGCCTTTGCAGGCCAGATCAGTCCCTTTCGTTTTCTATATCACTTTTGCGATTTTCTTACATGATTTTGTTTTTGTGCTGACCGGTTAACCAATTTTAAAAATCTGCTTGTAGTGATGAATAGATAAAACTCAGATATATGCTGTTGTATTAAAATTTAATTTAAAGTAAAATTTGTTATACTTTTGTCTTTTTTTGACTTGCAACATTAACAAACTATGAGGCTCTTAATAAACATTTTATGGGTTTTGGTAATTGCATGTGATTTTGGAAGCAAGAGTAAGTTATACAGAAAATCATGTCAAACCTTTGATCTGGCTTCCGCTCTTGCTAACGCATCACCAGATCAACAGAGGACGGTATATATCTCCGCTACAAGTTTGACTTTACTATTTTGACGTTTATTTTAATTAAAAATTTTAAATGTTTCAGATGCTGGGTAAGAATCTGTATCCGTTGGTGGACCAGCTAAGGTGCTTTTGGAGATGGACCAAATGGAGGTGTTGCATTTGCTAGAATCACCAGATGCATTGAAGGCGAAAGTTACTGGCATGACTTTGGTAAGTACTCGGTCACCCATGTGACTTATTTCTCATGTTAAAAGTATCATGTTTTTTATTGTGTGGAAGTTTTATATTTGATTTCGAATATTTTATCGGTGTATATATTATATTATTTATGGTTTCTAAATGCAGTGGGAAAACTACCAGCAACTCAAGCAAACCCTGATGTTTTCTTTGCATTTTAGGGGGAACATGGGTGCTTCTCTCCCAGGGCATACAAAACTCAGGTTATTGGCGGCAGCCCGCCATATTTAACATATAAAAAAACTTTATATGTTAAATGTGGCGGGCTTCCGCCAATAACCTGTGTTTTGTATGCTCTGTGGAGAGAAGCGCCCATTTTCCCCCTAAAAAGCATAGAAAACCTTAGGCGATTGAACCCGCCGCAAGTCGAAACCGACAATGAATCGGGTTAAAACTCTAAACAGCTTTGCACTTGCATCAAATGATAACTCTTTTTAATAAACTTTTTGAATAACTCTGTTACAGTTGAAGTGGCAAGGCTTGGGACAATATGATCGAAAAAAGGGTAAGCCCGTTTGTTAAATGTTAATCATATTCATTTACACTAATCAACATTAATACATTATACTACTTATTACTACAATCACAACTTTTTTTTAATCCATACCGCTTTCACCTCAAAGAAGGACTATGGACGCGGAGAGAGGAAGCCCAATGGGCCACGTACACCGCACCTTGCATGTTCTCCAAGCACCAAATGCAAACGATATCTTGAACGACAAGAGCGACTATAGGGAGTTGTCGGAACTTGCAGAACAAGCAAAGAGGCGGGCCGAGGTATAGCATTATTTCTTAATCCACAGTATAGCATTATTTCTTAAATCATATAACCCTTCTAAAGTTCAAAATTCATATTCATTTTTTAGTTATCTTTTCTTATGAACCCTTTAGACAAGTTTGGACATGTTTTTTAGTTTTTTTTTCCTAAATTGTAATTATTTAACATGTTATGAATAAACAAAACCCAAATCAACCCCTTCATAGTTAGGTTGAAATGGCCACCACTTTTATGAGCCCTAATGGTTTGTTTTTTAACTCAAAATTTTTATTACTAAAACAATAATTTAAAATTGTTTTAGTTTTTTTTATGACAAAAAAATTGAACAGTTGACAACCTTTCAGAAAGACTTTTCAGAAACCTTTTTCGGAAACCAACTCTTGTCAGATTCCAAAAGATTTACTGCTATCCTTTTAGATTTAGATTTTTTTACTGACCAGACTGACTGTTCACATACAACTGTAAAAGCAAAGACTGTTCGGATTTGTCAGAAAGGAAGCATGCTTGGAAGTCTATAAATTCAACTACATTCATCACAACTCTACAAGCACTATCTACAAGCACTCAACTGAGATAATAAAACCTTCAAATTGTAAGTCTTGCGTTGAACTTCATCCTACTTTTGAATCTTACATCAAACCTTCGAAACATCAACCTAACATCTTCTATTTTACTTCGATTTCAGAATATCAATCAATACTCTAAACGTCTGGGTCTTGCATTGTTTCTCGGCTCTTCACATCAAGGTCTTACATTTTTTTCGGCTTTTTACATCAGGCTCTTGCATTGTTGTAAGTTTTCTCACATTTCTTGGTTACTTTTTTCACTTTTAACTATCGCATTTTGCATCTGTATTGTTTAACTGTGGCCTTATACATCTGTTTGTTTTGTAACATGTATTATTTTAGTTTACATGTGTTGTAAAATAAATCTTAAGTATAGACTTTATTTCTATGTTGAATGAAAAAAAAACTTATTTGTTTCTGGGTTTTGTTTGTTTTTTTTTTTTTAACTTTGGCCCAAAGCTTAAAGGTTTTTTATGATGTTTTTAAGACTGGTTAAAAACACTATAAAAAATGCCATAAAAACACCATAAACTGTCAAGTTCATACAATACTTAGTTCATTTTTTCCCCAGATCGAAGTATATCAATAGTATATACGTTTAAATAATCACGTATAAAAAATGTTATAAACATTTAAAAATGATGTGAGAAATGACATCTGCAGCCTTTTTGCTTGAATCTTGAGTTTTTTCCTAAAAGAGTGTTGGTAGAAATAATATTTACTAAAATGGTGTTGTTTCAAAAATATGTACTAAAATAGTGTTTTAGTTGTAAAATCCAATGAAAATCCCAGCTCATATCCATATCTTCTATTGTACACTTAATGTTGAATATTGAATATATTTTGCTGTTAAAAAAAAGAATATATATTTAACTAAAAATCAAAACTATAACCATCAGGCTAAAAGCCCAACAAAAAAAATGACCATATAGGCAATAAAACTATACGTTAGGGATATTTTCTTTTCCTTTTATAACTCTCATTCATCCTCATTCACCCTACTTGAGAATCGATGTGGGACCAGGGGCAAAAACAGTTCCATTTTTTTAATTAATCTTCATATGTTTGTTTTATCAAGTTTTTGGGTTAAACTTTGTATCAATGTTAAATTGGTAAAATAACTCAACCCTTACCATTATTGGTAAAATAACTCAACCCTTACCATTACTTCTTTTCCTTTTCACATATTACAGTATATATTACTATTAAATTGGTATAATCTAAGAACACGTTACACTTTAACAAAATATGATTTTAAATTTTCATTTGTCACTAATTTAATAAAATAATTCCGGCTGATCTTTTAATATATATATTTTAAAAGAAAAACAAAACTACTTTATTCAACCATAAACATCCCACTCTTAGGGCTTAGCAAGTTGCTAAGAGGGAAAGAATAACAAGCAGAAAACAACACGCCCATTTGTCCTGGCCAAATTATGCTAGAGAACAACCATTACAACACACAAAAGCATCAAAAAAACTGAAAATTGAAGACCTAGGGGAACACTATTGAGACTCTCCATTTAGTTTGTGTCGCTTCATAAAATTATTTTCATATGATTTTGTATTTTACGTGGGCTAATTGCAACCTGGATTCAAAATTGTTATTCGAATTCGGTTCCGTCCCGTCCCGTTCATATTTTGTTGTTTTCGGGTCCCAATCGAATAATGAGTTGTTTAAAACACGATAATTAACTAATGATCCGAACTGCCATTTCTTTTGGTAAAAAAAATATAAATCCAATAAACATTTGAGTTAACTTTGATGTTAAAAATGTTACAATAAAAATTGTATTTTTCAGTTTACACAATCCTTATGTTTCAGTTTACTTTGATGTTAATTTTTAACATGGTAAGAAAATTGATCTTTATATCCAATAAAAATTGTATGTTTCAGTTTACACAATCCTTTTTTTTATATTTAACCAAACTATTTTTGTTTCCTTTAAAATTGATCTTTATATCCAATCAAAATTGTATTTTTCAGTTTACAAATCACTCCAAACACATATCAATTGAGAGGTATGGGTGGTGGTTATCCAATTCCCGTTGAACCACTAGGATCAACAAACCATGGACGATCATCCCGTCGCCATTTAAACCTTCCTGATTCAAACCCTCTAACTTCAAACCCTAAAGTTAGAAACCCTTTTCGTCCGGTGGCAAACCCACCTTCGGTGGCAAACCCTCATCCGGTGACAAACCCTGAACATGATGATCCATTTGGTTGGACGGATGAAGAGTTGAATTGGGCGTATGACTATACCTTCGCTCAACTACAATTTGGTGGACTACAAATTGAGGAGGGGCATCATCGTCTGGTGGCAAACACTCCTATACTGCCTATGCATCCTCCACCTTCAAACCCCCCTTATGTGGAAAACCCCAGTCAAACACAAGAACTACCGAGCTGGGCTGAAGGGTACGAAACTGACCCTGGGGCGGTTTACGAACCACCATTGGATGAAGAAATGGTTTGGGAACCTTAGAACAACTTTGATGATGACTGTAGTTTTTTTTTTCTCGAATTAGTTTGAATCTTAATTATGTAACTTTTAATTATGTATTAGTTTAAATTTAAATTTGTTGTTGTTTAATTTTAATCATGTTTTAGTTTAAATTTAAGTTTCTGGAGTTTTTATTTTTTTAGTTAACTAACATTGAACACTTAATAGGATATGTCTGATCATTTCTCCGTTGAAGAATTTTCATCATTGAGAAATGATAGAGCATGGTATAATATAATCTTTGTTAAGGTGGAGTTTATTTGGCATGACGTCGATGAAAAGAGATTAGTGGTTATTTTTCTTGATCAACACGTAAGAACATTATTTTAATTTACTTTGTGTTATACGAGTAAGCGTTTTTCCACCACTAAATTTCTTTTCTTTTTAGAGACAAAAAATTGTTGCGTTTGTCCCACAACATTTGATACAAATATATATAATGACGCGGCATTGATGGGTGGTTTTTTTTTCCTTGAATCATTTCCAAATTGAGAATCTCAACTATCATGAGTACCCAAAGTACCAGAATTACGTGTTAGTTTGGTCCGAGAAAAAAATTATCATCAACGAATATACAAAGCTTTCTTCACTTATGCTTACGATTCCAAGGGGTGCTTCTTTATATCCATTGGTCCCTTCCATTATAGAATTGAAGCATGACAGGAGACCTCAAAAAATTATTGTTGGTACATATAAATTCTCTATCTATATTTTTTATTAAATATATAAAAGTTTATATATGTATGTATAATATGGTGTATACGATTTGACTGATTTTGTTATAGATGTGGTTGGGAGAATAATAGAAGGCAAACGTGATCGATGTTGTTTTGAACTTTCTCTTCAAGATAAGACGTAAGTTATTATTTATTATTAACATATTACAAACATAATATTTACATTATATGTAAGAAAATATTATTATTAGAAGAACTTTAACCCAAAATCGTAATATACAGTGGTCACACAATACAAATGTTTTTGTCTGCCCTGAAGCCTTCCGATGTTATACGTTCCATTCGAGCCGTGCAACAAAAGTCTATCATATATGTATCACGTGTCAAGTTGGTTCATCTACCGGATAGTATGTTATGCTTTACACATGAACATTCTAAAGATTAGTTAGATTTAATGGCTCATGTAATTTAATAAAAGTTATATTTTATTTGTTATTTCAGTTAATATTTTGAAGTCTACGGAGTTGAGTACGATTATGTACGAACCGGATATGGTCGAGGCACGGGATATTTAAATTATGGATCGTTATCCAAGTTTGTGTTTAAGTTAGAAACATTTGGTGTTGTTATATGTTTAGTTGTTGAATATTAAAGTCTCTTTTGGTGTTTCGTGTTTTGCTTTTTGTTTCCCTCATATTGAAGTAATTGTAGAAGTATACTTTACTTTGTCTAATCTTATAATATGTTATTACAAGTATGTTATATTACTTGATTTACAAGTAATGGTTACACCTATTTTTCACCAAACTATAATCTTCTTAGATTGGACAACTAAATAATCATTATCTGTGTTAAACGAAGGTATAACCATGGCTGACCTTCCTGTTCATACAATCGTGTTTGAGATATTAACGAGGGTGCCAGCGAAGGATGTAGGTCGTTCTAAGAGTGTATGTAAGCAATGGTATGCGTTACTGTCAACACAAGATTTCGTAAGGATACATTGTTCTCGCTCATTAGTTTCATCTAACCAGAGAGTTCTACTAATTGACGATCATCTTTAAATCCAATGATTATGGGCCAAGCTCCATAGTTACATTTCCATTCCATCACCAAAATAATGATGTCTCAATACTTTCACATTTGAATGGATTGTTGTGTGTTTGCTTGAATCATACATACGAGCTGCTTCTTTGGAATCCAACAACTACTGCTTTCAAGCGTTTGTCAATCCCTGATTCTCATGGATTCTATATAAATAACCTTGATGCCGTTGGTTTGTACGTTGACGCTGACGATGATTACAAGGTCTTGCATATAAAGCGTAGGAGTGGTGTACTTGGTGTCTATGTTTATTCTAGGGAAGTAGACTCTTGGAGAAATATTCCTTTCATAACAAGACAAGAGTACCTAAGCCCTCATTTCAATTGGTCAGCTAGCACATTTTGTGGTGGTACTCTATATTTCACTGTTTGCGAATGTTGGCTTGGAGGTACGAATGTGGTGATTTGTTTTGATGTTAATTCGGAGCAGTTCAAGGAGATAAGCTTTCCACCCGTTCCTTCTATAGGAATGGTTCAAGGTGTTTTAGTGAATGTAAAAAATGAGCTTCACATGTTTGCTAGCACTGGCATGTTTGAGATGACAATTGACCTATGGACGCTACAAGGGGATTACTGGATTAAGGTCTTATCATGTCCTCCGATCCCCCCGATATCATTGTCATTGTGGTGCGATATAACACATTATGTGACAAATGGTAATTGGTTTGTGATGACTAAATTAGGGAAGTTGTTTACAATTGAAATGGATATGAAGCCCTTCGAATGTTTTTATCCCGTTACTTGGTTTCGAGGTTTTAAGGGTGCGGTATTTGTGGAGACCATTGTTTCACCAAGTATTTAGTTTGGCTTTCACTTAATGTTATCATTATGTATGTCAATGTTTTAAGGATTTGTGTTTTTTTTTCTCTAAGTCACGATATTCGGTTTAAGTCATGTATTTTAATGTTATCATTATGTATTTCAATGTTATCATTCGGTTTGTTTTTCTCTAAGTCATCTGTTTGAATGTTGTAATGATTTGAGAATTTCATCATCTATGATAACTCTCTTTTATTTAATTTGCAAGGTATTTGTCACTTTATCAATTTACAATGACTAATGGACAACCAAACCATCGTAATCATGCTTCTAGCTCGAGTGCATCTACTAAAGCTGAAAAACGAAAAGAGTATCACAAAAGATACCATGCTGCACGCAAAGAAAATAACAAAGTATCTAAATTTGGGAGTGGTGATGCCTCCCAAAGTGCTTCATCAATATCTTTAATGAGTAATAGGTCAACAGAAAGGACACCGTTAAGAAGTTTACAAACTAATATTACTCAAATTACACAAACAACAAATGAGAACGCCTCAAGTGTTTCTACTATAAAACGCAAGGAGTACAATAAAGGATGTTCTAATACACGAAACGATAATGGAATGCGTATTTCAAATGGCAGTCAAGTCAACCAAACCCCGATAGATGATGTTACGCCGACAACCACATTCCCCTCTGTAATTGACGTAGTCAGGCATAGAACATCACGAGGTTTCTATTTATTTAACAATGATTTCTTTTTCGAACTTGACATCTTTTACAACCTTCATTACTTAATACAACAATTTTTTTAGGTATTCGAATTCATCCGCGTACTTTATTACCCCAATTTGCTGAAGTAGTTGATCAACCTTCCTTCCAAGATGGGAGCGTAGAAAATGATCCTTATAATTTTGTTTACAATGGTGTACCTGGAGAACATCGTGTTTTAAAGGAACGAGGTGCATGTCCTAATTGTGGAGCAAAACGATTTCAATTTGAATTTGATACCTTTTGTTGTATGAGTGGGAAAACTGTGTTAGCAAACTTAGAAATTCCAGAGGAATTGTACGGACTTTTCACGTCTCAAGATGAAATTGGAGATATGTTTAGGCAAAACATTCGTGCTTATAACACCAATTTTTCTTTTGCCTCAATGGGTGTGACATTGGATGATACATTGAACAATATGAGAGACGTCGTATATACTTTTCGTGCACATAAAGGAATATATCACAGAATCGACCAATTAGTTCTGAGGGATGGGACCCCTAGGTACTTGCAGATGTATTTTTACGATCCAGATACTGAGTTAGATCACAGACTCCGATGGCCAAATCTTGTTCGGCGTATTACTCAGATTTTAACACGCGTTCTTTCTACAAACCCATATGTCGATACATTTAGAAGACTTGCGGAACTAGGACCTCTGGACAACTATAGAGTCACTTTGAATACTTCGGTTGAGACATTTCGGAAAGCAGCTCTTGAGTTAGGCTTAATAGAAGACGATGAATATCTATCACAATGTCTCGAAGAAGCCTCTACGTTTCAGTTTCCCAATGCTCTTAGAAGGTTATTTGCGACCATAATGATTTTTTGTCAACCTGGAGATATTCGAAAGTTATGGAATGACCACTTTGATTCACTGTCTGAAGATCATCGGTTACACTGTCAAAGTATAGAACGAGTTCAAAATATGGTTCTTACCGAAATTAGTGTCTTGGTATAATCCATGGGTAAAAATATCAATGAATTCGACCTTCCTAAGATAACAGACGATGTTAACTTACAAGATGCAGGTTATCGTGAGTTACAAGAAGAGTATGGGATTGTTTTGGAACCTGAACACTTGAGTGCCAAAGATTCACTTAATCCGGACCAAAAAAACGTGTTTGATGAGATCATGATGCATGTTGATAATGATCTTCCAGGCGTGTTCTTTATTGATGGTCCAGATGGAACTGGAAAAACATTTTTGTACATTACCTTGCTTGCTGAAATTCGGTCACGTGGTCTTATTGCTCTCGCAACAGCTTCATCAGGTGCAGCGGCTAATAATATGCCAGGAGGTAGAACGGCTCACTCGAGATTCAAGATTCATCTTAATCTTGAAAATAATTCAATGCGCAATATCAAAAAACAGAGTGGGGCCGCTAAACTGATTCGGTCTGCCAAAATAATCATATGGGATGAAGCGTCGATGGCTAAACGACAGGCGATAGAGGCAGTCGATCGTACATTCCAAGACATTATAGGTGTTAGTCTCCCATTTGGTGGGAAGATAATGGTTATGGGAGGTGACTTCAGACAGGTGTTGCTGGTTATTAAACGTGGCACTCGAGCACAGATTGTAGACTCCAGCGTACGAATGTCACCTCTTTGGTCTTTGACTAAGAAGATGCGGTTGACCATAAATATGAGAGCGCTGAAAGATCCATGGTTTTCTAAATTTCTTTTAAGAGTCGGCGATGGAACTGAAGAACCAATTGAAGGAAACTATATCCGCATACCCGATGACATGACAATTCAGTGCAACAACAGAGAAAACGCTATAAAAGAATTGATCCATGCCATCTTTCCATCAATTGAAGATAATGTATATTCTTCAGATTATATAATCTCTAGAGCAATATTGTCCACTAAAAATGAGAGTGTTGACGAGATTAATAATCAAATGATTGAAATTTTTCAAGGCGAGGAAAAAGTTTATTACAGTTTTGATGAAGCTGAAGACGATCAGCGCAACTTCTATCCGGTCGAGTTCTTAAA
Organism: Helianthus tuberosus; assembly: GCA_030545235.1. Taxonomy (NCBI): domain Eukaryota; kingdom Viridiplantae; phylum Streptophyta; class Magnoliopsida; order Asterales; family Asteraceae; genus Helianthus; species Helianthus tuberosus. The sequence goes on along the minus strand of CM060402.1, from coordinate 15,837,920 downwards.
CTCGCTAAATGTTAGTGGTTTGCCACCTCATAAGCTTCGTTTAAAAATTGGATGCCCAATAATATTGTTACGTAATATCGATCCATCACATGGCCTGTGTAATGGCACGCGGTTGATATGTAAGGGTTTCATGCGAAATGTTATTGATGCGGAAATTGCAGTCGGTCAACATGCCGGAAAAAGAGTTTTTTTGCCAAGAATCCCTCTAACCCTTTCTGAAGATGACATGTTCCCATTCAAGCTGAAAAGAAAACAATTTTCAATTCGACTTAGCTTTTCCATGACGATTAATAAAGCTCAAGGTCAAACAATTCCGAACGTTGGTATCTATATACCGGATTCTGTATTTTCACATGGACAACTTTATGTCGCGTTATCAAGAGGGATTTCAAGACAAAGTACGAAGGTGTTGGTACATCTCGCCAAAGAATTCAAACAACGCGGAGTTTACACATCAAATGTTGTCTACCAGGAAGTGTTGCGTGATTAATTAATCGCATCCGTATCAAAACGAAGGTAAGTTAGTAGATTTTGTGCCTTATTTGCTTCCAGAAATTACCTTTTAATTACTATTTTAAAGCACCTGTAAGCGTCTAACATTTTTTTTATGTGTCGAAATCTGGTACAGTAGAGGAGAAGATACAAGAAAGTCATAAGCGAACGGATGTATTGGTAAAACAGGAAGAGATACAAGAGACTCCCCGCATTTTGTTTTTATTGTTTTGTCCAACTACTTGACTGTTTTGAACTCTTCTTGTTTTTAATTACATCTACTTCCTTGTTTTGTACTCTTCTTGTAGAAGATCATGCCGAATCTACAGCTAAAAAAATTTATCCGAGTATATCACCAAAGAATCGATAAACTAACAGAAAAACCAGTGCCATCATATCACGAATAAGAAAACTAACTTAAGTACTATACAATATATCACGAGACGACGGATAAACTAACGGTAAACGAGTATCCTATTGTAAATCGCCACTCCCGCCGCATCGCGCGGGTAAGTGACTAGTATATATATATATATATATATATATATATATAAGTATTAAAGGGCATAAAGGACCAGGTGTAACATGTTTCGAAACATCACTATATGATGTTTATACTTATATTGTTGTGTAAGTAGACGTATATACCAAAAATTTCTATAAAACCAGGGGGTCAAAAACGTATATACCCAAAAATTTCTATAAGAAAACTACATACTCTCCACTACTTAGTGAAAAGTTCAGGGGGTCGGCCGCCCTTCCCGCCCCCACAAAGCTACGCCCTTTTGTGTAACTCCATAGACAAGTGCTAAAAAAAGATATATCTTTATATACACCTTTCTGAGTTAATCACTGAGGGAGGGGTTGTTTGTTTACCTCTTAATGAGGCTCTTAATGGTTCAGACATCTTTTACTGGTTCAAAACTTAATGGTTCAGACTGTTTGTTTCACGAGCAGATGTCTGAATGGTTCAGACATTTGCCTCTAAATGGTTAAGCATTATACAGAGTCTGAATGGTTAAGACATCTAATCTGAATTGGTCAGACATTTGCCTCTGAACGATTAAGTATTATACTGGCTCTTAATGGTTCATACCTCTTACTGGTTCAGCAGGTTCAGACCTTTTACTAGTTCAGCACTTAACCATTCAGATATTGCCAAACAACCCATGAATCGTCTATGGTTTGGTCCATATGGATACGGCCATTCGTTGAAACTATTTACAAATCCAGTTTTTCTCTCATCGTTCCTTTTTGTTTATATTAGAGGTGTGCACAGTTAAGAAACACCGGGACTGAATAGAAACTGTCACTAATAAATTCCTATCGTCCGATGGCTTGTCTAGTATTTTATGTAATTATGGTTCTAGTCTATTATATTTTAACTTTTTGTTTTGGGGGCTAAGTTTGGATAGGTTGCCAACAAGAGTTTCGCTTGCTAGGATGGGAGTACAGGTGCCATCGGCTATGTGCGCGCATTGTACAGATGCGGAGGAATCAATGGAGCATGTTTTTGCGTTGTGTCGGTTTTCTAAGAAGGTGTGAGAGGGACTTTCAAAGTGGTGCAAACTGCAAGAGCTTTACTTCTTTGGTATTGATGATGTGGTCAACTACCAAGCTTATGTTCGTGGTTCAAACGTATGGAAGCAAGTCATTAATTCCATACTACAAATTGCGGCGTGGTGTATAGTGTCGTGTTTAACCAGACACGAGACAAGCCAGAAAGAGTGTTACGTTGTGTTTCCGAGTTTAATAAACGAAAGAAAATAAGAGAAAATGAATTAAGGAGAGAAAAAAGGGAGTGGAAAGAAAAAAATTAATTAATTACCGTGTTCCGGATGTTCTGAAAATAATGAAAAGAAAAGTAAAGATTTAAAAGGAAGGAAATAAACATAAGTTCTTTTCTCGAACAGCATGAGAATAGATGTATTAAAGAGACAAAAGCCACCAGCGAAGAGCTAGATAACAATACAAAACACAGAAACAAGAACAAAAAAACGAAGACAGTATCAAATCACAAACATGACAGAGGATTCAAAATCCACTTATCCCAATTGCAATCCTTGTGCTTAGACCTGATGGTGACCATGAAAATAAGGTTGAGATGATTTCCTCTAAAATTGTATCAACTGATCTATTCACTCCTGGCATTCAATTGTATTCTAGAACCCAATTCTGTTTCGCCAGATTGGATTCTGATTTGGGATGTGTTTAGCGTTGGCATGCATCGTAGTTAACTGATTAAACGTCGGGGTACCATCTAAAAGCCGTTCTTCTTTAATTTAAAAATAAAATAATAATTAGAGAATACCAAAATGAAAATGGTATATATTTTTCAAGGAACACCAAAATGATAAATATTTTCTTCAAGAACACTAGTTTGGAAAAAAAAAAAACTCAGTTTTCCTTTAATTTCTCTATATTTCCTTCCTTAAAAAACTTTGAGACGCTACTTCTTTTTAATATCCTTCCAAACCCTTTTTTCATTCGTTAAATGAAATTTGGGAACAAAACGTTAGAGGAGATTAAGGTGATGGGATTCTTATGGGTAAAGCATCGCTCCAAAGCGGTGGGTCTATCTTGGGAAAATTGGTGTAACTCTCATGTGTCTTGTTTGGGTGTCCCTACTAGAAAACTAGCAGTTGAGAACGGAAAAAACAGTCGTAAAATTAGTGACCGAATTGCGACCGAACCATATTTATCTCAAAATTAGCGACCGACAAAGATTCGGTCGCAAAACGGCCGCAAATTATGCAACCGCTTTTCTGGGTCGTAAATCAATCACACTATTTACTATTTAAAACTAAAGAATCACGGTTGCAAAACCTGTGACCGTATTTTTCGGTTGCAAAAATTATATGAATAAAAAAATAAAACTTAGAAATATAATCCGCTCCTAAAGTTGCTACCAAGACTGCTTTCAGCTTCAAGCAGTTCGAGGCTTGCGGTCCAAAGGAATTCACTGGAGAAGATGGCCCAACGCAAAATGGATAACATTGTCTGATGTGGTTAAGGGTTTCTTTTTGAACGGCCAACAAACTCAATCCTGAGCACTCTCAGGGCACCCACTGGACAAACGGAGTACTCCGAGAGTAACCCGAGTCCACCACCAATTCCGGGGAAAACCCGGCAACCCACCCGCCCGTAGGCACGACGGTGAAATTACCGGTAAAACCCGTTTGGCTCAAAGATCCAACCCAGGTTTCCCTGGGTCTCATATCATTGCCCACCAGTGCCTCACTCTGCACCAAGTGAGAGTCGAACCTGCATCTCTCAAGAGAAATGCAAGCTCTCCACCACTTGATCTAGAGATCATTAATAAACTTTTTAGTTGGCTGCTTAAAAAAAATATTATATGTTAACTCTTTGACCCGTCCAAACCCATTTCACTAAAATGAACTTCAAATTTAGACTAATTTCACTTTCGAAACAGATTTAGTCATCTATCTTAGACTTGTAAAACCATGTATAACCAACCAAATTAATCCCTTAAATTGGTCAAATCATCTTTAGGTTAAAACTGGTCAAATTTCATAATTTCTGTCAAATTCACCGTTCTTCATTTTCCCTTTTCAAGCAATGATTTAATCTTTCAATACCCTTTTGAAGCATTACACCCATTTATAGTATTCAATGACTATTTATCTTATTATGTTTTATCCTTATAAGGCCATGCGTAGTGGTAAAGGTGAATAATGCCCCCATCCTTGGGCGTTTTCCGCCATGTGGCAGTACAGCCAGCAAGGGGCATTATTGGGCGTTTTTCTAAAATGGGTGTAGTGGATGCGGGCATTATGTTAAAAGGGTGTAGAGAATTAAATAAAAATAAAAAAACCAACAAAAAAAACTATTAGCCAAAAAAAGGAAGATTAAATGTGATTGGCCATTCAAAATTGCTCCGAGCGTGATTTGAAAAACGTCAGTGGAGTTTTTTGAAAGAAAACGCCCAAACACGCCGGCGGGGGTGGGCGCGGTGGCGTGTTTGGGGGGAGAAGACGCCTACTACGGGTGGTCTAATTATTATCTTATTCAGAAAATATCGTATTTTAAAAATTTAGAGAAATATTAAAATACTCTCAAAAATAATTATGATAATAAAATAACATTAAATATTGATATTATTGAACTTGTTAATTATAGTATTGTATACAAAGTTTAGTTTTGAATTTAAAAAGAAAAGTAGAAACTAAAGAGGGACTTTTCCCAGATCAAAAATCAAAACCTACAAAAAGTTGTGTGGTAAAAAACAAAAATATCAGAAGTTGTTTGTGTTCAAAAACAAAAATGTCTTTGGGAAGTTTTCTAGGATGAAGAAAGATTGATTAAAGATAGAATGATATTAAATATTCATTTCAATAATTGTTTGAGTTAGCCTTGAATTTATTATTACCCAACATGTAAAGTTGATATATAAGCCTTCAAATAACCAAACTACCTATTAAAATTTAAAATGACATTAAAGTACCATTCTATTCTAAAAACACAATATTTCAATATGAATTTGCATTATAAAGAAGACTTCACAAAACTATAACCCCTACAATCATTTAGGATCTAGCATGCTATAAAGTTGTGAATCCGAGTTTGTTTTTCGATAAGATGGGAGATGTTCTACAATTTCAATATCCCACAAAATCTTTTCTTTTGTCTTTGGTCTATGCGGGTTGTCATGCGTGATATTATTCCTCCAAGGAGGCAACCCGCCAATTGGGCGTAAAAAAGTACCCGTGTGCGTTTTAAGTCGAACCTGAAAACCGTCCCGTAATGGCTCCCAATTCACACTTCCATCCAAATCCGGTTTCAATTCAGTTTGAATGACCTTTTTACCCTTCACCCCTTGAAGAAATGGGGTGTTGGACGCCATTAGGTATTTTCCATAACAACTTTTGAAACGTATGTATTTTTCTCCGGTTGGGAAGACCTCCCATTCGGCTTTTTCTAATGATCCATCGCGATCCTGAGAAACCGTTTGCTCATCATCATCCGCGATCATATATTTGTCTTTAATGCTTCGAAGTCGGATGGTTTTCGCTTTTTTAAATAGTTCCATGTTCTTGAATTTGATTGTCCCATGAATTGTGTGTTTTAAGGATTTTGCAAAATGGTGAATTGGGACTTCAGAAATTAATTGGTTTTGCAAATGGGTGGAGGGTGAAAAGAATGAGAAAGGAATAAAGGGAAAGAAATATCCAATACGAGTGATTCTGGATTTTTGACTTTTTGACTATTGTTCTCTAGCGTTGACTTTTAATCCGTTTGTTTTCTATCTCATTTGACTAACCTTTTGTATGTCACGTGAATGATCGTATCTTTGCTACTCAGAGAAAAAAACATATCTGTTTGTTCAGTTTGTTGTCACTTCTTGTAATTGTTGTTTCGTTTTCGTTTTGTTGTGTTTGTTGTTGTTGCCGCTGCCTACTAGTGTACTGCTAATAGGTTTTGCGAGTTGTTTTTTTTTTTTTAACTGTAAATTTGGATCACTGACGGACCACTGGAGTATCATCGTGCCACCAGCGGAACCACCCGATCATATCCATCTCCACTAGACATAATGCCTATACACCAATTAAGCAGGAAACCCAATAAATATGGGAAAACCCCTTTGTGGGAATCGAACCCAGGACCTATTGGTCACAAAGCTTTATTCCACCCTCAAGATGCCACTAGGCTATAAAGCGATGGGCGGTTTTGCGAGTTGTTAATGAAAGTTTTCGTTCTCAAAAAGTTCCCAAGAAGAAAGAAAGAAAAAAAACTAAGTAGCAAGTTGGCCCATTCAACTATTTTAATTTAATTTAAAAAAAAAACTATTTTAATTTAATAATTTCTTTTCTATGTACTTTATTTTAATTATATTTTTTTATTTTAATTTATAATGTTTTATAGAGTTAAATAAATCATTATAATTTATCTTTTCTATCTATTTTTATATACAGGTTAAATTACAAAGCGACTCATGTCTAGAATATCGAAAAAATATATTAAAATGTAGATAAAAATGAATACAGTTTTGAATCTATGTAGTATATCATAAATTAAAGAAAGAGTTAATTACCAAAATCGTTCCTGAGGTTTGGGCACGTTTGTCATTTTCGTCTAAAATGACACTTTTATACCAAATTGTCTCCAACGTTTGTAACTTTTTGCCATTTTCATCCAAATCACTAACTTGTTTTATTTTTTCTGTTAAGTTGAGGATATTTGAATGAAACTGGCAAATATAAAACCACAGGGACGATTTTGGCAATTTATTCAAACCCTTTTTAATTTCTTTTATTTAATTACTTTTGTTACATATATAATAAAAAAAAAATACATGGAGTTTTTAGAAGAAAAAAAATTAATAGTTTTGTCACATACTTTTTATAAAATTTCATCCAAATCACTAACTCAGTTTATTTTTTCTGTTAAGCTGAAGAATGTTTTAAATTTTATAAATTAAAACAGAAATTAATTTACAGCTTCTTTATATAAATCAGTTTTTACAAAAACGGCATTGGTGTGCAACACATAACAATTGATTATAAATTTTAGTATTTATCAGTTGTAGAGATAGAAAAAAATTGTAAAACGTTACATATTTTTTAAATGTGTTGAGCACCTAGGAAATATGTTGGTAGAAATAAAATATTTATTTAGTTAAGATTATGAGGGTAACTAACTAATACTTATTCTGAGTGGCTTGAGTAAAGAAACGTTTGGTTCATAGCATTATAATTACAATTTAGGGGGCAATTTTAAGTTTTGGTAACGATACGTTGTTTGATGGAGGGGGGGGGGGGGGGTGGCACTGACTTCTGTTTTTCTTTAGGAGCGAATTTAAAAGAGTAGACGATGAATTACAAACTTGGTACATATGATAAGATTTTTTTATTTAACATTTTTCAATAAGGTCACCAGCATTTTAGTTTTATAAAATTTAGAGGTTTAAGTAGATTTTATTTTTATAAAACTGATCTATATAAAAATTAGAAATTAATTTCTGTCTTAGTTTATAAACATCCTTCGCCTTAATAGAAAAATTAACTTAGTTAGTGGTCGGATGAAAATTTATAAATATTATGTGACAAAGCTATTATTTTTTTCATATAAAAATTGCATGTATATTCTTTTTTATTATATATGTATCAAAATTAATTAAATAAAAGAAATTTAAATGAGTTTGAATAAATTGCCAAAATCGTCCCTATGGTTTTATATTTGCCAGTTTCATCCAAATATCTTCAACTTAACAGAAAAAATAAACTAAGTAAGTGGTTTGGATGAAAATGGCAAAAAGTTACAAATGTTGGGGGCAATTTGGTACAAAAGTGTCATTTTGGACAAAAATGACAAACCTGCCCAAACCTCAGGGACGATTTTGGCAATTAACTCTTAAAGAAAAAATAAACTTTGAATAAAAACATGAACTAAAAACAAATAAGTAGACTAAACTACAACCTTGGTCCCTAGACTATAAAAATAAATACGGTTTTGAATCTATATATTATATCATAGATTAAAGAAAAATTAAACTTTGAATAAAAAAGAAACTAAAAAAATAAGTAGAGTAAACTACAACTTTGGTCCCCTGGCCTATTGTAAATTTACAATTTCAACCCAAAAAACTTTTCTTCGTGATTCCATATGAATTAATTTGCTGAAACAATCACCATTTGAAAACAACCTTTACCTGTTACTCCATTAAGAAGATATCAATATGCTTATCCAGCTGTTATTATTGGTTTTAAATCAGCTAAACCAGTTAAATCGAAACAATTTGATCCGGTTGACCATAATTCTGAGCAAACCATCATTGCTAGTTTGGTTTGCAACAATCTCAAACAGAAGTGACCAATTTAGCCAATCTTGTATGGCTCGAACCAGTTGAACCAAACCATGACACATTTCCACCACTACAAATGAGCCAAGGCGGCCACCACCAATGAATGCATGATCGTCATATCTGACGCTACTTGCAGCATGCAAACTAAACCATTAACAAAACATACACTTACGCAGTTTTACATACATTTATTCATACAAAATTCAAAAGCAGCCAGCAGCAAAAACACTAAATCACCAAACCATATCAACTGCAGCTAGAAACATTCACACATAAATCCATGAAAATAAATCCGCTAGTCTGAAAATTAACAAAACCGACATCAAAGATCCTGCACGGAAGCCCCTACGCAGCACAACCACCACACATAATGCTCCTGTTATCATCAAGCAAAAGTTTGTGTAAGGTAAGTTTCCTTCTTGGATCGTATAAATAGGACCCACAAAACGAAAATTTTAAACTTGGTGTAATATGAGTTAAATGCCATTTTAGTCCCTGTGGTTTGGGTCATTTTGCCAGTTTAGTCCAAAGGTTTGAAACGTTGTAATTTTAGTCCAAATAGTTTCAAGCGTTGCCATTTTAGTCCACTGGGTTAACTCCGTCCATTTTTTATGTTAGCTAGAAGGGTAATTCGATCATTTTATATGGTCGAATTGCCCTTCTAGTTAAGAGAATTACATATAAAATGACCGAAATGCCCTTCAGGTTAACCCAGTGGACTAAAATGGCAACTTTTAAAACTATTTGGACTAAAATGGCCATGTTTCAAACCTTTGAACTAAACTGACAAAATGGCCCAAACCACATGGACTAAAATGGCATTTAACTCTAAAAATATAAAATGTTGTATAGTGTAGCACGTACATGATTGAGCAACCGGAGGAGCTTCTACGCCTATTCTGCCTCATCACCTCTTTCCGCCTTGGAGGTTGAAGAACAACCTTAATGGCCGTATCAAAAACCGCTTTGACATTCTATTAATCATAAATCGAAACAAAAATAAGTTTACTTCAAAGTTTATTCAAAACTAGTAAATTAAAAATTGATTAAAAATAAATGCATTTTGGTTTGAAAAATAAGTTTACCTGTTGAGTTTTCGAGCTGCATTCGATATAAGCAGCTGCACCAATTTGTTTCCTCAATTCCTCACCCTAACAAACATAACAATTATATTAAAGAAAATATATATATATATATATATATATATATAATCTAAAAAAAAACCCTCAAAATATTGATTATTTAGTACCTGGGCAGATGTAATAACATTAGAACCCATATGATCAGCTAAATATCGATTGTCATTGCGAAGATCTAAAAGGAAAAAATACAAAGGAGCTTAATCCGCGGTATTTTTATTTTTTTGAAAATTTTTGACATGGCACGAAAATAATCATTTTTGGGTTGTCATATCTAACCAATTTAGATGGCGTAAACTGGTCATGTTCAGGTTACACAATTTTAAGTGTGATCGGGTTAGGGTTGATGTATTTGATGCGAATATATATATGGATCGTGTTCGGTTTCAACAATTCAACTCGTCAACCCAACACGGTTGACACCCTTAGTTTTTTGACGAAACCTTGAATATGTTTTACATAAATTTTATTAAAATGAAATGTAAAAGTAAGATGATCATATATAATGTGAAATGTAGTTTGTACCTAATTTTGTCCCCACAAGTACAACTGGAACATTTGGAGCAAATCGTCGAAGTTCAGGCATCCACTGTAAGGAAGTTGTAAATGAATTTTAAAGTTAGAAGATAACCCAATTGACTTTTAAAAGTCAAAGAAATCATACCGTCACGAGAAGTTAATAGATTTTAACTCGATCATGGTTCCTTTTTTCATTATCAAGAATCAAAAACTTAATAGGGCTTATACGTAATCTTATCGGTTTTGAAGTAAGAAGAAAATCCATTTGACTTTTAAAAGTCAAAATGATCCTAGTGTTGTGAACAAAATACTACAATTCAACTTGGTCGTGATCAGGGGCGTAGCTTTCAAGGGGCCGGGGGAGGGGGCGCCCGACCCCCCGAACTTTTCGCTCAGTAGTGTTATGTATGTACGTTTCGTATAGAACTTTTTAGGTATATACGTTTTCGACCCCCCGGTTTTATAAAAAAAATTACTTATATAGAATTTTTAGGTCCGGTGACTTCCGACCCCCCGGTGGAAATTTTCAAGCTTCGCCACTGGTCATGATTTCTTTTTCTTTTTCGAGATTCAAGAATCAAAAACTAAAAAGGGTTGATAGCGAAAACTCAACTCAGATTCAAATAAGCCAACTTTGAATCTTAAAGTGACCACCAAAAATTTGGAATATTTATAAAAAGGAGAGAGCACTTAGCACTAAAAAAAGGGTACCTTTTTCAAGACATTTTCATAGCTTGCAGTGCTGATTAAAGAGAAAGCTAACAAAAATATGTCTGCACCTCTGTAGCTTAGGGGCCTTAATCTACTATAATCTTCCTGGCCTTTAAATTACAAAAAATAAAAGTCAAAATGAAACCGGGTACCGATTTGGATCTTTAACATTCACTTAAGCGTTAGTCATGACTATAAATAATACTTTATCCCACCTGGATTGTATCATTATACCGTACAACATGGTGTTTAGTATTGTACGGTATAACCATACTAGCATACAGCAGGTGGGACAAAGACGTCCCACTTCCGATCTTTGTCCCACCTACATTGTAGACTATACTGTACAACATAGTTTGTAGTACTATATTGTACATTATGAGTCTACAATGCAAGCGTGACATGACAAAGACGGGATATAGACAAAGTGGGACATCGTATATAAATTGTTATTAGATACATGATCCTAAATTAGTACACTAACTCTCGTTTTGTATTGAGGTGTATTACCAGCAGTATCCCATAATCCCAAGTTGACAATGTTTCCATCAACAGCCACATTAGCACTGAAATTGTCAAAAACTGTTGGAATATAATCCTGCAAAAAAAAAAAAGAGGTAAAAAAGAAAGCAAAATACAAAAATTAAACCCACTAATTATAATCAGCAAAAACAAATGTGATTTTGTACTATGTGAAGTGGGAGTAGTACAAGAAGATCTAACTCACTATAAGATAGCTATATCAATATCTAGGCATTGAAAATCTGATAAAGATTTTTAAAAAAATAACCCACAAATTATAATTAGAGAAAACAAAGGTAATGAAGCTGTAGTGACTTGTACAGTGTGCAATATAAGTTGTAACAAGTATTATGAAAAGGACCTAAAAAGATGCAATCTTTCCTACAAGAATAAAAAAATTTACACAAGCCCACATGTAATCAAGGTTTAAAAAACCGGAAATGAGTTTTGAGGCGTTTTCCCTTCGCCTCACGAGGCGTAAGCCCAAGGCGAATTAAAAAATAAATATAAAAATTATATATCTTATAAAAATAATAATAATACTAACTAAATTCATCCAAATCATCAAAAAACACATAAAAAGACATAAATGGCTTAAAATTGACACAAAAAGTCAAAAACAAATATCAGAAACCCCTTAGGCCCCCTTAGGCACGCCTAAGGCGCAACCTTTTTAGCGCCTGCCCCTCTAAGGCGCACGTACAATGGAAAGTTTAGAAACCCCCCGAGGTGCGCCTCAGAATCGTTTTTTGGGCGTTTTGCCTTAAGGCGCACGCCTCAGCCGTTTTTTAAACCATGCATGTAATCATCATCTAAAGAATAAAACCCACAAAATATAAATATAACTATAACTAACAATAACAAAGGTAACAATGCATTAATGACTTGTACTTATCGAAGTCTAAGTTGTACAAAGTGTAGCACTCATAATTCACAATAAAGAAAGCTATCAACATCTAAAAACAAATGATGCAACTAAAAAAGACAAAAACCCACAAATTAATGAGTTATAGTTGGCAAGAACAAATGTAGTGATGCTATAGTGACTTGTACATTATGCAATGGAAGTTGTACATAATACACAATAATAAAGCTATCAACATCTAGAAACAAATGATGCTACTAAAAAAGACAAAATCCCACAAACTAATGAATCATAATTTTATACCTGGCAAAAACAAATGGATTTATGCAATAGTGACTTGTACATTGTGCAATGGAAGTTGTACACAACTCACAATAATAAAGCTATCAACATCTAAAAACAAATTATTCTACTAAAACAAGACAAAAACCCACAAATTAATGAATTATATTTAGCAAGAACAAATGGACCTATGCTATAGTGACTTGTACATTGCGCTTTAAAAGTTGTACAAGAAGTGCTAACCCAAAATCAAGAACCTAAAATGCAAGAACAATAAAGGGTTTTTCACATATGAAATGGGATTTCCAAAAAATACAAAATATATATATATATACAGACAGATATATATATATATATATATATATATATATATATATATACTTACAGTAGGAAACTTGTTGCTGGTATAACAAATGAGCATACAAGTTTTGCCAACAGCTCCATCACCAACAGTGACACATTTTATGAACTTTGAAACACTCATTCTTGTGTTCTTGAGCTTCTACTGCTTCTTTCACTGATACTTTTAGGTGAAAATAAACCCTAAATAAATATGGTGTTTGAAGAGTGGAGAAGAAGATTCAGAGAGGAGAGAGAAAGGTTGTGCAGAAGAAGGAAGACCCTGATCAAATGGGTGTTGTTTAGTTTAGTATATTGCCACCTTGTTGGCTTGTTCGAACAGTGTACTTGGTTTCAAGAAAGAAAATAAAAACATTATAACTTGTGTTTGTGTTAGACCACCCGTAGTGGGACGGTATTTTTGAAAAAAATTGAAAAAAAACGCCCCCCATTACATTAGGCGTTTTGGAGCATTATTTTGAAAAAAAAATTGCCCAAGCGTTATATATAAAACGCCTACAATTGTATTGTGTAATGGTTGACTGGGTTTGACCCACCAATGAGAAACTAGTATGTTTTTTTTTGTTTAATGATTGGAAGGGGCATTATTTGGGCATTATTCCCACTACGCCACTTTTGCAATAACGCCACATGCTGACTGGACTACTACGTGTCGAATAATGCCCCATGATGGGGGCATTATTTGGCTAAACCACTACACATGGTCTTATAATATGTTTCCAATGACTTGTTATGTTTAGATTCATGTGCAATTATAAAAATAAAAATAAAAATAAAAACTAGGATTTTTCACCGCGCATTGCGGCGGGAAATCTGCATTTGATTTGTTACTTACTGTTATTATACCGGTAATCACTATAGCTTTTATATCGTCGTGTTGAGACAACCATAAAAATGAATACGGTGTTCAAATCATAACGGTATATTTGAAGTTATAAAACGTTATATTATATTACTTAAATACGTCATGTCTATAAAACCATAAAAATGTTGTATTAAATGATGCTAATGTTCTTCGGATGATATCAGTTTGTTTCTCATGGCAAAATACAAAAATTTAACTATATCTAATCATTACCATAGATTTAAATAAGCACGTCAAAATATTATGTTCGAAATGTAAAAGATGCAATATTTTTTTTACTAAAATAACGAAAAGGATAAACACGCCATTTATAAAAAATAAAAATAAAATAAAATTAAAGCATGACGTCGCTTTGATGACATGTGCGATTGTGTTTTGATCAATCGTACATTACTATTCATAGCTATGTTTTGAGTAAAGTTTATATCTAGATGTAGAAAAAATAAACACGTCACAATGACATACGCGGGATTTCATTAAATATATTATCTTAAAAACCATAAGCGAAAGTTAAAATATGTCAAAAATAATTATAATAATAAAATAATAAAATATCACAATTAAGAACAAAAACTACTAATTTAATAAATGTAGCTAACACAAATGTTATGTTAGAAATATGGGCAAATAGCGAAATTGGACAAGACTTGGTCAACTTTTCCAAACTAGCCAACTATTGAGACGTTTCACGAGTTCCCACACGTCTCAAAGACGTTTCCTCATCAGCCATCCACCCAAAGCCACGTGTCCAATCCCATCATTTTTTTTTGAACAGCGTGTGGACACACTTTTTCAGTCTAGCTTACACACTTTTCCTTTTTGTTGTCAGTCAAAGACGTTTCCTCCCCTTTCTCTCTCTACAAATCCACTTCCCCAAATTCAAAACATCATGTCTCTGACACCCACACTTCTTTATCCCACTGATCAAGATCGGATCACAAACACAAACCCTTCAGGTGAACTTCACCGAGCACCACCACCACCACCACCCTCACAAGCACCACCACCCTCCACCGAGCACCTCAACCCTCCACCACCACCCTCCACCGAGCACCTCAACCCTCCACCACCACCGTAAACCACCACGACACGGTCACATACCAACCAACCACCACCATCACCTACCAACAATCGTCACTCTCCGCCCACCACAACCACCACCCACCACAAAACCGGTACTAACCTGATGAAGAAACAATGTGGTGGTGACGTTAGTCGCCGTAGAAGAAGAGGTGTCGTCGGAGAGGAGTTGCAGGTTAACGGAGGTGGTGGAGGGGTTGGACGACGAAGGTGATGGTGGCCGGAGGACTCGTCGGAGAAGATGAAGGAATTACAGGTTGGGAAACGTCTCATAAAGTTCTGAAACGTCTCAGCTTGGGAAACGTCTCAGCAGAGTTCTGAAACGTCTCAGCTTGGGAAACGTCTCAGCAAAGTTCTGAAACGTCTCAGCAGCACTTGTGGACACGTGGCTTTCGGTGGATGGCTGATGAGGAAACGTCTTTGAGACGTGTGGGAATTCGTGAAACGTCTCTATGAGACGTTTGAGTTGGCTAGTTTGGAAAAGGCTAGTTTGGAAAAGTTAACCAAGTCTTGGCCAATTTCGCTATTTGCCCTAGAAATATTATCTAGGTTAATAATTAAAATGACATTTACATACAAATCCCTTGGGTTTCATCTTAACATTTAATGGCATTAGTGTAAATAAATTTAAAGTGAATGGTATTGTTTATGCTTAAAGTTTTTTTATGACGTTTCTACCCTTCACTACACAAATCACTTAGATATCTTTAGTAATACATGATGGTATTAATGTAAATAAATTGAAAGTGAAGGATTGTATTTGTATTGTAGCTTCATGACGTTATTTAATATATATTATAATATAATATAATATATTAAGGTGTTTGTTTCAACTCTTAGTGGACTTTTAATAGTTTAGATCTCTTACTGGTTCAATACACGCATTCATCTGGAAGGCTTGGGCGTTCCCTGTCTTCGTCTCTTCAGGTTTAGCAGTGCCTTCCTTGGCAGCTTTGGGGCAATTAGTCGTAATGTGACTCTTCTCGCCACAACCATAATAGACAGCGTTTTTTAAATCCTTACAATCTAAGGACCTATGCCCCGACTTCTTGCATATACCACAAGGTTTCGCCTGCTGATCTGAACGACACTGTACCCAATGTCGTTTGTTGCAGGTCTTGCACACAGGCCTCTCGTCAGGCCTTTGTTGGTTCTTCTTGAACCCAAACTTCCCTTTCTTTGACTTTTGGGAGTTATCATCCTCTCGTTTCCTTTTCCCGTCGGTCTCAGTCTTGACAGACTTCTGCCTCACTACATCCAGAGTGAAGGAAAGGGATAGGTCCAAGCAGACTTATAGGAGGTAGGCTTTGAAGCCTTCACCATGCCCTTGATTTCAGGTGCGAGACCACTTATGAAACGCGCAATGCGTTTTGATTCCGGAGTAATCCAATAGGGCACTAACCTCGGCAGGGAGTTAAAGTCGGTCACATACTTCCGACAGTCTAAGGTGCTGTTTGTTTTTTGATAAAACGTCTGCGCAGTCACTTATGTCTGCGCGGCGCAGACCACGCGCAGACATTGCCACGCGCAGACTGTTTGTTTTTCCGAAGACGTTTCATTAAAAAAGGTCTGCGTGAGGTCATTTTGGTGCAGACTTGGTCCAACCACTTCTAAGATCTTT
The DNA here is from genome assembly GCA_030545235.1 of Helianthus tuberosus. Lineage (NCBI taxonomy): Eukaryota > Viridiplantae > Streptophyta > Magnoliopsida > Asterales > Asteraceae > Helianthus > Helianthus tuberosus. Next base: position 15,821,642 of record CM060402.1, on the reverse strand, counting down.
TAAGGTCTGCAGAGAGTTAAACACCACCACCCACCACAACCCACCACCACCGACCACCATCCACCATCCACCACCACCGGCCACCACCCACCACCCACCACCGACCACCACCGTCCACCACCCACCACCACCGTCCACCACCACCACCATCCACCACCCACCACCACCGGCCACCACCACCACCACCGTCCACCACCCACTACCACCGGCCACCACCCACCGTCACCGTCCACCACCCACCACCACCACCACCGTCCACCCATCGCCACCGTCCACCACCCACCACCCACCACCACCGTCCACCTACCATCACCACCACCCACCACCACCGTCCACCACCACCGTCCACCGACTGCCGCCACCACCACCACCGTCCACCACCCCCTCCCACCACCCACCACCACCGTCCACCTACCATCACCACCACCACCACCCACCACCACCGTCTACCACCACCACCCACCGTCGTTCATCACCACCACCATCTACCACCCACCACCACTACCGTCCACCATCCACCACCACCATCATCGTCCACCATCCACCACCACCATCACCTTCCACCACCCACCACCGTCTGTACACCTCTAGCAGTTTATTTTAGAAGTCTACATATGTTAAAAAACAAACAGTCTTCTTCTTACAGACTGCAGATATTTGGTCCACCTGTTCTTCAACAGATGTCTGCAGATATGGTCCGCAGACTGCAGACATTTTACCTCTTCAAAAACAAACAGCACCTAAGTTATTCATGGTGAGGGTCAGAAAGCCTGACTCCATCTTTTCCACCTCATGTGGTGGACAATACGTCTCCTTGATGAGGTCCACGAACTTGGACCATTCCAGATTGTACAGGGGTATCTTCCCTGTTGATTGTATCATTGCCTTCCACCAAGTTAGGGCATCGCCCTTGAATGATTGACAGACGTACTTCCTAACATCTTTATCAGCACAACCGTTGATATCCACAACAGTCTCCATCTCGTCCAGCCATTTCATGGCATCTATTGCCCCCTTTCTCCATTGAAGTCCCGGGGCTTGCACGAGACGAAGTACTTATATGTGCAATCGTCCTTAGATGACGAGACTTTTCCTTATAGTGCCGTTTTGGCTCACTCTTCGTAGTTGAAGAGCAATGTGAGCTTTCCTTGCATGCATACGAATGTGGAATCAAATGGGACTTGGGTTGAGTCGAACTCGAACCCTTAAAGTTTGTGATGTGGGCCCAAGTATGGAGGAGAGGGAAATCTTGTATTTGGAGGCCCAAGATCACTTAACAAAAGGGGCTCACTAAAATGGCTCTAACTTGGGCTACATGTGTCCGTTTTGGGCGTGCAACCAGACGAATCGATCGTGAGAACGAAACCCATCTTTCTAAAAACGACTGTAGGTGGTTTGGGTCATCGTTCGGGCCCAAAAACGCTTATTTCTATGAGTTATTTACTTTTTTATGTTTTTAGTTCTTTTCGTGGACTTTTATGTCACACCCCGACCGCGTAAAACAACAAATCGCGGCGGAATTGTCGGGGAGTGTTGTAACAGAATCATTGTTTCAAAACACACGGAAATTTGAAGTTTCATTTTATTAAACATTAAATATTTACATCGTCTGGAAATCTAAATAAACAAGTTTATTAAGTTACTAAGGCCTCGTCCAGTCCTATGTGAGTATGCATCCTAGCAATCAACATCATTCAACAACACCTGAAACATATGTGAAAACAAAGTCAGCAAAGAAATGCTGGCGAGTACATAGGTTTTGTAAGAGTGTCAGATTCATGGCTCGTTTATACGTTGGAATAAATTGTGCAACTTCGTTAATTGTCATTAGAAAACCTTGTTTTATAAAATGTTTGTATCGTAAAAAGAATAACCAAATCAAAATGGTTTGGTTATAATTTTTAAACCTCGAAGCCATGAATCTTAACCCAAAACATTTGTTTTCGTAAACCAAATCGTAAATCATTCTCGTAATAAAACTCGTATAGTTTATGTCGTTTCGAAAACCTCGTTTGTGTGACATCGCTTCCAATTGTTTACCCAAGTCGTTTAATTCGTTAAACATCGCTTTAGTCGTTTAAATCATTCTCGTTTTAGATCGTGAACTACTTTTGGTCATCTCGCTAATAACATTCAAACCTGTGTGACTCGTATATTATTCAACTCGTTTTCGCATTAACAAACCTCCAAAGGGTAAGTTAACAATCATCAGATTCGGTCATTACCCACCTAACCCACACATAACCATGGGCCCGGTCTGATAACGGGATTTGTCGGATCCTATGGTACCATAACCTAATACTGGTCGGTTTGGCCGAAATTAATGAATGTCATTCGTTATGTAACTACAACCACAAGCTTGTTCACATTATCGAAATCGTTATTAGTTTGGTATAAACCATCTTACTCGTTTTGAAACCATCGTTAAAACATCGAAATCATTTAGATACATATGAATCGCCCCAAAACAATTGAAAATAGTAAAATAAGGGACTATGTACTCACCTTCGGGTGCGTTTTTAAATGTTGACACAATCCCTCAATTATTTATCCGCCCTAAATTAAATAAGAATGATTTTAATAATCCAAACCCATGCTTCGACATGCAAAATGCTACTTATGTTATCTCTGTTTTAATATATACGAAACTGGACTGTTTTCGGACATTTAAATAAAATAGTTAACTTATTCTAAAAATTCCCAAATTTCTACAGGATGTCTTAAACGATCCAAGTTTTATTGTGTAAAAATATCGGGGTCTAGTTCATTACCAATATTTTATAAAAATTCATTTTCCCGACTGTAATCAGATTTGTTACTTTCTGATCGCAGTCTACGGAATAATTCACTAAAAATTAACCGTAAGTCCGTTCGACGTAATTCTAGTTGGAGGGTCACGGCGACAACAGTGACCATCTACAGTATAAATTTCATGATTTAACCCTACACAGAATTTAAGTTATGACTGAAAACAGGATGCATATTTTCAGCAGAAAAATGCAGCTCCAACTGCTGTTACGAAAAGATGCTTTAAAAATAGTAAACGATGTCCAAAAATTATGATTCCAGTGTCATTAGAACCGTATTTTATATTAATACGTTATAGACTTAAGAAAATCAAGTTTTTGTTAAGTTACGATGCGGTTACAGCCAGTTAAAGGAGGCTGGAAAAGCAGATCAGCAAGCTGTTTTCAGTCTTTTAACATTATATAGTGTGTTCGATTGATTCCGTTAACATGTTTAGCGATCACAACAATACTTACAGCAGATTATCACATATATATATCAGATTTAGCATGCATTATCATATTCCATCATCATATTAACACTACTTTAACCATACTTCATCTTTAGTTAGTTATACTTCAAGACTTGTTTATGTTCATTAGACTTTCTATCTTTTTGACCTTTAAACATCATTAACCACACAATAATCAAGTAAAATGCAAGGATCTAAGTGCTTACCACTAGCACAAGTCTAGGGGAGTTTGAGTGTAGAAAAGTGGTGGATAAAAGAAAACGAGAGCGGTCCTTCAACTTCCGAACGTACCGAGCTTCGTTGTTCACCTTCTTGCACCTTTGTATGGATGGAAAATGGCTAGAAAGTTACTTGATGGTGGGTGTATGGTGGGTGGATGTGGCTGCCGAACTCAAGGAAGGAGGGAGAAAGAATGTGTAGGTGATGAAGATGGTTATGAATGTTGGTGGACTAGTGGTTTGATTTATAAACTCTCCAACACTTAATTACCCAATAGATAAGATGTCCCTCAAGTACCATACATACCAAATTAAAAAATTAAGAAAATCTTGGGGTGTGAAGCCCCATGTAACCGGTTCTAAAGGGGGGGGGGGTTCTAGTTGGTTTTCAAATGTATAGTTACTAACTAGTTAGGTTACATGTGTTTATTTTAGTGTTTTATAAGTGTTATATAATATAAAGTGGGTTAGGGTATTCGGGGACCCTAACTAGCTCAGAAAAATAAGAACAATATGTTTGGCAATATTTTTAGGTTCCGTGTAAAGTCCGGTTGTTCGGTTGGGTATCGTTCCGTTAAAGCGTTTAATTATGTACCGGGTATTTTATCTAGCGTTCAAATCCCGATTTATGGCGTTCTAAATTATTTTTATTATTCTATAAAAATAAACTTGCCAAAATATTACTGAAATAAATTTCCGTTGCCAAGACTGGCTGTGTTGTCCGCGTTTCGCAGTAGAAACACTGTGTCGCGCAAAAACACGCGGTAATCGCTTAAACTTGAAAAATAACGTTTTTAAGCGTTTTAATTTATTTTTCAACACGAACCTGATTAAAATAAAATTTTAACCATAACAACATATTTGTGGGATTTAAATATTATCTGGGCAGTCACTAACGTTCGTTTTGCAGTTTTGTCGTAATAAGTTCTTTAGTTCAAATAAACATGTTTTCGCCATACCGAATCCTTCGAAACTTATTTCTAAGTTATGCAAGGGATATTCAGGGTATGTTTGGCTTACGTCACAGTTCCGGAGTGTATGTCGCGTTAAACTGATTGCGTTTAAGCACCAGTTTGCGTATAACCTTCCAGAAAGTGATTTAAAGCTTGAAATCGGAATCGAATCAAATTGTAAAATCATTAAACACAATTGCACACATAACAACACCAAAACACATATAATAACACCAAAGCATAATGTTTTATTGATAACCAACATTGTTTTACATTATACGGTGCTTACAGAACACAGTTGTCACAGTCTCCCATACTTTAGGAAATTTCATCCCGAACTTTTTATTTAGAGGAAACTTGTGAAAGCTTGAAACATGAAGTCAAAAAGGTAAAACAACACCGGTTAGGGTTCCGAACTTCTAGTAACTTTAAATAACATTATGCTTGCAAGGTAAGAGGGACACTTATATACAAGTATATGAAGCGTCATTGGTGCGTCCACCGTACCTCCGTTACATTGTTCACGTTTCGTTATTGTTGTCACTATTGGTTCTTACACATGATAAATCTTACTGTGGTTTCCGTGCACTGAATTTTTATAATTATGTACGCGTCCATAATTACGTAATTCCTTATATAGTCCACACAGTGCATTTAATAATGTGTAGGGGAAAAACCAAATGAATGAACCTGTGATGAGTGTGACTGGGCCACCATAGGGTCCTTTCAGCTGTATCATCACATGCCACTCTTAACCAGATTCTAAATCAATCTTTAACTAGACCACTCAAGGGTCTATTTTCGAATCATGGAATGGTACTATATAATCCAAGGGTCTTAACTACCACGTAGAAACCCATTAAGGATTTAAGATAGTACCTTTTGAATATCCTATTATGAATCCCTCATATGAGGATATGGAAGATTCTATGAGGATTTGGATAATGAAAATCGGATCACATAATAAAAGAGAACACCTAAACACATAATCGCATTAATCGTTTAACTTGGCCTTTAATTTGTTATCTTTGGACACGGGTATTTAAAGCATACCAGGAATCCAATCCGTGGATTTCATTTGGCACTTTAAATATTATCAAGAATCTAACTATGAAGATAGGAAGATCGTAATAGGAATTTGGGTTGTCCTTATTGAGTTGTAATGTATATATTAAGGTATACAAGGAATCCAATCAGGGCTCCGATTTGAAATTCCATGGGCTTGCGTCCCAAATCTGCATAACTCTTTTGACGGCTTCTAGCGGTCACAATATTATCGCGGATTTTCTTGATTTTGTCTGTTGTTTCCAGAATGAGCTCAGGTCCAGTAAGCTGAGCTTCACCGTTCTCATTCCAACAGACAGGTGAACGACATTTTCGACCGTAGAGAGCTTCGAATGGTGCTATCTTAATGCTAGTATGATAACTATTATTGTATGAGAACTCGATCAATGGCAGATGAGAATCCCAATTACCACCAAAGTCTATCACGCATGCTCTAAGCATATCCTTTAAAGTTTGAATCGTCCTCTCGGATTGACCATCTGTTTGGGGATGATAAGCAGTGCTTAGATTCAGTTGGGTTCCCAAAGCAGATTGCATGGTCTTCCAAAAATGAGATGAAAATCGAGCATCACGATTGGAAATGATATCTAAAGGAACACCATGTCGTGATACAATCTCGACTACATAGATCTTGGCATGCTTTTCAGCAGAGAAATCCTCACGGATTGGTAAAAAGTGAGCAGATTTTGTCAAACGATCAACTACAACCCAGATAGCATCGTGACCTTTAGACGTACGCGGTAACTTAGTAATGAGATCCATTGCAATGTTCTCCCACTTCCAAACCAGTATCTCTGGTTGTACGAGCAAACCAGAAGGTCGTTGATGTTCGGCCTTGACTTTGAGACAAGTTAGGCATTTCGATACATACAAGGCAACATCCTTCTTCATACCAGTCCACCAATACTGAGTACGAAGATCCTTGTACATTTTATCAGCACCAGGATGGATAGAATATCGAGACTTGTGAGATTCATCCATTACTAAGGTGCGAAGATCGTCCTGATTCAGAATTCACAAACGATTCTCAAAATAGAGTTAACCATCGTCTTTCCTTTCGAGTTTAAGCTCAAGTTGAAGTGGTAGCTCATATTTCAATAAGTCATTGATCACACAAGATCGTTGAGTTTGAAGAACCCGAGATTGAATATCAGATAGAGTTCGAACAGAATGAAGCTTGACTCGTTCCTTTCGGCTAAGCGCATCAGTCACGACATTCGCCTTACCAGGGTGGTAGTGGATATCGCAATCATAATCGTTTAAGAGTTCAACCCAACGTCGTTGCCTCATGTTCAGTTTCTTCTGATTGAGAATATGCTGGAGACTTTTGTGGTCTGTGAAAACCACACACTTTGTTCCATAGAGGTAGTGTCTCCAGATTTTAAGCGCAAAAACCACAGCTCCTAACTCAAGATCATGAGTCGTATAGTTCTTCTCGTGAATTTTCAATTGTATAGACGCATAAGCTATGACCTTACCACGTTGCATAAGAACGCAACCAAGTCCTAGATTCGACGCGTCACAATAGACAACAAAATCATCGTTTCCCTCAGGCAGAGATAGAACAGGAGCATCACAGAGCTTCCATTTCAGCGTTTGGAATGCTTCTTTGATGAAACTATGATTAACCGGGTAGGGTTAACTCACTGATCTCGTCAAGAGGGTTAATCCCTTCTTTCCGAGGATCGCTGGCTGGATCGTCTGGTGGTGGGTTTCCTGCACAAGGAAATAAACCGTGACTCGTAACAAGGAGGATGGGGTGGGGGGTGCTCCTTGTTACCACTCTCCGGCGTGAGAATCAGTAATTTGCTTGGGAAGCAAAGTATGATAGTAGTAGTATTGAGAGAGTTGGAAAGTGATACCTCAAACCTGGTTTGGGGTGAGTATTTATAGCCGAGGAGTGAAGGAGGGTAGTTGAGTAGCTAGTCTGACATCGCACAGCTATTTGCAGGTGTGTCAGACATGTCGGATGCTGTGGTGGTGCCACGTCCGGCTGTGGTGTCAGACTGTTGTTCATACGTGGGTTAGTAGGCGACTGTTCCCAGTGCCACTTGCACTGTGGTGTCAGACCCACTTGCCTTGTAGGCAGGATGCGGTGCCAAGCCGCATCGCTGCTTGCGGTCATTGATGTTGTTCCTGCATTGGTTGTTCCATCCATGATTTGCGCGAGATGCGGTGTTGTGCCGCATCGCCTGTTGAGTGACTGTTACTGTTGTCCAGATCCCTTGTCGTGACGAAAATGTTCATAGGATGCGGTGCGAGGCCGCATCGCTATGCGTAACATTAGTTTCCGTCCTTAAGGTAAGTCTTCTCATCAATGGACAGATTGGACCGCAGTGTTCGCGTGTGTCTACGCGGACACTGGAGAGTTAATTGCTGTTGGGGGTTTTTAATGAGGGTAATGGTCATTCGCGGTCGTGCTGACGCGATATTTGGGACCATACCCCTTCAAGTCCCCCCAGTCTAGTGTTCCTTCCGTATGCGAGTCGCATGTGGGAGGGATACTGGACTATGTTGTCTAGAAGGTTAAGATTGTGCCATGCAGATGGCATCTTCTTTAAGTAGTAGGCCCTTTCTAGTGGATTGTTTCTTCCTTTGAGAAGGGTGCATGGTGAGCAAGTTCCGTCTGATGCGGAATTCTCAGCCAAAGACTTGACTCTGTCTACCTTTTGCTGATGTCATCAGCCACCTGTTGGTGTTTCGGACCAACCTTTGAGACGGTGACTGAAGGTATTAGCAGAATTCGAACCAACCTTTGAGATCGTGACTGAAAATGTCTTCTTCAGTGTAGTTGGAATCTCTGCGTCAGTTGGTGCAAAGTTGTAAGTACTTTGCTCAAGCTCTATGTTCAGCAACTGGACATGTAACGATGATCCCTGTTTTGTGGGGTGTTCGTGTTCTCCAGTTAAGCTTTCTAGTAACCGCGCGTCTTCTGCGGTTTGTCTCTCAAGTAACCGCACGTCCTCAGAGGTGTAGCTCTCTAGTAACCGTACATTCTTTGCGGTTACCTCGTTGCCGAACCTCGTTTGCCATGTTTCTTTGAGGATCGTGGGGTAGTTGCGTCATTGTTGGCCGTGTTTGGTCGAACAATGTGAATCTGGACTATGGGCAAATAAACATGATCATAGGCAGGGTTGTGCCCACCATTGTTTATTCTATGCGGTCCATAGGTGGGTAACTAGTCATAGGCAGACTTGTTACCGCTGTTCTGGAGCCACTTTCCTTCACGCTTTGGTGGAAAGTAGTTTCCCTGTAAGTAGCGTTGCCGGAAGAGATCGTTTTAGATACTTGGGAAGTTGGTTGAAACTCTTCCGCATTCGTTTTGTAGCCACTTTCCTTCACGCTTAGTTGGAAAGCAGTTTTTCTTGAAATAGCTTTGCTCTTCCGCGTGGTGGCTTAGTTGTGGCTCTTCCGTAGCTACCGTTCGCATAGTTGCGGTTTGCAGTAACTACGTAAGAATGGTTGCGGTTTGCAGCAAAGAACTCGCTTCTAGAAGTCTTGTAGCCTGGATGTGGCTCTTGAAGGTTCAGGGGACAGGGTTGCTAATGTGTGGTTGCTCAGCATACTTGTCCTGTTCCTTAAGGAGAAGCTGTTTGCGTTCCCTCTGTGGTTGTGAACCGGAAACGAGGGTTTTGAAGCTTGAAGAAGCTTTCATGGGGTGCGGTTTACCGCATCCTGAGAAGCGGTTTTCGCAGTCCAAAGAACCGTTCTGGTTCTGAGTATCTGACACACCTATGCGGGTTGGTGTGCGTCATCTCCGCATATTCCACGTGTGCTCGTGGATATGTGCGGTTTATGACTTATACCCCTTTATATAATTTAAAGATATATATTTTTGCCTTTTTTGAGGGGTATGTAAAAAACGACATGCGGTATGGGTTATGGTGCGGTAAACCAGAGAAACCGCATGCCGCTTGTGTTTGGATAAGGTTGTCGCTTTCTGTTGCCTACGTCACGATTGCACGTGTGGGTTGTTGAAGTTGGTAGGATTCTGACATGTGCTGATTTGAAAAGACGTTTGCACTGACCGAGGTCATAACTGCACTGTAGCAGGGAGTAAAAAAGTCTTCTCTGTCAGGCGCGTGGGCGGCCACGCGCGCGTGATAACCGTCAGCGGAAAGGTTGCTGACCACGTGTCGCCTTGTAACTCGCCTGTTTTGAACGTGTTGAGGCGGTTTACTGTATCGCATTTATTGCGATGAGTATATAAAGGGGGAACCGTTTGGTTTCTCCTCACTGTTCAAAATTTTCGAAAAATTTCTGTTGAGAGAGAGAGCATTCCCTTCGGCTTCTCCGATCAATCTGTCTTTTATTCCGGCAATCTTTTGAGTTTTCTGAGTTTTTCTTTAACTCGAAACTTCTGTTTTACATATTCTTGATGGCTGATCCATCTAACCCACATAATGTGGAGGGTGAAAACCCTGAAGCATCTTCTCTGGTGGCCGGAGAAGAAGAAGATGATGGTGGCAGTGTTCCTGGTGGTGGCCTACCACCATTGAAGTGGTCGAGAGTTTCATTCGACCAACTGATGGCCAAGATTGAGATGCCTCACGAGTATGGGGCTGTTTATCCCCAAACTGGTGATACTGGTGCCTGTGCTCCGGCCGGTCACATCACCATGTGGGCCGAGTGTTTTACTGATGGTAACCTTCGTTTACCATTAACAGTTTTTGTTGCTCAGGTCTTGGAACATTACAAAATCCATATCTCCCAGATGAGTCCTTTTGGGATGATCCGTATTAGACATTTTGAATCAACTTTTCGTGCTCTTGGTCTGACGGTTACCGTTGAAAACTTCCGGGGGTTCTACCAGTTGACGGTGAACACCGGTTTCTTTTCCTTTAGGGAACGGTATGGAAGTATCAAGTTGATGACCCCTCCGAAGGGTATTACGAAGTGGAAGTGTAAGTTCTTCTACGTTAAAGCTGCCGCAGTTGTTGTGGACATGAATATGCGGAACGTCAATGAGCCTATCCCTGAGGAGGATATTGCTATGCCTACCGCGGAGACTGCGGAGTGGTTCTCAAAGCTGAAACCCATTGAGCATAGGCAGCTGACCAACAATGAGTTGTGGGTGCTGCGGATGATGTTGACCCGGCCTAAGAGGAATTTCACGCCTGTGGTGCGGGAGAAAACTGGTGGTAAGTGTTACCACTCTTTTGCGGTTTCTTTATTCCCGTGTTTGTTATTAATTTGGACATGTATTATCAGAAATTGTGGAAGTGTGGAAGATATTTGATCCAACTTTTACTGGCAAAGTTGATCTTATTCCGACTACGGAAGGTAAAGGTTTTAACTTGACGATTGTCCCTCTCTTCCGCGTTGCTTCACGCGAGGTGATGACTGCACCCCTGCCGCAGGGCAAAGGTATTACTCATAACCTTTATTGCTGATATTCTATACGCAGGTACACTTGGGAACCTTGGTAAATTTGAGTCAAAGGGTGCCCCCAAAAAACACGCGGAGAAAAAAGCATGTGGATAAACCTGGGCGGGGTCGCGGTGTGAAGAAACCTGATGTATCTGTTGTTCCGCCCTTGGTGAAGCAAGCAACAGGTATCTCTCGTTCTCATTTCCGCAGATATACCGATTACGTGGTAGTATCTGACACCCTAGAGGGCTTGGGTGTTCCAGGTGTTGGTGCGGCCACCGGTGGAACCACTGCGGGTTCGAAACCGGGTGATGAAAAGAAGAGAAAAGCGGAGGATGCTGGTGATGCTGGTAGGGGAAAGAAGCCGAAGATTCAGACCAGGCGCAAGCCTTTTGTCATACCAAGGAAGCCTGCGGTTGTTTCTGGTATGTGACGCATGACTAACAAATATTTCGTGCTTATACTTGTTCTTTAAAGTATTTCTGTGTTGATTTCAGAGCCGCAAGATGAAGGGTTCTTCGACTTTGATGCTCCTCCTCCCCCTCCCCCGCACGACACTGCTGCGGGTGCGGGGGTTCATAAGGCTGTTACTCCTGAAGCCTCTGTGCGGGGGGTGGAGACTGGAAAGGGTCCCGCGGCTCAAATCCATGACACGGTTGATTCGAGTGATAATGTTATCACCCCAGAGGATACTGTTGATATGGATTTGAAGTTTGGTTACACCGGAAAGCCAAAGTCTCCTGTTGCCGAGAAGGCTTCCGGTTCCGCTGGTGGTGCGGGTTTTGTAGAGACTCCAATTCAGCCTGAAGAGTCTGAATTGGAGTATTATTATCGCTCTTACACAGAAGACCGGGCCATGTCTTACCACCGCCCTCCGTGGTCTGTGATGCAAGGGGATGACATTTCTGCTGATCCCTCTGCGTGTAGGGAGATTTTTGAGTGGTTTGGGCACTCCTTTTGAGGTAAACCGGGCCCGTTCTTTTCCGACTGAGGTCCAGATGAACCAACTCTACTCCATGCTTGTGGGGAGCTCCATAATGGCAAATGCCGTTATGGAAAAGTGCAAGGTGCTGGGGCGCAAGGGGGAGGAGAATGCGCGTTTACGGGCCGAGGCCGAGGAGTTGGTGAAAGCTGCACGTGAGGGTGCAGAGCAGCTTGAGAGGGATAGAGAGCAGCTTGAGAGGGATAGAGCTGCGTTTGAGAAGCATAAGCAGACTGAAGAATGGGCTGCAACTGCTGAGCTTAAACAGGTTCGTACTCTTGCAAAATTGTTGTCTGTTGAGCGTAAGCGTTGGAAAGAAACCCTTTCTGATGAGCGCAAGACGCTATCTGATGAGCGCAAGACTTGGAAAGAATCTTGGGGTAAACAGAATGAAACTCTCTTTCATGTTCGTCAGGAGCTTATCAATGCCAAGGCAGCAATTTCTGCGTTGGCTAAAGAGAAAGCTGAGGCTGTTGCGGCTGCCCAAGGGGCCAAGGAAGCAGAGGTTCGTCTTGCCAAGGCTCTGGAAGAGGCCAAGGAGGCGGAGGCTCGTGCTGCAAAAGCTCTTGAAGGGGCAAATGTTGACCGCACCAAGTTAAGCAAAACTATCTTGGACCTTCAGGTATAAGTTTTTCCTAACTTTGAAATTGTGTCTCACAAGTTTGTTGATTCTTTTTGTATACTTCTGATTCCTTGTTTAAAAGGCTGAAGTGCGGACCCGAGGGGTCGCTATTGAGGAAATCTCTGCCCGTGCTGCTGAAGCTGAAGTGCGGGCAAGAGAGGCTGAAGAGGCTAGGGATAGCCACGCCTCTTCTCTTGAGTTGCTCAAGGCTGATCATGAATGGATGCGTATGCGCGGGATCGGGCATGTAAGTATCCGTTGCCTTGTTATTTTTGTTGTAGGTTTGCCTTTGATAACCATTGTATTCATGTTTCGCAGATTGTTACTGCCATTCTTGACGCACCCGAGACCGTAGCAGGTATTAACGAGATCAGGGAGCGTGCCCGGGATGCTGGTTTCAAAGCTGGCTACAACCGCTGTATTAGTCATTTGAACGTTGCAGCGCGTGGCGGGCTTACTGATGAGCGGTCCGGGTTTCATGGCGTGGACACTGAAGCGCTTCTTGCTTCTGCGATTAAGGAGTTTAATGATACAACCCTCACAGATCTTGAAGAACTTGAAAAGTGTCTAGAAGCGGAGGATTATGTGGACCGCTTGCGAGTCTTATACGCTGCTGAAGACGAAGATGATGATAAACCAGATGTTGAGGGCACGGATGGTGCGGGCCCCAGTGGCACAAAGGAAGATTAGATTTGGCCTGCGTGCCTCTTTTGGTTCCTTATGTAACCGTTATAAAACTTTATGTAAATTCCTTGTGCACCGCGCAGGTGCAGGGATTTTTTGAATATAAAGAATTGTTGTTTCAATTTTTACAAGTGTTTTTAGTACTTGCATGTTTGAATTTGTACGCGTTTAGTGTTACTGTGAGTAATACTAAATCTGTAATTGCCTTTTGCATATCTAGGTGATATGCAAGTATGAAGATTTGTCACTGGCTAGACAAACAGTATTGCCATTGCTGGCCTATTACAATAGTTGCGTGTGGTTACCATTCTGTGTGGGTATTACGAATGAAGATTTTGCTAATCTGTTTTTGTGTATACCTCAGAGTGGAACACGCATTTGTAATAGAAATAAATAAACAATATTGCATTGAATCGTCTATTTATTTATTTGCAAATGGCCTGCGGCCCAATAGATTACATGCAGAAAACATGGCTTACTTATAACAGCGTCGAAGTTGCTGTGCGTTCCATGTGCGTGCGATAGTTTCGCCTTCTAATGTTTGTAGTTTATACGCGCCTTTGCCCAGGACCTCTTGGATGAGGTACGGTCCTTCCCACTTGGGGGCAAGTTTCCCTGGGCGTTCTGCGTTGGATGCTTCGTTGTCACGAAGGACGTAGTCTCCAGGGTTGAAAGTACAAATGCGAACGCGTGTATTGTAGTACTTTTCCAACTTGGTTTTGTATTTGGCCTCGTTGATTGCAGCGTTTTCGCGCCTTTCTTCCAAGAGGTCTAAGTCAACCCTGCGTTCCTCATTGTTGTCCATCTTGTTAATGGCCAACATTCTAGGTGAGGGGAGGCCTACTTCCGCGGGGATCACCGCTTCAGTACCGTAGACTAGGCTGAAGGGGGTCTCGCCGTTGCTTGTTTTTGGGCTTGTCCTGTGAGCCCATAAAATACTTGGGAGTTCATTAACCCAGCCGCGTCTGGCTGTTCCCAATCGTGCTTTGATGCCTTCGACTAAGCTTTTATTGATACTCTCGACTTGGCCGTTCCCTTGCGGATGCGCCACTGAGGAGAATATGTGTTCAATGTTTAGCTCTTTTAGCCATTTTTGAAAGTCGTCGGCAGCGAAGTTGGTACCGTTGTCGGTGACGATGCACATTGGTAGACCGAAACGGCAGATGATATGTTCCCACACGAATTTCCTTGTTATCATAGCGGTGGTTGATGCAAGTGGCTTTGCTTCTACCCATTTTGTAAAGTAATCAACAGCTACTATGATAAATTTCACTGCTCCTGGTGCGTCTGGAAATGGTCCCACCACATCGATTGCCCATTTTTGGAATGGCCATGCGGTGGTGACGGGGATCAAGTTGTTCTTGGGACGCAAGGTCTTGGGAGCATGTCGCTGACAATTGAAACACTTGCGTAAGACTGTGACTGCATCCAGGTGCATGCCCGACCAATAGTAGCCGGCGTTCATGATTTTGGCCACCACCATGCGTGGTCCTGCGTGTATGCCACATATCCCCTCGTGAATTTCTTTGATAAGGTATGTGGCATCTTGGGGGTTGACGCATCGTAGGAGTGGCCCCAGGTATGATTTACGGTATAAGATACCGTCTACCATTTGGTAATGACACGCTTTGTATTGCAACTTGCGTGCCTCTGCTTTGCTTTCGGGAGTAACCCCTGATTGTAAGTATGCAATGAGCGGTGTCATCCAAGATGTTGTACCGTATTGGATGACATTGACTTGGCGCAGGGGTACCGAAGGATTTTGCAGGACTTCGATGCGTACCTCTTTTGCCAGGTGTTGGAAGCTGGTGGACGCAAGTTTTGATAGTGCGTCCGCGGGTTTATTTTCACTCCTGTTGATGTGGCGAATATTGAAGGAGGTAAACTTTGACTTCAGTTGCAGGGCTTGTTCGAGATAGAGGATCATGGTATCCCCCTTTGCGGCATAGTCACCGCGTATCTGCCCTGCAACTAGTAGTGAATCGACGTGTGCTTCCAAATGTTTGACGTCGAGTTTAATTGCTAAACGCAACCCTGCCAATAGAGCCTCATACTCCGCTTCGTTATTTGTACTTTCAAAATCGAGGCGTATTGCGTAGGTTAGCTCTTGGCCATCGGGACTGACAAGTCGCAAACCTGCGCCAGAACCATCTTCGTTGGATGCACCATCTGTAAATAGTGCCCAGGTTTCTGTGGATGATGGTTGTGATACAGGGTTTTGTTCTTCTTCGCATTCTTGGATGCGGTTTGCTGGTATTTCAGCGACGAAGTCAGCCAAGACCTGGCCTTTGATTGCGGGGCGCGGCTTATAGTTCAGTGAAAGCGCGCCCAGCTCGATTGCCCATTTTGCTAACCTCCCAGAGATGTCGGGTTTGGATAGGATCGGGCCGATCCTATAGTTGGTTAACACTGTGATGACGTGGTTTGCAAAGTAACGTCGTAAACGTCTCGATGCGTGCACTAGTTCCAGTACCAATTTTTCCATGATGGAGTACCTTGTCTCTGGGTCGTTGAGCATTTTGCTGATGTAGTAGATGGGTGTTTGGACTCCTTCCCGCTCCACTATAAGTACCGCGCCTACCGCATTGTCCGCGACAGATAGGTATAAGATAAGGGGCTCATCTTTTCGTGGTGCGGTTAAAGTTGGGAGTTGGATCAAACACTCTTTCATTTCCCGGAAAGCTTTTTCGGCCTCTGCGGTCCATTGGAATTGTTCCTTTTTTAGACAGCTCTGCAGGGTCTTGATGAAAGGGTAAGACTTAGCTGCATGGTTGGCTAAGAATCTATTGAGTGCGGCTAGCCTACCGGCTAGTCGTTGCATTTCCTTCATCGTAGAAGGCGATGGCATGCGCTCGATCGCCTGAACTTTTTCCGGGTTTACCTTGAATCCATCTTTGGTTACGATGAATCCAAGGAATTTGCCTTCTTCCATTCCAAACGAGCATTTCCCTGGGTTGAGCTTCATGTTAACGCTTCGCAGAGTTTGGAATGTTCTTTCGATGTCGTCGAGCATGGTGTTTTCCTCCATGCTCATGACGACCAGGTCGTCCATATAGATTTTGACACTTTTGCTGATTTGACCGCGAAAGGTGTCGTTCATCAACTTTTGATAGGTTGCGCACGCGTTGCGCAACCCGAACGGCATTTTGGTGTAGCAGTAATTCCCGATGGGAGTGCGGAATGCCGTTTTATCTTCATCGTCGATTGCCATTTGTACTTGGTGATAGCCTTTGTAACAATCGAGGAAGCACTTCCATCGAAATGGTGCGAGGTTATCGACCTTCTCGTCGATCTCTGGAAGCGCGTAACAATCCTTGGGGCAGGCCTTATTGAGGTCTTTGTAATCGACACACATGCGCCAGCCCCCGCTTGGTTTTTCTACCATGACTGGGTTGGACAGCCAAGTCTGGTATTTCACTTCCCGCAGGATGCCTGCGGAGAGCAGTTCCTGTACCTGCTCTTCCATCGCCGCGTTTTTTGCTGATCCAAGGTGGCGTTGGCCTTGGATCACGGGCTTGATACCTGGCATGGTATTCAAGAAGTGTTGCGCAATTTCGCGTGGTACCCCTGTCATATCTGCGGGTGTCCACGCGAAAATATCTTGGTTTTTGAAGAGGAGTTGCTTCAGGCGCGCTCTGATGGTAGGTGTCAAGGCATGGCCCAACGTGACTGTTTGTTCTAGGTGTCTTGCATTAAGAACCCATTTTTCTGGTTGAGTGTTGGGGGTAGGCCTTGCTACCTTTGTCGGACGCAGTTCGTCCGTAGACATGACTTCTCTTTGGGCGTATATTATCGCGATCCTCGTTTCGGTTGGAAAACCGATGGCAGAGTGGGGGACGGATGTTATCATGTTGAAGTCGCCTTGGGACTCCCTCCCGAGAATTACGTCATACTTTGAGGTGTGAGGTAAAACCATGAAGTTCACCACCTCCGTCCTTGTGTGCCTTCCGTTGGTGAGGCGCACAAGGAAGGTAATTTGTCCCAGGGGGAACACGGTTTCCCCTGAAAATCCAGCCAACGGGTAGTCCGCTGGCTGCAGTCGATCTTTGTCTTCTTGATCGAACTGGTTGAAGCACTGCTCGTATATAATATCGGAGGTACTGCCCGGGTCGATGAACAATCGCTCGGTGCAGTAGTGAGCTAGGTGCCCAGTGATAACCACGGCGCGCCTATCGCGCGGTCCGCCTCGGACTTTTGGAAAGACGACTTGCTCGTCCTTCCAGTCATTGTCCGGTCTTCTCGCCGCCTTACGCGGTCTTCCTTTCCCTCCATTGATCATGTGGGTAGAGGCCACGTACATGGCCCTTTTACCCGTGGAGGTGCCCTCGTTGTGGGGAGTGATGCGCTTGGTAGCTTTTTGTGCGCCTGTCAAAAGGTGTTGCAGTTTCCCCTCCTTTAGGGCTCGCTCAATCTCCAGTCGGAGACTGATGCAGTTGTTCGTGGTGTGGCCCGAGTCCTTGTGATACTCGCAGTAGAGTGCGGGATCTTGATTCTTTTTGGACTTCATTGGTTGGGCCGGTCTCAGGAATTGTGAATCCGTGAGGAGAACGTCGCGTGGCGACTGGTTGATCTCGGTCAAGCTGCGGTCCCGAGACTCTTTCTTTGACGCCCGGTTTTCTCGTTGGGCGTTGATTGTAGCCCTTGCGTCGGGCTGGTTGTTCCGGGGGACATATGGCTTGGGATCGCTGCCGTGATTCCATGTGTCCCTGTTGCGCTTATTGCCGCGCTTGGGCTCTTGGCGGGAAGGCTGGCCTTCCGCTAGGGGTTGTGCCTTTGACATGTGCGGTCTGAGAGACCGCTGAGTTTGGGCATATGTTTTGACCTTAGCCATGACATCTTCCCACTTCTTAGGCAAGCCGTTACCGCCGGAAATATTCATAACCATTTGTTCATCTTTGACTGCAACAATGAAATGGTTACGTGCCATCTGGTCGGCAACGTCGCCTATCTCTAGGATCTCTTTATTGTAACGGACAACGAATGCATCAAGCGATTCGTTGTCTCTGCGCCAGATGTTCATGACGTCCATTGAATCACGTTCATGGCGTCGTTGCTGGCTAAAGTGCGCGAGGAACTTTTGTTGTAAGTCCTCGAATGAGGTCAGTGACCCTGGTGGGAGAGAATCGAACCATGCCCTGGCCAGACCTGTTAGGGTCTGTGGGAAAAAATGGCACCAGGTAGGTTCGTCCCACTTACCGTTGCACCCAGCGCCGACGAAGATGTTGTTGTGATCATCTGGGTCGGTCGAGCCGTTGTATTTCCCAATGTTCAATGGGAATTTTGTGGTGGTGACATCGGCGTTGGCGATCTCTGGGACAAATTTAGAGCTTTCGGCCGCAGATTTCGGCCTGTAAGGTTTGCCCTGGTTGCGCTTTGCAGCGCGGAGGTATGTGTTGCGGGGTTGACTGGGAGGAACATAGTTGCGTCCGCCCGGTCTACTGTTGGTGGAATGGGACTCCCCGCGGTATGTACTGTCATCTGGATCAGTATGGCCATATCCTTCATGGTGGGACTGTGGTCCCAAACGACTATGAATGTTTGTGTTGCGGCGTATTGTAGACTGCCGCCTTCTTTCTTCTTGAGAGCCTAAACGGCTATGTACGGAGTCCCTGCGGCGGGACCCGTACGAGGAATCGTCCTCATTGATTGTGCGGACATCACAATAGGAGGAGCCGCGGTCCTCCTGTCTGCTTCTGGAGGCTGGATGTGTGGGGGCCCTGTCGTCGTATCGTAAAATACGACCGGCAGGTGTACGCGGTATCGGTGTAGGTCCGATACCTCCTTGTTCGTCGGCGCAAGCTCTGTTGTACGTTGCGGCCAGAAGGGCTGCTTGTTGGTCATACCAGGTATGAGGGCTCATGCCTGGAGGTATGACGGCAGTGTATTGTGACAGATCGTGTCCGAACGTAAGGGATGCGCCCCCTTGCGCTGACGTGCCAATGTGTTGGGCATTTTGGGCTAGGGGAATGGTTCCCGCAGGCCCTTGGTTTGCGGGGTTTAGGTTATCCCCGGTAGTGTTGTTTTGACGATCAGACATCTTTGGAAAGAAAAGGATGATTGGAAAAAAGTGCTAAGAGTAGCGGTGGGCGCCAATGATGAAACAATGATTAACCGGGTAGGGTTAACTCACTGATCTCGTCAAGAGGGTTAATCCCTTCTTTCCGAGGATCGCTGGCTGGATCGTCTGGTGGTGGGTTTCCTGCACAAGGAAACAAACCGTGACTCGTAACAAGGAGGATGGGGTGGGGGGTGCTCCTTGTTACCACTCTCCGGCGTGAGAATCAGTAATTTGCTTGGGAAGCAAAGTATGATAGTAGTAGTATTGAGAGAGTTGGAAAGTGATACCTCAAACCTGGTTTGGGGTGAGTATTTATAGCCGAGGAGTGAAGGAGGGTAGTTGAGTAGCTAGTCTGACATCGCACAGCTATTTGCAGGTGTGTCAGACCTGTCGGATGCTGTGGTGGTGCCACGTCCGGCTGTGGTGTCAGACTGTTGTTCATACGTGGGTTAGTAGGCGACTGTTCCCAGTGCCACTTGCACTGTGGTGTCAGACCCACTTGCCTTGTAGGCAGGATGCGGTGCCAAGCCGCATCGCTGCTTGCGGTCATTGATGTTGTTCCCGCATTGGTTGTTCCATCCATGATTTGCGCGTGATGCGGTGTTGTGCCGCATCGCCTGTTGAGTGACTGTTACTGTTGTCCAGATCCCTTGTCGTGACGAAAATGTTCATAGGATGCGGTGCGAGGCCGCATCGCTATGCGTAACATTAGTTTCCGTCCTTAAGGTAAGTCTTCTCATCAATGGACAGATTGGACCGCAGTGTTCGCGTGTGTCTACGCGGACACTGGAGAGTTAATTGCTGTTGGGGGTTTTTAATGAGGGTAATGGTCATTCACGGTCGTGCTGACGCAATATTTGGGACCATACCCCTTCATTCTTCTTGCTTAGGTCCCCACTCAAAAGGCTTATTCTTCTGAGTCAAAGCAATGAGTGGAACCGCGATCTTCGAGAAATTAGAAATAAACCGTCGATAATAACCAGCAAGACCAAGAAAAGAATGAACTTCTGTAGGTGTCGTTGGTGTATTCCAATCCCTAATTGCAACAATCTTGGATGGATCTACGTGAATACCCTGCTCATTGACAATATGACCCAAGAACTGAACTTCTTTAAGCCAGAATTCACACTTGGAGAATTTAGCAAAAAGTTGTTCCTTCTTTAGGAGTTCCAACGTCAAACGAAGGTGTTGCTCGTGATCGGCTCGAGAATTTGAATAAATAAGAATATCGTCAATAAACACAATGATGAACTTATCTAAATAAGGTTTACAGACCCTATTCATTAAGTCCATGAAGATAGCTGGGGCATTTGTCAAACCAAAAGGCATGCCAGTGAACTCGTAGTGCCCATATCTTATACGGAAAGCAGTTTTGGGGATATCTTCTTCGAACACGCGAAGTTGATGATACCCAGAGCGCAGATCGATCTTGGAAAAACATGAAGCACCTTGCAGCTGGTCGAAGAGATCATTAATTCTAGGTAGGGGATATCGATTCTTGATGGTAAGCTTATTAAGCTCACGATAATCGATACACATTCGAAAAGATCCATCTTTCTTTTTCCCAAAGAGAACAGGAGCTCCCTAAGGTGAAAAGCTTGGATGGATGAATCCTTTATCAGACAACTCTTGAAGTTGTTTCGATAACTCTTGCATCTCCGATGGTGCAAGACGATAAGGTGCTTTCGCAATCGGGTTGGCATTGGGTACAAGGTCAATATGAAACTCGACTTGACGAGCTGGAGGTAAACCAGGCAGTTCATCGGGAAACACCTCTGGATAATCCCAAACAATCGAAATATCCTGAATATTCTTGCTCTTGCCTTTCTCCTCGGTGACATGTGCCAGGAAAGCAACATATCCTTTTTGCAAATATCTTTGGGCCTTCATACACGACATAAGCTTCAATCCACCAGATGGTTTCTCGCCACGAACTTCCAGAACATCGCCAGACGGAAGAGGAATACGAACAATCTTATCGAAACAAACCACCTCAGCATGATGTTTGGTTAACCAATCCATCCCCACGATAATATCGAAACTCCCAAGTTGCATCGGTGTGAGGTTAATGGGAAAAAGATGGTTATCAAGGTTTAACTGACAATCACGAATAACAGAATCGAGAACAAGAGGTTTACCAGTAGCAACTTCGACAGACAAGGGTTTCCTCAGTTTAGTTCTAGGTATCGCAAGCAAAGGCTCAAAAGATAGTGAAACAAAACTTCTATCGGCACCAGAATCAAAAAGAACAGATGCAGGTCGATTGTTAACAAGAAACTTACCATTGACGACGAGGTTGTCAGTTGTGCCTCGTTTGCATTTAGATTGAATACTCGTCCCCGAGCGGGATTCGCATTCGCATTGACATTGACATTCACGTTCGGATTTGCATTTGCCAACCTCACACAGTTGTTGCGGAAGTGACCATACTCTCCACAATTGAAGCATGAACCCAGTGGGAATCTAGCAGCATTCCCCTGAACTGGGGCTTGATTCTGAACAATCTGATTCTGACCCGCACGACAAACGTTGGCCAGATGCCCAAGCTTACCACACGTTGTGCATTGCCTACAAGCTTGTTGTGCAACATGATGACCGTTGCAGCGAGCACAATGAGGTGCGGTACCAACATACACTTTCTTCGCAGGAGGTTGTGCTGGTGGGTTCTGAGGGTTCTGAGCAGTTTGTGCAGTTACTGCAAAGTTCTGAGCACCCTTTCGCTTTCTCGACTTCTTCGAAGACTCACCCTTCTTACCGTTACCCTTTTCCTTGTCTTTAGTAGAGTCAGCTGACTTCTTCTTATCACCCTTGCAGGTAAGTTTACCCTTCCTGACTTGCGACTCAGTCAGGGTAGCAGATAACTCGATCGCTTGACGAACAGTGGCAGGATTGACGCCAGTCACAATATCCTGTATGGAATTGGGTAGACCATCGATGTACCTCTCTATCGCTTTATCCAACGGGGTAACCATAGTATGACACAAAAGACTGAGCTCCTCAAATCGATCCGTATACGCACGGTGTTCTCCCCCGTCTTGTTTTAGATCGTCAAACTCTCGTTCCAAAGCTCGAATTTCGTGACGGGGACAGAACTCTCTCATCATGAGAGCTCGAAGCTCTTCCCATGTTTGTGCCAATGCCACTTCGGCACCCCTGTCGCGTATCACTCCGTTCCACCAAGTAAGAGCACGCTTCTCGAACACACTTGATGCAAATTCAACCTTACGCCCATTCGGACATTGCACATATCTGAATGTGTTCTAGATGCTTTCAAACCATTAAAGGAGTGCAGTCGCTCCTTGTGACCCAGAAAACTTTAACGGCTTAGCAGAATTGAAACTCTTGAAACTACATTGTGCATTGTTATTGTTATTGTTGTTGTGCAGCTTGTGGATTTGGGTCACAACACCTGGAAGCACAGCAGCCATTTGTTGAGAGACAAGGGCTGCGAGTTCTTCAGCAGTGAAAGATTGTGCATCACGTCGAGGAGGCATTGTCTAACAAGGAAATATGAGAAACAAATGAGGTCGACAATTAGGAAAAACGAGGGAGGTATTGAAAATATTGACAAAACAACAGGAAGGCGATCATTTGTTCGTTACTTCGAACAAACAAACGACACGCAGTGACTAATCAAAGTAATGAATCAAAATAATGTATCGCGAAGACATGCTCACCTATAAGTGAACACTCACCCCAAGAGTTCCCAGGTAAGAGTGACTGGTCCGATTATGTGGATTTGTACGAACACTCTAGCCTTAGACAGAAAACTCAGGGTACAAGCATTTACTCTTCCAGTTTGCACATGTTCACATTATTTAGACCCAAACTTTGACGAGATTTTGAAAACTCAATAGGCACCAAGCCAAAATGAGTCATACTGGAAGGGTTAAAAACCTTACAACAGAGGGTTCAAAACCTAGTAATCAATCATCCTAGAACGGATGATTAATTTTCAAAGCAGATTCGGATTTCGTTTTTAAAATCTAAACACAAATCAACTTGCGTTGGGGTCCTAGAAAGTTATAGTCTAGGTCGAAATTTTACTAATAACCTAATTCTCTATAACCATTGGCTCTGATACCAACTCTTCTGTCATACCCCGACCACGTAAAACAACAAACCGCGGCGGAATTGTCGAGGAGTGTTGTAACAGAATCATTGTTTCAAAACACACGGAAATTTGAAGTTTCGTTTTATTAGACATTAAATATTTACATCGTCTGGAAATCTAAATAAACAAGTTTATTAAGTTACTAAGGCCTCGTCCAGTCCTATGTGAGTATGCATCCTAGCAATCAACATCATTCAACAACACCTGAAACATATGTGAAAACAAAGTCAGCAAAGAAATGCTGGCGAGTACATAGGTTTTGTGAGAGTGTCAGATTCATGGCTCGTTTATACGTTGGAATAAATTGTGCAACTTCGTTAATTGTCATTAGAAAACCTTGTTTTATAAAATGTTTGTATCGTAAAAAGAATAACCAAATCAAAATGGTTTGGTTACAATTTTTAAACCTCGAAGCCATGAATCTTAACCCAAAACATTTGTTTTCGTAAACCAAATCGTAAATCATTCTCGTAATAAAACTCGTATAGTTTATGTCGTTTCGAAAACCTCGTTTGTGTGACATCGCTTCCAATTGTTTACCCAAGTCGTTTAATTCGTTAAACATCGCTTTAGTCGTTTAAATCATTCTCGTTTTAGATCGTGAACTACTTTTGGTCATCTCGCTAATAACATTCAAACATGTGTGACTCGTATATTGTTCAACTCGTTTTCACATTAACAAACCTCCAAAGGGTAAGTTAATAATCATCAGATTCGGTCATTACCCACCTAACCCACACATAACCATGGGCCCGGTCTGATAACGGGATTTGTCAGATCCTATGGTACCATAACCTAATACTGGTCGGTTTGGCCGAAATTAATGAATGTCATTCGTTATGTAACTACAACCACAAGCTTGTTCACATTATCAAAATCGTTATTAGTTTGGTATAAACCATCTTACTCGTTTTGAAACCATCGTTAAAACATCGAAATCGTTTAGATACATATGAATCACCCCAAAACAATTGAAAATAGTAAAATAGGGGACTATGTACTCACCTTCGGGTGCGTTTTTAAATGTTAACACAATCCCTCAATTGTTTATCCGCCCTGAATTAAATAAGAATGATTTTAATAATCCAAACCCACGCTTCGACATGCAAAATGCTACTTATGTTATCTCTGTTTTAATATAACGAAACTGGACTGTTTTCGGACATTTAAATAAAATAGTTAACTTATTCTAAAAATTCCCAAATTTCTATAGGATGTCTTAAAAGATCTAAATTTTATTGTGTAAAAATATCGGGGTCTAGTTCATTACCAATATTTTATAAAAAATCATTTTCCCGACTGTAATCAGATTTGTTACTTTCTGATCGTAGTCTACGGAATAATTCACTAAAAATTAATCGTAAGTCCGTTTGACGTAATTACAGTTGGATGGTCACGGCGACAGACAACAGTGACCATCTACAGTATAAATTTCATGATTTAACCCTACACAGAATTTAAGTTATGACTGAAAACAGGACGCATATTTTCAGCAGAAAAATGCAGCTCCAGCTGCTGTTACGAAAAGATGCTTTAAAAATAGTAAACGAAGTCCAAAAATTATGATTCCAGTGTCATTAGAACCGTATTTTATAATAATACGTTATAGACTTAAGAAAATCATGTTCTTGTTAAGTTACGATGCGGTTACAGCCAGTTAAAGGCGGCTTGAAAAGCAGATCAGCAAGCTGTTTTCAGTCTTTTAACATTATGAAGTGTGTTCGATTGATTCCGTTAACATGTTTAGCGATCACAACAGTACTTACAGCAGATTATCACATATATATATCAGATTTAGCATGCATTATCATATTCCATCATCATATTAACACTACTTTAACCATACTTCATCTTTAGTTAGTTATACTTCAAGACTTGTTTATGTTCATTAGACTTTCTATCTTTTTGACCTTTAAACATCATTAACCACACAATAATCAAGTAAAATGCAAGGATCTAAGTGCTTACCACTAGCACAAGGCTAGGGGAGTTCGAGTGTAGAAAAGTGGTGGATAAAAGAAAACGAGAGCGATCCTTCAACTTCCGAACGCACCGAGCTTCGTTGTTCACCTTTTTGCACCTTAGTATGGATGGAAAATGGCTAGAAAGTGACTTGAGGGTGGGTGTATGGTGGGTGGATGTGGTTGCCGAACTCAAGGAAGGAGGGAGAAAGAATGTGTAGGTGATGAAGATGGTTATGAATGTTGGTGGACTAGTGGTTTGATTTATAAACTCTCCAACACTTAATTACCCAATAGATAAGATGTCCCTCAAGTACCATACATACCAAATAAAAAAATTAAGAAAATCTTGGGGTATGAAGCCCCATGTAACCGGTTCTAAAAGGGGGGGGGGGGGTTCTAGTTGGTTTTCAAATGTATAGTTACTAACTAGTTAGGTTACATGTGTTTATTTTAGTGTTTTATAAGTGTTATATAATATAAAGTGGGTTAGGGTATTCGGGGACCCTAACTAGCTCAGAAAAGTAAGAACAATATGTTTGGCAATATTTTTAGGTTCCGTGTAAAGTCCGGTTGTTCGGTTGGGTATCGTTCCGTTAAAGCGTTTAATTATGTACCGGGTATTTTATCTAGCGTTCAAATCCCGATTTATGGCGTTCTAAATTATTTTTATTATTATATAAAAATAAACTTGCCAAAATATTACTGAAATAAATTTCAATTGCCAAGACTGGCTGCGTTGTCCGCGTTTCGCAGTAGAAACACTGTGTCGCGCAGAAACACGCGGTAATCGCTTAAACTTGAAAAATAACGTTTTTAAGCGTTTTAATTTATTTTTCAACACGAACCTGATTAAAATAAAATTTTAATCATAACAACATATTTGTGGGATTTAAATATTATCCGGGCGGTCACTAACGTTCGTTTTGCAGTTTTGTCGTAATAAGTTCTTTAGTTCAAATAAACATGTTTTCGCTATACCGAATCCTTCGAAACTTATTTCTAAGTTATGCAAGGGATATTCAGGTTATGTTTGGCTTACGTCACAGTTCCGGAGTGTATGTCGCGTTAAACTGATTGCGTTTAAGCACCAGTTTGCATATAACCTTCCAGAAAGTGATTTAAAGCTTGAAATCGGAGTCGAATCAAATTGTAAAATCATTAAACACAATTGTACACATAACAACACAAAAACACATATAATAACACCAAAGCATAATGTTTTATTGATAACCAACATTGTTTTACATTATACGGTGCTTACAGAACACAGTTGTCACATTTTATTTCGTTCTAGCTTTTGGCCAATGTAATGGGAGGAAGCTAATCAGTTTGGAATTATATGAAAAGTCATTTTCTCTCCTAATTCACTGTTGAGTGTTTTATGTGTGAACCCCGTAATTTTCGGTATTCTTCGTGAATCAATGAATTTTGGAAGAATCGTTCCTAGCATTCTGTAAGAATCAACAGGTCCGATTTCGTATCCCATTTTCTAGTCTACATCAGTTTGCTATGAAGTTATTCATGGCCTTGCCGACTTCTGCGGTTATCATTTCTTGGAGATCAACTCCCTCGCCGTCGCGGTTAATATTCACATTAATATTATTATTATGTCCGCTACTGGCTCCATCAGAATGTGGATTCGCCATATCAATAAGCTTGGTCTAAAAACAAAAGTAATTAATTGCTCAGTTGCAATAATAATAATTGGTCATCGAATCTGATGACTCAAAAATTTTATCGGCCATGGTGTTATTAAACCATATAAGCTATGAGGTTTGGATATATATATCCTTTACATTTTTTGACCAGTGTGCACAACGTCACAACTGCCAAATTTCATGATTTTAACCTTCCAAATGAATGTTGAATTAAAATAAATCAAGTATAATTAGCCTCGGTCTCAAAGGACCATCAAGGGCTATTAGTTTTGGACATAGTCCATCACCCATTAGACAGTGGATCATAAAGTCACATCTGTCATTGTCACATTAACAATTAAATGTATAATATTATATATGAGCCGCGATCTCATTTGATCAAGTGGCTTTAAGGCTTGAACATAGTTCACCATATTTGGACAGGGAGTCATATGACCACAATTGTCTTTGTCATAATTGACGAAATAATATGGCTCGTAGGCAAATCAATTGACATCACACAGGATGTTAAGAGAAATAATCATCGTAGTGATGATATTAGTCGTGATCTCATTTGATCATATAGACTATGAGGTTTGGACATAGTCCACCACCTTGGACAGGGAACCATAAGGTTACAGTTATCATTGTCTCAATTGAAAATAAAGTATAGCCCGTAGGCAAAATCGTCACTAAGGATATTAAAATAAATGATCATCGCATTGATGATATTAGCCATGATCTGATTTAATCATTATAAGGCTTGGACGTAGTCCACCACCTAGACGGCTAGTGTGGTTTCCTCAATATCACATTGCCAGGAGTATTAACATTACTTGAATGTTAACACAGAATGAATGTCTTAATGGTTTGACTATAAATATATATGTAGCCATGGTTGCATTTGAGCATAAAGGCTTATAAGGCTTGAACATAGTTCACCACCTCTGGACAGAAGAACTATTCATCCTTAACCGTCATTTATAATTGCCAATAATATAGGCTTTGTTATATGGCTGGTCAAAAACCATTAAGAAGATCTTTTTGAAATATTGAGCAGATTGATAAAGTTCGAATAAAATCGAGATGATCGCTTTAAAAAGGGGTGTAATGAATACATATATTATGGAGAATTCCAAAAATTATCATTAAAAGATAGAAGATTAGAATAGTTTGCCTTAAATAGGACTTTCTGAAATAAAATAAAATGAAATGCTTGTCCACAGAGGGACGAAAAAGAAATACAATGATATGTCCACACAGGGACTTTTGGAATATCAAAATGAAACACCAATGAAAGAAGGATTCTTCAATCGCCTCCTTTTCTTTATTCATGTTATTCATCTTCTTGTTTCACCGTGTACAGTATTGACACTGAAGGGTTTAGCGGTTGGGGTAAGTCCTCCAAGTAAGGATCCATCATATGAGTGGAATCCGCAGATTCAATGGTTAATGAATAATAAGGATCTCGAATTGGAGTTTGATTGTATAATCAAGGTTTGGAATTTCAAAGTTCAGGGGTAAAAAGTATGGATCTTCAGCGTCCACTGGTATAGACTTCGAAGTCTGGTTTACAGATTCTTGAGGTTTAGTTATGGGAATAGCGTTTTGGCCATAAGTAGAGGGTAATGTGCCTATCCTCTAGATTGGTCATACCGACATCCTCGGTTTAGTACGAAGCTTCGGATTCCTTGGCTTCGAATGAATGGAATCACCATCAACAGTTTCCTTTTTCAGCGGCATATCCCTGGAATTCATAAAATCAAAAATAATATACATAACCTAAAAGAGATGAGAGTAACCCTATGTGAATGTCTAGACTCAGAAAGTCTAAGGATTATGCTATTGTGTTGTTTGAGATTAAACACAAAAGGCTAGTGTTTAATTCTCTCAAACGTTGGCTCTGATACCAACCTGTCACACCCCGATATTTTCACACGTCACCCGGTGGGCCCGGATGGGGATTACGTGACTAGATTGATATAAAAAAAACACAGATAGCATAGTGGAAGTCTTGGATTTAATTTTTTACAATATAAATGTCCGAGTGTTCAAAATATTATACAGGCGGATATAGTATCAAAAGATCCACAAGCGGATCATAAATTACAAAAATGAAATAACAGACTATAGGCTTCTATGCAAAGGAGTTGCAAATTCCTCTTAAAGAATTATCGGGCACTTCCAACCTATTTCGTAACCTTGCAACATGTCACTTAGTCTTTTGAAGATACGTCAGTTTACACTGGTAAATACAAATAACCGACACATTTTGAAAACGTTTAAAAATTGTTTTAAGTGCCTGAGGCACATATCATTTTATAAATAACTTGGGACTATTATAATAATCTTGTATACAGTTTTACATGCCTGTCAATACATATGGGGTCTGGTGCAGAAACCGAATAACATGATTATCCGACACGCCACTTTAACCCACAAAGGGGTATCCCCAATATGGGTAAGAAAAACATTTTTAATAGCATTAGCATCTGTCAGGTGTATGCCTACACCCCATGCTTAAGTTGTAGCCTTAGCAAATTAAATGAGCCGAAGATATCCAGGACACGGTAGCGTTAACCCCCAATGTTTAAGTTATCAGACAAAACAGATTAAAACGGGTTATGTGGCTTTTGTAGTCACAATCTGACATATGATCCCATACCCGACCAAGCGGTAATAATTTACCGTATCCCAAGCCTGTATAGGGAAAATAGGTTAAGAGTATTTACCTGGCTTAAACAAGTCTTACAATGCAAGAAATAATATAAGCACAACCATTTATCAATTAACTAAGGTTGGTTGCAATCTACCGGAAGGCCTTAGTCTGGAATGAATGGTATAATAACCAATTAGAATGTTAACGGGTCCCATTCAAGTCATAGACCTGGACCGTTAACTTAAATTAACGAATAGGTACGATACGCTTGATTAAGCGATGACCGGATAGAATGTAGTTTAAACCCCACAAGTACTAAGACTTGTATAATATGGGTAAACAATATACATTCTGGAATTTGAAATAAAATTGAAGAGATTTGACCCGTTTGGGTAAACTTACGTAAACTAGTTACATAAGCTCAACCGTACGTGTATATCGATATCGGGTAACCGGATAAGTCATAAACAAGTTCCATATGCCAAAATACTTTAATTAAGTTGTAACAACAGTAGGTTATTAACTTATATGACCATTATTGTTTTAAACCAAAATATGCACCATAAGGGCATTTTAGTCATTATGTGACATATCTTAGAACTTGCATAAAAACTTATGTTATGAACAAGTTCTTTCTGTTAAAATACTTTAATAATGTTATAACATTAGTAGAGTGATAATTATGATTTAAAACCAAACTATGCACCATAAGGGCATTTTGGCCAATATATAACATAATTTATGAACTTGTAATAAAACTCGGGTTATGAACAATTTATTATACCAAAATATGTTAATTATAATAACATATCAGTAGGTAATTCATTTTGCAAGTTCATCATTGATTAAAACCAAGTTTTTGCACAAAAGGGCATTTTGGTCAGAAATAGGCATATTTATGATTACTTGTGTAAAAACTTAGAATCTGATTATGATCAAGTAGCATAACCACAGAGGGTTATACTAAACTAAAATATGATCATAATGCAACTAATAATCAGTAGCTAATGTTGCTAAATCGGGTCAGAATCGAAAGTCAAAGCAGAAGTCAAACTGCTTGACTTTCGGTTGTGAACCGACACTTAAACTGGAAATGACGGGCTGAACATGTTCATACATGTTCTAATATTAATTACCAACTGATTTAGTGTCAAAAACATGAGTTATAACATTTACAAGTTCATTTTATAAAGTTTCTGAAAATATATCCTTTGACTTTTTACTTAACTCAACTTTGACTCGTCATTTGACCAACTTAACGTGATTTCTAGGAGGTGCAATTTTGAGGGATTAACACCTGCCTTATTATGATCATGTAGCCATGTTCAATTCGAACAATCGTTGGACCATAATGGTCTAAACCGAAAGTCAAAGAAAAAGTCAATTTTCTTGACTTTCGGCTTATAAAAGCCTATAAAAACGAAATTAACTAGAAAGGAACACTTACAAGTGATCCTTGGAATGTTTGAAACTTAGTAAGATGCTCCTATAAGATCAGGAACTTCCAGAGAGGGAGAAGAAATGAAATGAAGAAATGGTGCAAGGAAAATGGTTCACAAAGGTGCCTATTTATAGTTGTGGAGGATGTTTGAGATTAATCCAGCTGTCTTGCACTGATCTAGGATCCTCCCAAGTGTTTTAGGACGTGGCACAAGCAACTAGAAGGCTCGACATTTCGAATAGGTGGCACAAGGGCAGAATGCCTTGGCCTCCATACAAAATCTGCCCAGATACAGTCTTTACAGACCGTATGGGCTTTAAGCTTACGGTCCGTAAGCTAGTCTGCGCACACAGGTTTCATCGCCCTTACGGACCGTAAGCCATAAGGCTTTGCGGTCCGTATCCGCTAATCAAAACTCAAAAAAAAAAAAATACTTGCTTGCGGTCCATAAGCACAACGGCTATACAGTCCGCAAGGGTCACTCAGAGGCTATAAAAATAACATGTTGACACCTTTAGTCCCTCCACATTCATATTTTCATATATTGACAAAATTAGTCCCTCTCGTCCAATATTAGGCACATTTGAGAGTATGGACATGTGTCATTATATAACTTGACACGAATTTACGAGGTGTTACATTTTATAAAGAAAACCCGAGGTTTAAAACGTTCTAGTTTGCCCAAATGATAATTGTCGGCCAAAAATTGTAAAAGTGTATACAATTCATCGGAATTGTTCGAATTAATCTAGGAAATTATGGATTCCCTCCAACTTTCCTAAAAAATTCAATTGACCATCGGATTACCCCAAAAGTTGCAAATCAATGAGTTCTGTGATCAAATCGCCAGTTTCGATAAAATTAGCGTTTGAGTGCGTCGATTTTAATATCCATGTTTCCCAATGTTTTAAATTATTGAAAATATTTATGGAAGGTCCCACAAATATGAAAACCTCAGGAAAAATATTTTACAGAAATACATATATATTTAATATTTTAAATAAAATGCGTTTAAAAATCACGATTAACCATTAATTAGCCGATTTTTTACCATCCGACATCCAATTGTTCTAAAAAAATTACCCAATGGTAAATATGTGCCTGGAAAGTCCCTTTAAAAATCTCAAGTCCCAAATCATTGTCTAGCTATGGTATCTTGCTTACCGAAAATTTACCACAAAGTCGATGAAACCCGAAAATTGAAACCATAGCTAGGTTTAACCAATGAACCCCGGATTTTGTGTGTGATACTCTTATGACAAATAGAGACTCTCTGCAAAATTTGGGGATTTATTGAATCCGTTTTCTATTTTCCCCTAATTAACGTTGTTAAATACCAATAAATTCACCAAATCTCGAGTCCTTTTATGATTTCTACGCTTCCAAATCCTGAGTAAGACTAGATACCACATCTAAAAACCATATACAACACAACCATGCATATATCATCACATATAAAGCCTTGCTAATAGTCTTTTTCGGTTAGAGTTTAAAATATGTGTTTGGGGTCGAATTTTTCACGTTTTTCATCCATAATCCGAAGTTTTACACCATAAAACATCATGTATGAACTTATTACATGTAATAAGAGTTTGAACAACCCTCATGGCCATAAGATTAGTTGTGTATGGATCAAAACATATTTATTTTTGTTTATCCTACTAAATCATGAAAAAGTAGCATAAAATTGTAGTAGTATAGTCCTTTTAGTTTGTGGTGTTTGTGAAATAAGTTCAAAACTTTAGACTTTTATTGTAAGACCTCGTAAAATCACGACCAGTGTAATAAAGACACGTTTCATGGACTTTAAACGTGTAAGGAATTAATCTGGAGTGACTAAAATTGTCAAACAATGTAAATATGTTAGTAAAAGGATCCAAAGTGTCAACATTCCATTCTTGTGCCTCTGAGTGACCTCACACGACGTTCGTATTCTTTGATGAATAATTTATCAAACATTGGAAGTCGTTTGTGCTTAAAATAAGGATTTTACGAAACATAGGGGTTAAAAATGTCAACATGTTAAAAGTAACCTCTGAGTGACCTTTTAATGACCCCAAAAACATTGTAATAATTGTATTTTTCGCTTCCAAGAATATTGGATATTAATTTTGTGGAGTTCCGAAGTAAACAAGACTTTTCGGGTGATCGTACGACTAACCGGGAGCTTAACGGAGTTAGTTTATGACCCAAGGTCCTTGATATTTAACTATGGGGGTCCTAAATGCAATAAATGGAAGTTAAATAAAGTTAAAATGGACCACGGACTGAAATTGCAAAGTTAAAAAGATTTTTTCCGGTTTTGGATATCCTCGCGGGCCGCGTAAACATTAGGCCAACTCTTACGCGGGCCGCGAGAGACTGCCAGATGCAGAGAAACTTGACAGCTGCATGTTCAGCCTGTTGCACCGCCTTTGCATGCTTGTTTTCGATTCCAGGGTCTGTGCCAACAGATTTTCATGCATAGGGGACACCTGGAATCATCAGGGATCATCAGGGATCATTTGTAGGGGCATGTGGATCAATCTTGGAGCTCTAGAAATCCTATATAAGGGCTCTTGTATTCACTTGTTCATTTGCAATATTTAAATTTCTTCATATTGCTTTCTTTGGAGCTTCCTGGAGTTCAAGAAAGTTTTCTTAGGACCCAAATTCGTGCTAAGGACCATTGCAAGTGTTCTTAGCTCTCTTAGTTCAAGTTTTATTTGTCTAATGACCAAAAGTCAAAGTCAAAGCCATCGTAATTAAGCTTTGACTTAGTGATTAATCACTAATGGTCCAGCCATTTTTCGAATTGAAGGTGGCTATGAGTTGGTAATTAAGTGGGTAATAAACCCTTAAAAGGGCACCTACTGATTCTCACTCTAACTTGGTCAATTGTCAGGTCAAACTTGCTATTAAAAAGTCAACAGAACTTATTTTTACAAATACATGCATAACTGATAATATAGAAGTTATGGAACATGTTTTAACATTAAAATAACTTGGTAAATAAAATAAGAACATGTTTAGACATGTTCAACCCGACAATTCTAAGTTTAGGCTCGGTTCGCAACCGAAAGTCGCAAAAGTAGACTTATGCTTTGACTTTCAGTTCTGACCCGATTAAGCTTGGTTTAGATATGCCTTAGGGTTCCTTTAGGACCATATTATTGTACAACTTGGTTCCATAGAAATCCTAGTTCATTGCATGTTTCCGTTAAATGATTAAAAGTTGACCATTATGCCCTTTTGATATTAAAACGAGATTTTTGAAAATATGAGAGGACAAAAACCTTTATTACTGATATTTAAATATGTCCTAAAAGTTTGACATCAGTTTGTGGTCTAAAATAGAAGTTATACGCGATATCTTAAAATGAAAGCTTTTTATTAATTAAACGGCATTTTTGGCATAAAACCTATTTAAACCCAAATTTTGACATCAAAATTGCCACCTACTATTAAGATATAATATTTAGGGATTTTTTGAAATTTTTGTTAAATTTTAAACTGATCATAACATAGGGTTCTTGCATTGACTCGGTAATTGACGATATTGCCCTTTTTTACTAATAAAATGAGTTTTACACATCTTTTACATGTTAAACCTTTTTCTACTAATTTTATATATTAAATAAGTTATTTTAAACAGTAAAGGCTGATCAAAATCTCAGATTTCCTTATTCAACCCGAATATCGTCAAATACAGACTTTTATGCGATTTAGGCGCATAGTATGGTTTAAAACCATATTTAGCACCTAAGGCTTGTTACCTACTGATTTTATGAGTAAATTTTTATACTTCAATAGTAAGTAAAAGTTTTGAACTCAGATTTCCAAATTTGACCCTTAAAGCTTATGTGAAATGACCAAAATGCCCCTACGGTGCATAGTTTGGTTATAAATAATAAATTTCACATATGTATGATATCTTACTGATATAACAACATAAAATAAATATTTTCACAGAATGTTTTAGACCAGAAACTCAGATTTATTATTTAACCTCTTTTATAAACATTAAAATGACCAAAATACCCCTACGGGGCATAGATTGGTTTTAAATTCGTTTTGGGCATAATGGAAGGTATCCTACTGATATCACAACATATTTAAAGCATATTAACTTGTGGAACCTGTTCATGAATCATTTGGTTACCCGTTACGCATATCCGCGTTCGGAACGGTTTATGTAACTAGTTTGCATAAATTAACCGAAACGGGTCAAACCTTATCATTTTTACTTCAAAATCCAGAATGTGTTTAGTTTTCCCATATTATACAAGTATTTATACTTGTCGGGTCTAAATCACATTCTAATCCGGTCTTCGCTTAATCTTGCGTTTTGAACCGTAAACCTTTCATTAAAACTAACTGGTCTAAGTTAAGATTTAAATAAGACCTGTTAGGAATCTAATAGGTTATTAAAACCTTTGTTCCAGATTTAGGAGCCCAGTAAATGATATTTGCACTTGCTGATTGTTATACGGCTGAGATAAGTTTGTATATTTTGCTCAGGTAAATACTTTTAACTTATTTTCCCTTATACGGGCTTGGGGTACGGTATTTAATAATACCGCTTGGTCGGGTATTGAATCTTTAATCGAATAGTGGTTAAATCATTGAGATAACCCGTTTAATATGTTTTTTTTTTTTTGCTCTAAGCCTTTGGGGGGTTAATGACCGTGTCCTGGATATCCTCGGCTCATTCATTGAAATGGCCACGACTTAAGCATGGGGTGTAGGCATGCACCTGCCAGTGCGTATGTAAAAAGATATAACCACACGTGAGGGTAACTCCCTGTAGGACTATATTAGTGGTGTGTCTATTAATCTTTAACCCGGTATTTCTAACCCGGGCTACTGGATGTATGACAAACATATAATTCTTTTACAAGATTATTTTTAAATAATTATCCCAAGTTATAAAAGATTATTTGTGCCTAGTGCATTCAAATCAATTTTTGTAAACACTTTTAAAAAAGAGTCGGTTAATTGTATTTACCGGTGTAAACTGACATATTTTCCAAAAAGGTTAAGCGCATGTACTATGCGAAATGGGTTGGCTACTCCTAGCTTTCAGAGCCGGTTCAACCCGACGAATCAGATTGGAGAACCAATGGGCCATAATCCATTGGGACCAGAAGACCATTTTCCTGAAGCTCGGGAAATGGAGATGGATGACGACCCCGATCCTGAGATGCCACTAACTGGGATGCCCACGCATCCCATAGAGATTTCCGATGGATCATCATTTCATGGTTCGCCATACCAGGGCCCAGACAGTTTTACCGAAAGGTGGGCCACATACCATTGGGAGTTCACTCCTCCTTTCAACCCACCTCAGCAGCAGCAACAGGATCCCACTGAGGATTCGCATTTCCAGGCGGTGACACCACCGCCACCGCCACCACCAGTACAGCAACCGCTTTCGGATCCACCAAGGCGAAGGAGAACAGGTGCACGGATGTCCGTGCGAGGAGGGGATTTCCATTTCAGCACCCCTCAACACTCCAGTGGCAGCCACTACCCGCCACTGTATGAAGACCCGCAACTGGGTGGGCCTTTAAACCCAGTTTCTGAGGTGGACTCTACGCCAGTCGCACCACCACCACACATGGGTTATGATAACCCAATTCCTTCATACGCAGGTACAGCGGCGTATAACCCTTTTGAGCAGCCAGCTTATCATGACTACAATTACTACAATGCCCCTGCCGTCGACCCGTATCTCGAGGCGGCCAACTACAATGCTCTCCATCCAGAAGGGCCTTACGCAGCTTCGTACTAGCCTGGGTACCAAGCATATAGGTATCAATACCCACCACCTCCTCAACCTCCACTACAACAACCACCGCAGCCGCCACTGATCCAGCCACCGCAGCAGCAGGAGATTCTTCAGAGGTTGAGCCAGGTGGAACGAGAGGTTCAAGAAGAGCGTAGAAGCCACCCGGTATTTCTTAAGGGTTTGGTAAGTCTACTTAAGGGGAAGAAGAAGTGGGATTATTGAAATTCCTTAATTTAATTGTTTTGTAATTTTTAAATTTCAATCAAGTCCCTACGTGGACATTTATTTATGTATTCAGTCCCTGCGAGGACTTGTATTTTCCTTTTCGTCCCTACGTGGACAATGTTATTTCTTTCAAGTCCCGTTTAGGGCATCTATGTACTTCATTTAAAATTTATTGGAATGTTTTATTTAGATTTCGTTTATCATCATATGCATGAACATAATATATGAAATAATTTAAAATATCATTCCTTTTTGAAATTTGATCTGCCAATATATATTAAAAACGAATCTTAAAAGGGTATAACTTAGCCTACGTGTCATTATAGACCTGGCCATGATGGTAAAACCTATTTAAAAAAAAGATTCAAATCCTTGTTGACATCTGAAAACATGTTAGCACTCCTGGCAGATGTGATTCGGTAAAGTCACACATGTCCTCCTTATATTGGGATCTTACAACCCCCTTATCTAGCTTAATGATCTTGAAATCATGGGTTCAAATCATCAATTAAGATGATTATATATTACAAGCATCCATTAGTGATGAAGTGCCTACGGTCTACACTTATTGTCCTATAAGACAAAAGACAGTTGTAGTCTATGACTCCATGTCAATAAAAGGTAATGAACTATGTTCAAACCTTAATGCCTCAATTCTCTAAAATCATGGCTTATAACTTAAAATTGTCCTTGTGACTAGGCCTTTTGTGCCACTTTAATATCTTTCATGACTTATAATAAAGGATGATTAATATCCTGAATAGTATAATTAACAAATTAACCAATATGGTTTTATAGTACCATGGTTAATAAATCATCAAAAATGATGATTCCATAATAACCTCTATATAAAATATTGTCAGTTGTTTTGTAGCAATCAAGCTACATGGCTGATTCAGAAGAAGTCAACAGTCACCCTCAAGAGAATAATGATACCACCAGGATTAATGTAGCTGGTGCAGACTTGCAAGCATTAATAGATAATGTTGTTACTCGAGCTCTAGACAGACAATTCAAGGAGTCCAGTGGTACTCGTAGCAAGACCCTATCTGTAGCTCACGCCAAACCACCCTCCAAGACTCATGTATCTCATAAGGACGAAACTCATCATTCGTCAAATCAAAGGAGTGTCCCGTCTAAGAATATTGTGCTTAATGAAGAGCCACGTGTTAAGGCATGTTCTTACAAGTATTTTGTCTCCTGCAAGCCCAGTGATTTCACAGGGGAGAAAGGAGCCATAGATTGTATGACATGGCTAGATGAGATGGACACAGTGGTTGATATCAGTGGTTGTGCTGATAAGGATACTGTGAAATTTGTATCACAATCATTAAAAGGAGAAGCTCTAGCTTGGTGGAGGTCGCTAATCCAAACTACAGGAAAGATCCCACTTTACAACATGTCTTGGGATCAATTTGTTGCTTTGATTAAAGAAAATTTATGTTCTCAACATGAAGTTGAGAAAATTGAGACTGATTTCTTAACCTTGGTTATGAAGAATTTAGACTGTCAGGCATACCTTACCAGTTTCAATACCATGTCTCGATTGGTTCCATACTTGGTTACACCAGAACCAAAACGTATAGCTCATTTTATTGGAGGTTTAGCTCTGGAAATTAAGGCAAGTGTGAAAGCATCAAGACCTACTACCTTTAGGTCAATGGCTGATTTGTCGTTATCTCTTACTCTCGATGTGGTCAGGCAGAGATCGCTTAAGAATTCCGATGAAGGAAAGAGGAAACGTGAGGAGGAGAACTCACGTCGTTCTGATAAGAAACATAAAGGGAACTTTGATCATAAGAAGGGTTCTGGGTTCAAAAAGGATAGCCAGTAGATGGGTGAAAATCCCAAGTGTAAAACCTGTAAGAAGCATCATCTAGGGAAATGCAGGTACGAATCAAAATCCCAATCGCAACCCAGAGCTTGTGGGATCTGCAAATTGAGTGAGCATAAAACGTTGGATTGCAAGAAGATAAAGGATGTGACTTGTTATAACTGTAACGAGAAAGGGCACATCAAGTCCAACTGCCCAAAGTATGCAAAGAAACCTGAAGAGGGTAAAAAAACCAATGCTCGGGTCTTTCAAATGAATGCACGAGAGGCCATTCAGGATGACAACGTGATAACAGGTACCTTTCTTATCAATGACGTTTATGCTAGAGTATTGTTTGATTCGGGTGTAGACAAGTCTTTCGTAGACAATAAGTTTTATAAATTGTTAAATCTGCCTGTTAAGACTCTAAGCATAAAGTATGAAGTAGAATTGGCCGATGGTACTATAGAGACTGTCTCAACAGTTCTAGATGGATGTTTTATATCCATTAGGAATCATTATTTTCCTCTGTCCTTGCTTCCGTTGAAATTGGCAGGATTCGACATCGTGATAGGCATGGATTGGTTATCTCATAACCAAGCTCAAATTGTATGTGATAAAAAGCAAGTAGTTATTAAGACTCCTTATGGTGAGCCACTTACTATTCAAGGAGATACTCAGTATGGATTGCCTAAGCAAGTGTCTATGCTTAAGGCGTCGAGGTGTATGAAGAAAGGTTGTGTCATTTATATGGCACAGGTTACCATTGATGAACCAAAGCCCAAGATTGAAGACATCCCCGTTATTTCTGAATACCCAAGTGTTTTTCCTGAAGAACTACCTGGATTACCTCCAGATAGGCAAGTAGAGTTCAGAATCGACATCATTCCTGGAGCAGCACCGATTGCAAGAGCACCTTATCGGTTGGCACCAACTGAAATGAAGGAATTGAGGACTTAGTTGGATGATTTGTTGGCAAAAGGTTTTATTCGACCTAGTTCGTCCCCTTGGGGAGCACCGATTCTATTTGTGAAGAAAAAGGATGGATCAATGCGTCTATGCATCGATTATCGCGAGTTAAACAAAGTTACAATCAAGAATAAATATCCATTGCCCAGGATCGACGATCTGTTCGATCAACTGCAAGGGGCACGTTATTTCTCCAAGATTGACCTAAGGTCGGGATATCACCAGTTGAAGGGCAGAGACGAAGACGTACACAAGACTGCATTTAGAACTCGATATGGTCATTACGAGTTCTTAGTGATGCCTTTTGGACTCACTAATGCACCTGCAGCGTTCATGGATCTCAAGATTCGCGTTTGCAAGCCGTATTGTCACACCCCGACTTTCCACGTGTCACCGGTGGGTCCGGTGGGGAGTATCGTGACGTGGTTGGCAACATAATAGTCAAACAACACAATATTTAATATGCACAGCGGAAGCAAAAGATAAATATATTACATTCCGAATATAAAGTAATATCCAGAATTACAACGGAAAGTAAAGGATCCACAGGCGGATCAATATAAAAGAAAACTGTTCAACAGACTTCGACATCTAGAGCTTGCGAGACTTGAGTAATGATGCCTGGAGTAGCCAGCCTATTTCGTCTAGCACATGCACTTAGCCTTTTTGGAAAATACGTCAGTTTACACTGGTAAATACAACTCAACTGACTCATTTTGAAAAGAGTTTAATAAAATTGATTTGAATGCACTTCGGAAAATATCTTTATAACTTGGGACAATTATTAAAATAATCTTGTATACAGTTTTACTCATTTGTCGTCCATTAGTACCGGTTAGAAGAGCCGGTTTAAGTTAAGCGACACGCCACAGGTATAATGCCCACAAGGTTGATTCCTTTAAGTGGATTACCAGTTTTTACATATGCAACTGTCAGGTGTACGCCTACACCCTGTGCTTAGGTCGTGGCCATTTCGTAAAATGATGCCAAGGATATCCGGGACATGGTCATTTAACCCCCAAGGGCCATACATTAAATAATACAGAATAAAGCGAGTTATGTAGATACATTAATCACAATCCGATTTAAATGACTACATACTCGACCAAGCGGTACTTTTATAGTGTCGTATCCCAAGCCCGTATAGGGAAAATAAGTTAAGAGTATTTACCTGAGCAAAGTATCAATAAAATATAGCAAATGCAAGTACTTTTACTGGGCTCCTAATCTGGAACGAAGGTTTATTAGATTTCTAACGGGTCTTTAATTAAGCCTAAGCTTAGACCGGTTAGTTTCAAAGATACGGTTCGTACGCACGATTAAGCGAAGACCGGGATAGAATGTGATTTAGACCCGACAAGTTTGAAGACTTGCTTAATATGGGTATATTATACACATTCTGGATTTTGAGATAAAACCGATAAGGTTTGACCCGTTTCGGCTAATTTATGTAAACTAGTTACGTAAACCGAACCGTACGCGTAATAAGCGTAACGGGTATTCATGAGAGCCATATACAGGTTTCCTAAGTTAATTATGCCTCAAATATGTTGTGACATCAGTAAGATGTCTTTTTATTATGCCCGAAACGCATTTAAACACAAACTATGCCCCGTAGGGGTAGTTTGGTCATTTACAAGGTTATAAAAGAGTTTAAGTACTTACCTGAGTTACAGGTCTGATATAATCAGCAAAAATACTTACTTTATTAAGTTATAATAGTAGGGTATTGCATATATGTGAAATTTATTAATTATAACCAAACTATGCGCCGTAGGGGCATTTTGGTAATTTCACA
The DNA here is from genome assembly GCA_030545235.1 of Helianthus tuberosus. Classification (NCBI taxonomy): domain Eukaryota; kingdom Viridiplantae; phylum Streptophyta; class Magnoliopsida; order Asterales; family Asteraceae; genus Helianthus; species Helianthus tuberosus. The sequence goes on along the minus strand of CM060402.1, from coordinate 15,780,041 downwards.
TAAGCTGAAAGGCTCAAAACCGAAGTCTGAGTTTAACAACTTTTGCTTACTGTTAAAATATTATATTTTACCTCAAATATCAGTAGGTATCAACCCTTGTATGTTTAAAATAGTTTTAGTACATACTATGCGTTAAAAACGCTTAATAAGGCGATTAGAAGCCATTTACGGGTTCGATACATAAAGCTGATATTTTTATTATTCCAGAAGGCTTTAAATAATTTATTTATCATATCTAATCAGTAGCAAAAGGTTTGGAGTCGATTAGATATGTAAAACTCATTTTATAGCCCGTAAGGGCAAAACCGACAATTACCGGATTAAGCCTACGACTATAAGTTATGCTCAGCCTAAAATTAATTAAAAATCTTCAAAAATCCCAAAATAATATATTACATCAGTGGGTATTAAGTTTGATATCAAAAAGTAGGCTTAATTAGGCTATACGCTAATTACGCCGTTTATTTAACATAATGATAGTCCCGTAACGATCCGATTTCAGTCTCGGTTCGGTGAAAATAGTGAGACGGGTGATTTGAGCCAAGAACAATAGATAATAAACAAGAAAGATCGAAACTTTAAGGATTGGAACAAAGATATTTTTTATTGATAAGATTAAAGAGATACAAAGATAATCATCCACCCCGGGTGAGCTCCCCCGGGTGGTGGCTCACAAATGCACACCTCATAAATGAGGTTTAGTACTCTATATAAAGCCCCTGAACCTTGTTCTCTAAGCAAGCCGCCCCTTGCTTGGAAAACCTACTAAAATCACTAAAATATCCGACTATTACAAATAACAAACGTCACATAATATAAACAATAAAATCGCTAAACTCAAGCTGTCATAATCGATAACATCATTCTCTGATTAGACCCAACAATATTCCCCTGAGAATGTTGCTATCAATTCTTCAAATGATCTTCAGAAATAAATCTGACGTCGTCTTTGAATCATCACAAATCGGCTAAATACCCAATTTCTTCATTGTCGTTTCCCCCCGCAAATGTAGACCCTCCTATATCTTGACGATCAAAGCTCCGTATCTTATTAAAGATAATACTGTAATAGGCATATGATAGGGTTCGAACTCCAATCATAAAAATTAAATAATTATCTTCATCATGAGGATCTTCAATTCTGTCAGATTGCATTTAGCTCCCGATCCAACGCTAAAGTCGCCAATAATTTCATTGGTGACAAAATCGCAAAACCCACCAAAGTCGCTGGCCCATAAAATAATCTTGTACTCCCGGCCCACTAGTTGTATAGTAATTCATGACCCCGCAAACTCAACTTGAAAAAATCCACTCAAATTTAAAAGTGCTTGGCCCAAATAAAATGCTTTAACACCCGGCCCAATCTAAAATAATTCAAACCGTGTATGTCCCTTAAGTGAGCTCAAAAAAATATTTATCCAATACTCATGGAGCTCATCATGAAACAGATTTCATGATGCATTTCCAAACTTTCGGCCACCACTAGCATTTGTCCAACATGTTGACCACAAAAAAATTATAAACAACAAATATAGTCCAATAATTGCGAGGCCCAATTAAAAGATTTAGAATATGAATGATGATCTCATGAAATCCAAGAGACTTTACTGTCTCTTTTAAAACTTCACCGTCATTTAAATCCTACCATGCACTTAGGTGGGCCCAAGAGTAAGGATTAATCAAACCTGAGTAACTTGAGAAATAGGAATCGTGGGTGTTCTAAAAAAAAAGCAATCATTGGGCCTATCATTACCCTAGCCCATGCAAATGAACATGTAACCCTAGCAGCACTTATCAGCCGCCATCACCGGAAATAATTCACTCGCCGGAAACAATAATGAACTGAAAATTACTACCGATAATCTTGGATGCTCATCTGTTAACCGTTATTTCCAAATGCCACTAGAATACAACTGAAACCAAACCTGCACCGGAAACATCGTAATCATTCTTCAAGGTTCACCGGAATCCATAGCTCTTTTGATATACGAGACGGGTGATTTGTGAACCATGAATAAGCACTAGAAAGATAAGAACAAAGATTTGAACAATATAAATGTTACATTGATTCGATAAAAGAGATACAAAGATAATGATCCACCCCGGGTGAGCTCCCCGGGGTGGTGGCTCCCAAATGCACACTTCACAAGTGATGTATAGTAATCTATATATATAGCCCCTGAACCTTGTTCTCCAAGCAAGCCGCCCCTTGCTTGGAAAACCTACTAAAATCACTAAAATATCCGACTATTACAAATAACAAACGTCACATAATATAAACAATAAAATCGCTAAACTCAAGCTGTCATAATCGATAACATCATTCTCTAATTTGACCCAACACATAAAGCTTTCAATTTACGCTAATGAGCATAACTCTCAATCTACACCTCCAACTGATGTAAAATTTTGGGTGCAAGTTTATAATTTAGAAATTAAGGTTTCTATTCTTTTACTTTTTCAAAAATCACGTTTTAAGGTGAAAAGGGCATAATGGTCAACATATGAGAAATTAACGGAATCATGCATATTAATTGGTTAACTAATGAACCAAGGTGTATAATCACAGAGGGTTATACTAGCATGTAACCTGGTCCAAATGAAGCTCTATGGCATTTCTAAAACATACCAAAATGGGTCAGAACTGAAGTCAAAGCAAAAGTCAAAGCTTTGCGACTTTCGGTTCCGAACCAGGTCTAAACATAAAATTGTCGGGTTGAACATGTTTAGACATGTTCTTACACTAATTACCAAGTTATATTAATGATCAAAGAGGTTGTATGTGTTCTACATTGCTAATTATGCATAAATTAGAAAACAAGCATTATGTTGACTTTTTAATAACAAGTTTGACCCGACCTAGTTAGAGTGGGAATCAGGGGGAACCCTCTTAAGGGTTTATTACCCACATAATTACCAACTTATAACTACTTTCAATTCGACTAATCACTGAACCATTAGTGATTAATCGTTAAGTCAACCGTTAATTACGACGGTTTGACTTTTAAGCTAAAACTAAGCAAAAACTTAACTAAAGAAAGTTAAGCAAACTTACCAATGTCCTATGCACGATTAGTGATCACTTGAGAGAAGTCTTGAGCTCCAGAAGTGATCAGGAATGCAAGAGAAGGTGTGAAGAACTTGGTTGCAACTCAAGGCCCTTTTATAGTGTTTAAATCACCATAGATTGTTGACATCTAAGTCTACAACTCACCACAACTCATCCACAAGTGTCCCTAAGTGACTAGGGATTGTTTAGGGGTCAAGCAAGATGTGGAAAATCGGTTAAAAGTCGATTACAAAAGCCATGGCAGACAAACACCCAAGAAAATCGGATCAGATGGGCCTAGGCATGACGCGAAGGACCCCCCCTTGGATCTCGCGTCGCGCGAAGCCTTCCTGCATCAAATCAAAACTTTAGATTTTTATGTTTTGATCCTTGGCTCTTCAAACTTTGTTTAGACATTCATTTCTTGCATTATGAACCCTCAAAATTGATGTATAAGGGCTTCAACACATATACCCACTTTGTTAAGCCCTCGGTTAACTTTATTGTTACCCGAAAAGTTCTAACTTTCAACGTTGACGCTTTGACCCCTCGCACAAGAATTTGATCATAACTTTCTCATACGATAACGAAACTTTATGAAATTTACATCGTGCATTCTAGTGAGCATAATTTACCGTTACAAAGCTTCGGGTTTGCTAAAAGGTCACTCAGAGGTATAACTTAAACATGTTGACACATTTAACCCCTGTAGTTTGTAATCTCTCACTTTCTTTCATATTTAGCTTCGTATGATCCATGATTTATTCGTTTGAAGGTATGAGCATCATGTAGGGTTAATGTACAATATATTTAATCACTGTTGACATTTAGAACTCGTATATTCACATACTTTCCATGATTGTCAACTTTAGTCCTTTTATAACATTCTTTCACACGTTCAAACATATGACACGTGTCAACACATTATAGGACGTGAATTTTCGAGGTGTTACACGTATTTGGACAAGTTTGTCATTGTCTTTATTGATGACATACTTATATACTCAAGGAATCAAGCCAATCATGAAAAGCATCTTCGATGTATTCTTAAAATCCTTCAGCAAGAGAAGCTCTACGCCAAGTTTTCAAAATGTGAGTTCTGGCTCCGAGAAGTTCAATTTCTTGGACACGTAGTAAGTGAGCGTGGTATCCAGGTGGATTCCGCCAAGATTGAAGTATTTATGAATTGGCAAGAACCTAAGACTCGTACAGAGATACGCAGCTTCTTGGGTCTAGCGGGATATTACAGGCGTTTTATTGAAAATTTTTCAAGGATTGCTACACCTCTAACATCATTAACCCGCAAGAGTGTCAAGTTTTACTAGGGTCCCAAGCAGCAAGAATCCTTTGATATTCTTAAGCAGAAATTAAGCAATACTCCTGTATTGACATTGCCAGAAGGAATTGAAGAATTTGTTGTGTATTGTAACGCGTCGCACACTGGCATGGGATGTGTGATTATGCAGAAAGGCAAGGTGATTGCTTATGCCTCATGACAGTTAAAAGTGCACGAGAAGAATTATACCACCCACGATTTGGAGTTGGGTGCCGTTGTATTTGCACTAAAACTTTGGATACATTATTTATATGGAACCAAGTGTGTGATCTATTCTGATCATAAGAGCCTTCAACATCTGTTTAATCAGAAGGACCTTAATATGAGACAGCGTCGTTGGATGGAGACACTGAACGATTATGATTGTGAAATCCGATATCATCCAGGCAAAGCAAATGTAATCGCTGATGCCTTGAGCAGGAAGGAAAGAGTTAAGCCCATTAAAATCAATGCAAGAGCATTGAATTAAAGAACAGCTTGAATGAAAGGTTGTTAGCCGCTCAAAAGGAAGCTGTATTGGACATAAACTATCCAAATGAGAAGTTAGGCGTAACTGCTGAACAATTGTCGTGTGGCAAGGATGGAATCCTAAGATTGAATAGTAGAATATGGGTTCCAATTTATGGAGGGCTTAGAGATGTGATTCTCCAAGAAGCCCACGGTTCTAAATATTCAGTTCATCCTGGCAGTGATAAAATGTACCATGATTTAAAGGCAAATTATTGGTGGATAGGTTTGAAGAAATCTATAGCCACTTATATGGCTAAATGTCTGACATGTGCGCAAGTTAAAGCAGAGCACCAGAAGCCGCCAGGTTTGCTACAACAGCCTGAATTTCCCACATGGAAACGGGAAATGGTAACCATGGATTTTATCACTAAGTTACCAAAGACAAAGCACGGAAATGATACTATTTGGGTTATAGTCGATAGGCTGACCAAGTCAGCTCACTTCTTGCCGATTAAAGAAACCCACAGCTCTGACAAGTTAGCTCAGCTGTATATGGATAAGATTGTATCTCTCCACGGAGTGCCAGTATCTATTATCTCTGATAGGGATACAAGATATACGTCACATTTTTGGAAAAGCTTTCAGCAATCTTTAGGCACTCGATTAAATTTTAGCACTGCTTATCATCCTCAGACGGATGGTCAGAGCGAGCGTACGATACAAACGCTTGAGGATATGTTACGAGCTTGTGTTATTAATTTACGAGGAAGTTGGGATGACCATCTTCCACTGATTGAATTTTCGTACAACAATAGCTATCATTCGAGTATTCAAGCAACGCCTTTCGAAGCCTTGTACGGAAGAAAGTGTAGAACACCAGTTTGTTGGGTGGAGGTTGGAGATGTCCAACTAACAGGACCTGATATAGTCCTAGAGAAGACAGATAAGATTGTGCAGATACGTGATCGTCTCAAAGCTGCCAGGGATAGGCAGAAAAGCTACGCAGATAAAAGGCGTAAACCTCTGAAATTCGAGGTAGGTGACAAAGTGCTACTTAAGGTATCACTCTGGAAAGGGGTGATGCATTTTGGTAAGAAGGGCAAGTTGAGCCCAAGATATATAGGACCATTCAAGATCCTCGAATGTGTCGGAACGGTAGCTTACAAGCTGAATTTGCCAGAAGAGCTCAGTGGGATTCATAATGTATTCCACATCTGTAACTTAAAGAAATGTCTAGTCGATGAATCGCTAGCCATGTCACATAAGGACGTACAGATAGATGAAAACTTGAAATTTGTTGAAAAACCTTTGTCGATCGAGGATTGACAGGTTAAGAAGCTTCGAAGGAAGCATGTACCGATTGTGAAGGTAAAATGGGATGCCTGTAGAGGCCTAGAATACACGTGGGAGGTTGAATCCATAATGAAACAGAAGTACCCTCATTTATTTCAGTAAATCTCGAGGTTGAGATTTCTTTTAAGGGGGTGAGGATGTAACACGTTGTAAAATCACGACCAGTGTAATAAAGACACGTGTCATGGACTTTAAACGTGTAAGGAATTAATCTGGAGGGACTAAAATTGTCAAACAATGTAAATATGTTAGTAAAAGGATCCAAAGTGTCAACATGCCATTCTTGTGCCTCTGAGTGACCTCACACGATGTTCGTATTCTTTGATGAATAATTTATCGAACATTGGAAGTCGTTTGTGCTTAAAATAAGGATTTTACGAAACATAGGGGTTAAAAGTGTCAACATGTTAAAAGTAACCTCTAAGTGACCTTTTAACGACCCCAAAAACATTGTAATAATTGTATTTTTCACTTCCAAGAATATTGGATATTAATTTTGTGGAGTTCCGAAGTAAACAAGACTTTTCGGGTGATCGTACGACTAACCGGGAGCTTAACGGAGTTAGTTTATGACCCAAGGTCCTTGATATTTAACTATGGGGGTCCTAAATGCAATAAATGGAAATTAAATAAAGTTAAAATGGACCAAGGACTGAAATTGCAAAGTTTAAAAGATTTTTCCCGGTTTTGGAGATCCTCGCGGGCCGCGTAAACATTAGGCCAACTCTTACGCGGGCCGCGAGAGACTGCCAGATGCAGAAAAACTTGACAGCTGCATGTTCAGCCTGTTGCACCGCCTTTGCATGTTTGTTTTCGATTCCATGGACTGAGCCAACAGATTTTCATGCATAGGGGACACCTGGAATCATCAGGGATCATTTGTAGGGGCATGTAGATCAATCTTGGAGCTCTAGAAATCCTATATAAGGGCTCTTGTATTCACTTGTTCATTTTCACAATTCAAATTTCTTCATATTGCTTCGTCTGGAGCTTCCTGGAGTTCAAGCAAGTTTTTTTAGGTCCCAAATTCGTGCTAAGGACCATTGTAAGTGTTCTTAGCTCACTTAGTTCAAGTTTTATTTGTCTAATGACCAAAAGTCAAAGCCATCGTAATTAAGCTTTGACTTAGTGATTAATCACTAATGGTCCAGCCATTTTTCGAATTGAAGGTGGCTATGAGTTGGTAATTATGTGGGTAAAACCCTTAAAAGGGCACCTACTGATTCTCACTCTACTTGGTCAATTGTCAGGTCAAACTTGTTATTAAAAAGTCAACATAACCTATTTTTACAAATAAATGCATAACTGATAATGTAGAAGTTATGGAACATGTTTTAACATTAAAATAACTTGGTAAATAATATAAAAACACGTTTAGACATGTTCAACCCGACAATTCTGAGTTTAGGCTCGGTTCGCAACCGAAAGTCGCAAAAGTAGACTTTTGCTTTGACTTTCAGTTCTGACCCGATTTAGCTTGGTTTAGATATTCCTTAGGATTCCTTTAGGACCATATTATAGGTTAGTATAACCCTCTGAGGTTGTACAACTTGGTTCCATAGAAATCCTAGTTCATTGCATGTTTCCGTTAAATGATTAAAAGTTGACCATTATGTCCTTTAGATATTAAAACGAGATTTTTGAAAATGTGAGAGAACAAAAACCTTTATTACTGATATTTAAATATGTCCAAAAAGTTTGACATCAGTTTGTGGTCTAAAATAGAAGTTATACGCAATATCGTAAAATGAAAGCTTTTTATTAATTAAACGGCATTTTTGGCATAAAACCTATTTAAACCCAAATTTTGACACCAAACTTGCCACCTACTGTTAAGATATAATATTTAGGGATTTTTGAAATTTTTTGTTAAATTTTAAACTGATCATAACATGGGGTTCTTGCATTGACTCGGTAATTGACGATATTGCCCTTTTTTTTACTAATAAAATGAGTTTTACACATCATTTACATGTCAAACCTTTTTCTACTGATTTTATATATTAAATAAGTTATTTTAAACAGTAAAGGCTGATCAAAATCTCAGATTTCCTTATTCAACCCGAATATCGTCAAATACCGACTTTTATGCGATTTAGGCGCATAGTATGGTTTAAAACCATATTTAGCACCTAAGGCTTGTTACCTACTGATGTTATGAGTAAATTTTTATACTTCAACAGTAAGTAAAAGTTTTGAACTCAGATTTCCAAATTTGACCCTTAAAGCTTATGTGAAATGACCAAAATGCCCCTACGGTGCATAGTTTGGTTATAAATGATAAATTTCACATATGTATGATATCTTACTGATATAACAACATATAATAAATATTTTCATAGAATTTTTTAGACTAGAAACTCAGATTTATTATTTAACCTCTTTTATAAACATTAAAATGACCAAAATACCCCTACGGGGCATAGATTGGTTTTAAATTCGTTTTGGGCATAATGGAAGGTATCCTACTGATATCACAACATATTTAAAGCCTATTAACTTGTGGAACATGTTCATGACTCATTTGGTTACCCGTTGCGCATATCCGCGTTCAGAAAGGTTTATGTAACTAGTTTGCATAAATTAACCGAAACGGGTCAAACCTTATCATTTTTACTTCAGAATCCAGAATGTGTTTAGTTTACCCATATTATACAAGTCTTCATACTTGTCGGGTCTAAATCACATTCTAATCCTATCTTCGCTTAATCTTGCATTTTGAACCGTAAACCTTTCATTAAAACTAACCGGTCTAAGTTAAGACTTAAATAAGACCCGCTAGGAATCTAATAGGTTATTAAAACCTTCGTTCTAGATTTAGGAGCCCAGTAAAAGGTATTTTCACTTGCTGATTGTTATACGGCTGAGATAAATTTGTATATTTTGCTCCGGTAAATATTTTTAACTTATTTTCCCTTATACGGGCTTGGGGTACGGTATTTAATAATACCGCTTAGTCGGGTTTTGAATCTTTAATCGAATAGTGGTTAAATCATTGAGATAACCCGTTTAATCTGTTTTGTTTGCTCTAAGCCTTTGTGGGGTTAATGACCATGTCCTGGATATCCTCGGTTTATGCATTGAAATGGCCACGACTTAAGCACGGGGTGTAGGCATGCACCTGCCAGTGCGTATGTAAAAAGATATAACCACACATGAGGGTAACTCCCTGTGGGACTATATTAGTGGTGTGTCTATTAATCTTTAACCCGGTATTTCTAACCCGGGCTACTGGATGTATGACAAACATATAATTCTTTTACAAGATTATTTTTAAATAATTATCCCAAGTTATAAAAGATTATTTGTGCCTAGTGCATTCAAATCAATTTTTGTAAACACTTTTCAAAAAGAGTCAGTTAATTGTATTTATCAGTGTAAACTGACGTATTTTCCAAAAAGGTTAAGTGCAGGTACTATGCGAAATGGGCTGGCTACTCCTAGTATCAAATAAAGAGTCTTGCATGCTTTTGATGTTTAAATCTGTTGAACAATATTTCTTTTTATATTGGATCCGCCTGTGGATCATTTTACATTCCGTTTGTAATACTTTATGTTACTTTCGAATCTGTTTGTAATATTTTTACTTTAGACTTCCGCTGTGCATTTAAACTGTGATTATTGACCATGATGATATCAACTACGTCACGATACTCCCCACCGGTAATACGTGGAAATATCTGGGTGTGACATTTATTAAGTTTTTTTTCGATTAGTCTTATTTTTAGTTCATTTCTAGTGTGTTTTTTAAAGTTTGTTTTATAAAAAGGATAATTAATGTTAAATGATTGCGGTTTGGTTAACCCATAACACCTCGTTAACGAGAAATCTAGTTAATGAAACCATGCTGAATCGGTAGGAATGACAAAAAAGCCCGAGCCCGACGGGTATATCCGAAACATATGGCCAGGTATACCCGAAGCCCGATGGGTATGGGATTAAAAATAAAAAAATTCGTGTACGGGTATGGGCTTAGTGATACCCGACCCGTTTACCCAAATAATACCCGAACAGTATATTAATTTAAATTTATTTTCCATTTATATAAACTTTAGTACATACACTTATTCATTATTCATAGATTTTGCTATGTTGTTTGTCTTCAAGACTTTAACATATACATACAAGATTTTATATTTAGTTATGTTGTTTCTATGGGATTAAAAACGTGTGTTAGTTTTGGAGTTTTCTAAATAGATTTCTAGCTGTTAGGGAGATTACTTGGATCCTGATTAATGTTATTATTTTTCATGTGTGGTGTTCGATTAAATGCAAAATACATAAACTAACATTATGTGTTTCAAAGTAGAAGTACATTAATTAGTTAATTATATATATATATATATATATATATATATATATATATGTTTCAAATATGCATTTGAATATGATATGTAGATTTTTTTTCCCATAATGGTGTTGTTGGGTAAACTATTTATCAAAATGGTGTTGGTGGAAAAGTATTTACCAAAATAGTGTTTTGATAGATTTTTTGTTTCTCATTCTTAATCTCATTGAATAATTCTAATAATTTGAATAACTATTAAATTAATCATTCACTTAACTTATTTTTTTCTAAATCTTAAAAAAACCTATTTTTTTTATCAAATCTACTTATATATATAGGGTCAGGATTTAGAGAAAACGGTGAAAAATGTGAGAACGGTTATGGATCGTCAGATCAAAACAATCTATGGACTAGATGACGCGGTGGCGTTTTCATAAATAACATCACTTTTATTAGTGTGCCGCGCTTCATTAAGGGGAAAAAAGTCTTTTGACTTCTCTACACAAAACGCTATCTCATGAATAAAACGCCATTAAATTCCCGTCTTAACCTACATAGCACACACCATCCTAATCTAAATGCCATTAGATATAAAACACCAAACTTGTTTTAAACGATAAAGTTGAACAAACAGTAACTGAAACGACGGGACTTAATTACTAGCATGTATTATAATAAAATCCCGCCTAAAACAACCGCCAAAAACATCCTATATATACAACATCTCAGACCTTCCATTAAACACACAAAACGCAAAACGCCATATTTAATATATACCATTCGTCTTAGAAACGCCAAAAAACCCAAACATCAAAGATTCCTGAAACAAAACGTTTCTTTGAAATTCAATTTGGTTGTCGGTAAAGTTTTGCTCAATGTGATGGACAAAATCCTTAAGTCAGGATATTGTCCATCTCATTGAGTAAAATCTTATTGACTTTATCCTCAACTTCCATCCAATTTATAACGCCAAAACATACAAAAACCCCAAAATTGCAAAAACGTCATTTCTTGGAAATTCAGTTTTGTTCTCAATAAAGTTTAGTTGTATGGGGTGGACAACATTCTTAGACATCTTTCTTAACTAAGGATTAACAATGATGTCCATCTCATACAACAAAACCTTATTGAGTTTAGCATGACCAAGTTTAGAGGTTTAAGGTACTTTTATTTTAGTGGCGTTCTTTTTCTCGGTAAAACGCCAAAAAGTTAAAAAATCAAACATCATTCCTTGGATATTCAATATTGTTTTACGCGAAGTTTCGCCGAATGGATTGTTAGCTGAGGGGTGTAACTCAATAACATTTTGCTGCATGAGATGGACAAATCTTCAAGAAAAAGAGGCTGATGTCACACTTTGTGCTTCCACACGTCGACAAAAAAGCTACTTCAAAAGCAAAAAAACAAAATGAATCATACGAAAGTCGAAACAACCAGTTAAGATGATTCAAAAAGAAGAAAGAGACTGGTGACAGTGAAGATTTGGAAGATCAATTGTTTATATATATATATATATATATATATTTAATTTTCTTTTTCAGTTGATTGTTATATAATAACAGCGCCATATATAATAAAACGCCACACAGACAAATGCTTGTGAAAACGTCATCATGCCATAAAACGCCCCAAAACTCCCAAACTATAATAAAATTACTTTGGACAAGTATTATAAAAATCTCAAAAAAAAAAGTATAAAAAACAAGGTACAAGAGAAATAGAACAAAGTGCCATCTTTATATAAAACCTCATTAAAAATAAAAAACGCCAAAATCTCGAAAAGGTAACTAGAAACAGTAACTACAAAACAGTAAAACTGAAGCGACGAAAACTTTATTATTAACAACATTTATTATATTAAAATCTAAAACGCCAAACTTGAAAGATGGGACGTGTTACAGACTTCAGAGATAAAGCTTATCAAAAATAGTAATTACCAACAGTAACTGAAACGACGAATACTTTATTATAATAATATCCCGCCTAAACTACGCGCCAAAGACATCGTATAAAATGATACCTCTCAGCAACTTCCATTTGATCACACCAAAAAAACAAACGCTAATGTTCCTAAATACCACTCACTGTAAAACGCAAAAAGTTTAAAAAAAATCAAAGATGGCTAACATGCTTTCTTGGATATTCAGTATTGTTCTTCGTGAAGTTTCACTGAATGGATTGTTAGGTGAGGGGAGTAACTCAGTAAGATTTTGCTGCATGAGATGGACAAATCTTCAAGAAAAAGATACCAATGACAGTCATATGTCATTTTGTGTTCTTGGTTCTTAAAGAAGGCTTGGATGAGGAGAAGAGATCAATGACACTGAAGAGTGGGATGATTATAAAGATGAAGATAAAGTTGAAGACCAAAGCGAAAAACCCATTCACACGGCATCGAACAAACAAAATAATCAGACCAATGGGTTTGTTAAGTTTTACATAAAAACGCCATATATTTGGTGACAGTTCTTGTAGTATTAAAGAAGAGACTGATGACAGTGAAGATTGTAAAGAGAGATCCGATTAGGATTTTTAATTTATTTTTTTCTCTTCTATTTTTTCCCCTGTGGTTGTAATATAATTTTCCGCTTGTAAAACGCCAAGATACCACAAACACCAAAATGTATATAAAAATAATAGAACAATGGGTCATCTTCTCTAAAACGCCATTGAATCTAAGAACAAACAATGGGGCATCATCCTAAAAAGTCCTGGCCATACTTAGTATGGATGAAGCCATTCAGAGAGATCATATGGCCCTTGGGGTTCCAACGGCCGACGATTTGGAAACGGCATAAACGCCAAAATATTAATACAATGAAACCATTAAAACGTCAGGTAATTATTGAATTTGGTTAACGCAAAAAATGAAGCAATATTGTGACAGCGAATTGGAAAAGGGGAAGATAAAATGACAAAAAAAACCCATACGCCCTAATTATATCGCGCGCCACGTGTTGGGCCACGTTTATATATATATATATATATATATATATATAGGTATGGGATCAGGAGAAAACACCCTAAAGTGTGAGAACGGTGAGAACACATCCTGGCCCAACACCTGTCACGCGACATAGAGAAGGGCGGAGGGGCTTTTTTGTCCTTTCATATTATTTTTTTAAACGCGTGTCGCATCACCTTTCCATTTTTGGCGTTTAACAAATACGCGGCATTTTTATTGTTTTTATATCAGGATCATAGTAAATATTTTGGCGTTTTAACTAACTATGGCTTTGATTTGTTGTGCCAAGTAGGATGCAGACCTATAATGTAAAAAACATCAGTAATTTTCTTGATGTTTATTTTTTTTCTATCAAGTGTTGCGCCATGTAGGATGCAGGCTTATAATGTGACAGGCAATTATGACGTTTTGAAAAGATAGATGAATTCAATTTTCCATGTAGTGGCTTTTAATATAATAAATGTTTGGCAATAATGTTACCGTCTCTTCATTTTACTGTTTTGCAATTACTGTTTCGTTCAATTTCATCTGTCAATTAGTGTTGCTTTTTCCAGTAATACTTTGTTTGGCGTTTTTTTCCGTTTTATATAGCAACATCGTGCTTTGCTAGCATCCGTTCTCACAGTTTTCACACTATCAGGCGTTTTGGTGTTTGTAGTTTATGGCGTTTTATACTCAATTTTTTTATTAGTGGAGAATTAGATAATAAACATCAGAGAATTAGATAACAAACAATAGAAAATGAAAAAAAAAATAAAAATTATAATCTAATTTCTCATCCAAATCTTCACTGTCATCAGCCTCTTCTACTTTAACATTTTTGGCGTTTTGAACCTGTTTTGAATACCTTATGTAGATCCTTATTTTCCTACATAACACCCGTCTTTAAAAGATACTTATTTTTTGTGGCATCCTTTATTGTGGTTTGATATATACTTGTTTGGTGACATGTTGAAGATCAACGCCTGCTCGAATGTATTGATCCCTTCATGCCATCAATATATCCATCAAGAACAAAGTGGCATGATGACATATTAGTGTCATCAGTCTCTTTTTCATGAATATTTATCCATCTTATTCAGCAAAAGCTTATAGAGATACCCACCTCAGAGAAGAATCCATTCAGTGAAACTTTATTCAGAACAATACTCAATATAGAAGAAACGAGGTTCCGCATCTGTGGCTTTTTTTTAACTATTTTTGGCGTTTTAAAGTGAATGATTTCTAGGAAACATGGCGTTGTTTTTGGTTTGTGATCAGTTGATTGTGCAGAGACGTCTCTCTTATAAGATGTTTTTGGCGCGTAGTTTAGGAGGGATTTTTTTTATAATAAATGATATTAATAAAGTAGCCGTCTTTTCAGTTACTGTGTGTATTTTTACTGTTTTTGTTCAGCTTTTTATGAGTTTTTAGGGTCATAGACTTTCCATCTCCCAAGTTTGGCCTTTTTTAATGGTTTTAAGTAGTTTTTGGCGTTTTTTTTTTCATTTTTAGCTTTTAATAATACTTCTCCAAATTACTTTTATTATAGTTTGGGAGTTTTTGGCGTTTTACTGCATTATGGCGTTTCACAAGCATTATGACTGTTTGGCGTTTTATTAATATAATGTATTTTTTTATCACTACGTGAAAAAAGGGCTATGGCCACACTTTTGGCAAAACCGCCCTGCCACACATGTGAAAAAATGTGTGGCTATAGGTCATTCATCACATTTTAAAACACCTTTAGCCGCATATTTTATTATTAATGTGACCATTTATACCAGTTCAGAACCTTTAGCCACACTTTTAGAAAATTATTAGCCACAACTCGAAATGTGTGGCCAAATGTGATTTATGGCCACATATTTTTGTTTCATGTGACCAAAAACATATTTATTAGACAACTTTAGCCATACTTTAAATAAAAATTGTGGCATATATTAGCCACACTAGCAAAGTGTGGCCAATTGTTATCTATGATCATAGTATTTGTATTCATGTGACTAATAACATATAAATTTAAAACCTTTAGCCACACTTTAAGAAAAAAGTTATGACATTTATTAGCCACACTAAAAAAATGTGTCAAATGTGAGCTACGACCACAATATATTGTTTCATGTGACTAAATACATAAGTATTCGAAACCTTTAGCAACACGTTAAGAAAAAAACAACCACACTATAAAAGTATGGCCAAATGTGATCTACGATCGCATTATATGTTTACTAATGTGGCTAAAATCTAATACATATGGTTATGTATATTATTTTTTGTGACCAAAGGTTATACAATAGCTACATTTAAAATTAAAAAAAATCATGTGCCTTTACATAAACATTCATCACATCATTGTCACTTTGTTTATTTCGTGTGACGAAATATTATAAAATTTCATGAAAAAATGTATGACTAAATGTTAAACTTACTATATATTAAAAATTTTCTCCAAAAAAATTTCGTTCTAAAACTTCCCACCAAAATATTTATCATAGAATTTAAACTTTCACTCAAAATATTTCATCCTCAAACTTCCCACCAAAATATTTCATCATAAAATTTAAACTTACCCCCAAAATAACTTCCCACCAAAATATTTTATCTTAAAAGTTAAACTTATCCCAAAATAACTTTCCCCCAAAATATTTCATCCTAAAAGTTAAACTTACTCACAAAATAACTTCCCCCAAAAATATTTCATTCTAAAACTTCCCACCAAAATATTTTATTCAAAACTTCCCTCTCAAATAATATTCTCATTTGAAAAATTATATTAGTTAATATTATAAAACCAAACAAAAAATCTTACTACATATTAAAAAATTTATCCTATTATTAATATAATATATTCTAACCATATGTGTTTCTTCTAAATAATATGTAAGAGTATGAATATTAGTTATGTTTATATACATTTTTAATGTATGCAAAATTAGTACGGGTACTAAATTTCCCGTACCGAATTATTTTCAGTACCCATTTTTTTGGCGTTTTCGGAACGGCACCAATAATTATACTGAATTTAATTTTCAAATACCGGTAACATATCTTAATGGATTGTAATGGAGAATAGTAGTCAAACATGTCTTAATGGACCATGTTGGGCCTAAATGGATCACAATGGCCAATAGTGGATCATACATGTCTTAATGGACCATATTGGCCTTAGTGGATCACAAGGACCAATAGTGGATCATCCATGTCTTAATGGGTCGTATTGGGCGTAAATGGATCACAAAGACAAATAATGGATCATATATGTGTTAATCGACCATAATGCACAATAGTAGATCGTACAAGTCTTAATGGACAATATTGGGCCTTAATAGATCACGATAAACAGTAGTAGATCATATATGTGTTAATGGACCAAATTGGGCTTAAATAGTTCACAATGGCCAAATAGTAGATCATATATGTCTTAATGGACCATATTGTCCCTTAATGGATCAAAGTGGACGATAGTTGATCATACATGTTTTAACGGACCATATTAGGCCTTAATGGAGCACAATGGATAAAAGTAGATCATACATGTTTTAATGGACCATATTGGGTCTTAATGGATCACAATGGATAATATTAGATCATACATGTCTTAATGGACAATGTTGGGCTTGAATGGATCACAGTGCATAATAATAGATCATACTTGTTTTAATGGACCATAATGGATAATAAAGGACAATGGTAGATCATAAATGTCTTAATGTACCATATTGGTACTTAATAGATCACAATGGGCAATAGTAGATCACACATGTCATAATGGACCATGTTAGGCCTTAATGGATCACAATGGACAATAGTATATCATACATGTCTAAGTGGACCATATTGGGCCCTAATGGATCAGAATAGACAATAGTGGATCATACATGACTTAGTGGACCATATTGGGCCTTAATGGATCGCTATGGATAATGGTATATCATACATGTCCTAATGGACCATATTGGGTCTTAATGGACCGCTATGGACAATGGTAGATCATACATGTCTTAATGGACCATATTGGGACTTAATGGATTGCTATGGACAATGGTATATCATAATGCCTTAATGGACCATGTGGTTCAAAATTTATATGGTTTAACGGATCCCTCGAAACTCGCCGGTCCTAAGCCGACTTAGTTATTTTTTCCATGTTTTAGTTTTTTGGTCTAATTTTTGCAAGTTAACATACCGTAACGTGCATGCATGATTCATCATTTTTACGGCTTACTTTTTGTACGCCTAATGTCATAGATACTAGTTCATATATAAAATACATAAAAAACATATAATTTCAATTTATTTTTTATATATTGTATGTATTATTTTTATATATTTGTATAAATATATTAGTTGTGTGAGGTTCATTGGGGAACACTAAAAAAGTGGGGAACCGGGGAACACTCTTAAAAATTTAACTTAACATGTTAAAAATTAATTTTTTAAACATCTTTTTCGACGCTTCTCCTTATATATACTTGTAGAAGCATTTTTAATAAAAAAAATCAAAAACTAAAAATATTAAAAAAAAAATTAAAAAAAGCCTAAATTTTTTTTTTTTTAGAAAAAATATTTTTTTACTCGACTAGATTCTCCTCCTTTTTATAAAGAAAACCGCTGAAAAAAATTTAAAAAAAAATATTTTTAACATGTTAAGTTAATTCTATAAGATATAACTGTTTTTTAAACATTTTTTATATTTTTAGTTTTTGATTTTTTTTATCAAAAATATTTCTACTTGTATTTATAAGAAAAGTGTCGAAAAAAAATTAGAAAAATATTTTTTTTAACATGTTAAGTATAATTTTTAAAAGTGTTCCTCTGTTCCTCACTTTTTTAGTGTTCCCCAATGAACGTTCCCCTATATTAGTTTTTGGGACAAAAAATAGTTATAAGCCACTAAAATTTGTATGTATTAATTTAAATCTTTCAAAATTTACTTTTATAAATTTATATGTAATGATTTTCTTTTACAAAAATTCAATTTCCTTTAAACCTTTTAAAATTTTCAGATTTTCACTTCTAAATTTAAGTTTCCCTCTAGATGTCCATTCTAAACCCTAACTCCCCCTTCTCCAATTGCTGAGAAATAATGTATCAACCACGGGTTAAACACTGAACAAGGAACATCATCAATCCATCACTAATCAGCGACGCCCCAATCTCCACCGTCTCTGCCGCCACCCCATCCCCCCATCTCTGTCGTCTCCTCCGCCACAAACCCCCTCAACCCTCTGGCGGCATCGGATGTATTGCCCGATTGATTATCAACTGCTCATACAACAAGAATGATTATCATTCTCTAGGGTTTGCATTCTTAAATCGCCGATTATTGCAATTGTTAATTCATTTGGTAATTTCTCAACTTCTGATTTGATTATTCTCGTAACTTTGGGTTTTCAGTATTACAGTTTATTACAATTCTGTTTGTGTTGTTATAACAATAGTTTGTGTACTGTTTTGTTTAGCAAATTATTAGGTTTCTAGTTTGATTTTAATCATTTTAGTGAAGTGTTGATAAATCTGTTGAGTACTGGTGCAATTAGGTTAGTTTGTAATGCAAATAGGTACTGTTATGCTTTTAATTCTATATGAACAGCTGGTGGTCAACATCGAAATACTCAAGAACATAACCAACGAAGCGAAGCAAATGTTTCAGAATTCAGCAAAGATCCCGATAAACTTGCAACAATGGTACGTAACTACGACATGAAGACTTTGCGGGCCATTAACGGGGCTGATGGAATTGCAAAAGCATTAAACGTGTCGATTAACGAAGGAGTCAAATCTAGTGAATTGTCTACCAGAGAAGAGACTTATGGCTTCAACAAATATGTCGACGCAGCGCGTGACATGGGTCAAAATTCTAGTTATTTATTAACTTTCACTAGTTCATTAATCAAGTTACTAATGTTCGTTTCTAATACATATCTATTTCTGCTTGAGAACTGGGTACTATGATGATGCAAGGGATGTTGCTTCACGCTCTCATGTTTCTTACCAATTTGCATCACAGGTACTAAACTTGTGATCACATGGTATGTTATTTTTCAAGTCTTTTAATTAAACTGTTGTTAACTCATTCTTAATTTGACAGCTGGCAGAATGGATCACAAATGGATGCATGGTATCAGCAGAGACAGCTTATATCGCTGCAGAAGAATGTGAAAAAATGTTTAGAATGGGTCACGCTCTCGTGTTTCTTACCAATTTGCATCACAGGTACAGAGGTACTAAACTTGTGATCACATGGTATGTTATTTTTCAAGTCTTTTAATTAAACCGTTGTTAACTCATTCTTAATTTGACAGCTGGCAGAATGGATCACAAATGAGGCATGGTATCAGCGGAGACAGCTTCTATCGCTGCAGAAGAATGTGAAAAAAATGTTTAGAATAGGTGATCGAGCAGGCCGAGGTTCTCTCGACAAAAAAAAGTTACTTCTGTACGCACTCATATCTGGGTCCCGCCGGCAGATCGATCGCTTACTTCGAGAACAGCCTACACTTTTCAACACCTTACAGCCTGGACGATTTGCAGGCTTATCTGAACAAGTTTGAACCATCGTACTATACAAAGAATGGAAAAGACCCATTAGTATATCTATACGAGTTACTATTGAGCATACAGTTGGTTCTAGTTGTCCTATATCTGTCAAAGGATATCGGAGATGAGGGGTATAACACCGATGCTGCTCATATGCAATCGTGTTAGCAGACCACGGTGTGTTATCTGATGTTGGCGGGATCGGTCATAAAGTAGGGGTGATGGATGCTTTTGCTGAGTCAGCTAGCATTATTAGACAGTACGGTTCACTTTACTTGAGGCACAATAATCTTTATGTGGCATTGGAATATTACGCGCAAGCTGCTGCTACGGTGGGCGGTGGACACCTGTCATGGTCTGGACGTGGAAACGTAGATCAGCAAAGGCAGCGGACGTTGATGATGCAGCAGCTTCTTATGGAAGTATTGTTACGTGACGGTGGAATTCTTCTGTTACTTGGTCCGAGAGGAGCAGGTGAAGAAGGTGAATTAGTGGACGCGCTTCATGATCTAATGCTTATTATCCTTATAGTTTGTGCCATTGTTTCAATCGGTGTCGGACTCGCAACCGAGGGGCTGGCCCGATGGGATATATGACGGGTTGGGAATTTTACCAAGTATTTTGTTAGTCGTCATTGTTACCGCTGTGAGCGAGAGACGGATGTAGAAAAAGGTGTCGATTTTACGACTTAGTTGTTGGAGATGTTGTCCGCTTGTCGATCGGTGATCAAGTACCAGCTGATGGGATATTCATATCGGGATACAACTTGTTGTTCGATGAATCTTGCTTAACTGGTGAGAGCGGTTACGTTCATATCAACGAGAATAAACCTTTACAATACCCGGTTGAACTTGCGAGAACCCGTATGCAGGTAGTGTTATGCTTTAGTTTCAAAACTCGTGACCCGTTTTAACAAATTTTCAAATAATATTTTCTGTTGTTGAGTGATAGGCATTTAAAGATGGCCAACAAGGTACAAAGCTTCCTGGAGTGTTGAAAACACTAGTTGGAGTTGTTTATGCAGACACTAGCACAAAAAAACTCCATAGCTATAAGTTGTTTGTTTAGGCCCGGACAACAGGTAAAAACTTGTGTACAACCCTATTAGTATAGGAATAACTAACGCATATTAGTCATCATAAAAAAAAAAAGAAAAAAAGACTGGCCCAACCCGACCCGAAACCCGTTCTGACCCGGATCCGTTTCGACCCGGACCCATTTCGACCCGAACCAAAGCAACCATTTTTTTATAATTGACCCGTTTTGACCCATGACCCGACTCGACCCGACCCGTTTGCCAGGTCTAGTTGTATATATATTCATTATTGATGTCCATAATATATACATATTCCTTATTGATGTGGCTTTTTTGGATTTTATTTACCATCTTCTCATCTAGGCGTTAGCATCATGTATTATATATACAATCGATGGCACATGTGAATTGGTTTTTAAAGTTTTTTTTCCTCAAATTTGTTTTTAATGCCTTTCACGCTCCTTATAAATAGTTTCAACTTTCAAGTTCAGATTTGTAGTTGAGCCAGCTGGGTTGTGACTTAGGGGACCTTTTTTCTAGTCGCTCGGGCCTAGGAATTTTTAAGGATTTTCAGGGACGACCTTGTCTCTAAAGGTATAAACAAGAGCTCATTATCTTTTACATAGAGGTGGAAAATTGGTTAGGTTGGGGTGTCAAGCAGGTTAAAATCCGTAAAGTATGACTGATATGACTTTATGTGCAGGGGTCCTCATCAGACAATGGGGCTTACATTTACTACCAAACTCTTTAGCTGACTTTTCACCAAGAAAGAAATGGGTATATTGATGCTGGGCCTGGATGTTGCTGGTAAGACACCCATTTTGTACAAGCTCATACTTGGGGAGATTATGACTACCATCCCTACCATTGGTACACTTTTTTTTTAATTTTAATTTTTTTTATAAAAGCATCTTTTAATTTGGTAATCTTATGCATTTGTTGTTCCATTGCATATAGTTGTTTGTTAGATTTGCTGAAAAATATAACAATCACAGGGGAAGAATAAGAGAGTATCGTCAAATGTATGGTGTTATTATTACGACAAATAATTCGATGGTGAGAAGATCTTGGTTCAGCACCAGAAGCCTAAGCATTTCAAGTGTCATTTCTGCCACAAGAAGCTTTCAAGCGCTGGTGCTATGGCCATCAAAACTGGAATATGGATAACATGTAATATCTTATAAAATTCTCTTCAAAGTTTGATTAGTATTCATTGTTACTTGAATCAGATATCCTTTTCTTATTATCCCAAATCGGGATATTATGTTTTGATTTATAGTTTATTCGGTGCCCTGTATGTGATCTGAACACATGAGATGCAGTTGCTATCAAACATCTAGCCCCATGGATCAGTTGGAGCAGTTGCTGGACGGCGAGCTATTGTTGAGGGTATAGTGCATAATTTATAGAAACCTTGTCTCGCTATACAACACTAGAAGAGGTACTATAATCCTATACATGTCATAATAAGGTTCTTGCTTTATTTTGTTCAAACTGATACTGTAATACAGTTAAGTCATCTTGTAGTGTTGGTTAATTACATTATATGTTGACAGACTGTGTCTGTACAGTTTATGTTTACTTTTGTCTCCTGTTTCAACATCAGCAGCAGTTTCAAGATCAACATGAGCAGCAGTTTCATCATCAACATCTGTTTACTTATGTCTCCTAGGAGTTTCAAGATCAACATGAGCAACAGTTTCATCATCAACATCAACTATCGTGGTGTAATAAAAAAATCAGCATAGAAATAGTTTGCAGTTTATGTGTAGTCATTTCCCATTGCAAATTTTGTAGATAGATTTTCATTAAAAGTTTGTTTTTAGTATTTGAATTGAAAACATATGTATGGATTTTATCTTTTATATTATTTTGTTTTTCGATTGTCTCATGTTTACTGTTTTAATTTTACAAAAAAAAATTGAAAATAAAATGGCCTATTACACAAAAATGGCCACATTGAATCATAATAAACATGTGTCACCAAATGTAAGCAAATAGCCGCACTTAAAGATACACAAATTTATGTGGTTATACATAACCATTAGCCACACTTTTGTCACTTTGTTTTTTTTTTGTGCGTGACGAAAGAATAACAAATGTTACTAGAAAAAAATTATGTGTGACAAAAAATTAGACAACAGCCACCACTTAAATTTACAAAATATCGTGTGGCTATAAATAACCGTTATCCATACCATAGTCACTTTGTTTCTTGTTTGTGTGACGAAAGGATACTAGACGTCATGGGAAAAATAAATATTTGAGACCAAAGGTTAAACAATACTCACACCTAAAATCACAAAATTTCGTGTGGCTATAAGTAACCATTAGCCACAACATAGTCATTTTGTTTTTTATTAGTGTGACTGGATGGTACCAAACGTCATGGGAAAAACAACTATGCGTGACCAAATGTTAGATAATAGCCACACTTAAAATTACAAAAGTGTTTTGTGTGTCTAGTAATATTTTTTCGACACACTTAAAATAAATTCATGTGACTACATGACATAACTAATCACACTTACGATAAATTTATGTGGCCGTTGCTACCCCTTAGCCACACTTAATGAACAAAATGCTTGATTATAACAACCTTTTTTGCCACACTATTTTTTAATTGATGTGGCTAAAACAAACTTTTTAGTAAAGATATGTGACCATATAATAGAAACCGTCACATGTAAAGTAAACTTAAGTGACCGTTGCTACCTTTTAGCCACAATTTTGATTGATTCTAGCAAAAAATAGTAGTACCCTTTAGCCACACTTTTAAGTTGCTACAACCACTAAACCTGAATGTGGCCGTATGATACCTATGATGACAAGACCTTTGGTCACACTTGAGTTGAAAAAAGAAAGTGTGGCAAAAAGCGTATGGTCACACTTTTTTTGTGTGGCTGTAAGCCTTTTTTGACGTAGTGTATTCTAAGTTGAAAAATACATCACAAACAACAGAAAAAGAAAATTAAAAAATAAAAATAGAAACAATTCATCTTCCAAATCTTCACTGTCACCAGTCTCTTTTGTCTTTGAAACATGTTCACTGGCGGTTTGGCTTTGTCATGCTTGTGTTTTTGTGGCCGTTTGAAAAGACAAAATGACATGAGTTTTTTTTTTTGAATATGTATCTTCAAACCACTCATCAGTGTCATTCGTCTATTCATGCCATTATAATATTCATCAATAACAAAACACAAAAAATGACATAAGTCTGACACCAGGATCTTTTTGTTTATGATTTGTCCATCTCATGCAGCAAAATGTTATTTGAGTCACAGCACCTCAGGGAAGAATGCATTCTCCGAAACTTCGCGTATAACAATATTGAATATACAAGAAACAATATCTGCCATTTTTGGCGTTTTACTGAGGAAATAGTTTATCTGAAAGAAACCTCGATTTTTTTTTTGGAATCTTTGATGTTTGAGTGTTTTGGCGTTTTCTAAGATGATTGGTATATAGTAAAATATGACGTTTTGAGTAGGTGTGTTTGATGTTTTGGGGATTTTGGCGTTTGTAATATGAATGGTATATAGTAGAAAATATGGCGTTTCAGGTTCAAGGGGGGGTGTTTTTATGTCTGAGATATTTTGTTTATATAGGGATGTGTTTTGGCCCGTAATGGCGTTTTATTCATTAGTTTGGCGTTTTTGGTATAGAAGTGTAAAGACCCTTTTACCCTTAATGAAGCGCGTCCACTTAATAGAATTCGTGTTATTTACGAAAACGTCACTGCGCCAATCTAGTCCATAGATTGTTTTGATCGGACGATCAATAAGCGTTCTCACACTTTTCACATTTTTCTCTAAATCCTGACCATATATATATATATATATATATATAGTGGAGAGTTCAAATGAGAAGAATTTTTTTGTAAGAAGAAGAAAGAATAAGTTTCAACCAATAAGAATTCTTAAATTTACTTCATTTAATATTTCCATTTAATTTTAATATAAGGGTATATTGGTAAACTTTACATAGGTCATTAAATTGTAATATTCCCCTTTAATAACTAACTAACTTAAATTTGTAACTTCTTTTCAAAATATATAGTTTTTCAAATTAAAAAGAGTAAATTGCCATTTTAGTCCCTGAGTTTTGTCCAAATTTGTCATTTTAGTCCAAATAGTTTTTTTTTTTTGCCTCTGGGTCCCTAACTTTTACATTTTGTTGCCATTTAGATCATTTTGTCTAACTCCATCCAAAAACCCAGTTTGTAACAGTTTGTACTTAATCACTAATGTTTTCTGTTGCCATTTTGATCCAATTCCAAAAAATCAAAAAAATTTCAAAAAATTCAAAAAAATCTAAAAATCAAAAAAATTATAAAAAATCATAAAAATTCTAAAAAATTCAAAAAAATCTAAAAATAAAAAAAAATCTAAAAAATCATAAAAATTCTAAAAAATAAAAAAAAATTCTAAAAAATCCAAAAACCATTAAATGTTTCGGCGCGAACCGTTTCAACCCAGCCGAACCGTTTCGACGCGAACCGTTTCGAGCCGAACCGTTTCGAACCGTACCGTTTCGAACCGAACCGTTCCGAGCCGAACTGTTTCGACGCGAAGCGTTTCGACCCGTACCGTTTCGAACTGTACCGTTTCGACGCGAACCGTTTCGAGCCGAACCGTTTCGAGCCGAACCGTTTCGAACCGAACCGTTTCGACGCGAAGCGTTTCGACCCGTACCGTTTCGACCCGTACCGTTTCGAACCGTACCGTTTCGACGCGAACCGTTTCTAACCGAACCGTTTCAATACGGTACGGGCTCGAAACGGTTCGGGTTCGATACGGTACGGGTCGATACGGTACGGTTCGGGTTCGATACGGTACGGGTCGAAACGGTACGGTTCGAAACGGTTCGCGTCGAAATGGTTCGGTTCAATACGGTACGGGTCGAAACGGTTCGGTTCGAAACGGTTCGCGTCGAAACGGTATGGTTCGAAACGGTACGGGTCGAAACGCTTCGCGTCGAAACGGTTCGGGTTCGAAACGGTACGGGTCGAAACGGTTCGCGTTGAAACGGTTCGCGTCGAAACTGTTCGGCTCGAAACGGTACGGGTCGAAACGGTTCGGCTCGAAACGGTTCGCGTCGAAACGGTTCGGTTCGAAACGGTTCGCGTCGAAACGGTACGGTTCGAAACGGTTCGGCTCGAAACGGTTCGCGTCGAAACGGTTCGGTTCGCGTCGAAACGGTACGGGTCGAAACGGTTCGTGCCGAAACATTTAATGATTTTTGGATTTTTTAGAATTTTTTTGATTTTTATATTTTTTAGAATTTTTTTTATTTTTTGGAATTGGATCAAAATGGCAACTGAAAACATTTTTTAAGAAAATCCTCAAAATACCCCTGTTACAAACTGGGTTTTTGGATGGAGTTAGACAAAATGATCAAAATGTAAAAGTCAGCGACACAGAGGCAAAAAAAACTATTTGGACAAAACTCAGGGACTAAAATGACAATTTACTCAATTAAAAAACAATTTAATTTAAAGTATAAAATAAATTAAAAGGTGGTGTGTAAGATAAAGTACGAGTTGTGTAGGATATATTTCGAGGTGTGTATGATAAATTTCTACGTGTGTAGGGTAAAATTCTATAATGTGTAAGGTATATGTAGAAAAATTTTGATATGTGTAGGTTTTGTAGATTATATGTAGGATAATTAATAATTAGTTAACTAATTAATTAAAGTGAGAAAAATTAATGAGATAAGTTATAAATGAATTAGTATTTTACCAATATGTCCTTTCTTCTTTTTCTTCTTTTAATAATTTTCTTCTCAAATGAACCCCCTATATATATATATAGGGGGCCGCTAGAATGAGAACCACCACGAGTTATGAGAACCGCGAGAACCGCGACCCGCGGGTGGCCGTTGACCACGAAATTTTTTTTACACCTACATCCGTATATTTTAACACCGGGTGTAAAGTTTGGGTTCAAACGGCGCGCCCGAGGGGGTAGTTTTTTACGCCCAAAGTTTGGGCTTTTTTATTTTTTTTATTTTTCTTTTTTCTCATAACTCGTGGTGGTTCTCATTCTAGCGGCTCCCTATATATATATATAGGGAGAAGATCATGCGAGAACCAACTCTTATTGTGAGAACCGCGAGAACCAATGTGAACACACCAAAAATGCCTAAAAATAGTTAAAAATCACACAAAATTTTTTTTTTTGAATTTTTTAATATTTTTTATAAAAAAATCGCTACTTTTCGAAGAAAAAAAAATTTAAATTTTTTTTTCTAAAAGTAGCGATTTTAACATAAAAAATATTAAAAATTCAAAAAAAAAAATTTAGATTTTTTTTTTTATTTTTTAGGTTTTTTGGGGGTTTAGATTTTAGCATTTTAGCTGGGGGGTGGGGGGGTTTAGGTTTTTGGGGGGTGGGGGAGGGGGTTTAGGTTTTTTTTTTTTTGGGGGGGGGGGGGTGGGGTTAGGTTTTTTTTTAGCATTTAACTTGGGGGGGGGGGGGGGGTTAGGTTTTTTTTTTGGGGTGGGGGGGGGGGGTGGGGGGGGTTTAGGTTTTTGGGGGGTGGGGGTTAGGTTTTTTTAGCTATTTTAGGTTGTGTTCACATTGGTTCTTAAGGTTCTCACAATAAGGGTGGTTCTCGCATGAGCCCCTCCCTATATATATATATATATATAATAGTAAATTATATAAACATTAGACTAAAAATGCACATGGGAGTCTCAATAGTATTTTTAACAAATTAACGGGTATATCAGATACCCGTGGGTATACCCGATTAGTGGATTACCAATACCCGGCCTGAGCTCAGCCCATTACTATTCCTATAAGTCAACGCTGATATGACAACACTTACTGTTAGTCGATGAAAAAGTCAGGTAAGTGACAACACATAGTGTAAAGGAGATTTTATAATTGGGAATGTTTTTATAAAATATCTTAAAAATTAGGATACTTAATTGAGGTCTTACTCTTATGTATTTCTGCTTAACGGTGTTGATGATTAAGTATTGAGTTTATAAAAGTTAATTAAATACGTATTGAGATTCAATTATTTGTTCTTTTTGAGGTGTTCACACGGGTAGAGTTTTAGTTTAATTGGGTTTCGCCAAACCACTAATCCATCCAAAAGTCTAGAGATGTAAATAAAACCGGTTTGCGTCCGACCCAACATGTAGGTTGTAGGTTAATTAGGCACTTGTTCGTAGTCTCAATTTTTTGAAACCGGTTTATAACCAGAACCAATTTGAAACTTTGTAATAATCAAAAACAACCCTTAAGGTATATAATTATCTAATTACCCTTACACTTAACTGCAAAAAGAGTAACAAAGTTGGTGTCAGAGGCTAAAACCGTTATAAAATGCAACCTCGTGTCTGATATGTTAAAATATTTATTTTTGAGCTAAAAGGGTTAAAGTGGCTAAACCACAGGGGCCAAAAGAGTAATTTACTCCAAGTAAAATAACTAGTTAAAATCAATTTATGTCTCAAACCGGTCTCTAACTCGGCCCCAATCAATTTGATAGATTCGGACATTTTCCATCCTAAACCGGTTTGGAACAACCCGGTTTGACTCTATGATGGAAAAAACCAATTCAATTTAGGAAGCGAACTGATTTATCCGCTTTTGTACACCTCTACAAGAGCCTAACTTAACCTTATTAAACCATGAAAGTAGGGCCCGTGTTCTTATAGAGGTGTTTCGGATCACCCGAATAAGAGGTTTTTCATATCTAGAATAACATAACATAACACAATAAACTAAAATAGTTTAAAATGGTATTTCGTTAAGTTGTTTATCTTTATAAACTAAAATTATTAAAATCTCTATTGTTAGTATGAAACACAAAACCTTTTGGAACACTATTTAGATTGTTTGGGTGATTAGTGGATACCAATCCCGAATATAAAAGCCTAATAAGTTAATTAACCAGAACCCTACCAAAATCAACACCCTAAATAAAAAAAAATAGTTTTTATGGTTAGTTTTCAGTAATCAAATTTATGTATTAGTAATAGTTACTGAAGATTAAATAAGATTAATAACTTCAGTATTAGTTCTATACTAAAAATGTTAACTATTTGAGAGACATGTTTTATATATCAGTATTAATCAATATTAAAACAACTTATTTATTTTACATTTTATTTATGTCAACTAAAAATATTTAATTTAAATTAGGGGTGTGCATGGGTCGGTTTGGGTCGGCTTTGACCAAAAACCATAACCATAACCGATCGGCTATGTTGGTTATGGTTATTCGGTTTTGATGGTTATAGCAGGTCGGTTATGGGTGGTTAACCATGTATTTAGCTTAGCTAAAAGTAGCTTAATTTTTTTAACATGTAATAAATTGTTATTGCATATTTGTATATATTAGTATATTACATAGTATTAAAAAATATATATAATCTATAATATTAATACTAATTATTATTATCGAATATTCAAATAAAGTGATACGATACATTCCATAAATTCAAATAAACATTCAACCAAAACCACAAAATAATATGAAAAACCCATAAGTACTAAAAATCTACTAAAAATCTTCAGTCAAAAACATCAAATATTAAAAATATGGTGAATAGTCCTAAATCCTACAAAGATTTATTAGATGTCGGTTCGGTTCGGTTATGGTGGGTATGGAAAAAATGATAACCATAACTGGCCCGCTACTTTCGGTTTTCAAAAAAACCATTAACCGACCCACTGGTTTTTTATTTGGTTCGGTTTTTTCGGTTCGGTTTTGTCGGTTAATTCGGCTATGGTTCGTTTAATTCGGTTATGGTTCGGTTAATTCGGTTTTTTGCAAACCCCTAATTTAAATAGGGTGTTGCTAAATGTACCCCATTTTCTACTGAATGTACCCCCTCCTTCAACTTTTACATTAATATAATTCAAACCTTTTTGTTTTTCTTTCATTTTTTATCTTTATTTATTATTATTACTAGTATTTGTTTTTAAAACGTTATTTTATTTAAAAAGAAACTTTCTTTGATTATTCGTTTTCTTACGTTTTAAACTAAAGCGAGTCATTTTAATTTTGAAATGGATTTTTTTTGTTCATAGCAGCTTGAAGTGGGTATGCGAATTCGGTTTGTATAAACAATGATACACAAAAAATTAAATGAAGGTTTAAAGCCAGCCAACTTAACTAACGTTTTGTTTTCTTTTTACGTCTTATTACTTTTAATAAATAAAAGTTGTTAATTATATTAAAAACATTTTAATATAATAATACTAATAAAAATAGAAATAGAAAGATGAGAGAACTAAAATACGAAATAAATAACAAATATAAAAGCAACTGTTTTTTTTTCAAAAAAAAGTTCTGAAACTTTTTTATTGTATAAAAAATATATTTTTTATTAGTTTTAATGACGTTTTATAAAAACATAATAAAATACTAGTAAGAGATGAAGTTTAACAACTATTAAATTATATTTTTAAAACAATATTTGAATTGTTTAGAGGGATGAAGTTTAACAACTATTAAATTATATTTTTAGAAAGCGAGGTATGACTAGTAAAAAAAGGGGTGCATTTAGCCAACCCCATTTAAATAATACACACACTACATACATGCATGCGTATCGTCATTGGATTTGTTTTTGTCAGACTCTATTTTGTTTTTAACTTATTAGCTGGATTCATTTCTATTAATTAAGTATTAATTAAAATTAACTACGACAAGTTTGGTTTTTATCGATTTCAACAATAAATAAACATCAATGTTTAGCATACAATCAAGTTTAACATCTGCTATAAATCAATATAAATATGTATATATTTTTACTCTCGAGACAGTTATCCAAACACATATCTCACTCTTTTTGCCCGTTTCTATTAAATTAACAAACTATCGTATATAAATGTATTAAAAGTAGTTTCATAGAACTTATTATCCTATACATTAACATTTTTAACATTAACAATAGAATGAAATGAATAGTAATATAACGGGCGTAATAAGTTTTATTAACGGCGTTTGAGGTTTTAGGCGGCACACGTGTAGGGAGTTGTGTAAAACTCAATCTCTCAAATTATAAAAACACAATACGGTTACAATATATAGAGATACAAACAACCTATACTAGGAAACCGAATAATACAAATTTAATACAATTAATACATATAATCGTAGAGACGATTTCGTAAATCATTAGCATGATTTACGAATGATTTACGCTATGCTTTTACCCCCCATCAATCGAACAGGTGGGGGACCAATACGAAGCAAGCTGCGAAGTTTTTCAAAGAGAAGCCTTGAGAGACTTTTAGTGAAAATATCCGCAACCTGGAGATTGGATGGAACAAATTTTGTATAGAGACGACCAGAGGAAACAAGCTCACGCACGAAATGATAATCAATGTCGATATGCTTTGCACGTTTGTGTGAAACCGGGTTTTGACTTAGAAATATAGCACTCTTGTTGTCACAAGGCAAAATCGGACGAGCCATAGGTAGAGCGTGTAGTTCTCGAAGAAGGTGAGTAAGCCAGATGATATCAGTTGCGGTATTTGCCATGGCCCGATATTCAGATTCACAACTAGAGCAAGAGACTGTAGGTTGTTTCTTCGCACTCCAGGAAACCAGATTGCCACCCAAATAAATAAAATAACCGTAAGTGGAGTGTCTGGTTTCAATACAACGGGCCCAGTCTGCACCAGAGTAGCCAACGATGGTTGTTGAAGCTGGTTTGGAGAAGGTTAACCCAAAAGCAATTGTGCATTTAACATAACGGAGTATCCGTTTAACCAACTGAAAATGAGATGTTGTAGGGGCCTGTAGATGTTGACTGGCTTGATTGACTGCATAAGAGATGTCTGGTCTGGTAATGGTGAGATACTGAAGAGCTCCAACTAGAGACCTGTAAAGAGTAGGATCATGAAACGTGACACCCTTGCTAAGAAAAGTATCGGTTGTAGCAAGAGGAGTGGCAACCGGTTTGGAATTTAACAGACCAGCACGAGACAAAATGTCATGTGCATATTTCGCCTGACTGAGAAAGAGACTGGCATCAGAGTGAGTAACTTCAAGACCCAAGAAGTAACCGAGTGGACCCAAGTCTTTGACTGAAAATTCTTTATGCAGTCGAGCAACAAAGGACGTAATAAAGGAGTAATCACTGCCAGTGATGATGATGTCGTCCACATACACAAGAAGATAAACAATGGCTTTTGCTTTCTTATAAATAAAAAGTGATGGATCCGCTTGACTGCAAACGAAGCCATGTGATGTTAAGAATGTGCTTAGTCGTTGAAACCAAGCTCGAGGCGCCTGTTTGAGACCATAAAGAGCTTTCTGTAGACGACACACATGATTAGGAAATCTAGCAGTAGAGGCAGGGGGTTGCTGAGACAGGTGGGTTGCAGATGTACAATTTTGATTCGAACAGGCACTAAAGCGGACCAAAATTGATGTGTGATTTGTGTGATTTGTACAAAGGGATTTCTATAAAGTGTAAATGGGTGGGTGGTCAAAGGGATTTGTTGGTAAAGTTAAAAAGTGGCGGCAACAATTTTTGTAGAATGTATAAGTGGGTCGGTGGTCAAAGGGTTAATGGGTGGGTGGTCAAAGGGTTTTGTAGAAATCAATTGGTGAGTGGGTAGCAATTTTTGTAGAAAGCAACGGGTCGGCAGCAATGTTGAGTGACGGCAGAAAAAAAGGAGAAATAGGGTAAGAAGGAGGGCGGGAAATTGAAAGGGAGGTGAGGGAGTAGGATCGCCGGTTTGGCTGATACCATGTAAAACTCAATCTCTCAAATTATAAAAACACAATACGGTTACAATATATAGAGATACAAACAACCTATACTAGGAAACCAAATAATAAAAATTTAATACAATTAATACATATAATCGTAGAGACGATTTCGTAAATCATTAGCATGATTTACGAATGATTTACGTTATGCTTTTAAGTTGGATAACAAAAAAGTTGGATGGACATCGACAACAAATCGACATTGCACCCCACCCTAAATGCTGGGCGTCACATCCAACCACTCGTCGGAGGTACGATCACTAATGGGGGACATTGCACCTGTCACACCCCTTTCTTAGGCGGAAGCACGAGGTGTGATCATGAAAGGTTCTCATTGCATACGAATGGAAAACATACTACGTGCTCGTAAAAATAACTTCAAATCCCAATAACATTACATAACTAAAAACATAGATTAAGTGTTTACATCACAAGACAGCATTTTGTCTGAAAAGTTTACAACTTTATTCAACGATAAACATAAACAACATCCAAGAGCAAGAGTATGACCGCACGCACATCCACTTTAGTTACCTGAAATACATGTGAGTTTTTGGAAAAACGTCAACATAATGTTGGTGTGAATTTATGCAATTTTTGTATTGAACGTTTGTATACTTTGTATGAAAACATGGTATGTAATTTGTATAACTCAAGTATTCATGTATGTATCGAGATTGTTAATGGATTGCAAGGCCATTAACATGTGACACGACATAGGAAGCATCCAAACGATAGGCATTTTTCTAGTTGTCGATTCACGACGGAGACACAAAAGCACTACTTGGTACTAGTTATCACCAAGGGTGTGGCTGCCCGAAAACCCATTAGATCTAACCTTTTGTTCTGCGGTCTTAGTATGTACACGATTAATGGTGCTTCTGGTACCCTATTCGCGACACAATTTCAAGTATCATTCCTCATTTCTTGTATCCATCATACCATAACTCATGTATTTTCCCCAAGTTTAAAAAGTATGTAAAAGTTTAAAAGTGGGGATATAATCTCACTTTTCTGTAAACATTTAGTAACATGTATTTCACCCCCGAAGTTATAAAACTGAAAACAGTTAAAAAAAAAGGGGGAGCATGAACTCACAACTTTGCTTTCTTGCGCCGTAAACTTCACCGGGTTTGCTTATATAGCGTCGTGACCTATACGTGTTTTATTAACGTTAGTCACTAGACTTGTATCGCACAAGTACAAGTCACCATCTTTTATGTATTTGTTCTTGTTGTTAAAAAATAATTTATATTTTTAACTATGTATCTTACTTATATTATTTTCTTACAAATAAATATAAGTATTTTGTATTTTTCACCCGAGTTATGTATTTTGTCCAAAACTTTATTTAATGTTCATAACTTGTCCAAGTTATATAAGCAATATATTTTCATAAATATATTTTCTTGTATTAGTCTAAGCATGTTGTATGTGTATTTTGTATTTTTACTCCTTAGGAGTATTTAGTGTATTTTAAAGTCTAAACACACTATTACATGTAATACATACTACATACATACTTGGCACAAAATTTGGTGATCAATAAATATATATATTTTTCTCAAAAATATACATACTTAATATCAATTTTTATCTTGAAGAAATCATCATTTCTTAACTTGAAGTTTACATAAAAATTAGGGAAAACCTTGGTAAATATTTTTGGGTACATTTTTAGGGAATAAGTTTCACCAAAACTTATATTTTCTAAGTGTCAAAATTTATAGAAATTTTGACAGAGTTTCCCCTAAAAATGGAGGTTTCCCATGTTTTCAAAAAATGTGTTTATTTTCTTTTAAAATCATCACAACAATCATCAACTCATTCAACACTTACCGAGTGTTAAAATCAAGTATTTTACACTATATCATGAACTTGAAGTTTTTGTAAAAACTTATAGTAACTTATCATGTTATTTAGTAGGTTTAGTTACCCTTAAAAACATGGTTATTTGTTTGTAAATCACTTTATTAAAAGATTTAGTCATTTACAACTTGTAAGATGATTTTTCTAAAAATATTTCTTTTGTATTTTTCTTGTTACAATCATGTTTCTAGTCTTGTTTAAACACTAAAAATATTATTAGTTTACTTAGAAACCATGACTTTGTAAATCTTGTAAATAAACTTGGTTTCTTGAGAAAATTATTTTTGTAATCACCTATTTACAAGATTTGTATTTTGTTTATATCATTTTTACATATGAAAATCAATTTCATCATTCAAGTTCATGAAGACATAAAGCATGAAGATCTTGGTCTTTCACAAGATCGCCTCTTTAATTTACTAGATCATGTGTTTAATCACAATCTAGTAGTTTCCATATGATGTCTAACATCACTAACACTAATAATCAATCAACAAGAAGCAAATCAACATATTCAACATGTATTCTTATATATTTAAGCTTATGTTAAAGTATCATGATCATGTTCTTTTGTGTTCTTGTGATTAACAATATTCATCATTTTTTTTAACCACCAAAATAGAAGTAAACAAGTGATAAGAAGCTTACAACTAGCACAAGGGCTAGGGAAGAACACTTGAAGAAAAAGATGATGAAAATGGTGGATGAAAGCAAGTGATGAAGGTTCTTCAAGTTCTACAAGCACCAAGCTTCACAAGACACCTTCTTACAACCTTGAGAGTGTATGGAAATGAATGGATGGTGGTTGTATGGTGGTGGTGGTGGTGGCGGCACTACCTAGGCTGAGAGGAAGAGGGAGAGAGCAAGAGAGTTGTGGTGTTTGTGAAGATGAAGCTCTAGTGTTCTACTTATAAGCATTTCATATCTTCAAAGATCACATCATATCTAAAGAGATCTCACAATATCTAAATATATCTAGGCAAGATTTGGAGGATTTAGCAAGATTTCATAAAATCAAAAGTGGGGCCCCCATGACCGTCTACTATATGGGGGGGGGGTAAAGTGTAATTTCCAATCTTTAATTGTATAAATAAGTTAAGTTTCAAGTATAAAGTTTAGGGACTTGTTGTGTTATTATGTTATAAGGGGTGTTATGGTGTTCGGGGACCATAACTAGCTCAGAAACATTAAAACAATGTTTCTAGTAATATTTTGATGTTCCGGGTAATGTCCGGTTGTTCGGTTAGTTACCGGTTCGTTAAAGTGCTAAATTGCACCGTTTAGTGTCCTTTAAGTACTCTTTTGTAACCCTTTTAATTCCCAACACTTAGGAGGGTATTCTGGATAATAAAACATGAATTCTGCATAATATTTATATGTTAAAAAAACTGATTATAGCTGATTTGTGCAGAATTCTGCATTTAAAGTGCGTTTCGGGTGCTTTTTAGTGCGTATTCTAGCTTCCGGAAAGTCTATATGTTAACCCTTGTATATACTCTTGGGTTTTAATGTATTCTTGACGTTGGACCTACACCTAGGCTCCAATTCTATTGTCTAACTGCTTTCTGCAGAATTGTTGACACAATGTGTCTTACCGGTTAGTTTACTAGTATTTCTGACGCAACGCTATTATTAATGCATAAAGCAATATTTGTAGTATAAAATGTGCATGAATTCACAAGTATAACATGTAATCAATCAATGTTGACATTTAAGCACATAACTGCATATATTTAATATTAATTAAATTGTACGGAAATTACTGGTTTCGTGCTTAAAGTCCCAACGTACTTTGACAAGCTTGACACTACTCCTTCGGGTCTTGTTGACTTTCCAGTCAGTAACCTCAACGGGTTGTTCTGTAAATCGGAGGGTGTCGTCAATATGCACTTCATCCGCAGGGATGATTACTGTTTCTTGGGTTGGACTCTTCTTGAGGTTGGATACATGAAACGTATCATGTACCCCGTTAAGTTCTTCCGGTAACTCCAACTTGTATGCTACGGTACCAATTCTTTCCAAAATCTTGAATAGTCCGATGTATCGTGGATTCAGCTTTCCACGTTTTCTGAATCTTACTACGCCCTTCCATGGTGAGACCTTTAACAAAACTTTGTCTCCTACCTCAAATTCTAAGGGTTTTCGCCTTCGATCAGCGTAGCTCTTTTGTCGATCTCGAGCCGCCTAGATGCACTCTCGGATCTGCATAATCTTGTCGGTTGTCTCTTGTACAAGTTCAGGCCCAACCATACGTTTGTCTCCAGCGTCTGCCCAACATAATGGCGAGCGGCACTTGCGGCCATACAGAGCTTCGAACGGTGCGGCTTTTATGCTCGTATGATAAGTGTAATTGTAGGAAAACTCAACCAAAGGTAGGTGAGTATCCCAGCTGCCGCCTAGGTCCATAACACATGCGTGAAGCATATCTTCTAGTGTTTGTATGGTCCGTTCGCTCTGGCCGTCTGTTTGTGGATGGAAGACCGTGCTTAGATCTAATTGAGATCCAAAGGCTTCCTGAAAGGATTGCCAGATCCTTGAGACAAAACGTCCATCTCTGTCTGAAATAATTGAGATAGGTACTCCATGCCGTGCCACGATTTCTTTCAAGTATAACTCAGCAAGCTTTCTAGTGCTATCCTTCTGTCGGATCGGTAGGAAATGCGCATATTTCGTCAATAGATCAACTATCACCCATATCATATCGTGCCCTCTCAGGGTCCTTGGTAATTTCGTTATGAAGTCCATCGAGATTTGCTCCCATTTCCACATGGGTATCTCGGGTTGTTGCAGTAGTCCGGACAGTTTTTGATATTCAGCCTTAACCTTAGCACAGGTTAGGCACTTTCCAACGTAAATAGCAACATCACTTTTGTCACACCCTGGCTTTTGCGGAAGCGTGAGTTTATTTGGTGTGACTTCTTAATACCATAGCAACAATCATAACAATGCTATATGATAAAACAAAATATGTTCATCCATTAATTAAGTCTTAGAAAATACCTTACATACTTGTCTTGAAAACGTTGTTACCAAAATAGATCACAAACCATGAAAATGTTTAACCGAGTTCATAAGACTCCACAAAGACTTAAAATAAAACCCTGAGTTTAGAAACATGTATTCCGTCCAGGAAAGGAATACATCTCCTAAACACCCAACTACCATTGATAACATCCTTTATTCGAACGCAGCTTGACACATATGCAGACACTTTCTAGATCCCTTTTAGTTTCCTGAAATACATGTAGTTTGAAAAATCAACAAAAAGTTGAGTGAGTTCATGTGTATGTCTGTGTGTATAAACCGTTAAAGTAAGTCTGTATGTATAAAAGTCCCTGGTATGTAGCAATAAGGAAAAAGATATCACCAATGGGTTTCAAAGCCACTAGTATGTGTGAAGTGATGCAGGAAAACTCAAACCTAGTGGAGTTGCACCGGGTTTCCGGCTGTAAGACACAGTCACCACTATGGGCCGCCCCGGCCTCATGGGTGTGGGCTCGCTACACCCAAATAGATCTATCACTCATGTCCCTCGGTCTTACGACGAGGATTAATGGCCTTAAGTGTTGTGCCCACCACTCACATGATCTAAGTAGTATACCCTCCTTAGGCTAACCATACCATGTATAAAAATGTCTGTAATAATTGTAACATGTATTTCACCCCCAAAGTTATAAAACTGAAAACAGTTAAGAGAAAAGGGGGACATGAACTCACTGTAGTGCGTCTCCTGCTCGTAACTCAGACTTTGTCAGCAATACAACGACCTACAACGTACTAATGTCTATTAGACGAACGGGTCGTGGCTTAGTTTATATCAATGTTTTTGAGTTACGTTTCTTCGGAACTATTCCAAGTTATAACTTCTTGTTAAAATAATAATAATTATTTTAACTTACATTATATTTTTAGGTTTTGGAATAATAGTTAGACAACTATTTCGTATTCATACTTGCTCAAGTATTTTATATGCGTATTTCCTTCCCAAGGATGGGGGTATTTTATACATATATTTTTGTGATTCCGAAATAATGTATAACTTATTTGTTAAAAGTAATGTATTCCAAAATATACCCCTTTTTCCCAAAAATAATATATATTTTCACTTCTTGTATCCCAAAATAATATTTACCCCAAAAATATAATCGAAAAAGTATTTTCCAGAATATTTCGTAAGTTACGTTTTTGCGTTCGGTTTCACAATACCAAGTATGTAACTTAACTATTTTCTTCCTTGATGTTTTTGGTATTATTTTGGAGTTGTAAATGTCACGGTATTTTGTTAAGTTATATTAATTTGCCCTAAAATATTGTAACTAGTGTACAAAATATACAAATATTCACACAAGTGTCTTAGTGTAAAATATATATTCTAAATATACATTACCCACTTTTATTTAAAAAAACCAACCTCCGATACTTTGTATTTTTGTAACAAAAATTTACGGCGAAGTTTATTATGAAAAACAAAGTTAAAAGTATGTTTGTAACACTTGTTTGGAAAATATTTTCTAAGTGTTGGAATTTTAGGAAATTTCGCCAGAGTTTCCTTTGTAAACGGAGGTGTCCATGCTATATAGCATATCATTTTCTTTTAAAAAAACCAATCAACAATCAATTCTTAAACAATTTTACATTACCAAGAGCAAAAACTATATGAGTTTCATATTAATCATGAACTTGATATATCACAAAAACGCGTAGTAACTTGGTAAAATGTTTAGTGGGCTTAGTTACCTTCCAAAGTGTATTCATTTCTTTAAAAATCATTTTCTTAAAAGAGTTAAGTGTTTACAACTTGTAAACAATTTTTACAAAAATTAATCTTTTGAACTCTTCTTGTAAATAAAAGGTTTTTACACTTATTTCATTTCCAAAAATGGTGTAAGTGTATGTAAAAGTCATGATCTTTCAAAAATCGATCCTTGAACTTGGTTTGCTTAGAAAAGTCTCTTGAAATTCTCGGATCTACATGATCATCAACTTACTTTGTTCACTTATTTTTCAAGAAATTCATTTTTATCAAGTTCATATTTAACTAGAAGGTGATTGTTTCATGTATCACATAATCACCTCCTAATCTTGTTAAATCATGTTTCTAAACATCATTTAACAAGTTCCATATGGTGATTAACATCACATAACCAAGAATCAATAAGAAATTAACAACATATTCATAACAACATCCTATTAACAACATTTCATCCTCATGTAAACTTTATGTAAAGCTTTATGTTCATGTTTTTAGTTCTTGTTCTTTAGTGTTCTTGTAATATTCATCATTCTACATCTTTTAACCATAAAAATAAGATGAACAAGAGTTAAACAAGAACTTACAACTAGCACAAAGGCTAGGGAAGAACTCTAGTGAAAAAGATGGTGAAAATGGTGTGAAAAAGCAAGTGATGAAGTTCCTTCAAGTTCCTCAAGCTTCCACCTTCACAAGGCACCTTCTAATACTTGAATAAGGCTTGAAAATGGATGAAGATGGTGGTGATATACTGATATGGTGGTGGTGGTGGCGGTTATAGTGAGCCGAGAGGAGAGGGAGAGATGTGAGGGAGCGGGGTGAAGTTAGGAAGGTGAAATGATGTTGTGATCTAGTGTGCCATACTTATAAGATCTTTCCAATATCTTGTCCAAGATTACAAGCAAAGATCCAATAAAATATAAGATATAATCTAGGAAGTATGGTGTTAGGAATGGTGGTGATTTGGTGGGTCCTTTGGACCGTAAACACATAGGGGGGGGGGGGGGTTAATTGTAACATCTTGATGGAAGTTGGTAAATGTAAGTTCAAATCCAAGTATATAATTTCATATGTTAGTTAGTGGATATTTTAGTGGGTGTTATGGTGTACGGGGATCATGACTAGTCCAAAAATAATAAAACAATGTATTTGGCAAAATTTTGGTGTCCCGGGTAATGTCCGGTTGTTCGGTTAGATATCGTTTCGTTAAAGTGCTTAATTATTCCGTATAATGCCTTTTATATATCTTTTTGTGTCACAATTAATTCCCGACACTTAGGAAAGCATACAGGACCATTCTGCCATATTTTTGGCACATTGCTAGCATATTAAATGCTGAATTTCTGATAAATAATGCAGAATTCTGCATTATTAGTGGGTTTTAGGCACTTCCCGGTACTTTAATCATCACCTAGTGATGCAGTTTTATGGTCCTTACTTCCATACACTCCCTACTAGTGTAGTACCTTGTCTCTGGCCCATACTGGGTCTCAAAACACTGTCTGTCTATTTACTGGCACTGTCAGTAAATTGCTGAGTTATCCGCTCATTGTGCTAACTGTGCTTTGTGCATCATGTATGTCACTAAAGTTTGTGTGTAATAAATGGAGTGACTGTATGAGGTATGATGCACATGTATGTATGATACAAAAATCATAAAGCAGTTTAAGTTGTCAGTTGTAATCAAGCACGGTCATTAAGCACATAATTAAAATTAATTAATCGTACGGTACCTGTAATTGTGAGGGTTGTCACATTCTCCCCCCGTTAAGAAAATTTCGTCCCGAAATTTTAGGTTCTGCTTCTAGTTGCAGGGGTCTTGGGGAACAAATGTGGGAATTTTTCCTTCATTCGATCCTCACGTTCCCATGTGAATTCTGGGCCGTGTCGTGCATTCCATCGAACCTTGACGAGTTTGACACTACTCCTGCGTGTTTTGTTAATCTTCCAATCCGTAACCTCAACTGGTTCTTCAATAAAGTGGAGTGTGTCGTCAACATGAATTTCGTCGGTAGGAATGACTACTGTTTCTTGAGTTGGACTCTTTTTCAAATTGGATACATGAAATGTATCATGAACGCCATTAAGTTCAGCAGGTAGATCCAACTTGTAGGCTACAAGACCAATCCTTTCCAAGATTTTAAATGGTCCAATGTATCTGGGATTCAATTTCCCACGCTTCCCAAAGCGTGCCACACCATTCAAGGGTGAAACCTTTAACAAAACCATGTTTCCTACTTCAAATTCCAGAGGTTTCCTTCTCCGGTCCGCATAGCACTTTTGACGATCACGAGCCGCTTTGATACGTTCTCGGATCTGGAAAGTCTTGTCTGTTGTTTCCTGGACCAGTTCCGGGCCAACAAGCTGTCTATCACCCGCGTCTGCCCAACATAAGGGCGATCGACACTTACGCCCATAGAGAGCTTCGAACGATGTGGCTTGAATGCTTGCATGATAGCTGTTATTGTATGAAAATTCGACCAATGGTAGGTGAGTGTCCCAACTTCCACCTAAGTCCATTACGCAGGATCGCAACATGTCTTCTAGTGTTTGAATCGTTCGTTCGCTTTGTCCGTCTGTCTGCGGATGAAAAGCAGTACTCAGGTTTAATTGAGAACCAAAAGCTTCTTGGAAGGATTGCCAAATCCTCGACACGAATCT
This sequence comes from Helianthus tuberosus, assembly GCA_030545235.1. Classification (NCBI taxonomy): domain Eukaryota; kingdom Viridiplantae; phylum Streptophyta; class Magnoliopsida; order Asterales; family Asteraceae; genus Helianthus; species Helianthus tuberosus. Next base: position 15,738,011 of record CM060402.1, on the reverse strand, counting down.
TCCATCTCTATCAGAGATAATTGAGAGAGGCACTCCATGTCGTGCAACAATCTCTCTCAGGTATAGCTCAGCAAGCTTACTAGTGTTGTCTTTCTCCCTGATTGGCAAAAAGTGTGCAGACTTGGTCAGATGGTCCACGATTACCCAAATCGTATCGTGACCTCTGGGTGTCCTTGGCAATTTCGTTATGAAGTCCATAGAGATCTGTTCCCATTTCCATTGGGGTATTTCAGGTTGTTGCAAGAGGCCTGAAGGTTTCTGGTATTCGGCCTTTACCTTAGCGCAAGTCAAACATTTGCCAACATATATTGCAACGTCGCCTTTCATCCTCGGCTACCAATAGAAATCCTTTAGATCTTGGTACATTTTATCCGATCCTGGATGGATCGAATACCGTGACTTGTGAGCCTCATAAAAAATAACGTCTCTCAGGCCACCAAAGAAAGGAACCCAAATTCTTCCCAAGAAACATAATGTTCCATCCTCCTTTGGTACCAATTGCTTCTCCATTCCCCGGAGATACTCGTTCTCAAGATTCTCCCTTTTAAGAGCTTCCCTTTGCGCAGCACGAATGCGCAACGGGAGGTCTGTCTGAATTATCATTTCCAAAGCCCTAACCCTTATGGGCTTAATCCTTTCTTTCTGACTCAAGGCATCGGCGACTACATTCGCCTTCCCTGGGTGATACTTGATTTCACAATCATAGTCGTTTAACAATTCAACCCAGTATCTCTGTCTCATGTTAAGCTCTTTTTGATCGAAGATGTGCTGCAGGCTCTTGTGATCAGTGAATATTATGCATTGCGTGCCATACAAGTAATGTCGCCAGATTTTCAGAGCAAATACCACCGCGCCTAATTCCAAATCATGCGTGGTATAATTTTTCTCGTGGACTTTCAGTTGGCGGGAAGCATATGCTATAACCTTCTGTCGCTGCATCAGCATGCAGCCTAAACCTTGACGCGAAGCGTCGCAATATACCACGAAGTCGTCCGTGCCTTCGGGTAGAGATAAGATCGGTGTGTCACAAAGTTTGTTCTTCAACAACTGAAATGCTTCTTCTTGTTTATCTCCCCAATCAAACTTCTTGTCTTTCTGGGTGAGAAAGGTCAAAGGTTGAGCGATTTTTGAGAAATCCTCAATGAATCTGCGGTAATACCCAGCCAAACCTAGAAACCGTCGAATCTCGGTTGGCGTCTTTGGAGTCTCCCAGTTCTTGATTACCTCGACCTTTGTGGGATCCACATGAATTCCATTTCCATTAACTACATGACCAAGAAACTGAACTTCGCGTAACCAGAACTCGCACTTCGAGAACTTTGCGTATAACTTCTCCTTCTTAAGCAGCTCTAAGATGGCTCTTAGATGATGCTCATGTTCTTCTTTCGTTTTTGAGTAGATCAGGATGTCGTCAATGAACACGATCACAAACTTATCAAGGTAGGGCTTGCAGACTCTGTTCATTAAATCCATGAATACCGCTGGTGCGTTTGTCAACCTGAACGGCATAACCAGGAACTCGTAATGCCCATAGCGAGTCCTAAAGGCCGTCTTTGGAATACTCTCCTCTTGAATCCCCAATTGGTGATAACCCGATCTAAGGTCGATCTTTGAGTAGAAACTTGAACCTTGTAATTGATCGTACAGGTCGTCAATCCTTGGCAAAGGATATCTGTTCTTAATTGTCAACTTGTTCAGCTCCCGGTAGTCAATACACATGCGGAAGCTACCATCCTTCTTCTTAACGAACAAAACTGGAGTTCCCCAAGGCGAGAAGCTTGGTCGGATAAATCCCTTGTCTAACAACTCCTGAAGTTGTGTCGACAATTCCTGCTTTTCCTAAGGCTCAAGTCGATAGGGTGCCTTAGCTACAGGCGCGACACCTGGAACTAAGTCAATATGAAACTCGACTTATCTTTGCGGTGGTAATCCTGGCAAGTCTTCTGGAAAGACTTCAGGATACTCCTTCACGACTGGAATATCTTCTATCTTTGGCTCCGCGGCTTCTTTATCCACGATGTGTGCCAAGAAGGCAACACATCCCTTCTTCAAACACCTTCTAGCTTTTAAACAACTAATGATCCTCAAGGGTGTATCGTGCTTCTCTCCATGTACCACAATTGTTTCTCCATTCGCCATTGGGATGCGAATGGTCTTCTCGTGACATACAATTTCGGCTCTGTTGCTTGACAACCAATCCATTCCTACTACCACGTCGAAGCTTCCCAACTTGACTGGTAGTAGATCCAGTGTAAATTCGTGTCCTCCCAGCTCTATCACGCATCCTCTGATGACTTCATTCGTCTCAACTAGCTTCCCATTAGCCAGTTCAATTGAGTAAGGAATATCTAACTTACTAGCAGTTAACCCAAGCATATTCATAAATTCTAGCGATACAAAACTATAGTCGGCACCAGTGTCAAATAGAACAGATGCAAAGCGTTGATTTATAGGGAACGTACCAGTGACAACATTCGGGTCCTGGCATGCTTCCCTCGCTCCAATGTTGAATACCCTTCCACGAGCTTGATTGAGTTTTGGGCATTCACGCTTGAAGTGCCCGATGTCTCCGCAGTTAAAACATCCCAGTCCTCGACCGTTACCATCTCCAGTACCGCCTTGATTGTTGTTCTGATTGCGGTTACCATTCCCTGCTTGATTCCCGAAGTTACCGCTATTATCATTTCCGCCGTTGCGGTTCCCATTCCCGTTACCTCCACGGTTGTTGTTACCAAATCCTCTTTGGCCACCACGGCCAGTACCAACCCAACAAGTGTCTTTTAAGTGACCAATCTTCCCATAGGATTCACATTTTCTAACTCTGCACCGGCCAGCATGTTGATATTGACATAATTTACATTTGGGCAGAGCGCCCATGTATCCTTTCCCTTTAACTTCAACACCATACTTAGCTTCAGCTGGGGGGTTCACATCCTTCCTCTTGTTGGCACTGCCGGTACTCTTTTTAAAGTTGGAGAATTTCCGCTTGTTCTCCCCTGACGATTCAACATAAGTTTCTTTCTTTTTCGGTTCAGAAATTGAAAACTTGTTCAATCTGATGGCTTTTTCTGTAAGTGCCACGCTGAGATCAATGGCTTTGGTAATCGTTGGAGGCTTTGACGTTGTTACCATGCTCATGATCTGGGGTGCCAATCCCCAGATGAAACGCTCAATGCGTTTAAATTCAGGATCAACCATATACGGCACAACGCGTGACAAGTCGTGGAACCTTTGTACATATTCAGCAATTTTCGGACCGTCCATTTTTAGGTTCCAAAATTCCGTTTCCAGCTTCTGTATCTCGGCCCGTGAACAGTATTTCTTCCTCTTGATCTCCTTCAGCTCAGCCCATGTTAGTGCATACGCCGCCGCCTCTCCTAGGGTTTGAACTTGCAGATTCCACCAGGATAAAACACCATCAAGAAAGAGTCCGGAGACGTAAGTAACTTGGTTTTCAGGAGCACACTTGCTCATCCTTATTACCGAATCCGTCTTTTCCGTCCACCTGACGAAAGCAACAGCACCTCCAGTGCCATCATAATTTAATGGCTTACAATCCAGAAATTGTTTGTAGGTACAGCCTGCACAGGCGATAGCATTTCAGATAGTTTTAGCGGATGTGCAAGAAATATCCAAATGTATCGTAAGGTGTCTCAAGCGACTTGACATTACCATTGGGTGGGTTCTTGTTCCTTGAGGAACCTCCGCTAGTCTCGGTGCGGGAGGCCTCATAATCTGCTATTGCCTTCGAAATACGTTCTTGTAATTCTGCCTCAGTAGTAGGCAAACATGTGTCTCATCGTGGAGGCATCTTCTAAAAGAAGATCATATTGGTCAGGTCATAGTAATTGTAGTAAGTAAGTAATATGCGTATGTAATAACACCCATCAACCTCATAACACATAACATCCCATGTTATAATATAAAACAAATAATTCAACAATGCATGTAGTGAGAACGTTGCCATTGAGCTTTCATTTAATCATGACCACATTATAGTTTTACATGTTTCACAGTACATCATACATCAAAATAAGATCATAGGGTTACATCACCCCAAAATACAAGTCAGTATACACAAATCATATACAAAAACGTGGTCTTCCAAAGGTCTTCATATGTTGGCCCAATTGCGACTCTCTCACCAAAACAATCTACATGCACCAAACAAAAAATATAGCTACGCTGAAGGCGGAGGAGGAGGAAGAGGGGGGAAGAAAAGCAAACGGCGCATATGCACCCAATCATCCTCGAGTGCGTGGACAACACGCAGCAGGTAAGCAATCTGCTGCTCCGGAGTGAGGAAGCGGACATCAGAATCCGGGTGTAGTGGAAGAGGAGCTGGTGGTGTAGCAAAAGGAGACTGACAATGACAAGGGGGAGGACGCGGAATCCTCTCCAGCTCCTGGACTCGCCGGCTCAACGCATCCTGCTGTAACTGCAGGGATATAAGTATGTCATCCGTGGTATATCCAACATGGAAAGGGTGATATGGGTCTGATAGAGGTATGACATTGGGCGAAGACCACATAAATGGCTCGCCCAATGGTACAAAAGGTGATGTAGTACGAGGAAGCTGAGACATGAATGGTACAGCTGATGACACAGGCGGGACAAAAGCAGGCTGCTGTCTCGACGAACCCTCCACAGGACGAGGTGGAGGAATGTCTGACACATGGGTAAAATTAGGGGTAACATCAATCGGTGCAGAGATGGGTGCATGAGGGGGGGGGGGGTGACTGGTCTAACATATGGGGGATAATCGTCATCATCGACCCACCCGTTGTGGGTGTCAGCATATCTAGGATCGATGTGGGCGGCAAACGGAGCATGGTCATCAAACATAAGGACTGGATCAGGTAATATCGGTGCAATATCAGGTATCTCAGCAAAGATAGAGTCATGATCTGGCAATGGGACAGGGTCAGCTGGGGGTAGATCTAGATCAGGGGGTACAATAGGGGGCTGATCGATAGGAGCAACAGGAGCCTCTAGGGGCTGATCCTCGTACACAAGCCCAATCTCGTGATCTGGGTAGAGATCGTGAGGAGAAACAGGGGCCTCGAATGGCTGCTCATCAGGAGCATAGTCTATCTCATGCTCGGCGTCATCAGCAAGGTCAAACTCATGATCGGGGTCATCAGCAAGGTCGAAATCATGATCGGGGTCATCAGCAAGGTCAAAATCATGACCGGATGCGGCTGACATGGCCATATCAGAATCTGAGTCGGTGGGGTATCGCTGTAACCCCAGCGCATGGAGAGTAGAAGATGATATTGACTCAAAAGAGTCTGGACCAGAAGAATCAGAAGGAACCTCCATAACCGGAACCTCAATGACAGGAATAAAGACATCATCATCAAGTGGCAGATCCTCAACAGGGACTGCAGCAAGGGGAACGGGAGCAGGGATCTCAGCAAGAGGTAGATCCCTGACTAGAATACCATTAGCAAGCTGAACTTCGTCCCCAAAGTCTGGTAGGGCAAATGGCTGGAAGTCATCCTCGTCAGAACTCGTAGTGTCCGATGTATACACCTCGCTCTCAGATAGAATCTCGTCGTCCGATACAATCGCCATAGGATCCAGCGTGTCTGACACTCCAGTATCGGAAGAAGAAGACATAGTGTCTGTAACACAACCACACATATTGTAACAACACTCACCAAAACTATTATTTCTTATTATATTTTGTCAAAAAAGAAACCCTAATTAAGACCCCCAAGTGATCCTGCATAAACCCTAAAATTTTCAGAACAATTGGAATCAGGATCAGGGCCCCTAAAACTCAGGGGGGGGGGGTAAACCCTAGTTAGTAACATCCACACAGTTTTACGTGGAAATCTAATTTTGATGAACGACCAACTCAGCAATCCTACCAAGACACGGGGCTACCCTATGGTAGGAGGGCACCCCTAGCGCCACGCGAAGGCCCCTCACGCCACGCGAGGGCGCCTTTTTCCAGTTATAAATAGGGGAGCTTGGCAATTGCAATTACGCGTTGGTTCGACGTTAAAATTCGATTCATGCACTGAGATATCATCCAAATACTACAGAAACACACACTATCACGAAACGCTGCCGCTATGACAGGGTAATAAATCAATCGCTACTACGATTCAATGTCCGATCGATTAAAACTATCCAATGGATGTTTAAGTGCTGCCCACATTAGGGTTATGCTTTGTCATTCGTCGTGAATTCGATGGATGTTTAAGTATTTCACTTTGTCATTCGTTGTGAGGGTTTAATCTCGTGAGTTATCGTAAATGCTGTATTAGTTACTGACCTAGTTTGTGTGCATGTTGTTTAAATTTAGGTTAAAAGGCTAATCAGTAGGCTAAACTCTGCCCGTATAAATCTGCAATGTGAGTCATTCTCTTTTTATTAAAAATATTTTACAAATACTCCATTTTCAAATGTTATAATTACAGGGAGTAAGTCGTGGTTATCTTAATCACTGGCTAGTGGGGTATTGTGCACATTACTAATTTTCTCCCGGTTAGGTTCATTGACCTAACAAGGATAATCATCACTACTTGGGTGACAGGACCCAATAGTGGTATGACCATCGTCACACAGTGTGACACGGCGCCAGATAAAAATAAGATAGAAGCAATTGTAATCGCTCTTATGCTGTAATTGATAACTAGGTGTCATTTTAACAAATTTGAGTGACTCGCCAGCATTTCCCCGCCGATAAAATATTTTTAAAACATGTTTCAGGCAACCTGCTGTAAATCAAGGAAACGCGCTAAGGAGCACTACCAAGCTTGAAGAGGTGGCTCAGTTAAAATGAATAAACATGTTTTAATAAATCAGGGAATTTCCTAGTTAAATTCCTCTATTGTAAATTACGGGGTTTATCCCGAATTATGGAAATAAAATAATTGGGCATTTTCGAGTTTTAAAAGATCCTGTTAAAAATCTTCCGCTGTCGCATCATTGATACCACGGGTTCCTGTCCTGCGGCTCCTGACCGGGTCAAACCGGGGCTGGGGCCGTGACAGGAAAAGGTGGTATCAGAGCTATTGAACGAGCCACTGATTTAAGCCAATTAAGTATTTAGAAAATACTTAATTTTACTGATTGCCATTTTCGTGATTACGTGTTTTATTATTTGAATATTTGTTTACAGTATGGGTAAGCAAAGACTTTCAGATATCTACCATAAATTAGATACTTCACCGAAAGAAAAAGGAACTTCATCCTCAAAATACCCAACATATACTGAGGAAGGAATATTTGGTCGAAAGGCACAATATGAGGAACCACTTTCTCCTAATAAAAGAAGTTTGATTATTAGGAAAAGTCAGGAGAAAATAAAGAAATCACGACCAAAAGAAATGAGAGTTAATCAGGAAACCCAAGAATTAGACAGTAACCCACCATGGGAAGACAAGTTAGATGAAAAAATGGACAGATCTCTATATGCTAGCCACTGTAGCAGTAAATGCAAATCTTTAAATACCCTGACTAAGTTATAGCACCCATATCACCTACAAGCCAGAAACTTTACCCAGTGAATAAATAATTTTACAATAAACCCTAGTATGTTTTAATTTTCAGTTATCCTTTGTATTAAATTAGTTACACAGTATGCAATAATACTTGAAGGTTATCTGTGAAATTTTGTTATAAAAATTTTAACTTAGCATTTTGTGTGTATTTTTGCATATATGCTAAACATCATGAATGAGTTATCTGAAGCCCTTCAAAATCTCAATATCTATCCGGTGAAAGTAGAAGTTTCAAAAGACTTTACTGGTTACATACCCGATGTGGAAGAACCTATGGAATTCCACGCTCAACCTCTGGAAAAACCAAAGCCTAAGAAAAGGAGAAGATTTGTAGGCTGGAGGCGTGTGCGCAGGAGGAAACCAACAACTAGAAAGGTTCCCAAAATAGAAAATCCCATAGATAAAGGAAAAGGGATTGAGATTGGGGAAGGTTCTAGGCAAACATAAATGGAAATTGGGGAAAGCTCGAGGCAAGTCGAGGAGTTGCCATTTCAGGAGGAATTGGATTGTGTATTGGCAAGCTGTGATATCATTAGACCTATCAATAACAACCTTTACCCTTATCCTGCTGAAACTCAACTTCCAATAAATTTAGAACCAGCCATCCCAGAACCTTTAATCCATACTCAACCTTTAGGAGAAATGGACGAATGGTGGACCAACGACTGGCAGTTTCAAAACCTCCTAAATAACCCTTATACCTTTTTCCCTCAGTTCGACCCAGAACCTATACCAAACCCACTAATGAGCAATGAAAATTTAGCTGAACTCCGCCATTTTGGTGAGGAGTTGATAGGTGCAGGGAATAGGATTCGGGAAGTAGGAGAACAGATCTCCTGGAAGTACGACGAGAGGGATCGTCGTTACTAACATATCAGCAGAAGAGATAGTGTGAGAACGTAACTGTGATTGTATAATAATAATAATAGTAATAAAAATATAATCTTGTAAAATAAAAATAAAACTTTGTAACATAACAGTGTGTACAGATGCATAATACGATATATAAAAAGGGAAATCGAAGAATCGATAATTTTGGATATATATATGTGTGTTGTGAAATTTATATGATTGTTTTGTGTATAATTGTTATTTATTCTAAACTAATAAATTATATATATTAATTATCAGATGGAAAACGCTAATAATGAACCAGTTAACGAGGTTAATCAATCTGAGCAACACCAGGAGGATCAATTTATGACTAGGCAAGATATAGAAAATATCGTTGCTCAAGGAATAGCCAATGCTATTCCAGCAATCCCTGCTGCTGCCCAGAAACCTGTTGAACCTCAACAAATCATTCCTAGTAAACGTACCAAAGGAGATAACTTCAGTAATAGTGTAAACAGAAGCGGCAATCATACTAATTACGATAATGATCCACGGCAGGCCCCACTCCCTAAGAAAATAAAAGCTGCAATGCCTGGTTGCACTTACAAAGAATTCCTTGCTTGTAAACCAGCTGAATTTGTAGGCAATGAAGGGGCAACTGCAACACTGCGTTGGTTGGAAAAGACCGAAGCAGTAATTATGATAAGTAAATGTGCTGAAGAAGACAAAGTTATGTATGCGTCAAATCTTTTCAAAGAAGGGGCGTTAGAATGGTGGAATACGGTACTTCAAGCCAAAGGAAGAAATTTGGCCTATGCCATGAGTTGGGAAGAATTTAAACAATTAATGGAAAGAAAATTCTGACCCGAATACGAAAAGGAACAAATGGAAAATAAATTCATGAACCACCGGATGGTGGATGTAGACTGTCGAGGGTATACATCGACATTCTTCGAGTATGCGAGAGTAGTACCAACCCTGGCTTCACCAGAACCAGTACTTATTTCCCGCTATATTTGGGGATTGATTGGCGAAATCCGTAATATCATCAAGGCTGCAAAACCCTGCACGATTGATTATGCGGTGGATTTAGCCAATACTCTGACTGACGAACTGGTACGGACGCGAGAAGAGAATAGAAAGAAGGAAGTGGCCCAAAAGATTACCCAAGGATTCCGTATGGGTAACCGTAACAATTTCAAGAGAAGAGGAACCGGGCAATCTTCCACTGGTCCATTTTGCAATTCTTGCAAAAGGAAGCATTTTGGAAGATGCAAGGGATATTGCAATTTCTGCAAAATTTTGGGGCATCAAGAGGAAGATTGCAAGAAGAAGAGATTCACAGTCTGTTACAACTGTGGAGAAGCTGGACATCTTAGGCCAGACTGCCCGAAATTGGTCAAACCAGCTGATAACAAAGCCAAGCCTGCAGAAGCAACTACCAAGAAGAACGTAAGAGCCTTCCAACTGACTACTCAGGAAGCTGAGCTAATCCCGGATGTGATAGCTGGCACGTTCCTAGTTCACAATGTTTATTTAAAAGTATTATTTGACTCTGGTGCAAACCAAAGTTTTATAAATACTTCATTCTGCCAAGCAAACCAACTTAGACAGATTCTTACAGTCGAAACGGCAGACGAAAATTCCGTTAACATAGATAAGGTTTTGCAAGAAGGAAAGATAGAACTCTTAGGACATAATTTTTCTGCAAACCTATTACCTATGAAATTAGCCGGATTCGATGTTGTGTTAGGAACGGATTGGTTAGTAGCCAACCATGCTCGAATTCTTTGTGATAAGAATTCCATAGAAATTCATACACCCATAGGAGAATTAGTGGTGATTACAGGAGATAAGCCACGAAAGCCACTGAAATTCATTTCAATAATGAAATTGGCCAGTTATTCCAGAAAACAACAAATGGTGTATATGATTTCAGTAATCATTAACATGAAAAGTAAAGAACTTAAGGACATTCCAGTAGTATCGGAATATTTGGATGTATTCCCAGAAGAACTACCTGGATTACCACCTGATAGGGAGGTAGAATTTAGAATTCATCTAATTCCTGGAACTACACCGATAGCCAAAGCACCCTATCGGTTAGCACCCACTGAAATGTTAGAATTGAAAAAGCAATTAGATGAATTACTAAGCAAAGGATTTATACAACCTAGCTCATCCCCATGGGGAGCGCCAGTGTTGTTTGTAAAGACGAAAGATGGTTCGATGCGACTGTGTATCGATTATAGAGAATTAAATAAAGTTACAATTAAGAATCGATACCCATTACCTAGGATTGATGATCTTTTCGATCAACTCCAGGGAGCTAGATATTTTTCTAAAATAGATTTACGCTCCGAATATCATCAATTGAAGGTACAAGAAGAAGACATACCAAACTACTTTCAGAACTAGGTATGGTCATTACGAGTTTACAGTCATGACCTTTGGGTTAACAAATGCTTCTGCAGCATTTATGGACATGATGAATAGAATCTGTAAACCGTATTTAGATAAATTTGTAATTGTCTTCATCGAGGATATACTTATTTATTCCAAAAGTCAGGAGGAACATTGTGAGCACCTGCATGTACTCTTAACCTTGTTAAGAAAGAAGAATCTTTACGTCAAATTCTCGAAGTGTGAATTTTGGTTACAAGAAGTGCAATTCTTAGGACACATGGTGAACCACGATGGCATTCACGTAGATCCTGCTAAGATAGAAGCGATCACTAAATGGAAAGTTCCGCAATCAGCGATGGAAATTAGAAGTTTTATTGGTTTAGTCGGATATTATAGACGGTTTATTAAGGATTTTTCTAAGATAGCCGTGCCATTAACTAAGCTAACATGTAAATCAGTTAAGTTTGAATGGGGACCCAAACAAGATGAGACTTTTAAGGTTTTAAAACAGAAATTAACCAATGCTCCAGTTCTAGCTTTACCGGAAGGAACAGAAGATTTTGAAGTATATTGTGATGCTTCAAAGTTAGGATTAGGATGTGTGCTTATGCAACGCAAGAAGGTAATTGTGTATGCATCAAGGCAGTACTCTGTACTGTTATATTTGATCGTTTTGAGTGAGCCTTTCTCCTCAATCCAATCCTTTCATCTTGTGCAACCAATCCTGAAGTATCAGGCTGAGGGGGAGTTTAGTCTGTAAGCTTGCATTGTAACCTTTTGCTTTTGATGTAATCTTTCGACTCTATGAAAAGCAATTGTTTATCAAACTATATTCTCCGTTGATTGTGTTTACAAAGTTTGTTATTCATTTCCGCTGCACTTAAAACTACTCATATCTATTTGATTTGTTCAAATCTTACAAACAAGCACAATCAGTAGATCCTCAGATCCTAACAATTGGTATCAGAGCCTGGACAGTTAAATTTGATCTAACAATCAATTTGACATAACAGTTCGGCTCAAAATTCATTGATACTAAGGTTGGTTGTATTCAGTTGAAAAACAGAGTAACGGGTAAATCATGATCAAAATGGTTTTTCAAAAACTCTGTAAATCAACCAAGATGTCATATGACACACAAATCTCACACAACAAGTGATATCATGCATAAGTCACTCATAGTTTTCAGATCTGAAAACATATCTGTTAAACTGTGGGATCATTTCATATTTTCAAAATTGATTTCAATTGCTGTTACGAAAATTGTGATGTCACCTTTTTAAAATGCTAAAGTATGAACCTCAGATTAACAAAAACCTATGTTCACAAAACATTAGTGTTTTTGGTAATTTAAAAAGAGGGAAATTAAAACTTTAGTCATTCAGATCTTATGTGTTGAAAACAGGTTGAGTTCCTCAAAAGGACAAAATCAATTATGTTAAAATACATTAAGAAAATTCACAAAAACTCATAAGTGTGTTTGTCTCAAAACTTTTGAAGTCAAAAGAAAAGAGTATAAACATAAAACACTTATGAGTTAAAGTTTAGGGTAATAATGGTTATTAAGCAACTATGTGCATTCATCTGTTCAGGAAAAGGTTTTGTTTCCCATGAATGAATTCCAAAGAGGATGAGACAAATGTTCAAAAATTTATCCATGAATCCTCATGATTGCAATCAACTGACAAAGAAAATGGTACCAAATAGTGGTCAAAATGTATTCAGAATGTTCTACCAACTGCTGTCAAACCACTGACCATTTTTCATAAACTTGAGCATGATATGATTACGTATTTTATTGTAGATTTACCAGATCCTTTTGATGCTGTTCTCAGAAAATCCTTTAATCATTTTTATACAAAGGATTTTCTCGAATAAACAGGATATATTGTTCATTTTTTTTGGAATAATATATCTGAAACTTTTGCTTGTTTTTGTTGGCAATAGTTTCAGTTCCTGTCAGGATATAGTACCTTATTTTTGTTGGTATTATTGTCCTCATAAATGGGTCAAAAGGAAATGGTACATATGTCAAGATTATTGTCACACCCCCAAAATCCACCATGCGGAGTATCACCGCTTGGAGGCGTGACATGACCAGGATCGAGCCACCAATCATATTGAACAACACAATTAAGTAAATAAAACCAAACATAATACGATTGGTGACCAAAGCTAGTTAACCTTGTTTGGTTTAAACAGCGGAAGCATAAACGTAAGTTCAAAACATAAGTTCACAGTTCATAAGTTTAAAGTCTCAAACATAAGTTCCATAGGTTTATAAAGTTCAATTATTACGTATGGGATATATCAACCCATGTTCCACAACAACCTCCTCCTCGTGCAAGCTCCCAAAAGCATCTAGCGACCTGTAAGGAATGTAACAACTAGTCAACAACAAAGTTGAGTGAGTTCACGTTTGGTTGTTTAGTTTTAAGTTGTTTCTGAAAACGTGGTTTGACTTTCATTGGCTTATTTGCCGTGGGGGTTACCCCGTAGTTGAAAGTATGTTTAACCATTTCTCTTTTTCTTTACCCAATCCATAACCATGATCAGTGGGGGTTTTCCCCGTTTGAACTACTAGACGGAATGATATCGACTGCTACGCAAATAAGTTGTGCCCTATATCAGTGTCTATCATCACTGACAGTCTGCCATAGTCCATTAGTACACGCCCGTCCGACTGGCACGGTGTGAGGTTTGTTAAACCTAATAGCGCTATTAACTAATGACCCGCTCGCCATTGGCCTCAGCGATTAAGTCGATATAAATTGAGGGACTTCATGATAGAGTTTTGTCTAGCTAGTTTTAAGGTTGTTGTCCTACCCAAGGAGGACGAACGTACGTATTCTGCACCAGGAGAATTCGTAGGTTTAATAATGGCATCCATTCTACGGAGGATGGCCGTACAAATCCTACCCAAGGAGGATATGTAGATTTAGTTTTAATTCTTTAACCCATTCCCAAACCCCCGGGAATCCCATGCCTTAGAAAGTGTGAACTCACCTCGGTTTGCTCGGTTAGATTCTCAATATAGCTAACAGTCAAGGTCGGTCAATCACGTCCTAGTATGATTTACCAGTTAGTCATTTAGTGGCTTTCAAATAGAACACAAAGTTCCTACACGTATCTAGCACACAACATGCATCACTGTAACAGTTTATGCCCATCTAAGTTTCCCGTCCATTCCCCACTCAAAATCAAACATACGATAATGCACATAACATATATAACATGTCAAATCATTCACAGATAGCATACTCGACATTTAGACACGCAAGTCACAACTTATGTCAATTCAGCATTAATACTCCAAAACCGGCTGTTTTCGGACATTTAAATAAAATAGTTAGATTATTCCAAAAATTCCCAAATTTTTATAGAACGTCATAAACGTTCCATATTTTATTGTGTAAAAATATCGGGGTCCGGTTCATCACCAATATTTTATAAAAATTCATATTCGGGACTGAACTCAGATTTATGTATTTCTGACCACAGTCCACGAAACAATTTGTTAAAAATTCTTCGTAAGTCCGATTTGCGAAATTCCAGTGGGGTAATTACAAATACTTCAGTTATCATCTACAGTAAAATTTTCATGATCCGATTCATCACAAAACTCAGGTTATGACTGAAAGTACGACACCCATTTATTGCTGTCAAAATTCAGCTTAAGTAGCTGTTACAAATTAACACTTTAAAAATAGTAAACGGAGTCCAAAAATTACGATTCCGGTGCCATTAGAACCGTATTTCATAATAACATATTTTAGATTCAAAATATCAATTTTTCGTTGAGGTTAAGACCTGTTTACAGCCAACAGAAGTGGGCTGTAAAAGTTAGACAGATTCTGATTCTTTTGTGTTTAACCTTCTAAATCATGTTCGATCGATTCCGTTAACAAGTTTAATGACCACAACAACATGACACATTAATATTAATCAGCAAATCATCAGATAATCAACAAATAATCATAATCACACAAGATCTACATGATTTATACACCTAACTTTTCTTTATCCACCCTTTATCACTTTATGTTTAAGATTAATGTAAGTTCTTTAGTGTTTCATGGATTTTCATCATCGAACATCTTTTAACCACCTAAATACCATAAAGAATGAACGGATCTAAGTTCTTACCACTAGCTCAAGGCTAGGGAAGTTCGAGTGAGGAAATGTGGTGGTTAATAGCGAATGGAAAAGGTCCTTCCACTTTCGAGAGCACCGAGCTTCGTTGTACGACCCGTAGCACCTTTGAGTGTATGTAAAATGGCTTGATCAAGACTTGATGGTGGTTGTATGGTGGGAGGTGGTGGCTGCCGAAAGCATGGAGGGAGAGAGTGAGGAAGAAGGTGTTGCATAGAATGAGCTCTCTTACTTACATGTAACTCTTATATCCAACTTTAGGGATTAGTCCATGGGATATTATGTCTCATAAGTACATAGCATATATCTTAGCAAATCCTACAAGATTCAAGTAAGATCAAGGGAGATCTCTAGAATAGGCCATGTGGGCCGTAATGTAGGTGGGGGGGGGGGGGTAGTAGATTAGGTGCTAACCAATTGGTTACAATCTAGTTATAATTCTAGTGTTAGTTTCATACTTTAGTTAGTGGATATTTTTAGGGGGGTGTTATGATGTTCGGGGATCATAACTGGCTCAGAAAATAAGAACAATGTGTTTAACAATATTTTCGTGTTCCGGGTAATGTCCGGTTGTTTGGTTTGACACTGCTCCGTTAAAGCGCTTAATTAATCCGTAAAGTGTCCTATTTATATATTTTTGCAACGTTCTTACTTTCTAACACTTAGGAAAATATAACGGACTATTTAGTGAACTTTCTGTACACTATTAGTATATTAACAAATACGTGTAAGCATAACACAGATATCAGAAAGCAGTTAAGTAATTCCACACAGTCGTCAAGCACATTAATTATTATTAGTAAACTGTACGGTTACATGTAAATTCGAGGGTTGTCACATTCTCCCCCTGTTAAGAGAATTTCGTCCCGAAATTTAGCACCTGGTTACTGAGGAAGCTAGTTAAGTTGCGTTGTTTTCCTGATTTTCCTGGGGTGTCACATCATCCCCCCGTTGATTTGGAATTTCGTCCCGAAATTCTGCGGTAGCTTCAGCCTCAGTAGTGGTTGCGTTTTTCTTAAACAGTTGGGGATACTTGAGTTTCATTTGGTCTTCTCGTTCCCATGTATACTCTGGGCCACGACGAGCATTCCAACGAACTCGGACGAGAGGTATTCTTGTGTGCTTGAGGATCTTAACATCTCGATCCGTAATCTCTACTGGTTCCTCGACGAACCGCAGCTGGTCGTCGATTGTGAGTTCCTTGAGAGGAACTATGAAGGGCTCATCTGACAGACACTTCTTCAGATTTGATACGTGGAATACGTTGTGAACTCCGCTGAGTTCTTCAGGTAGATCCAACCTGAAGGCGACTTGGCCAATTTTCTCAATGACTTTGAACGGTCCGATATAAAGTGGATTGAGTTTACCTCGTTTGCCAAAGCGGACTACACCTTTCCATGGTGAGACTTTGAGTAGCGCTCGATCCCCAACCTGGAGCTCGAGTGGTTTTCTTCCCTTATCAGCATAGCTTTTCTGACGGTCACGAGCTGCCGCCATTCGCTGTCGTATCTGAGCAATTTTCTCGGTGGTATCTACCACATGTTCTGGGCCAGTGATTTGGCTGTCACCAACTTCTGCCCAACAGAGAGGCGATCGGCATTTGCGTCCGTACAATGCCTCAAACGGAGCGGCTTGGATGCTGGTGTGGTAGCTGTTGTTATATGAGAACTCCACTAGCGGGAGGTGCTTTTCCCAGCCGTTACCAAAATCGATTACACATGCCCTAAGCATGTCTTCAAGGGTTTGGATGGTGCGTTCAGATTGCCCATCCGTCTGCGGGTGATAAGCGGTGCTCATATCTAAACGTGAGCCAAAGGACTTGTGCATTGCTTGCCACAGTTCAGAAGTAAAACGTGCGTCACGATCAGATATAATAGAGATGGGCACTCCGTGCCTTGATACCACTTCCTTTAGGTAAATGTCTGCAAGAGTAGAAAACTTATCCGTTTCTTTGATGGCCAGAAAATGTGCAGACTTGGTCAGTCGATCTATGATCACCCAAATGGTATCATTTCCGCGTTGAGATCTAGGCAGGCCGGTAACGAAATCCATGGAAATTTGCTCCCATTTCCATTTCGGGATCTCCGGTTGTTGAAGTAGGCCTGATGGTTTCTGATATTCAGACTTGACTCTCGCACAAGTCAAGCACTTACTGACGTAGGTTGCTATGTGGGCTTTCATGCCAGGCCACCAATACGTAGTCTTGAGGTCGTGGTACATTTTATCCGAACCAGGATGTACCGAATAACGAGACTTGTGCGCTTCGTCCATCACAAGCTCGCGTAAGTTTCCATAAAATGGAACCCAGATGCGTCCGTTTACATAGTAAGCGCCGTCTTCCTTTTGTTCTAGCCGCTGCCTCGATCCTCGTAGGGACTCAGCCCTGATGTTCTCTGCTTTGAATGCTTCGACCTGGGCATCTCGAATCTGAGCAGGAAGGTTAGAGTGGATGGTAAGCTGTAATGCTCGTACACGCTTAGGTAAAGTATCCTTTCGACTGAGGGCGTCAGCCACAACATTGGCTTTGCCCGGATGATACTTGATAGCGCATTCGTAATCATTCAAGAGTTCGACCCATCGGCGTTGTCGCATGTTTAACTCTTTTTGCTTGAAGATATGCTCGAGACTCCTGTGGTCGGTGTAAATGGTGCACTTGGTACCGTACAGGTAATGTCTCCATATCTTAAGTGCGAAAACAACTGCTCCCAGCTCCAGATCGTGAGTAGTGTAGTTTCTTTCGTGAACTTTAAGTTGGCGCGATGCGTAGGCAATGACCTTGTCACGTTGCATCAATACGCAACCAAGTCCTTGGATGGAAGCGTCGCAATAAACCACGAAATCATCGGTGCCTTCTGGCAATGAGAGGATAGGCGCGCTACAAAGTCTATCCTTTAGATGTTGAAACGCGGACTCCTGTGCATCACCCCAACGATAGATGACGCCCTTCTGAGTCAGTGAAGTGAGAGGTTGCGCAATCTTGGAGAAATCTTTTATAAACCTTCTGTAATATCCTGCCAAACCCAAGAATTGGCGGATTTCTGTTGGTGTGCGGGGTGCGGGCCAGTTCTTGATCGATTCAACCTTAGATGGATCCACATGAATTCCATCCTTGTTTACCACGTGGCCTAGAAAGTGGACTTCGCGAAGCCAGAAATCACATTTCGAAAACTTGGCATACAACTGTTCTTTTCGAAGAAGTTCCAGCATAAGTCGTAGATGCTGCTCGTGTTCCTCCTGACTCTTAGAATAGATCAGGATATCATCGATGAACACAATAACGAACTTATCCAGGTAAGGCTTGCACACTCGGTTCATGAGATCCATGAAGACTGCCGGTGCATTCGTCAGCCCGAATGGCATAACCAGAAACTCGTAATGGCCGTAACGAGTTCTGAATGCTGTTTTGGAGACGTCCTCATCTCGGACTCTCAGCTGATGGTATCCCGATCTCAAATCAATCTTGGAGTAATAGCTCGACCCTTGCAACTGGTCAAACAAGTCGTCAATACGTGGAAGAGGATAACGATTCTTCACAGTCACCTTGTTAAGTTCGCGATAGTCAATACACATCCTGAAGGTACCGTCTTTCTTCTTCACGAACAAGACTGGAGCTCCCCAGGGTGAAGAGCTAGGACGTATAAAACCCTTTTCCAAGAGTTCTTGTAGTTGTGTGGACAGTTCTTCGAGTTCTGATGGGGCTAGACGATATGGTGCTCGAGCTACTGGCGCTGCTCCAGGAGCTAGCTCGATTTGAAACTCAACTTGGCGATGAGGAGGAAGACCAGGTAATTCCTCAGGAAATACCTCGGGAAATTCGCGCACAATAGGGATGTCTTCAATTCTCTTCTCTTCCGTGGATGTGTCAGTAACGAGTGCTAAAATGGCAGTGTGGCCCTTTCGCAAACACTTCTGGGCCTTAAGGAAAGAGATGATGCCTTCGACAGCACCACTCTTGTCGCCATGAATCACGAGGGGTTCTTTATCAGAACGAGGAATGCGGATGATTTTCTCCTTGCAAACAATCTCGGCTTGATGATGAGATAGCCAATCCATCCCAATAACGACGTCGAAACTACCAAGTGTGATAGGAACAAGATCGATAGGGAAAGTCTGACCAGCTAAGACGAGGTTACAACCCTTAACTACGTGTGTGGCTTCAAGACTTTTACCGTTAGCTAGTTCTACCGTGTGTTTGGTGTTCAGGAGTGTTGGGGGTGCGCTTAAGAATTTGGCTAACTTTCACGGACACATAACTAGTATCGGCACCCGAATCGAATAAAACAGTAACGAAGAAGTCGTCAAGAAGAAACTTACCCATCACAACGTTGGGATCGTTCCTTGCTTCTCCTTGACCAATCACGAACACACGACCCCTTGCCCCGTTGCCATTGTTGTCTCCCCCATTTCCGCCTCCATTGTTGTTCCCATTGTGGTTCCCATTTCCTTGGTTATTGTTCTGGTTTTGGTTTAGCTGGGGGCAGTTCCTCTTAAAGTGGCCTTCAGCGCCACACTGAAAGCATCCTTTATTTCCCTGCTGATGCTGTTGCTGGTGGTTCTGTGGGGCTTGTTGTTGTTGTTGGCGATTCTGATTCGCAGGACGTGGGCTCCTGCAATCTTTGGCTTCATGGCCCAGTCTGTGACATC
Source organism: Helianthus tuberosus (assembly GCA_030545235.1). Lineage (NCBI taxonomy): Eukaryota > Viridiplantae > Streptophyta > Magnoliopsida > Asterales > Asteraceae > Helianthus > Helianthus tuberosus. Next base: position 15,718,458 of record CM060402.1, on the reverse strand, counting down.
TCTGACATCGACCTTTGTTGCACTGCCCGCTGTGATGCTTGTTGCACCGGTTGCACTTGGGGTGGTTTCCTCGGTATCCACCCTGTCCTTGATTACCAGAAGATTGCTGACCGGGACTCTGGTAGTCATCACTCTTTCGCTGTTGAGACTGAACTGAAGTAGACCCCCTTCCGGAGTTCCCTTCCCATTTTCGCTTGTTGTCGGTAGGTGCATCAGAAGTAGCTGTGGCACTGATACGTTTGGGTAGCCTGTTTTGTTCCACCGCCTGGTCGGTGAGACGATGAGCCAACTTGATAATTTGCTGAATGGTACCCAGGTTGGCTGAAGTTACGTGACTTTGAATCGCTGGTGCAAGGCCCTTGAGGTAAAGCTCAATACGTTTGATGGGAGGGTCCACCATAGTTGGGCACAGGATGGCCAGTTCATTCGACCTCTTGGTATACGCCTCAATCTCAGATCCTGTCATCTTCAGATTGTAAAATTCCACTTCTAACTTGTGGATGTCATCCCGACTACAGTACTCCTCTTTGATCAGCTCTTTGAAACCATTCCAGGGCGTGGCATTAGCAACTGCCAGCCCTAGTAGTTGAACCTGTGCCTTCCACCAGGTTAACGCAGCTCCTTCAAGTGTTCCGGTAGCATATTTCACCCTACGGTCTTCGGGGCATTCGCACATCTCGAAAACTGTCTCAAGCTTTTCAAACCAATGAAGAAGGCCCACTGCTCCTTCGGTGCCACTGAAAGTGGTAGGTCGACAGTCCATGAACGTCTTGAATGTGCACACAGGAGGTTGAGCATGTTGACCTGTTGCGCGAGAATAAAAGACAAGATTAAGCACGAGGGTTGGTTTGCGAAGGTAGGATCTAAATGTCCTAAGGTGAGTTGGTATGGCAGGTTATACCTCCTGCAGGGTTAGCTGCGAGTGCCTCCGCAACTCGTTCGTTGATCAAAGCCGTCAACTGGGCTTGAGTGAGGTTGATACGTCCTTCGCGTCCGCTCATGATCTTCATAATGAAGCAACGTAAGTGAGGAAAGTGTCGCGAAAGTGTGTAAGTGTGGGACGACATTAGAGAGTATGCACACGAGGTTCAAATAGCAATTATCACGTTATCTAATGCACAGTGAGAACTATCTAACCGACAATATAACATAATCATACCACTTATGGTGTTGAGCCTTGCACGTGGAGCGAAGCGTCGTTGTGGATCGTTGAGCACTGTACAGGTTATAGTCTGGTTTTAATAAAAACTTTTTCCCTTATTAAAAACCAAGTTCACTATAACCAATGGCTCTGATACCAATCTGTCACACCCCCAAAATCCACCATGCGGAGTATCACCGCTTGGAGGCGTGACATGACCAGGATCGAGCCACCAATCATATTGAACAACACAATTAAGTAAATAAAACCAAACATAATACGATTGGTGACCAAAGCTAGTTAACCTTGTTTGGTTTAAACAGCGGAAGCATAAACGTAAGTTCAAAACATAAGTTCACAGTTCATAAGTTTAAAGTCTCAAACATAAGTTCCATAGGTTTATAAAGTTCAATTATTACGTATGGGATATATCAACCCATGTTCCACAACAACCTCCTCCTCGTGCAAGCTCCCAAAAGCATCTAGCGACCTGTAAGGCATGTAACAACTAGTCAACAACAAAGTTGAGTGAGTTCACGTTTGGTTGTTTAGTTTTAAGTTGTTTCTGAAAACGTGGTTTGACTTTCGTTGGCTTATTTGCCGTGGGGGTTACCCCGTAGTTGAAAGTATGTTTAACCATTTCTCTTTTTCTTTACCCAATCCATAACCATGATCAGTGGGGGTTTTCCCCGTTTGAACTACTAGACGGAATGATATCGACTGCTACGCAAATAAGTTGTGCCCTATATCAGTGTCTATCATCACTGACAGTCTGCCATAGTCCATTAGTACACGCCCGTCCGACTGGCACGGTGTGAGGTTTGTTAAACCTAATAGCGCTATTAACTAATGACCCGCTCGCCATTGGCCTCGGCGATTAAGTCGATATAAATTGAGGGACTTCATGATAGAGTTTTGTCTAGCTAGTTTTAAGGTTGTTGTCCTACCCAAGGAGGACGAACGTACGTATTCTGCACCAGGAGAATTCGTAGGTTTAATAATGGCATCCATTCTACGGAGGATGGCCGTACAAATCCTACCCAAGGAGGATATGTAGATTTAGTTTTAATTCTTTAACCCATTCCCAAACCCCCGGGAATCCCATGCCTTAGAAAGTGTGAACTCACCTCGGTTTGCTCGGTTAGATTCTCAATATAGCTAACAGTCAAGGTCGGTCAATCACGTCCTAGTATGATTTACCAGTTAGTCATTTAGTGGCTTTCAAATAGAACACAAAGTTCCTACACGTATCTAGCACACAACATGCATCACTGTAACAGTTTATGCCCATCTAAGTTTCCCGTCCATTCCCCACTCAAAATCAAACATACGATAATGCACATAACATATATAACATGTCAAATCATTCACAGATAGCATACTCGACATTTAGACACGCAAGTCACAACTTATGTCAATTCAGCATTAATACTCCAAAACCGGCTGTTTTCGGACATTTAAATAAAATAGTTAGATTATTCCAAAAATTCCCAAATTTTTATAGAACGTCATAAACGTTCCATATTTTATTGTGTAAAAATATCGGGGTCCGGTTCATCACCAATATTTTATAAAAATTCATATTCGGGACTGAACTCAGATTTATGTATTTCTGACCACAGTCCACGAAACAATTTGTTAAAAATTCTTCGTAAGTCCGATTTGCGAAATTCCAGTGGGGTAATTACAAATACTTCAGTTATCATCTACAGTAAAATTTTCATGGTCCGATTCATCACAAAACTCAGGTTATGACTGAAAGTACGACACCCATTTATTGCTGTCAAAATTCAGCTTAAGTAGCTGTTACAAATTAACACTTTAAAAATAGTAAACGGAGTCCAAAAATTACGATTCCGGTGCCATTAGAACCGTATTTCATAATAACATATTTTAGATTCAAAATATCGATTTTTCGTTGAGGTTAAGACCTGTTTACAGCCAACAGAAGTGGGCTGTAAAAGTTAGACAGATTCTGATTCTTTTGTGTTTAACCTTCTAAATCATGTTCGATCGATTCCGTTAACAAGTTTAATGACCACAACAACATGACACATTAATATTAATCAGCAAATCATCAGATAATCAACAAATAATCATAATCACACAAGATCTACATGATTTATACACCTAACTTTTCTTTATCCACCCTTTATCACTTTATGTTTAAGATTAATGTAAGTTCTTTAGTGTTTCATGGATTTTCATCATCGAACATCTTTTAACCACCTAAATACCATAAAGAATGAACGGATCTAAGTTCTTACCACTAGCTCAAGGCTAGGGAAGTTCGAGTGAGGAAATGTGGTGGTTAATAGCGAATGGAAAAGGTCCTTCCACTTTCGAGAGCACCGAGCTTCGTTGTACGACCCGTAGCACCTTTGAGTGTATGTAAAATGGCTTGATCAAGACTTGATGGTGGTTGTATGGTGGGAGGTGGTGGCTGCCGAAAGCATGGAGGGAGAGAGTGAGGAAGAAGGTGTTGCATAGAATGAGCTCTCTTACTTACATGTAACTCTTATATCCAACTTTAGGGATTAGTCCATGGGATATTATGTCTCATAAGTACATAGCATATATCTTAGCAAATCCTACAAGATTCAAGTAAGATCAAGGGAGATCTCTAGAATAGGCCATGTGGGCCGTAATGTAGGTGGGGGGGGGGGGGGGGGTAGTAGATTAGGTGCTAACCAATTGGTTACAATCTAGTTATAATTCTAGTGTTAGTTTCATACTTTAGTTAGTGGATATTTTTAGGGGGGTGTTATGATGTTCGGGGATCATAACTGGCTCAGAAAATAAGAACAATGTGTTTAACAATATTTTCGTGTTCCGGGTAATGTCCGGTTGTTTGGTTTGACACTGCTCCGTTAAAGCGCTTAATTAATCCGTAAAGTGTCCTATTTATATATTTTTGCAACGTTCTTACTTTCTAACACTTAGGAAAATATAACGGACTATTTAGTGAACTTTCTGTACACTATTAGTATATTAACAAATACGTGTAAGCATAACACAGATATCAGAAAGCAGTTAAGTAATTCCACACAGTCGTCAAGCACATTAATTATTATTAGTAAACTGTACGGTTACATGTAAATTCGAGGGTTGTCACAATTATGTCATACTCAGGTTTGTTCCTAAACTTTTACCAAAGGTTGATTGCTAACTGTGCTTAAATTACTAGGACACTCATGTTTTAATTGGATATTAAACGAATATGTGTTGTCTTAGTAAAAAGTCACATCATCTGGGGTACTAAACCACGGTTTTTCAAAATTGACATGTGGCAAAAACCTTGAATGTAAATTCTCAAAACAGTTGCTGAAATATTTGTTCTTCAAATCTGTATCATTTACCCTAATCATTGTTTTGTTCAAACATCTGGTCACTATATACTATCCACTGCTGAAAGTCAACCACTGATTATTTCATTATCTTGACAAGCACTGATGTTTAAAATCAGTGTCTTATCCACTGATATGCTATCCACTGATAGTAAAAATCATCCACTGTCCTCATTATTACCGTTGTAACCACTGATGCTTGATTCATCAGTGGTTCTTAAAACAATTGTTCTCCATTCTTCATCCATTTCATCAGTGTTTGACACGTGGTCAGTTTTTAGCCTTCAGATCATAATAACCGCTGCCACATCAGCGATCACTTTTTCCCTAAATAAAACCCTGATCAAAACCCCCAAACAGGGTTTTACACTGTCGAATTGAATTCCAAAGTTCTCTTCTCAAAGCAGTTTCCAACCTTTTCTTCCCAAATTTCTCTCCGATTCTTCTTCATCAAAATGACGAAGTCAAAATCAAAATCAAAATCTAAACCAAAATCACCATCATCTTCAAAAGAGGTCGCTCAAACGGCCGAAGAACCCATCGAGATCCCATACAAATCACCGCACAACTACTTGGGTCTCCTCACAAAACCTACCGATAATCGCACTTTCGACTCCATCATTGATACACTATCTGCATCAAAGTACAAAACTTTGTTAACAGCAGATGCTCCCATTTACTTGCTAACCCAGAGGGAGTTTTGGAAAAATGCTAATCGTGAAAAACAAGACGGAAAAGTAGTAGCCATTAACTCCTCGATACAGGGTAAAGCATTTCAAATCACCCCACAATCAATCTCAGAGGTCTTCAAACTCGATGATCTGAAAGGTAAAACTTCTTTTTATAAAAACGAGTTAAAAGCTGATTTTCTGAAAAGGGTTATGTAGAACAATCAAAGGTAGATACCCTACAAAAGGGTTATTTCCCATCTGCACCCAGATTTTTGTTTCACACACTTTTGAGTTGTGTTTCTAATAAAACAACATCGTTTAACGAAATACCATTGAAGATTCAATGCCTGGGGTATGCTATTTTAAACAATAAAGATTACAACTACTCCCAGGAGATCTTCAATGACATGGTAAAGAATGTTGTTAGCAAATCATTTCTTCTTTTTCCAAGATTTCTGAACTATTACTTTAAACAAAAATTTGAAAAAGAGGATGAAAATTTGCCCAAACAAGGTGTCCATTTTCAAATAAAAGGTTTAATAAGTGAAACATTTTCAAGAATGATGGCACCAATAAAATTCAAAGCAAAGGTGCCTGAGCAGACTTTAGAAACTGCCACTGATCCTCAGGCAACTTCTGCTGAGCCCACTACTCCAGGTGATCAAAGCAACACAACCACTGCTTTGAAACCCACACCTGACATCACCAAAAAGACCAAAAGAAAATCTTCCAAAAAGCCCACTAAACCCAAGAAAAAGGCAACTCTGGAAGATGAGATCCCAGAGCAACTGCCTGTGACAACACAAAAGTCACCACAAACCACTGCTGCTACTTCCTCACAGCAGTTGGAAGAAAGATCTCAACCTATGCCTAAAACTCCTCCTGCATCCTCACAAAAGGATCGGGTTGTAATCACAGGGACACCAAATTATGAAGCTCTGAATCCACTTGGCTCTATCTTCCACAGTCCTGATCCCAAGGACATGTCTCTTTCAACTCCCATACCCTCACCAATCATACTACCACAATCAATAATACCCCTGTTGCATGCAGTTGATATTGCACAGACACAAACCAGTTCCTCTCTATCACCTATCACTAAGAGTATACCCCCACAAGTGACTGGGTCTGATGCTTATACCTCTGCTATCCCAGCAACAGTTGAGGAGGTTACACTGCAGGAGTTACAAGTAACTCTTGTCAGTAGTTCAAGTGGAGCAGCAACTACAACTGATGGATCAACAGATCTTCAGTTGGACAGTTGTTTCATAAGTAAGACTCCCTTGAAGGCAATTTCTTCTATAGCACCATCGATAACCACTAGTGAGCCTATTTTGACCACTAGTAACATCAAAGGATTATCAAGTGCTGAAGAAAGAACTTCCATAGTACCAAGAACAAGGGGCATCAATGGGTGATTTTTGGGACTCTGTTCCTAAGTCACACATTGATATAACCACTGCTGGTGGGGATTCAGATGATCCTACTAAAGTAGGTGATGATTCAAAATATCAGGAATTGACGGACAGAGTTGAAAAACTTGAAGATTCAGTTGCTAAAATAAAGAATATGGTGCAAGAGATTTTAAAAGCTTAAAAAGCACAAGCCACTGCTATTCCTGCTCAAGCACCTGCACAACATGCATTTGCTGCAAATGAGCTTTGGAATATTTTTCAACCCATGCTTGAAAAACAACAACATATGGCTGATCAAAAGCATGCTATTCAAGTACAAATGCTGACCAACATGGTGGAATCAAGGTTTAAAGACACTCAAGCAGATATCAAGGCTATAAAGGCTAGCATACAAAAGACTGCCCATGGTGGAAAAGTTCCATCTTCCATCCTCTTCATGGATACACCCCTTGCAGATAATGCCAAAAAGGGGGAGAAAATCAAGTTGAGAAAGAAAGGAATAGAAGATGGGCTTTATATTGAGCCTGAAAAAGAAAAAGAAAAAGAAAAGCAGGTCTCAAAACCTGTTAGTCAAACAGCTGATACAGCAGTAGTTACAAAAACTGCTGTCAGTAGCTAAACAGCTGCCATTTCATCAACACACACACCTTCAACACACACCATCACAACCACTGTTTCACCACCATCATCATCTACAATCGTATCACCACCTCTGCCTCCTGCCATAAAGCAGAAGACAGCAGATGTTACAACATCTGCTGTAATGACAACAGTGATTGAAACACCAGTTGTTTCAACCACTGTCAGTCAATCACAATCACAAACCACTGCCATTCAATCTCAAACCACTGATCCACCCAAAACATCATCAGCCTCTCATACATTAAAAAGGAGAAGGGTTTTCATTCCTGATGATGAGTCACCACCACCATCAAAAACCCCTGCTCAAAAGCAGAAGACATCTGCTGATACATCAGCAGTTGTAATGACAGCAGCGGTTGAAACACCAGTTGTTTCAACCACTGTTAGTCAAACATCCACCACTGATCTCATCATTCCTACACCACAACCTCCAAAACCTGACAAAAGAAAAAGAGAAACAACTCAGGCTACTGATGAAAAGTATGATCCTGTTGCTGCTAAATATCCATTGGAATTAGAAGCTGTGAAAAATGAGATGAAACAATTTTACACTGAAGATGATCCTTCAAAAAGGAAATTTCCTTCTCTCATAGGTTTCATAATTCCAGAAGACATGGATGAATATCTCGAAATGAAAGCAAGACAAGCAAGGATAAGAGCCAAAGTTGAATGCAAGAATCAAGGTGATGAAGCCATTTTGGAAAGAAGGGAGTTCTTGCTCAACAAAGTCAAGCAAATAGAAGAATATGCAAGTGATCTGAACAAAGAAGTGTCAAGCCTATCTCCTGAAGCAGATCAACGAAATGAATTGAGAAAAGAATATCTTGCATACATAATGAAAGAAAAGTTCTATCCTGCTGAAGAGACAGAATTCATAGACTGGCCAATAGTTGCATTAAAGCATGAGGCTAACAGAATTGAAAAGATTAAACTTGATCCACGGAAGAAAAAGACAGCTCCATATTGGAACAAATACAAGAAATTCATAGCTGATCTTATTTCCGAGCATAAAAGAAAGAAGCAGGAGTTGGTGGATGGAAAGGTGGATACTGCGGATACCATAGCAAAATGGTCAAAGCAGCAAACTGATGAAGCTTATGAAAGGCTTAAGAAACAGAGGATGAAAGTCTCCAACATTTCTAAAAAGTCTGACTACAAAAAGCTACAGGAGCAAGTCAAGACCTTTGAAACACAAATCAGCACAGCAGAAGCCTTTGTCACAAAATTGAGAAAAGAAAGGAAGGAAATGCTGTCTGCTGGAGAAGAAAAGGATAAAGAAGCTGATCAGATTGAAGAAGCTATCAAGAAAATAGCTTCAGATAAAGAAAGATTAGCAAAACTACAAGACCTTGCCAAAAGGGTCAAAGTAGTAAGCCAAAAATCATCAGCAGATGTCACAAACAGTGAGCTGACTGACAAAGAAGTTAAAGCAGACATAGCAGCAGCTAATGAGATTATTGAAAAAGCATTCACACGAGTTTCTGAAGCTCATGATACTGCTCTACACTTCTTCTTCAGGCCAAACACTTTAAGTTCATCAGAAAATAGCTCTCCCAAGAAACCCATTTGGTTTAAAAATACTAAAGTGGCTCTCTGATCAAAAGACCCACGTATTGACTCTGATCAGAACCAATGGAGAAGTGAGGCATATATCAAGGAATCAAGCACTAGGCCTGAGTGTTGAAGATCTACAAGATCTCCTTGAGCTTACACTGTGCAGGGATGAGGCTGATTCAAGTTCCAAAGAGTTTGAGAAAGAATTTAAAAGAAAAGCAAAGGAACTTCTGATGAAGAATAAAAATCCAGAATAATGACAGGTTTTGGCATTATCTGTTCCAGGGGGAGATTGTTGGGATTGAACCCTACCAGAGGAACAGATAATGTAAAGCCAAAACCTGGTCACAACGGTGGATTCACGATAAGCAGACGTTTACTCTAAGCCCTCCCCTTGACAGTGGTTATCTATCTGCTGATACACTCTAAGTACTGCTCTGAAGAACAACTGATGAACCAAACACTGATGAAACAACTAAAGACTGCTAAAAGGCAAACACTGAGCTCTATCTACTGCTGTCTCTTAAGTACTGCTGAAGACCCAAGCACTGCTCATTCAAAGACTGATCACCTTTTGAAGAAAGCACTGATGTTCAAGTAATCAGTGTTTAGGCTACAACAGTGGAACGTGAACAGTGTTAGACTTGTTTTGTATTTTATTATCAATCAGTTGTTAGACATCAGTAGTTTGTATAGACCAGTGTTTATAGGTTGTTAGGCTGTTAGATGTCACTATCATGGTGACGTCAGCTGAGGTACATCAGTAGTTTGGTTTGCCTTTAAATATGACAGTACTCTGTACTGTTATATTTGATCGTTTTGAGTGAGCCTTTCTCCTCAATCCAATCCTTTCATCTTGTGCAACCAATCCTGAAGTATCAGGCTGAGGGGGAGTTTAGTATGTAAGCTTGCATTGTAACCTTTTGCTTTTGATGTAATCTTTCGACTCTATGAAAAGCAATTGTTTATCAAACTATATTCTCCGTTGATTGTGTTTACAAAGTTTGTTATTCGTTTCCGCTGCACTTAAAACTACTCATATCTATTTGATTTGTTCAAATCTTACAAACAAGCACAATCAGTAGATCCTCAGATCCTAACAAAGAAATAACTTCTGGTGGATAGGAATGAAAAAGGACATAGCTAGATATGTTTCTAAATGTCTAACTTTTTCACAAGTTAAGGCAGAACACCAGAAACCTTCAGGTTTACTACAACAACTAGAAATGCCTGTATGGAAATGGAAACTTATAATAATGGATTTTGTTACTAAGTTACCCAAAACCAGAAAGGGTAATGACGCGATTTGGGTAATTGTGGATCGATTAACCAAATCAGCTCATTTTCTACCTATGAAAGAAACCTTTAGCATGGAAAGGTTGGCAAAGTTGTATGTAGATGAAGTTGTATCCTTACATGGAGTTCCACTCTCAATTGTATCGAATAGGGATAGTCGTTTCACTTCCCACTTCTGGACAAGTTTCCAAGAAGCTATGGGAACCCGACTAAATCTAAGTACTGCATACCATCCTCAGACAGACGGACAAAGTGAAAGGACAATCCAAACTCTGGAAGACATGCTTAGGGCATGTGTGATCGATTTTGGTGGATATTGGGACAACCATTTACCCTTAATTGAATTCTCCTATAACAATAGTTATCATTCAAGCATTGAAGCTGTCCCGTTCGAAGCACTGTATGGATGTAAGTGTAGAACTCCAGTGTGTTGGGCAGAGATAGGAGAAAGTCAATTATCAGGTCCTGAAATTGTGCAAGAAACTACCGACAAGATCACTCAAATCAAGGAAAGATTAAAGATGGCTCGAGATCATTAGAAGAGTTATGTGGATAATCGACGTAAGCCATTAGAATTTCAAGTCGGAGACAAGGTATTATTAAAAGTTTATCCTTGGAAAGGAGTTGTTCAGTTTGGTAAGAAAGGAAAGCTGAGTCCAAGATACGTAGGACCATTTTCAGTAATCCAACGTATAGGACCAGTTGCCTATCGCTTACAACTACCAGAGGAGCTAGCTGGAGTACATAATGTATTTCATGTATCTAACCTCAAGAAATGTCTATCTGATGAATCTTTGGTAGTACCTCTTCAGGATATAGAGGTAAACGAAAGATTAAAATTTGTTGAGAAACCTCTTCAGATAGAAGACAGAAAGATTAAGTTTCTTAAACGCAAACGGTTAGTACTTGTCAAAGTCAAGTGGGATTCAAAGAGAGGACCCGAATACACTTGGGAATTGGAATCAGAGATGAAGCGAAAGTATCCCTACTTATTCCAATAAATCTCGAGGACGAGATTTTTATTAAGGTGGAGAGAATGTAACAACACTCACCAAAACTATTATTTCTTATTATATTTTGTCAAAAAGGAAACCCTAATTAAGACCCCCAAGTGATCCTGCATAAACCCTAAAATTTTCAGAACAATTGGAATCAGGATCAGGGCCCCTAAAACTCAGGGGGGGGGGGGGGGTAAACCCTAGTTAGTAATATCCACACAGTTTTACGTGGAAATCTAATTTTGATGAACGACCAACTCAACAAGCCTACCAAGACACAGGGCTACCCTATGGTAGGAGGGCACCCCTCGCGCCACGCGAGGGCTCCCTTTTCCAGTTATAAATAGGGGAGTTTGGCAATTGCAATTACGCGTTGGTTCGACGTTAAAATTCGATTCATGCACTGAGATATCATCCAAATACTACAGAAACACACACTATCACGAAACGCTGCCGCTATAACAGGGTAATAACTCAATCGCTACTACGATTCAATGTCCGATAGATTAAAACTATCCAATGGATGTTTAAGTGCTTCCCACATTAGGGTTATGCTTTGTCATTCGCCGTGAATTCGATGGATGTTTAAGTATCGCACTTTGTCATTCGTTGTGAGGGTTTAATCTCGTGAGTTATCGTAAATGCTGTATTAGTTACTGGCCTAGTTTGTGTGCATGTTGTTTAAATTTAGGTTAAAAGGCTAATCAGTAAGCTAAACTCTGACCGTATAAATCTGCAATGTGAGTCATTCTCTTTTTATCAAAAATATTTTACAAATACTCCATTTTCAAATGTTATAATTACAGGGAGTAAGTCGCGGTTATCTTAATCACTGGCTAGTGGGGTATTATGCACATTACTAATTTTCTCCCGGTTAGGTTCATTGACCTAACAAGGATAATCATCACTACTTGGGTGACAGGACCCAATAGTGGTATGACTATCGTCACACAGTGTGACACGGCGCCAGATAAAAATAAGATAGAAGCCATTGTAATCGCTCTTATGCTGTAATTGATAACTAGGTGTCATTTTAACAAATTTGAGTGACTCGCCAGCATTTCCCCGCTGATAAAATATTTTTAAAACATGTTTCAGGCAACCTGCTGTAAATCAAGGAAACGTGCTAAGGAGCACTACCAAGCTTGAAGTGGTGGCTCAGTTAAAATGAATAAACATGTTTTAATAAATCAGGGAATTTACTAGTTAAATTCCTCTATTGTAAATTACGGGGTTTATCCCGAATTATGGAAATAAAATAATTGGGCATTTTCGAGTTTTAAAAGATCTTGTTAAAGATCTTCCGCTGTCGCATCATTGATACCACGGGTTCCTGTCCCACAGCTCCTGACCGGGTCAAACCGGGGCTGGGGCCGTGACACATATGCACATATATCAACATGAAATCAAATAAGCATGTAAGTCAGGACAATGTATGCAAGTAATCATCCTAGTCTTCCACAGACTATCCCTCCCAGTCTCTAAGACTTCTCCCTGGTCTCTAAGACCAACTCCCAGTCTCTAAGACTAATCCCCAGGTCTCTAAGACCAAACCTCTCAGTCTCTAAGACTAAATTCTCCCCAATCTCTAAGATTGAACCCCTCAGTCTCTAAGACTGAACCTCCCCAACCTCTAAGGCTGAACTCCCTCAGTCTCTAAGACTGAACCTCCCCAGCCTCTAAGGCTGAACTCCCTCAGTCTCTAAGACTGAATTATATACATAGCCTTTTTGAATTGTGTACTTGTGCCTTTTGTTTATAAAAATGTTTGTTCCTGGATCTGGACATTTCATGTATGCAAATGTAAAAATGTCTGAAAACATTTTCGTGAGAGCCCTAGTGATCATAGTCTAGACTCGAGAAAGAATCCTAGTTCGCTATGATCGAGGCTCTGATACCAAGCTGTCACACCCTGGCTTTTGCGGAAGCGTGGGTTTATTTGGTGTGACTTCTTAATACCATAGCAACAATCATAACAATGCTATATGATAAAACAGAAGATGTTCATCCATTAATTTAGTCTTAGAAAATACCATACATACTTGTCTTAAAAACGTTGTTACCAAAATAGATCACAAACCATGAAAATGTTTAACCGAGTTCATAAGACTCCACAAAGACTTAAAATAAAACCCCGAGTTTAGAAACATGTATTCCGTCCAGGAAAGGAATACATCTCCTAAACATCCAACTACCATGGACAACATCCTTTATTAGAACGCAGCTTGACACATATGCAGACACTTTCCAGATCCCTTTTAGTTTCCTGAAATACATGTAGTTTGAAAAATCAACAAAAAGTTGAGCGAGTTCATGTGTATGTCTGTGTGTATAAACCATTAAAGTAAGTCTGTATGTATAAAAGTCCCTGGTATGTAGCAATAAGGAAAAAGAGATCACCAATGGGTTGCAAAGCCACTGGTATGTGTGAAGTGATGCAGGAAAAATCAAACCTAGCGGAGTTGCACCGGGCTTCCGGTTGTAAGACACAGTCACCACTATGGGCCGCACCGGCCTCATGGGTGTGGGCTCGCTACAACCAAATAGATCTATCACTCATGTCCCTCGGTCCTACGACGATGATTAATGGCCTTAAGTGTTGTGCCCACCACTCACATGATCTAAGTAGTATACCCTCCTTAAGCTAACCATACCATGCATAAAAATGTCTGTAATAATTGTAACATGTATTTCACCCCCGAAGTTATAAAACTGAAAACAGTTAAGAGAAAAGGGGGACATGAACTCACTGTAGTGCGTCTCCTGCTCGTAACTCAGACTTTGTCAGCAATACAACGACCTACAACGTACTAATGTCTATTAGACGAACGGGCTGTGGCTTAGTTTATATCAATGTTTTTGAGTTACGTTTCTTCGGAACTATTCCAAGTTATAACTTCTTGTTAAAATAATAATAATTATTTTAACTTACGTTATATTTTTAGGTTTTGGAATAATAGTTAGACAACTATTTCGTATTCATACTTGCTCAAGTATTTTATATGCGTATTTCCTTCCCAATGATGGGGGTATTTTATACATATATTTTTGTGATTCCGAAATAATGTATAACTTATTTGTTAAAAGTAATGTATTCCAAAATATACACCTTTTTCCCAAAAATAATATATATTTTCACTTCTTGTATCCTAAAATAATATTTACCCCATAAATATAATTGTAAAAGTATTTTCCGGAATATTTCGTAAGTTACGTTTTTGCGTTCGGTTTCACAATACCAAGTATGTAACTTAACTATTTTATTCCTTGATGTTTTTGGTATTATTTTGGAGTTGTAAATGTCACGGTATTTTGTTAAGTTATATTAATTTGCCCTAAAATAATGTAACTAGAGTACAGAATATACAAATATTCACACAAGTGTCTTAGTGTAAAATATATATTCTAAATATACATTACCCACTTTTATTTATAAAAACCAACCTCCGATACTTTGTATTTTTGTAACAAAAATTTACGGCGAAGTTTATTATGAAAAACAAAGTTAAAAGTATGTTTGTAACACTTGTTTGGAAAATATTTTCTAAGTGTTGGAATTTTAGGAAATTTCGCCAGAGTTTCCTTTGTAAACGGAGGTGTCCATGCTATATAGCATATCATTTTCTTTTAAAAAAACCAATCAACAATCAATTCTTAAACAATTTTACATTACCAAGAGCAAAAACTATATGAGTTTCATATTAATCATGGACTTGATATATCACAAAAACGCGTAGTAACTTGGTAAAATGTTTAGTGGGCTTAGTTACCTTCCAAAGTGTATTCATTTCTTTAAAAATCATTTTCTTAAAAGAGTTAAGTGTTTACAACTTGTAAACAATTTTTACAAAAATTAATCTTTTGAACTCTTCTTGTAAATAAAAGGTTTTTACACTTATTTCATTTCCAAAAATGGTGTAAGTGTATGTAAAAGTCATGATCTTTCAAAAATCGATCCTTGAACTTGGTTTGCTTAGAAAAGTCTCTTGAAATTCTCGGATCTACATGATCATCAACTTACTTTGTTCACTTATTTTTCAAGAAATTCATTTTTATCAAGTTCATATTTAACTAGAAGGTGATTGTTTCATGTATCACATAATCACCTCCTAATCTTGTTAAATCATGTTTCTAAACATCATTTAACAAGTTCCATATGGTGATTAACATCACATAACCAAGAATCAATAAGAAATTAACAACATATTCATAACAACATCCTATTAACAACATTTCATCCTCATGTAAACTTTATGTAAAGCTTTATGTTCATGTTTTTAGTTCTTGTTCTTTAGTGTTCTTGTAATATTCATCATTCTACATCTTTTAACCATAAAAATAAGATGAACAAGAGTTAAACAAGAACTTACAACTAGCACAAAGGCTAGGGAAGAACTCTAGTGAAAAAGATGGTGAAAATGGTGTGAAAAAGCAAGTGATGAAGTTCCTTCAAGTTCCTCAAGCTTCCACCTTCACAAGGCACCTTCTAATACTTGAATAAGGCTTGAAAATGGATGAAGATGGTGGTGATATGGTGGTGGTGGTGGTGGCGGTTATAGTGAGCCAAGAGGAGAGGGAGAGATGTGAGGGAGTGGGGTGAAGTTAGGAAGGTGAAATGATGTTGTGATCTAGTGTGCCATACTTATAAGATCTTTCCAATATCATGTCCAAGATTACAAGCAAAGATCCAATAAAATATAAGATATAATCTAGGAAGTATGGTGTTAGGAATGGTGGTGATTTGGTGGGTCCTTTGGACCGTAAACACATAGGGGGGGGGGGGGGGTTAATTGTAACATCTTGATGGAAGTTGGTAAATGTAAGTTCAAATCCAAGTATATAATTTCATATGTTAGTTAGTGGATATTTTAGTGGGTGTTATGGTGTACGGGGATCATGACTAGTCCAAAAATAATAAAACAATGTATTTGGAAAAATTTTGGTGTCCCGGGTAATGTCCGGTTGTTCGGTTAGATATCGTTTCATTAAAGTGCTTAATTATTCCGTATAATGCCTTTTATATA
The DNA here is from genome assembly GCA_030545235.1 of Helianthus tuberosus. Taxonomy (NCBI): domain Eukaryota; kingdom Viridiplantae; phylum Streptophyta; class Magnoliopsida; order Asterales; family Asteraceae; genus Helianthus; species Helianthus tuberosus. Next base: position 15,702,370 of record CM060402.1, on the reverse strand, counting down.
TCTTTTTGTGTCACAATTAATTCCCGACACTTAGGAAAGCATATATATCTTTTTGTGTCACAATTAATTCCCGACACTTAGGAAAGCATACAGGACCATTCTGCCATATTTTTTGCACATTACTAGCATATTAAATGCTGAATTTCTGATAAATAATGCAGAATTCTGCATTATTAGTGGGTTTTAGGCACTTCCCGGTACTTTAATTATCACCTAGTGATGCAGTTTTATGGTCCTTACTTCCCTACACTCCCTACTAGTGTAGTACCTTGTCTCTGGCCCATACTGGGTCTCAAAACACTGTCTGTCTATTTACTGGCACTGTCAGTATATTTCTGAGTTATCCGCTCATTGTGCTAACTGTGCTTTGTGCATCATGTATGTCACTAAAGTTTGTGTGTAATAAATGGAGTGACTGTATGAGGCTTGATGCATATGTATGTATGATACAAAAATCATAAAGCAGTTTAAGTTGTCAGTTGTAATCAAGCACGGTCATTAAGCACATAATTAAAATTAATTAATCGTACGGTACCTGTAATTGTGAGGGTTATCACAACTTTTAAGTCTCGGCCACCAATAGTAATCTTTCAAGTCTTGATACATTTTGTCCGATCCTGGATGGATCGAGTATCTAGACTTGTGAGCTTCATTAAGGATGACTTCTCGCATACCGCCATAGAGCGGAACCCAAATACGCCCCTTAAAGTACAAGGTTCCCTCTTTGTTTGGCACTAAATTTTTCAGCATACCTCGGAGGTATTCAGTTCTACGATTCTCCATCTTAAGGGCTTCTTGTTGTGCGTCACGAATGCGTGCAGTGAGGTTCATTTGAATAGTCATTTCCAATGCTCGAACTCTTAGGGTCTTAACCCTTTCCTTTCGGCTTAACGCATCTGCTACAACGTTTGCCTTTCCAGGATGGTACTTAATCTCACAGTCATAATCGTTCAGCAGCTCGACCCAACGTCGTTGATGCATATTTAATTCCTTCTGATCAAATATGTGTTGTAGGCTTTTGTGATCTGTGAAGATTGTACATCGAGTACCATATAGATAGTGTCGCCAGATCTTCAAGGCGAATATCAATGTGCCTAGCTCTAGGTCGTGAGTGGTATAGTTCCTTTCATGTACCTTCAATTGTCTTGAAGCATAAGCGATGACTTTTTGGCGTTGCATAAGCACGCAACCCAACCCTTGACGCGAAGCGTCGCAGTATACCACGAAGTCTTCAGTGCCTTCGGGTAAGGATAGTATCGGTGCATCGCATAACTTATTTTTGAGCAGTTGGAAGGCTTCTTCCTGCTTATCACCCAGTCGTACTTCTTGTCTTTCTGCGTAAGGGTAGTCAGCGGTTAAGCTATTTTGGAGAAATTCTCAATAAACCGTCGGTAATAGCCCGCTAAGCCCAAAAATTGTCGAACTTCAGTTGGGGTTTTGGGAGCTTCCCAATTCTTTGTTGCTTCTATCTTGGATGGGTCTACATGAATGCCTTTCTCATTCACAACGTGACCAAGAAACTGTACTTCGCGAACCCATAATTCGCATTTTGAAAACTTTGCATAAAGTTTCTCTTTCTTCAGTAGTTCCAAAATGGTTATGAGATGTTGCTTGTGTTCTTCTCTCATTCGTGAGTAAATCAGGATATCATCGATAAATACAATCACGAATTTATCGAGATATGGTTTGCATACGCGGATCATCAGATCCATAAATACCGCTGGCACGTTCGTCAGTCCGAATGGCATCACAAGGAACTCGTAATGCCCATAACGCGTTCGGAATGCAGTCTTTGGTGCGCTTTCCTCTTGAATCCTTAACTGATGGTATCCAGATCGAAGGTCGATCTTGGAATAGTAGCTCGATCCTTGCAACTGGTCAAATAAGTAATCAATCCTCGGTAGTGGGTACCGATTCTTGATTGTGAGCTTGTTTAGTTCTCTGTAATCGATACACATCCGCAGTGTTCCATCCTTCTTTTTCATGAACGATACTGGAGCTCCCCAAGGCGAGAAGCTTGGCCTTATGAATCCTTTATCCAACAACTCCTGGAGTTGTGTAGATAATTCTTGCATCTCAGATGGTGCAAGCCGATAGGGTGCCTTGGCTACAGGAGCGGCTCCTGGAACCAAGTCTATATGGAATTCGACTTGTCGTTGCGGACGTAGTCCTGGCAGATCTTCAGGAAAAACGTCAGGGAATTCCTTCACCACAGGAATGTCTTCGAGTTTCGGCTCCTCAGCCTTCTTATCTACAACGTGCGCTAGGAAAGCAACACATCCTTTCCTTAAGCACTTCTGTGCCTTTATACAACTGATGATTCGCAGAGGCGTGTCTTGTTTTTCTCCATGCACAACGAGAGTTTCATCATTCGCCAAAGGGATGCGAATGACTTTCTCGTGATAAATAACTTCAGCTTTGTTCTTGGATAACCAGTCCATTCCGACCACTACGTCGAAGCTACCCAATTGAATAGGTAAGAGGTCGATGCTAAATCTTTGCTCACCAAGTTCTAATGAGCAACCCCTGACAACTTCGCCCGATTCAACAAGTTTACCATTGGCTAGTTCTATGGAATAATGAATACTTAATCTACTAGATTCTATTCCGAGCGTACGTTTAAATTCCACAGACATGAAGCTATAATCAGCACCAGTGTCAAATAGTATGGATGCAAAGTGATTGTTAATGAGAAACGTACCGGTGACCACATTAGGGTCCTAACGTGCGTTCTTTGCTCCAATCACAAACGCCCGAGCCTGAGCATTGTTCCTCCTTGGGTAATCTTTTATGAAATGATCCTTGCTTCCACAACCAAAGCATCCTTGGTTCTTCCCAGCTCCATTACCATTTCGGTTTCCATTGCCATTTCCATTTCCACCATTGTTTCTATTACCAGCACCGTTGCGGTTTCCATTCCCGTTCCTATTTCCTTTTCCCCAACAATCCTCAGTATGGTGACCCAGTTTTCCACACTTGTCGCATTTTGGAATGCGACAAACTCCTTCATGATGACGCTTGCACTGATTGCAAGTGGGCAGAGTGCCCAGGTACCTTTTGGTAGGAGCGTCATTCATGGTTGCAAGAGTTTTCACCTCCTGAGGCGGGTTGGAGTCTCGTTTCTTGTTGTTGGAACCCTTGTTGTTACGTGTCGCTTGATTCAGGTTTGAATGCTTCCTCTTCTTGTCACCAGACGACTCAGCATGCGTCTCGGTCTTTTTGGTTGGGTTCAATGATAACTTCTTCATACGCACATCATCTTCAGTAAGGCTGACAGCCAGAGTTACAGCCTCGGTGATCGTTTGAGGTTTGGCCGAAGTTACCATGCTGCGAAATTCTGAGGCCAATCCCCAAATGTAGCTTTCAAAGCGCTTAAATTCGGGAGTTACCATGTAGGGGATCACTCTCGACAGATCGTGGAACCTTCGGGTATAACCAGTAATGTCAGCACCTTCCATGGTCAAGTGCCAAAATTCAGTCTCCAACCTTTGGAGTTCAGCACGAGAGCAATACTTTTCTCTCATACGTTCCTTTAGCGCATCCCATGTCATGCCGTACGTAGCATCATCACCCAGAGTCTGGACTTGCAAATTCCACCAAGTCAAAGCTTCATCAACAAACAACCCAGTAGCAAAAGTGACTTGCTGATCCGCGGTACACTTGCTCATACGGATAGTGGCGTCAGTCTTCTCCGTCCAGCGTACAAAAGCAACTGCACCTCCAGTGTCGTCGTAGTTCAGTGGCTTGCAGTCGAGAAACTTCTTGAAGGTGCAACCTTGAGCTGTGCTTCCTCCAGATGTGTCTCCCTACCCATTACGTCTAGCATTGCTTGGTCCTCCACTTTGTTCGGTGCGGTTCGCCTCGTATTGAGCGATAGCTGCGAAGATTCTTTCCTCCAGTAGGGTGTTCAGTTCTTCAGCAGTCCTCGGTAGAAGAGGAGGAGGGGGTTGGTCGGAACCTTGATTGGTCGCAGCTCTCCTAGGTGCCATGTTCTGTCGGAACATAACACAACACAACAGGGTTAGACATTTGTTTGATATCGTCATACGAGACAGTAGTAGTATATATACACAGACATATACCCACATAAGTGACATCAAACAATCCGCCAAGCGTATCAATTCATACATCAACAAGTATGTATAAATAGATAATTACCGGCGTGTCATAAGATATTCATCGAGTCTTTACACATATGGAACAACTTGTTACATCATTGTTTGCGAAGTAAACAAAACGCATAAGGGTTACATCACCCATATTGCAAGTTTAATATATGTAAAGAACAAAATATCTTACTTCACGTTGGCGGTTCATGTCTTTATACCCTAACTTATTACTCCAAAAGAGTATTTAGTAGGCTGGGGGAAGGGTGTTCACGTTTGACCTTCTCTTGTACTTGAAGGAATCTCTTATGATACGTGACAAGACTTGTTGTGGTTTCTATGTACTGGGTTCCATAATTATGTATGCATCCATAATTACGTAACTCCTTGCACAGTCCGCACAGTTCGTTTCATCCTCGTATCACTTCCTTCAGATAGGCCACCGCTTTCAGGTAAAGTCACGAGTACCTGAGATATTCTATTTCTAGTATATGTATATATCAATTATCACACATAGTTGCAAGTAATTTCTAGTCAAAGACAAGTGTTATTCCAGTGCACCCTAAGTCTCGTAGTGTCTTTTCTTGACTCTTTGTAAACAGTTTCAGGTAGTGGATGTCGAAGAAAGTTTTATGCAATGAAAACTCTTTGAAAAATTGTTTTCGTGAAAGGATCCTAGAGATTGTAGACTAGACTCGAGAAGGAATCCTGGTTCACTACAATCGCAGCTCTGATACCAATCTGTCACACCCCTTTCTTAGGCGGAAGCATGAGGTGTGATCATGAAAGGTTCTCATTGCATACGAATGGTAAACATACTACATGGTCGTAAAAATAACTTCAAATGCCAATAACATTACATAACTGAAAACATAGATTAAGTGTTTACATCACAAGACAGCATTTTGTCTGAAAAGTTTACAACTTTATTCAACGATAAACATAAACAACATCCAAGAGCAAGAGTATGACCGCGCGCACATCCACTTTAGTTACCTGAAATACATGTGAGTTTTTGGAAAAACGTCAACATAATGTTGGTGTGAATTCATGCAATTTTTGTATTGAACGTTTGTATACTTTGTATGAAAACATTGTATGTAATTTGTATAACTCAAGTATTCCTATATGTATCGAGATTGTTAATGGGTTGCAAGGCCATTAACATGTGACACGACATAGGAAGCATCCAAACCATAGGCATTTTTCTAGTTATCGATTCACGACGGAGACACAAAAGCACTACTTGGTACTAGTTATCACCAAGAGTGTGGCTGCCCGAAAACCCATTAGATCTAACCTTTTGTTCTGCGGTCTTAGTATGTACACGATTAATGGTGCTTCTGGTACCCTATTCGCGGCACAATTTCAAGTATCATTCCTCATTTCTTGTATCCATCATACCATAACTCATGTATTTTCCCCAAGTTTAAAAAGAGTATGTAAAAGTTTAAAAGTGGGGACATAATCTCACTTTTCTGTAAACATTTAGTAACATGTATTTCACCCCCGAAGTTATAAAACTGAAAACAATTAAAAGAAAAGGGGGAGCATGAACTCACAACTTTGCGTTCTTGCGCCGTAAACTTCACCGGGTTTGCTTATATAGCGTAGTGACCTATAAGTGTTTTATTAACGTTAGTCACTAGACTTGTATCGCACAAGTACAACTCACCATCTTTTATGTATTTGTTCTTGTTATTAAAAATAATTTATATTTTTAACTATGTATCTTACTTATATGATTTTCTTACAAATAAATATAAGTATTTTGTATTTTTCACCCGAGTTATGTATTTTGTCCAAAACTTTATTTCATGTTCATAACTTGTCCAAGTTATATAAGCAATATATTTTCATAAATATATTTTCTTGTATTAGTCTAAGCATGTTGTATGTGTATTTTGTATTTTTACTCCTTAGGAGTACTTAGTGTATTTTTGTTGGTGTATTCATCTATCGACTTCGTCTTATATCGAGTCTGGGTTGCGTTGTGGATCTGATTAAGAATGATATCATCATCATTGATGATGACATCATAAAGATGACATCATCTTAGGAAACAGTACACGAAATCACATGCATACATGAAACAGTTTCTAATTTAGTTTGAATTGACTTTTGGTGTTTTCGCTTGAATGGCAAAATTGTAGATTCGCTTGAAAGTCATGATGTAGGTTCGCTTGAACTAGTCTTGATATATTTCAAGCGAACTAAGAATACTATAAATAGGCTAGTGGTTAGTTCATTTGTAACAAAATTTCAGATTTGATACCGAGGTGCTGCCGGTATTCCTTGTGACTGTAATCGTTGTTAATTCAATACACAAGAGGTTTAAAGTGATATTCAAGTTGTTTCGAGTCTATACGTTTGTTTCCACCTTTCGTATAGTCTAAGAACTCTTCCGAACGACTCATTCAGGTCGCGATTTGATCCTACAAGTGGTATCAGAGCTCAGGACGAGGAGTTCTTGCCAAAACAGCCTATTTTCATCACAATATATGATTTCTACACCTTCTTTCACAAAATTGATAATTTTTCACGGTTAAAATCGGCTCAAATTCTCACATAATGTGCGTAATCATGTTTTAAAAAATCCTGGAAAGTTTCAGAACTTAAATCGACTTAAACTTGGTTAATTTCATAGTTTCGCTTGAAATTTTGTTCGATATGCTGATGTCATCGGGTAGTCCGCTAGAAAATATGTGTTCATCTCGCTTAAAACGACTGTCCGCTTGAACACACCGCTTGAAAACGACTGTCCGCTTGAACACACCGCTTGAAAATGACTGTCCACTTGAAATTAGTTGTGTGAACCGCTTGAAAGTGCATTGTGTTGTGTGAACCGCTTAAAAGTGCATAGAATGGTGTGAAATAGGTTCAGGTCACGTGAAATTCAGTTTGGTATTAAGTTTTGTCGGAAATCAACTTTCAGAGCATGTGAAGACTGTTGGTTCAATTTAATATCGTCAATCCATGTGCATGTCATCGGTCCTTGTGTGAATGATAAACACTAAATCTGATTAGCCCAAGAATCATTAAATAGTGGTTGTCGGTCTAGTGGGCTTTGTGGTCCATTCAACTTCAAGTGATATTGAAGTAATAGATAACATTGCATGAAAAGTTGACAGAATACATGTGATCTTATCAGTTTACATGTGTAGATATTATTGTTGTCAGTCACATTTCGAGGTCCAGTTAAATCGTTGCTTTGCATGTGTAGTTGATAAAGTGAATCGGCCCAATCATATTTGAGTATATCTTTTATTTTGTCGGCCACATTATTTCCAAGTCAAAACAAAGCACCGATCCTTGAGTGGGTTTCTTGGCCCAATCACCTTTTGTTGTCTATTGTCAGCATTGGTTTGTGTATATCTCAGTCCACCACACATTCTCAGCCCAATCAACATTTAAAGCAAAAGTACAGGCCCAATCAATTTGTTTAATTACGAGTTAAAGGTCCATTTGAGTATAGAAGTGTACATCTATTCATCTTGTATTGGAACGAGTCCGCGAATATTTAACACGAGTCTTAGATTGATTTCATCAATACACATTTTTACGTATTCAGTCCATTTAAACTGATCGTTTGTTTGTTTGATTTCAGGTGTTTTACAAGGTGATCCAGCTCGTTTGAGACCAGTATTTTTGAAACAAGAAAGTTTGTGTTTGTTAAGATTTGACTTTAAATCATGTCTGAAGAATTTTATAATGCTTTTGCGACACCTGTTGCTCCAGTCACTGCTGCTGAAACACTGTACAGTGAAAATGAGACGGGAACTCATCAAAAACCGCCAAAGCTTATGTACATTGAAGACTTTAAAGGATGGCATAATCGATTCGAGAACTGGGTGCAAGCTTACAAATTTGATGCTTGGTGTTCATTGTTGAAAGATTATGAAAAACCTAAGAATGAACGTGGGATTGTAAAGGCAATTGAGGACTATTCAGAGAGTGACAAATTGAAATTTACAAGTGAAAAAATGATGATCAGTATTTTTCAACAAGCGATTAAGGAAGATATCTTTGTTTTGCTCCAACATAATGGAACAGCCAGATCAATTTGGGAAGCTTTGATTCAAAAGTTCAAAGGAAGTGCAGATATGATTAAAAACAGAAAGGCATTACTGAAGAAATCTTTTGATATGTTTGTAGCTTTTGATCATGAAACAACAAAACATACCATTGACAGATATTGTCATCTTGTTTTGGAAATGGAGAGATTGGATATAAAGAAAGAAGATGAGGAATGGGTTGATAAACTTGCTGAAGCACTACCACAGCATAAGTGGGGAACTTATTTGATGATTGTGAAACACTTAAGAAAGTCTCAGAGTATGAATTTGGCACAGTTTATTCAAAAGATTGAAGAGCATGAGTTGGATATTCAGAAAACTGCAATCATGACGAATCCAAATGCCAAACAAGATGTTAGTCTGTATTACCGAGGGAACAAGTTTGAGGCTACCCCCAGCCCTAGTCCAAAGATTCAAACTGGTTTTAGTGCTGACGGTTCATCTGGAACAAAGGGTAGTAGTGTAACACAAAGTGGTGGATCTTCATCCTCGTATTCAAGCTTTGATCCAAACTTTACAACATCAAATTCTCAACATCCGAATTCAACAAATTTGCAGTGCAATGTAACTTTGAACATTCAAAACGGTCAAGATCTGTCTCCGGAAATAGCAAAACAACACATGGCATCACTCGTTGCTATGTTGGAATCATATGAAAGCTTGATTGGTGGCAAAATTGGAAATCCGATGCTTACCAAAGAAGATTATGACCAAATTGATGCAGAGGAACTTGAGTTGATGGATGTAAAGTATTAGGACCGCTTTTTCGTTTATATAAAATAACTTACAAGGATGATTTAAAGGCTTCAAAGTAACAACATTTATATATACTTTTTAACAAAATTTGGGCATGACCCGTTCATTAAACGAGCATACCCCTGTTTTAAACGTAATCCAACTGAATACAACACTACAATTTGTTCAACAACATACTACTAAAACCAAAACAACGAGTTTTGAAAAGTATGACTACTAACAAGATTATGCAAAATAGACAAGTATTTGACACAAAACATTAAAGCAACTAGCGGAAGCGATTGGCATGACATATCAGGAACACGTGCTCGCTCCAATTCTCCAAGTCGCCTAAGATGATTCACAACAAACTTTAAAAAGTTAATCATAGTGCTTGTTTCGCTTACAATAACATCAATAATTACCTTCGTTTATGTTCTTTCATTTCTATTACGCATTCGATTACCCAACTAAGTGGGTTGGCATATACTCTCATAATGAGATTCACGCATACCACTTACAACCCGATAACATCGGATTAATTGCTTTCAACATAATTTCTTCGTTCTATCCGTTAAACGGATTGAACTTCATACATTACTTATTGCATTCATGACCACCCGTTTTAAACAGATGGTACCTTATTCTTACTCGACTAGTTCAATTCGAATCGGTCGATTTGCATAGCTTATCATAACCTTCATTAGCATAATCAAATCCACAAGTAATTTGCTATCCATTGACTAATCACCATATTCATTATAACTAAGATTGTTCATCATAAATATTAACAAAATTTAAGTAAGGTTTTGTATGCAATGGAACATACCTCGATCTTGCGTGCCTTCCGTTTTCCTAGTGCTTGTACCTTCTTCCTTCACGCCTACATTACAACATTCATTCATTTAGTCTACCAAATTCGTCCTACCATTTCAACATTACCCATTCATTCTTCTCCTAAGCATTTCATCAAACACTTGGTAGGCATCATAATTAAGGTATAAGGTACAAGTCTTTAAAGCACATCTTTACTAGTTCATCATCACCCAATATTCATATCTATTCTAATTTACATAATTATTTCCCACTACATCAATTTATCAAACATTCAAGCATTACAAACAAGATCATATATCAAGATAACATACCATCACAATCATTATGATCTTCCTAATCATAACACAATTTCACAAAGTGGGTTTTCACTACAATCTTTCATGCAACCTAAAATCATACATGATTCTTATTCTAGAAGGCAATTCTAACTCAGATTTCCCATATTTGATACAAGAAATCGAGATTGGTTGAACCCCTCATTCTACAAATCATGATTTCAGAAAAATTAAGCTTACCACTTCAATAATCGGGTTTAGATGAGTGTAAATCTGAGTTCATGCATTGGATTACTCTTGAATTTCCACTTCAATTTGCTTAATTTGGAGAACAAGGGTTTCACCTTGTTCCCCTCCTATTTGATCGATCCCACCCACGCACAGAATGGGTGTTTTTGGGTTTTCCTCATTATAAATCCCTATCTAAATAAACTTTACACATTACCCCCTTCAAGTTTGATAACTATCAATTTCAAGCATTTTTCCAACATTTAGCTTGTCTTTTATCATAACCCATCAACTAAGTTAGTTTTTTGTTCATTTTCATTTATTTTGATATTAACTGATTTTTGGGGCGTTACAAGTCTACCCCCCTTAAAAGAGGTTTCGCCCTCGAAACCTGGGCACATAACAAATCTAAACGTATACATACCAAAAAGAAAAGGATAGTGCTTCCTCATTTCATCTTCCGCCTCCCACGTGAGTTCCGATCCCTTTCGGTGTTGCCATTGAACCAAAACTTGTTTAACAGATTTGTTGCGAAGATTCTTCACCTTGACATTTTTAATGGCTATTGGCCTTTCGACATAGTTTAACCCCTCGTCCAACTCGATGTCATCGAGAGGCACTATTGCTGTTTCATCCGCAAGACACTTCCTCAATTGTGATACGTGGAAGGTATTGTGAATCCCGTCTAGAGTAGACGGTAATTCTAACCGATATGCAACCCTTCCAACTCGAGCCAAGATTTTGAACGGTCCAATATATCGAGGACCTAATTTTCCCCATTTGCGAAAACGGATTATACCCTTCCATGGGGACACTTTCAACAGAACGTAATCTCCGGCTTGAAATTCAATAGGACGCCTTTTCTTGTTTGCGTAAGCTTTTTGCCGATCCTGGGCTGCTTTCAGTCGAGCTCTTACCAATTTTATCTTTTCATTCGTTACTGCTATTAAATCACTTGACGCAAGCTCTCTTTGCCCCACGTCACCCCAACATACGGGAGTTCTACATTTTATCCCGTACAATAATTCATAAGGAGCCATTTGAATGCCACTATGGTAACTATTATTATAAGAGAATTCCACTAGGGGTAGATGGTCATCCCAATTTCCCCCAAAGTCTAAGGCATACGCTCTTAACATATCGACAAGTGTTTGAATGGTTCTTTCTGACTGGCCGTCAGTCTGAGGGTGGTAGGCGGTGCTTATATGTAACCTCGTGCCCACACTCTCGTGAAACTTTTGCCAGTAGCGGGAAGTAAATCTGGTGTCCCGGTCCGAGACGATTGACACGGGTACCCCATGTCGAGATATGATCTCATTCATATAAATTTCTGCCATTCTCTCGGAAGAGTAAGCCTCTTTGATGGGTAGAAAATGAGCACTTTTCGTGAGTCGGTCCACGATTACCCATATTGTATCGTACCCCTTTTTCGTTCTAGGAAGCTTGGTTACCAAATCCATCGTTAGTTCCTCCCATTTCCATACCGGAATTTCCAAAGGTTGTAATTCCCCGTATGGCTTTTGATGTTCTGCTTTGACTTGGGAGCATGTTAAGCATTTCGCGACATACTTAACAATATCACGCTTCATGCCCGGCCACCAATAATTTGCCTTCAAATCCCGATACATCTTTGTAGCCCCGGGATGGACCGAATATCGTGACTTATGAGCCTCGTCGAGTAGAGCGGTCTTGACTTCGCAGAATCGTGGTATCCAGATTCGGCCAAATCTCGTCTTGAGTCCGGTCGAATTTTCTTCTAATTTATCGGTTACACCTTTTAATCTTTCTTTCTTTAAGTCTTCTGCTCCAAGCGACTTTATTTGGGATTCACGTATTGTCTCAAGTAATCGTGGCGTAACTATCATCTTCATGGATTTTACTCGAATGGGGGATGGATACTCTTTTCGGCTTAACGCGTCGGCTACCACATTCGCTTTTCCCGGGTGATAAAGGATATCACAATCGTAATCTTTGATAAGTTCTAACCATCTCCGTTGCCTCATATTTAAGTCTTTCTGCTCAAAGAAATATTTAAGGCTTTTGTGATCCGAGTAAATTGTGCATCTCGCGCCATATAGATAATGCCTCCAAATCTTTAAGGCAAACACTACCGCTGCCAATTCCAAATCGTGTGTTGGGTAGTTTACTTCATGGATTTTCAATTGTCGTGAAGCATATGCGATAACCCTTCCCCTTTGCATCAAAACGCAACCCAAACCCTGGTGTGAAGCGTCTGAATAGACCACCAGGTCTTCAGTCCCGTCCGGTAATGTCAAGACCGGTGGACATGATAATTTCTCTTTTAATACTCGAAAGGCTTCCTCCTGTTCTTTACCCCACACAAACTTCTCTTTCTTCCTCGTCAGTTTTGTTAAGGGTAAAGCTATCTTCGAAAAATCTTGTATGAACCTTCTGTAATATCCCGCGAGGCCTAGAAAACTTCTTATTTCAGTCGGGTTCTTCGGGGAAACCCATTTCATTACGGCATCAATCTTTGACGGATCTACTAAGACACCATCCGAATTGATCACATGACCCAGAAACTGCACCTCTCTGAGCCAAAAGGCGCATTTTGAGAATTTCGCGTAAAGTTTCTCCTTACGGAGAACTTCAAGTACTTCACGCAAGTGTCTTGCATGTTCGGACTTGCTTCGCGAATAGACTAGAATATCATCTATGAACACGATTACAGATTTATCTAACATGGGTCGGCATACCCGATTCATAAGATCCATAAAAGCAGCCGGCGCATTCATCAAGCCGAAGGACATGACTAAAAATTCATAATGCCCATAACGGGTTCTGAACGCAGTTTTCGGAATATCTTCTCCCCGTACTCTAACTTGATGGTACCCCGAACGCAGATCTATCTTAGAGAACCAACTCGCCCCTTTCAATTGATCAAAAAGATCGTCAATTCTAGGTAAAGGGTAGCGGTTCTTGACGGTTAGCTTATTTAATTCTCTGTAGTCAATGCACATGCGCATCGACCCGTCTTTCTTCTTAACAAATAAGACAAGCGCTCCCCAAGGTGACAGACTCGGACGTATAAAGCCCTTATCTAGCAAATCTTGTAATTGTGCCATTAACTCCCACATCTCGGTGGGAGCCAGTCTATAGGGAGCCTTCGCAACCGGCTTCGCACCCGGATTCAATTCTATGCGAAACTCTATTTCTCTTTCAGGGGGAATTCCCGGCAATTCCTCTGGAAATACATCTGGAAATTCATTCACAATCTCCACGTCTTCAAGCTTCGGGAAACCTTGTTGAGCATCTACCACGTAAGCTAGGTATGCCCTACCCCCGTTAAGTGTATACTTAGCGGCTTGAACGAGGGTACAAAGTTTCGCTTCCACCTTTCTTTCGCCTTGTATATTTAATCGCTTTCCTCTTGGAGATTGGATGAGTATTGTTTTGGTTTCACAATTAATCTCCGCATGGTGTCTGGCCATCCAATCTATACCCACTATCATTTTAAATTCTCCCAAAACCATGGGTATAAGGTCGATATCGAGTTCTTTGTCCTCTATAGTGAATTTGCAATTTCTACAAATCTCGCGTAACAAGTAGTTCTTACTATCGGCTATTTCTACTTCTAGAGGAACTGACATTAATTCAACCTTAAACGAGGGATGATTTACTATCTCGTTCGAAACAAACGACATGGTTGCTCCGGTATCAAATAATACATAAATCGGCATAGAGTTTAATAAAAAGATACCTGAAACTACATTCGGATGAACCTTAGCTTCCTCCGATGTGATTTGGAACATCCCTCCTTTAGCTCTAGAACCCTCTTGCTTCTTATCTTCCTTTTTCGATTCTTGCTGAAGTTTAGGGCATTCCGATTTAACGTGCCCCTTTTCGAAACAATTGAAACAAGTCTTCGGGCTATTTGGACATTGATAAGACGAATGTCCCTCCTTACCACATTTGTAACACCCCTTCTTGCCTAATAGACATTCTCCAGTATGTAGTTTTCCACAAGTCTTGCAAGGAGTAATACCACCCTTCGACTTATCTTTCCTTCCTTGCTCTTGATACTTCCCCTTTTTAGACGGACTCGAACTAGCACCTTTTTCACTTGATCTCTTTTCACCACGTTCTTCTTGCCTCTTAATTTCAATTTCCCTATCCTGTGCCAGATTGATAAGCTCATCAAGGGTCTCACATTTCGAGGGAGTGATGAACTCCCTAAATTCCGCCTTTAATACCCCGTAAAAGCGATTGATCTTCATTCTTTCAGTCTTCACAAAATCCCCACAGAACTGCATCTTATCCATGAAAGTATTTGATATTTCATTTATTGACTCGTTTCTCTGTCGGAGGCGCAAGAAATCCTCCAGAATCTTATCAATAGCCGACAGAGGGCAATGGTATCTCATAAAGGGCTCCTTAAATTCTTGCCAAGTCATCATTTGGAGTCTATCCTCCCCTATTTCCTTGCTATGGGCATCCCACCAATCTTTCGCCTGGAGAGTGAGTTGGCCCGTAGCAAACATCACCTGATCTTCTTTATCGCACCGACTTCGTATAAATACCGCTTCTATATTTGAAATCCATCTTTGGCATGCGATCGGGTCAATTTTACCATCATACGTTGCGGGATTGCACGCCATGAAGTCTTTATACGTACACCGTCGTTCTTTGCTTCTGTTTTTAGATCCCTCTATCAGTTCTTTCAGTTCTTCAATCTTGCTAGTCATCATGGCATCCACAACTCCCAACACCCAACTTTCTACTTCTTGAGCTAATCGTGGAAGATTAGCTTGCATAACCCCTTCTGCCACTTATGTGACCTTATTGATAAATGCTTCTTGACGAGCAGTGTCATCATCATCAACGTTGCTTGCATCAGCCATCTACACAATATCATGTTTACATTTAATACGGATCATAAGCTTTCAACATATCATAGTTCATTAGTCTGTATTACTTATTCACATTCTTACATTTCGAGCTTCACTTCATACGTTCATCGTTTGTTTCATACCATTACACACAACCAATTACTATCAATTTGTCTCATAAGAACTCAATGGAACCGTGAATTGAGCTTTCGGGATGGAAGGTTAGTTAAAATTTGGAAACTTGGAAATTTCAGCGAAATGAAATTGTGCAAGCCGTCAGCGACGGCTAACATGCCCGTCGGCGACGGGCCTTTAAAAAGGGCGTCGGACTTGTTTACCCTTCGACAGGAAGTTAGGGCGTCAGACGGGGGGTGGCATCGACGACGGGTGGGTAACCCGTCGGCGACGGGCTTTCGTTTAGCAGAAACGCTGCAGATTGATTTTTAAGCATTCTTGTTCGTTCCTTTCCATTCCGTTTCGGCTCTACAGTTCCTGAACTTCTCATTTAACCTCCCCACATATCTAATTTATTATTTTCATCATACTCATAATAAACACACTTGAAATTTGTTTATAACTTAACGTTACCTCATTGGCGATCTTGGAGCGAGCACACTTTCGAACGAGCCGTCGGTTGAGTTCAAGCACTACTATTCGTGCTCGAATCCCTCAACCTAAGCTCTGATACCAACTTGTTAGGACCGCTTTTTCGTTTATATAAAATAACTTACAAGGATGATTTAAAGGCTTCAAAGTAACAACATTTATATATACTTTTTAACAAAATTTGGGCATGACATGTTCATTAAACGAGCATACCCCTGTTTTAAATGTAATCCAACTGAATACAACACTACGATTTGTTCAACAACATACTACTAAAACCAAAACAACGAGTTTTGAAAAGTATGACTACTAACAAGGTTATGCAAAATAGACAAGTATTTGACACAAAACATTAAAGCAACTAGCGGAAGCGATTGGCATGACATATCAAGAACACGTGCTCGCTCCAATTCTCCAAGTCGCCTAAGATGAGGATTTACCTACATTCACAACAAACTTTAAAAAGTTAATCATAGTGCTTGTTTCGCTTACAATAACATCAATAATTACCTTCGTTTATGTTCTTTCATTTCTCTTACGCATTCGATTACCCAACTAAGTGGGTTGGCATATACTCTCATAATGAGATTCACGCATACCACTTACAACCCGATAACATCGGATTAATTGCTTTCAACATAATTCCTTCGTTCTATCCGTTAAACGGATTGAACTTCATACATTACTTATTGCATTCATGACCACCCGTTTTAAACGGATGGTACCTTATTCTTACTCGACTAGTTCAATTCGAATCGGTCGATTTGCATAGCTTATCATAACCTTCGTTAGCATAATCAAATCCACAAGTAATTTGCTATCCATTGACTAATCACCATATTCATTATAACTAAGATTGTTCATCATAATTATTAACAAAATTTAAGTAAGGTTTTGTATGCAACGGAACATACCTCGATCTTGCGTGCCTTCCGTTTTCCTAGTGCTTGTACCTTCTTCCTTCACGCCTACATTACAACATTCATTCATTTAGTCTACCAAATTCGTCCTACCATTTCAACATTACCCATTCATTCTTCTCCTAAGCATTTCATCAAACACTTGGTAGGCATCATAATTAAGGTATAAGGTACAAGTCTTTAAAGCACATCTTTACTAGTTCATCATCACCCAATATTCATATCTATTCTAATTTACATAATTATTTCCCACTACATCAATTTATCAAACATTCAAGCATTACAAACAAGATCATATATCAAGATAACATATCATCACAATCATTATGATCTTCCTAATCATAACACAATTTCACAAAGTGGGTTTTCACTACAATCTTTCATGCAACCTAAAATCATACATGATTCTATTCTAGAAGGCAATTCTAACTCAGATTTCCCATATTTGATACAAGAAATCAAGATTGGTTGAACCCCTCATTCTACAAATCATGATTTCAGAAAAATTAAGCTTGCCACTTCAATAATCGGGTTTAGATGAGTGTAAATCTGAGTTCATGCATTGGATTACTCTTGAATTTCCACTTCAATTTGCTGAATTTGGAGAACAAGGGTTTCACCTTGTTCCCCTCCTGTTTGATCGATCCCACCCACGCACAGAATGGATGTTTTTGGGTTTTCCTCATTATAAATCCCTATCTAAATAAACTTTACACATTACCCCCTTCAAGTTTAATAACTATCAATTTCAAGCATTTTTCCAACATTTAGCTTGTCTTTTATCATAACCCATCAACTAAGTTGGTTTTTTGTTCATTTTCATTTATTTTGATATTAACTGTTTTTTGGGGCGTTACATAAAGTGGTGCTTAGCTAGTGCTTGGAGGAGGGCAGAAAAGTTTCAACAAATTACTGGTAGAGATGAGTTTCGAGGAATGGCTACTTCTCCACTGGGTTTTGACAAATCGAAAGTCACTTGTTTTCGTTGCAAAGGAAAAGGTCATTTTAAACGAGAATACAAAAACCAAGAAGCTACCGGGAATTAAGAAAAGAACAATTATTATCAGAAATCAATTTTTCATCAGATTACTCAACAAAAGGAACCACAAACTGCACATGCTCAGCCAATTGTGGATGACAAAAGGAAAATGATCGAAGATGCAAATAGAAAAGCTTATTTTGGTATCATTGATCAAGATGATGAATTTGTTGCAGAAGGTTTTAGCTAGGATAAATACATTCCAACCGGTTTAGGTTTTGTTGCTAGAGTTCTGAGTGAAGATGGAACTTGTGAGAAAAGAATCCCGATTTTTCCAGATTTTGGAAGTGATGTGGATACCGATGATGAGGAAGAACATCTCAACAAAGCTAGAAAAGGCATTGATCCTACTAGTTTTAATTTGTTTTTTGCAGATAAAATGGAGATGTTGTATCAGAAGAAGATTGCCAAATTGAAGAAAGAGCTGGAAGTAGCAAGAAGGATAGCTGATGAAAAGACAAAGACAGAAGCTGGAGAAGCAAATGTTGAACCAGCAACTGAGAAAGTAGTAGAGAAAATCGTTGAAGTGGAGAAAGTGGTGGAGAAGATTGTTGAGGTTGAAAAAATAGTCGAAGTTGAAAAATTGGTCGAAGTAGAGAAATTCGTCAAGGTTGAAAAGATAATTGAAAAAGTGGCTGAAGTTGGAAAAACCATGTTTGAAGTGTTCAGAATCTTGCAAAGCTTGTGAAGAAAAAGATAAGAAGATTGCTGAATTGGAGAAGATTAAAGAATATTTATTGTCCGATGTGAAGTATATGAAGGAATCTTATGATGTGCTGAACAACACAGTTGATCGTCTGAAAAAGACAAATTCAAAAATCGAAAATGCAATGGAAAAGATGAGTGCAACATTAATGACAAAGCAGAGTGTTATTAATGCATACATTGAAGATTGTGCAAAGCTGAAGCAGGATGTGGAACTTGAGAAGATTGAGAGTGAAAGGATTAAACGATTACTGTTGAGTTATACTACTTATGATTATTTGATTGATCGTGTTTATCCTACTATTGCAGGTCTGGAAGCATTCATTGATAAAAAGACTGAAGATACTGATACTGGTAAGAAACCAAGTGTCAAGTATAACAGATGTCCGCCCCCGATCCATGAAAGTTATTCTCCCAGAAAGCCAAATGAGGAGCGTTTAACTAAGGCTCTAAACATCAAGTTAAAGTCTGAAACCATTGATGAGTTACCAGATAACATTGGTTTTACATTCACAGCGTCTGACACTGATCATGAGTCTGAGTTAATAAAGAAAGTTGTCGATCAGGTGTTGGATACGGATGGAGAGTCAAAGTTGGAGTCTAAATCTGAGAGTTCAAGTTCGTCAGAAAAGAGTCCGAGTTCGTCAGAAAAGAGTCCGAGTTCACCAGTCAAACGGGTTTACAATAAAGAATTTCTGTTATCAAAATCTAATTTGAATGATGGACCTATCAAAGTGGCAAATACTTTGAGTGATTCAGACAAATTATTTTCTGATGAAGAATTTCCAATAAGAAGTGTCAAAACTGAAATGATCAAACAGGTTTTCAAATTAACAGAAATTAATATTTCTGAAATAAAAGATTTAAATCTTGCTGAAAAACCTAAAAAGTACACTTCAAGAGTTCAACAGAGATTGAACAAGAAAAAGGGTTACAGTTATGGTTCTGGTTATCGAAAGAAATCAAACCACAACGGTAATTTCAAAAAGCAAGGTCTTGGTTTTAGTTCTTTAGAAAATTATAAAAATAAGAAAAATTATAAACCAAAAACAAAATTTGTTGCAGGTGGAAGCTCAGAGGATGAACAGAAGAAACCTTTCTGGAAACAGTCAAACCAGGAGTTTCTTACTGAAGTGAAGAAGAATGTGAAAATGTTTGCTAAAAGAGGTGACAGAAGAACTTGCTTTAAATGCCAAAAAGTTGGACATATTGCTTGGAACTGCCAAGAGTCCACTTATTCAAAATAGGAAGTTTCATCGAACTCTGATATGAGAAGGAAATGTGTTGATAAATCGACTTTGGAAGTTGGTGAAACTTCAAAACGGTTTTACAAAAGAAGTGTCGATTTAAGCAAACAAAAATGGGTTGTTAAAAGTTCTCAGAGTAGTTCTGACAATGAATCTAATTCCATAAAATCAGAAGAGTCATTTGTTGAGAAAAAGGTTGAGAATTCGGTTCCTGAGGAGAATAATGAAAATTTTCCCAAGTTGACAAAAGAAAATTTGAAGTTGAAAGTGGGTAAAACCGAGATTTCAGGTCAATTCTTTACTGGTAACAAAGAATTTGATATTGAAAAGGCGTTTAATGGCAAAGTAAAACATATTTTCGGGAAGATGGTTGATGGGAAGGTTAAAACTGCAAAAGATTTTTATAAATCAAAATGTTGGTGGGATAGATGTGTCCCAGAATCTCCCAATGCTGGTCAGGCTTGGGGGAAAGTTTTTCCAAACTAAAAATCCTGACTTGCCGGAGCTCCCAGGTTGGTAAGAGTGGAGCAGGAGTCGGCATCTTTCTTAGCAAATGATCCTACAAGTGGTACAGTTGGTAAAGTACAGGTGGTATATTTAAATTGGTATATTTTGATTTACAAGTGGTTATGGTTGGTGAAATGAACCTGTAAGTGGTTGAAAAAGGTTTTCATCTTCAAATGGTTAATCAAGGTCATTAAGTTGAACTTGATTGGACCATACTTACAAGTGGTATTTTGGAGAACAATGTGATGAACCCCTAACCTACAAATGGTTTCTTAAAATCAACAAAACTTATTTTCCAGAAAAACTATTTGATTAAAACAAACTTAAGTGTTTTGAAATCAATGGGAAAATAGTTTTTTGTGAGGGGGAGTTCTGATTGTTTTTGCCGGGTGGATGGCGAATTGAAGTGATTTGATATCGGTTGTCAATTTTTTTTAAGAAAACAAACTGTACAGGTAGAGTATCAAAATTTGTTTTCAAATTTCCTAAAATGTGTTTGCATTTTAGGGGGAGTAAAAATTTCAGAAAATCAAAAAACATTTGAAAATTTGAAAAAAGTCAAAAACATGATAAAAACCCTACTGGTAAAAACGAAAAAAAAAATTGAAAAAATGAAAATGAGTTTTGTGTCAAAGAAGAGGAAATGATAGTACATCAGTGGACTATCACGGCATGCTAAAGATTTGGAAAGAAAAATGTGATAAACGGTCTCACTGATGATGTGTCAGTAGGTTTTTGCACATTTAGTAGATTGTGACGACATATAAACCTAAATTCAAACTTGCTTAATTCGTGGGTAACATCTCTCGGATATATGGGTAACCCCCGAAATCTTGTTTGAAGGACCCCTCTTTCTGAGATACTAGGTCTTTATGCTTAGTGATATCTGGGGTATTATCCCGGGACTTCTGATAATGCGGAAGCAATGGCCTAGTCCCCGGAGAATACTTTACGCTTGCTTGAAATATAGCGCCGCCCTCAGCATAAATGATGAGACAATAAAATTGCTAATCAATGTTGTTGTAAAAAAGATCCTCTAAAGGGGACCCACCTAAAGTCGAGCCGTCATCTCTCTGCTGAACGGAAGTTCTGACCTGAGCTCTCACGGTTTTGTACTGATTCATAATTTATCCCCTTACAGATATCATCTAGGTATACTCACCTATAAGACTGAATATTGGGATCTGGATACGGGAGTATATTCAAGTGGTGGGACACGCGAATAAGTTTAAGTATCTAAGACATTAATCTCGTATCTTGAAACAGTTGAACTTTGTGTGAAAATTTAAGTGGATCAGTATACTGACAATCTAAGTGAATCGTTTAGAACTTAAAATGATTAAAGCTTAATGGTGTTGATGATTTGTCTCAAAAACTGATATGATCCTCTTACTCAAACTCACAAAAATATTGTATGTAAATATTTCTTTACTGCTTTTCATTTCTGTTATATAAAAAATCCAAAAATATTTTCGGTGTGTTTTAGCATAAATTTTTGAAAAATTCAAAAAGATTTTAGATGACCGATGTTGAAAAGCTGATTTTCAAAATTCCGAGTGCTAAACATGACGAACAGGTTTGGGAAAGTTTGTTTGAAGATGTGTGAAATGAAAATGATATATATTCAAGTGGTTCATCAGAATTTGACATGATAAATCATTTTGTTTGATACTTGAAAATGATGTATTCAGGGTTGTGTCTTTAAGTGATTTGCAAAGTTTCTAAATTTGTTATATCGTATCTTTTATGAAACTTATGTTTTGGGTAGAGAATATGCAGGTGAGTCAGGTTACGATACCTGAACCTGTGAAAGCCAGACTACGATCCCAGTACAAGTTGAGGGGGAGTCTGTTAGAGAAAAAGAGTCTGAAGATGTAAGAGCTAGGAGTTTGATCCTGAAAGATTAGTTAAAGAAAGTTAGAGTGAAGGAAGCCCAAAGACTGATAAAGACTGAAGATTGTAAAGTCTCGACACTTAAGACTCGTCAACATCTGAGGGGGAGTCTGTTGGTGCATTCATCTGTCGACTTCGTCTTATATCGAGTCTGGGTTGCGTTGCGGATCTGATCAAGAATGATATCATCATCATTGATGATGACATCATAAAGATGACATCATCTTAGGCAACAGTACACGAAATCACATGCATACATGAAACAGTTTCTAATTTAGTTTGAATTGACTTTTGGTGTTTTCGCTTGAATGGCAAAATTGTAGATTCGCTTGAAAGTCATGATGTAGGTTCGCTTGAACTAGTCTTGATATATTTCAAGAGAACTAAGAATACTATAAATAGGCTAGTGGTTAGTTCATTTGTAACAAAATTTCAGATTTGATACCGAGGTGCTGCCGGTATTCCTTGTGACTGTAATCGTTGATAATTCAATACACAAGAGGTTTAAAGTGATATTCAAGCTGTTTCGAGTCTATACGTTTGTTTCCGCCTTTCGTATAGTCTAAGAACTCTTCCGAATGACTCATTCAGGTCGCGATTCGATCCTACAATTTTCAAGTCTTAACATACTATTACATGTAATACATACTACATACACTTAGCACAAAATTTGGTGATCAATAAATATATATATTTTCCTCAAAAATATACATACTTAATATCAATTTTTATCTTGAAGAAATCATCATTTCTTAACTTGAAGTTTACATAAAAATTAGGGAAAACCTTGGTAAATATTTTTGGGCACATTTTTAGGGAATAAGTTTCACCAAACCTTATATTTTCTAAGTGTCAAAATTTATAGAAATTTTGATAGAGTTTTCCCTAAAAATGGAGGTTTCCCATGTTTTCAAAACATTTCTTTTAAAATCATCACAACAATCATCAACTCATTCAACACTTACCGAGTGTTAAAATCAAGTATTTTACACTATATCATGAACTTGAAGTTTTTGTAAAAACTTGTAGTAACTTATCATGTTATTTAGTAGGTTTAGTTACCCTTAAAAACATGGTTATTTATTTGTAAATCACTTTATTAAAAGATTTAGTCATTTACAACTTGTAAGATGATTTTTCTAAAAATATTTCTTTTGTATTTTTCTTGTTACAATCATGTTTCTAGTCTTGTTTAAACACTAAAAATATTATTAGTTTACTTAGAAACCATGACTTTGTAAATCTTGTAAATAAACTTGGGTTCTTGAGAAAATTATTTTTGTAATCACCTATTTACAAGATTTGTATTTTGTTTATATCATTTTTACATAGGAAAATCAATTTCATCATTCAAGTTCATGAAGACATAAAGCATGAAGATCTTGGTCTTTCACAAGATCACCTCTTTAATTTACTAGATCATGTGTTTAATCACAATCTAGTAGTTTCCATATGATGTCTAACATCACTAACACTAATAATCAATCAACAAGAAGCAAATCAACATATTCAACATGTATTCTTATATATTTAAGCTTATGTTAAAGTATCATGATCATGTTCTTTTGTGTTCTTGTGATTAACAATATTCATCATTTTTTAACCACCAAAATAGAAGTAAACAAGTGATAAGAAGCTTACAACTAGCACAAGGGCTAGGGAAGAACACTTGAAGAAAAAGATGATGAAAATGGTGGATGAAAGCAAGTGATGAAGGTTCTTCAAGTTCTACAAGCACCAAGCTTCACAAGACACCTTCTTACAACCTTGAGAGTGTATGGAAATGAATGGATGGTGGTTGTATGGTGGTGGTGGTGGTGGCGGCACTACCTAGGCCGAGAGGAAGAGGGAGAGAGCAAGAGAGTTGTGGTGTTTGTGAAGATGAGGCTCTAGTGTTCTACTTATAAGCATTTCGTATCTTCAAAGATCACATCATATCTAAAGAGATCTCACAATATCTAAATATATCTTGGCAAGATTTGGAGGATTTAGCAAGATTTCATAAAATCAAAAGTGGGGCCCCCATGACCGTCCACTATATGGGATGGGGGGGGGGGTAAAGTGTAATTTCCAATCTTTAATTGTATAAATAAGTTAAGTTTCGAGTATAAAGTTTAGGGACTTGTTGTGTTATTATGTTATAAGTGGTTTTATGGTGTTCGGGAACCATAACTAGCTCAGAAACATTAAAACAATGTTTCTAGTAATATTTTGATGTTCCGGGTACTGTCCGGTTGTTCGGTTAGTTACCGGTTCGTTAAAGTGCTAAATTGCACCGTTTAGTGTCCTTTAAGTACTCTTTTGTAACCCTTTTAATTCCCAACACTTAGGAGGGTATTATGGATAATAAAACATGAATTCTGCATAATATTTTTATGTTAAAAAAACTGATTATAGCTGATTTGTGCAGAATTCTGCATTTAAAGTGTGTGTCGGGTGCTTTTTAGTGCATATTCTAGCTTCCGGAAAGTCTATATGTTAACCCTTGTATATACTCTTGGGTTTTAATGTATTCTTGACGTTGGACCTACACCTAGGCTCCAATTCTATTGTCTAACTGCTTTCTGCAGAATTGTTGACACAATGTGTCTTACCGGTGAGTTTACTAGTATTTCTGATGCAACGCTATTATTAATGCATAAAGCAATATTTGTAGTATAAAACGTGCATGAATTCACAAGTATAACATGTAATCAATCAATGTTGACATTTAAGCACATAACTGCATATATTTAATATTAATTAAATTGTACGGAAATTACCGGTTTCGTGCCAGTTGTCATAGCACCCCACCCTGAACGTTGGGCGTCACATCCAACCACTCGTCAGAGGTACGATCACTAATGGGGGACGACGGATAAAATTACGGCTTCGGCTATTGACAGCCATTAGACGGTGGGAGTGATGGTTTGGGGTTTAGAGAGAGATTATTGTCTAAAAAGAGATGGGTGAACGAGAAGTGGTTGCGCTTATCTCCAATCAACAAGAAGAAGAGGTTGTGCTTCTCTTCAATATGGTTGAGTTGTAAGAGGTACTTATTTCATATTATTCATTCATTCAAATGCGAGTTTGCTGATTAATTTTACATAACTGATTGTACGTGCTTTGCTATTTTGTGTTATTATTGATCGATCAGTAAGAAGAATAAGAGAGTAAGAAGAATAAGAGACTGTCATCTTCAAAATATAAGACGTGTGTGGATCTAACAGGGGTTTCTCCCATGTAGGCTTAGCGGGTAGTGCTTTCACGATGGGTCAAGCTGCTTCGGGTAAAGTGCCAAACACGAGAAAGCGTGTCTTGACAACCAGCATGTGTTTATGCTATTCACTTTTGATACTTTTGGGTTTCCTTGCGCCAGAGATTGTGGATCTACTTAGCCGAGTTCAAAGGGTCATGCACAGTAATTAATGTTATGACCCCGAGATCTATGGATGTAGTTTTTAAAAGACTTAGTTCTACTATTCAAAAAAGGGTAGTGACTCAGCTTGTTACCCGTTTACCTTCTATCTCAATGTAATTTCATTAGCTATCAATTGAATATTATGAAACTAATTTGTTTTTTTTTTAACTCTATCATATAAAATTTTCATTGTCCTTTTTTTTAGGTGAGGTTCATTGGTGAGTTAAAGGACATGTGATAGCTTAGTAGTAACGATGATGCATTTTCATTTTTAGTGAAATGAAATTATACTCCTAATTTCTTGCATAGTTTTTAAATATTCATGTAAAAAACCCTTGCCGGTCAAAAAAAAAAAAAAAAAAAAAAAAATGTAAAAAACCTTATCTTTTCATTCATTTTATTTACAATGACAAGCTTTACTAAAGGAAAAACAACAAATGCAAAACCAAATAAAGAAGTTGAAATAATTTATATAGTCAAGTCATGAAATCGTTGGTTGGGATATTCCATTTGAATAATGGTAAGTAAAGTTTACAACATAGTCTCGTCCAACCTGCTTTCAACCGAAAAATATGTAATTAAGTTGATAGATATCTAAATGTCAGGGTGAGGATCAAATAGTAAGTTTATTTTTACGATTTGGGTTTTTGAATTGAGTCATTGCGTTCTACGAGGGTTCCAAGGGGGCAACGACTCCTTGGCGGGGGTCCGGGGGCAACGCCACTGGGAGCAGGTCCAAGGGGCGGCAACCCCTGGCGGGGTCCAATGGGCAGAGCCCTGGCTGGGGTTGATTAAATTGCTTTAATAAAACTGCATTAGAAAATTTAATTTTCTGAAAATTGTCTCATTTCGTAGACAAAAATTCGTAGACAGTTTTTAATCTCATACTTCCTGGTTCAGACAATTCACAGATAAAACATACCCTGGTTCAATGCATTTTAGAGAGAACACTTTGCGTTTTAGAGAGAACACTTTCTTTTGTGTTTTTAGGCCATTGCGTTTTATAAATAAGACATTTTTGGGTAAATTACACTTTTCGTCCTTTATGTTTGTATAGGATTGCAATGGATAACCTTTAACTTCAATAATGACAGTCACAATCATTTATTTGTGAAACCCATTACACCGTAGGTCCTTTGTCACTAACCAGGTTAAAATTTTAAGTTAAGTTTATTCATACAAGGATAGTTTAGTTGTTTTACCAGTCTGATTAAAATATTTTATTAATAAAACAAAAATAAAATTAAAAACTTATAATATATATAAATATATATTATATATTTTTCTTTTACTCTTTTCTAAATCTTTTGTCCCCATAACACCCTAATTCATTTAGGGTTTCATATGTGCATCTTCTTCATGGAACCCCAATCCAACCCCCCTATTTCAAAATCAAACACCATAATTCAAAGTCAAAATCTTCTATTTTTAAAAGTCAAAATCCATTACATCAGGTAATAATTCTGGGGTTTGGGTTTTTGAAAGTAACGGTGGCTAGAAGACACGTAGCACCTTCGCCGGAGAGAAAGCTGCAGTCACCGTCAAATTCCGTCGTTTTATCCTCCGTTTATCATCGTTCTTCCGCCGATCTCCGCCGCGAAATTCTTTGCAGATTGGGACACCAGATTTGTAACACACCGAAAACGGGTTTGGTAATTAAACCCCGTTAATACTAAAGACGGGGAAAACACAGTTAGTGGTAAAATTTAACCCGATAAATATTAGGACTCAAATAAATAAACCTATTATTAATCAAAAAGAAGAATAAACGCTTCGAGAAAACAAAGTTTATAAGAAACTCGAGTTAACGAGACTTAAAAATAAAATGGGTTATGACTCCCCCGAAAACCACTAAGTAACTAGGAATATTAACCTAGTAAGTTAACTGTGGTTAAAACAATATGGAAAACTCTTAAATCATAAAGGAAACAATAATTGAGGGACTAGAATGGCTAAATTGGAAACTTGAGTCATTAGTAAACAAAATAAACTCCAAACACTCACCTAAGTGAGTGCCTGGATCGATCAGAACACAGGAGCGACCAAGAGCTCCTCTCCAAACCCTAGCTCACTAAAATTTGATCAATTGGAGGTTCAATTCAGTCCCAAATCAAATTCTAATCACGAATTAGTGATCACCTCTCTGAAAAGATCATAAGGTATGCAAAATTTTGATGTTTTGATTCATCTTAAATTCTAGGTTAATGATGAAAAGTCGAAATTTAGCTTGATTGTGTCATGCATAAACAAGATTAGAAGGGATATGGCGTCTAGGGATGAACCCTAGGTGAAATCTTGTTAAAAGATTTCATGTTAATTATAGAGTTCATAATCACCATTGTAGGTGATTAATGAACTTGAAGAATACTTAATAGACCCTAGAATTATGACCTTGCTCTAGCATAATCCGAATTTAAGAGTAAATTTCAGAAATATGGATGTAAGACTTGTGTAGAATTGTCTAATTGAAGTTAATTTAGATGATAATTACAAGTCATAAACTTGGTTTTGATGATATAAAAATCTGACCCGCTAGGTGTTTGATGAAACGCCTAAGTGAGGATTAAAATGCTTAAAGTTGGGTAAAAACGCAGATTTGATTATTATAAAGAATTATACGTTAAAGCTTATGAAAAGGGGTTCTAAGTACTATGTTGATTTAAACTTAATGTTGTAAACCATGTGAGTTAAAGTAGTTAGCTTTGATAAACTAAGTTAACTAAGCATGAAGTCGAACAGTAGCTTTGACATAGAAAATAAGTGAGGTGGAATAGTCATGATTGTCAATGACTAATTTAACCGCCTTGTAAATGACTGACAATAGTTTGACGTGTAACAAGCTAGGTGAGAGCTTGGAGGAGGGAGCGGGTCAAACGGAGCCAGTACGGAAAGAAAAGCGAGGTGTGGATGCAAGGTAAGTGTAATTTACACACTTATGTAGAATACTCGTTTATTCAATTCGTTGTAAATGGATAACAATCGTTTTGGAATTATGGATTTTGTTAAGATTACCTTGTAGTGTAATCTAGTAATGAGGGAAAAAGGGCAAAATGGAAATTGGTCAAATGTCGACTAGTGTAAATCAAGGTTAAAAGGATACCCATAGCGTAAGCTGAAATTGGTTGAGTTTGTAAGAAAAGAGTTTAAAGAAAAAGAGTATGGTAATAAAATCCGAGATGGGATGGATGTATAAATTGGAAATCAAAAACGATGTTTTGATTAAATAGATAACGTTGGGCGTGTAGTCCAAACGGGTCGAATGGTGCT
Source organism: Helianthus tuberosus (assembly GCA_030545235.1). Taxonomy (NCBI): domain Eukaryota; kingdom Viridiplantae; phylum Streptophyta; class Magnoliopsida; order Asterales; family Asteraceae; genus Helianthus; species Helianthus tuberosus. The sequence goes on along the minus strand of CM060402.1, from coordinate 15,673,679 downwards.
GATAACACCATTTGACAATATCGACTAATATGGTTGTCAAGTCTTATGCTAACAGGACCGATTAGCAAATCGGATAATTGCGTCACTATTGATTGTGTGATAATGAAAACAAGGTATAAATCGGGTCTACTTGTTGATTCGGGCCAGGTACGCATGTTCATGTTGTAGTTAAAAATGGTATTTTGGTCGAATAATTGGAAAGAGAGTCCTTTGTAGTAAAAAGAACAAAATCGACCAAAACGCCCTTGTTGGCTAATTCGAACAAACAACCTTTAAAAGTTGTTTGGAAACGAGTTTTATGATTAGGCAAATACTTAGAATAAGTATAGAAACTGAAATGTGGTGATGGAATGTTAGAAGCAATCGAAAGCGATTTTAGGTTCGAAAGTGCTTAAATACCCTTAACGGGTCAAAATAAGCATACGAGCAAATACGGGTTTAAATGGTGTAATAAACCTATGATTAGAACCTAATATAGTAGGTAACATTAATTTGAAAAAGTGTAGGAGATATAGAATCAAATAGATACGTTTGTTTGATAAAATGCGTAAACGAGTTAAAATTCGGTAAAAAGGTAACGAGACGAAGGCTTAGAAGTCTCAAAATTTATTAAGCCAAATGTCGGATTTTAACTCCATTTGATGGAGAATTAAATTACAAACACGTAGGAAGAAACGGAAGGTCAAACGGACACGCGGTTTGAAAGATACGGAAGTTTTCGTATCAGAAACGGCAAAATGGAAAGCTGGAATGCAGGGGCCACCGTAACTTACGGTGCCACCGTAAGTTACGGTGGGGCTGAACTTGTTATGGTGATTACCACCTGTGTTACGGTGGGAGAACTTTTATTCAGAGGCCACCGTAACTTACGGTGCCACAGTAAGTTACGGTGGAGGCCAAATTCAAGCACATTGTTTTTGGGTCTTGTTATCAATGTTGGATTTACATAATTTCCTCGTTATATTAGATATTTAGTTATCAAAACTAACTGTTAAGTTGGTTTTGAACACAGGTATATGTCGAGAGCCCGGATGAAGTTAAAGCGTCGAGCAAGAACCGAACACATGTTAAATAAAGCTTCCGCAAGTTGTTTCGTTCGTTATTCAGAAACGGCGAATTAAATCGCATTATGTTATATCACTATAAATTGTAAAAAAGTTTTTAACAAGCCCGTATTTTCAGTATAATCCTGATTGTAATTACATGATTATGAGTTTAAATTATACGATAAACGTTAAATAATAACTAGGGTGTTACAAGTTGGTATCAGAGCCTTGGTTTAAGAGATTCAAGTATGGCGGGAAAGCTATGCTTGGACTTAAACCTTATGCTCTTAGTAAAGAATTGGTGTTCGGTTCAAGACTTGATCGCAAATCCGGTAAGTACATGTATGTTAATAGTTTAGTATGCTAAAGTGTTGTAAACAACACATAGGGCTATCGTGTGATACACGTTACCCCAATTAAAATGATTGATATAGTTGACGAAAATACGCGCGTTGATGCGTATAGTAGAAAAAGCTTTGTATTATAATACGGGCGATTATTGAAGTTGACGTTACTAACTTTTGTGAATGTTTTAATTGAAGGACACTCGCGTTTGAAGACGACGAGAGTCAAACGAATTGTGGATATGATGATGGAACGGTCCGAAGTATGACAAGAGGAGCATGCTCACCGAGGACTAAATCGCGTAACGACCGCGAACAAGGTTAATGGCAAGGAACGCCCGTCGGGGCAAACATTACCAGGTGCACATTTTAAATAATCGCACAAATAGTAATATGCAACAAATACGTAGAAATTGAAAGTTGCATATGTAGATTAAAAACTTGGAAAAACCCGAATAGAAAATGTATTCGGGATATTGTTTCCAAGAGAAACAAATAGAGGCGTTACTTACATAGGGCGTGATGTGAAAACTATAAAAAGGTCATGTATGTCATGTGTTAATCGCTTACTCTGGCCAAGTAAGTAGTGGCATATGGTACCATGAACTTCTTATGGCGGACACGTTTACATCCGATGTAGTAAGGGCGGGGTGAATGGGACTAATTAAAAAGTACCCAAATGAATCAGATAAGCAAAATATTTGATAATAATGTAAACGCACAACCGAGTGACGGAAGCGTATTACATTAGGATAATGAGCCCGAGTGAAGGGACAAAGAAACATGTAAAATGATTTAGACAAGTATTGGGAGGGAGTGTACTTACACTCGAACCCAGAAGACGCAAGCATGTAAAATGATTTAGACAAGTATTGGGAGGGAGTGTACTTACACTCGAACCCAGAAAACGCAAGCATGTAAAATGATTTAGACAAGTATTGGGAGGGAGTGTACTTACACTCGAACCCGGAAAATGCAAATATGTCCCTTAACGGGTCGTTTTTGTAAAACGTCAAACTTAAGGACAAAGTCGGAATATAAAAATGAAGCGAGGTCTTAATGCATACCGGGAGGGTTGCAATAATAACGACTTCGGTAAAACACCCGGTTGATGGGTAAGAATTAAACACATGCGTAAACCAAGAGACGTGAACGCGGGTTGAAAAAAAAAATTCAAAGGACTTGGATTACGAGTTATGACTATAAAATCTCGTATATAGAAATTGTGAGTAAATATGTTCAACTATTCGAAGTCGAATGGGTTGAATAAAGAATAAAGTTGATTGTTTATAAGTGATGGATTTCACGTTAATAGGTCAAACAGGTTGAATACAATATAACGCCGAATGGCACAAATGAGCGCTAGCCAGATAAAGGTAGCGTTAAATGCAAGAGAATAATGAGCCCGGTAATGGGATATAACCAAATAAGAATATATGCAAATCAAATAACAATAAGCATAAGAAGAACTGACGCATAAATGACATGAGAAGTCATAAAATCGGAAAATTGTCCGAAAGAAAACAATTATAGCCATGAAACTACAATTAAGGTTAACGGGACCTAAGCTTGAAACCAAATGATTCTTCGAACAAAAACAGGGTGCCTTGACACCAAACATGTATTTAAGAATGACATGAGTAAGGAGTGATCTACGGGATCAACATAACCTTTAGGGTTATAAACAAATGAAAGATCTACATGACTAAAACGACCCACGGGTCATGATTAGAAAGAAGTTATAAGGACTTCGCCCTAAAGAGGTGAAAGTCTAATCAAAATAGCCCATAAGGCTAAGTGATAAAAACCTACGGGTTAATTAGATAAAGCGAGGGAATCGGTTGAGAATCCCCGCATAAAACTAAGACTGTAAAAGAATAAATGATGGACTGTCAATATCCTGGTATGGATAATTGACAAAAGTTAAAGAGAAGATCCTAAAACTAAAACTTCGGTTTTAGTAAGAAATAACGTTTTTACAAACATAAATTCTGATAGGAATTTAAATAGTAAGCATGAAAGATACAAGTCTTGACACTGATAGGCGCAAGACGATATATTCGAAAAGTGATATTTTCGAAAATGAAAGGTTGATACAAACTAAACACGATGTGACACGATCACGGTTAGGAAATGTAATGTGAAGTAAAATCACATTATAACCAAGCGAGCGGTGAAAAGTAACGGGACTAATAAGTCTAGCTAGTAAGACCGGTTAAGGCCAGTAATTCAAATCAAAAAAAAATTTGGTTTGCTAGTAAGCGGTGGATTCGGTATAACTAAACCGAATAAATGAATTTTAAAACAAAAGAAATTGTTGCTGAAAGTGAAAGATTTCACTAAAGACCTTTAAACGGGTCAAAGTAACGGATTCATAAGGAATTCGATAGTATATGAAAGCGATGGATATCACTAAGTTAACTAAACTAGTGGAAATAACGAGATTACGTTATTTCGAAGTTACACTATGTCGTATGAGATATGTAGACAATTAGTAACCAAAAAGATGTTACCATACTTTTCGGGTAATACTAACGATTGGTTAAAAAGTATAAGTAATTTCTCGGGTAGAATGCATTGAGTTTAAACTCAATGAATTATGTAAGAAAAGGTTTCGAGGACGAAACCTCTTTAAGGGGGGTAGACTTGTAACACCCCGAAAACGGGTTTGGTAATTAAACCCCGTTAATACTAAAGACGGGGAAAATACAGTTAGTGGTAAAATTTAACCCGATAAATATTAGGACTCAAATAAATAAACCTAATATTAATCAAAAAGAAGAATAAACGCTTCGAGAAAACAAAGTTTATAAGAAACTCGAGTTAACGAGACTTAAAAATAAAATGGGTTATGACTCCCCCGAAAACCACTAAGTAACTAGGAATATTAACCTAGTAAGTTAAGTGTGGTTAAAACTGTCACGACCCCCGACCCACCCTGGATGGAATCGGGAGTCGCGAACAGCCCAGTGGTACCGGTGATTATTTTGAAAACGTTGCAGCGGAAATTTTATCAGGACCGTGAGTTAGGAAAAATATCAGAGTTTAGAAAACACCGGATTTTATTTATTAAATAGATGGGATAAACCCATGTTTTACAATGGTAGCTTTAATAAAGATAAATTTGATTACATAAAACAATATTTATTAATTTTTATTTATTTAATAAAATAAGCCACTACTTGATGTCTTTCAATGTCGTATCCTTCTTTTACTCCAATCTACTGTAATTACCTGAAAAGTGTTTTAAAAAGGTTTTGTCAGCGAGAAATACTGAGTGAATCATTCTATTTATTAAAACATCCTGTTTGTTATAATGTACAGTATTAAGAGCGATTACAATTGCCTCATCTTTTAAATTAACTGATCCAGTTGTCACTTTACCAGACTGTGACTGTGGACATATCACGTGTAGGGTCCTTTCACCCCAAGTGATAAATAATTAGTAGCTATGTGCACATCCCCCCACATACTGGCAGTAATTTCAGATAACAAAGACTTAATCCCTGTAACTATAACTTTGAAAATAAACTTGCTTTTGTAAATAAATTTAATAAAAAGAGAATAACTCACATTATAAGCATGCAGGAACAAGCTTCTTGATTCTACTTTTTCCGATAATTAAGCATCTACTTTATTATTCTAGATCTTCTGATGATTTAATAGTTTGTTTGATTGTAAGTGTGTAGTTGAGAGTATTCTTAGTAGTTAAACACATAGTTTAACAGAATGGAATACGTATTTGTGTAAAACCCAAATCAAACCTTAACGGTAGTCACGAGATTCGAACCTTAACGAATTTCACAAAGTATAGTCTTATTCAGACAGTACTTTGGTATCCATTTAATGAACTCACAAAGTATAGTACTTTGGATTCCGTTTAACGAAATTCACAAAATACAATACTTTGGCATCCGTTAGTTGGTTCATGAATCGATCGGACAGAACATCGCATCGGTGATTATTGGTTAGAACACCAACGTATAGAGAAAAGAATAGAAGAAATGAACAAAGGAAATGAATTCCTAAGCTTTCTATTTATAGGTAAGAAGTAGGAAATTTCTAGGAAGTTTCCTTTAGCTTTTCTAGGAAGTTACCTATACATCTTCTAGGAAGCTTCCTACCTACATATATATCTTCTTACACCTTCCTAGCACCTTCCTTTGATATTATCTATTTCATATTTATTTTCATGTATATCTATCTAGGTGTTTAATAAATCTTACTTAGCTTAATTAATCTTGCTTAGCTTAATTAATCTTGTTTAACTTATTTATTAAGGTTTCTTAATTGCTAAGTTATATCAACAACTAAGTGTAATTAGTACGTTTAATAAATTTATTTAACTATGAATTTACTTAGCTATTAAATATTCTAGCAGCTCCCTGATTACGAGTTCTAATTTCTAGACACGATGGAACTTGTATTAGTGTATTAACTCAATTCAACTTTAACGACAACTTACGAGACCAAAACCCTCACAACGAATGACAAAGTGCAATACTTAACAATTCAGCGGATTCACAACGAATGACAGAGTATAGTCCGAGTTCGAACAGCACTCAAACATTCAAGTCGAAATCACGATGAATAACAAAGTATAAACTCAATTTGAGCGGCACTTAAACATCCATTGGATAGTTTAATCGATCGGACATTGAATCGTAGCAGCGATTGAGTTAATACCATGTATCGTAGCAGTATCCCCCTACTAATTAGTGTTTTGAGACTTATTTCGACAATAATTCGACATACAGAGTGAATTTGAGCGTCGAATGAACAACAAAATGCGATTGCCAATGCCTGCTATTTATACAAGAATTTGGGCTAGCTTATGGACCGTAACAATTTTATCCTTACGGTCCGTAAGGGACACGAATTACCTATAGGCTTGCCACGCGTGGGACTAGGCCTGATGAGTCGACAGTTTCTCGAAATTAAATTTAGACAACGAGTTATTTAGGATAATCATCAAGTAGGGAATGCCCCCCCTGAGTTTTAGGGGCCCTGATCCTGATTCTGATTGTTCTGATAATTTTAGGGTTTGTGTAGAATTACTTGGGTGTCTTAATTAGGGTTTCCTTTTAGATAAAATAATAAAATAAATAGGACTTTTAATGAGGGTCGTTAGAAAAACAATATGGAAAACTCTTAAATCATAAAGGAAACAATAATTGAGGGACTAGAATGGCTAAATTGGAAACTTGAGTTATTAGTAAACAAAATAAACTCCAAACACTCACCTAAGTGAGTGCCTGGATCGATCAGAACACAGGAGCGACCAAGAGCTCCTCTCCAAACCCTAGCTCACTAAAATTTGATCAATTGGAGGTTCAATTCAGTCCCAAATCAAATTCTAATCACGAATTAGTGACCACCTCGCTGAAAAGATCATAAGGTATGCAAAATTTTGATGTTTTGATTCATCTTAAATTCTAGGTTAATGATGAAAAGTCGAAATTTAGCTTGATTGTGTCATGCATAAACAAGATTAGAAGGGATATGGTGTCTAGGGATGAACCCTAGGTGAAATCTTGTTAAAAGATTTCATGTTAATTATAGAGTTCATAATCACCATTGTAGGTGATTAATGAACTTGAAGAATACTTAATAGACCCTAGAATTATGACCTTGCTCTAGCATAATCCGAATTTAAGAGTAAATTTCAGAAATATGGATGTAAGACTTGTGTAGAATTGTCTAATTGAAGTTAATTTAGATGATAATTACAAGTCATAAACTTGGTTTTGATTATATTAAAATCTGACCCGCTAGGTGTTTGATGAAACGCCTAAGTGAGGATTAAAATGCTTAAAGTTGGGTAAAAACGCAGATTTGATTATTATAAAGAATTATGCGTTAAAGCTTATGAAAAGGGGTTCTAAGTACTATGTTGATTTAAACTTAATGTTGTAAACCATGTGAGTTAAAGTAGTTAGCTTTGATAAACTAAGTTAACTAAGCATGAAGTCGAACAGTAGCTTTGACATAGAAAATAAGTGAGGTGGAATAGTCATGATTGTCAATGACTAATTTAACCGCCTTGTAAATGACTGACAATAGTTTGACGCGTAACAAGCTAGGTGAAAGCTTGGAGGAGGGAGCGGGTCAAACGGAGCCAGTACGGAAAGAAAAGCGAGGTGTGGATGCAAGGTAAGTGTAATTTACACACTTATGTAGAATACTCGTTTATTCAATTCGTTGTAAATGGATAACAATCGTTTTGGAATTATGGATTTTGTTAAGATTACCTTGTAGTGTAATCTAGTAATGAGGGAAAAAGGGCAAAATGGAAATTGGTCACTTGTCGACTAGTGTAAATCAAGGTTAAAAGGATACCCATAGCGTAAGCTGAAATGGGTTGAGTTTGTAAGAAAAGAGTTTAAAGAAAAAGGGTATGGTAATAAAATCCGAGATGGGATGGATGTATAAATTGGAAATCAAAAACGATGTTTTGATTAAATAGATAAAATGGAAATTGGTCACTTGTCGACTAGTGTAAATCAAGGTTAAAAGGATACCCATAGCGTAAGCTGAAATGGGTTGAGTTTGTAAGAAAAGAGTTTAAAGAAAAAGGGTATGGTAATAAAATCCGAGATGGGATGGATGTATAAATTGGAAATCAAAAACGATGTTTTGATTAAATAGATAACGTTGGGCGTGTAGTCCAAACGGGTCGAATGGTGCTGATAACACCATTTGACAATATCGACTTATATGGTTGTCAAGTCTTATGCTAACAGGACCGATTAGCAAATCGGATAATTGCGTCACTATTGATTGTGTGATAATGAAAACAAGGTATAAATCGGGTCTACTTGTTGATTCGGGCCAGGTACGCATGTTCATGTTGTAGTTAAAAATGGTATTTTGGTCGAATAATTGGAAAGAGAGTCCTTTGTAGTAAAAAGAACAAAATCGACCAAAACGCCCTTGTTGGCTAATTCGAACAAACAACCTTTAAAAGTTGTTTGGAAACGAGTTTTATGATTAGGCAAATACTTAGAATAAGTATAGAAACTGAAATGTGGTGATGGAATGTTAGAAGCAATCGAAAGCGATTTTAGGTTCGAAAGTGCTTAAATACCCTTAACGGGTCAAAATAAGCATACGAGCGAATACGGGTTTAAATGGTGTAATAAACCTATGATTAGAACCTAATATAGTAGGTAACATTAATTTGAAAAAGTGTAGGAGATATAGAATCAAATAGATACGTTTGTTTGATAAAATGCGTAAACGGGTTAAAATTCGGTAAAAAGGTAACGAGGCGAAGGCTTAGAAGTCTCAAAATTTACTAAGCCAAATGTCGGATTTTAACTCCATTTGATGGAGAATTAAATTACAAACACGTAGGAAGAAACGGAAGGTCAAACGGACACGCGGTTTGAAAGATACGGAAGTTTTCGTATCAGAAACGGCAAAATGGAAAGCTGGAATGCAGGGGCCACCGTAACTTACGGTGCCACCGTAAGTTACGGTGGGGCTGAACTTGTTACGGTGATTACCACCTGTGTTACGGTGGGAGAACTTTTATTCAGAGGCCACCGTAACTTACGGTGCCACCGTAAGTTACGGTGGAGGCCAAATTCAAGCACATTGTTTTTGGGTCTTGTTATCAATGTTGGATTTATATAATTTCCTCGTTATATTAGATATTTAGTTATCAAAACTAACTGTTAAGTTGGTTTTGAACACAGGTATATGTCGAGAGCCCGGATGAAGTTAAAGCGTCGAGCAAGAACCGAACACATGTTAAATAAAGCTTCCGCAAGTTGTTTCGTTCGTTATTCAGAAACGGCGAATTAAATCGCATTATGTTATATCACTATAAATTGTAAAAAAGTTTTTAACAAGCCCGTATTTTCAGTATAATCGTGATTGTAATTACATGATTATGAGTTTAAATTATACGATAAACGTTAAATAATAACTAGGGTGTTACAAGATTCTTCGCAGATCTGAAACAAATCAGAAAATTTGATGAGTGTGAAGTGTGGGGAGGGTGGAAATCGATGGAAATTAAGGTGGTCAGTAACAGAGATTGGGTTGGAGAGTGACGGAGATTCGCAGATCCAATCAAGTGAAGCCCATGTCGCTTAGTGAGCTTTCTAGACCACAAAGGATAATTCCTAGCCTATGGTCGTGGAATGTAATTTCTTTTCCCCTTTCTTGTAATTTTTATTCTCTTGATGCTGAACAAAAGCCCTAATTTTTATTACAAAAATGAAAGAAAGTTAGGGTTTTAAAACTGGGTTTGATTATATAATGATTAGTGTGTGCTGTAATCATTTATTATTTGGTTTTGGAAATGGTAATTCATATCAATTTTGCTTATAAAATTCAAATATGCACTTGCTCTGCATTTTTAGAAGGGATAAAGCATTTTTTAAATCTTAAATTGATTAGAATTGTTCAATTTTTTAAGAAGAAATTGAGTACAAGAGGTAAAAAATTACACCCGGGAATTGTTACCCGTTTTCCTTCATGGAACACTGTAATATTGAGAACGAGAGAGTTGAAGAGTCCGAGTTTGAGAAAGGAGAAGAAACAAAGTCTGAAAAGACAGAAATACCCTCACATGAGGTGCACATGACAAGACTTAACATAAATTTTTAACCTAGTTAGTACTAAAGGATGAAATGTGTAACGAGTTTTTCAAATAAAGGACTGTGAATGTAATTATTGAAGTTAAAGGTCATCCATTGCAATCCGGTATAAATATAAAGGACTAAAAGTTTAATTTACCCGACATTTTTATGTGTTTTCTGGCTATTGCGTTTTAGAAAAACACATTTTTGAAGTGTTTTTAGTCATTGCGTTTTAGGTAAAACATCTTTTTATGTGTTTTCAGTCCATTGCGTTTTAGAAAAAAAGACATTTTTAAGTGTTTTCTGACCATTGCGTTTTAGAAATAAGACATTTCTTTGTGTTTTTAGTGCATTGCGTTTTAGGTAAAACACATTTTTATGTGTTTTCAGTCCATTGCGTTTTAGAAAGTACACTTTCTTATGTGTTTTCAGTCCATTGCGTTTTAGAAAAAAAAACATTTTTAAGTGTTTTCTGGCCATTACATTTTACAAATAAGACATTTCTTTGTGTTTTTTGTGCATTGCGTTTTAGGTAAAACACATTTTTATGTGTTTTCAGTCCATTGCGTTCTAGAAAGTACAATTTCTTCTGTGTTTTTAGGCTATTGCGTTTTAGAAATAATACATTTCTTTGTGTTTTCTAGCCATTGCGTTTTACAAATGAGACATTTCTTTGTGTTTTTTGTGCATTGCGTTTTAGGTAAAACACATTTTTATGTGTTTTCAGTCCATTGCGTTTTAGAAAGTACACTTTCTTATGTGTTTTTAGGCTATTGCGTTTTATAAATAAGACATTTTTTTGTGTTTTCTGGCCATTGCGTTTTACAAATAAGACATTTATTTGTGTTTTTGTTGCATTGCGTTAAAAAATCATTTTTTACGTTTTTTTCATTGCGTTTTACGCAACTGGGTTTTTTTTTTCCATTGCGTTTTACGCAACTGGGTTTTCGATTTTTTTTTTTTTTTGAAAATATAACAATACTATACTCATTTTAAAGATAAAAAAACGCTCGTTTTTTTGGTGCAATTTTTATAAAAAAAAATAATGTCGTATGAAAAAGTTATTAACGTTTAAAAAATGAGGGGGGATTGGAGAAGAGAGAAACTATTGTGCTGGATTGACTATAATGACCTTACACAAACTCACGCGACTCTTTTCTTCTTTTCAATTTCACTCATTTAATTTTAGCTCTTGATTAAATCAATTGATGATCAAGATTACTTCGTAGTCTTTCTAGCCTAGAAAACTTCCTATTATATGTTAACCCCTAAATGCCAATAAACAATGTTGTTAATTTCTAGTTCAACAAAAGGTTTCACACCTTTTCGTCTTCAACAATGGGTCGAAGCAGGAGGGGGGGGGGGGGGGGGTCAAGAGGGTCCGCTGACCCTCCAATCTCCAGAATTTTATTGAATTTTTATATATAAAATTTTACTTAAAAAAAAAAAACAAACATGAGATGGACCCTCTAATTGTAACTTGTAAATAAAATAAGCTTTTGATGACCCACTGAGTAAAACGTTTTGGTTCCGCCACTCTAACACATGGGCACCCTTCATAATAAGTGGCCACACCATCTCCGTTTCTTGTTGGGTCTGATTTAATGTTCTTCCTAATATTTAAGAGAATGGTTAACGTACATTACGGCTTAACGTACATCACGTACGACAGATAATTACGCACGTTCATTTTAAAATCACGCACGTTATAACTCATAAATTCAAAATAACGCATGTTGAAAACAATAATCAAGCATGTTGAAAACATTAATCACGCATGTTATAGAACAAAATCACACATGTTTTCGTATGTGATGTACGTTAAGCCGTAATGTATTTTACACTTTCACAATATTTAATATCTTTTTTTTTTATTTTTACAATTTTGTTCAAAGCATTAATGTTTTTCTTTTCAACTTTTAAGATAAATAAATTATATAATCCACTGTATGATTTATTATTTATAAGTCTATCATAAAAATTGCTTCACGTGACACGTCAGCAGCCGGCCACGACGGTAGACGGCAGACGTTAACCTCCTTGACGGTGGAACACTCCAAGATCCATACACGTTACCCTCATCTATCATGGACAATTGGCACTTTATTTCAGTGTTCATAAAAACAAAATAAGCAAGGAATTTTAGTGGAAAACCTCATTCTTTTAATATTAAAAAATAGAGTTAAATGCCATTTTAGTCCCTGTGGTTTGAGTCATTTTATCAGTTTAGTCCAAAGATTTCATTTTTAACCTGTGGGTCCAAAAAGGTTTCACAGTTGCCATTTTAGTCCACTGGGTTAACTTCATCTATTTTTTCTGTTAACGAGAAGGCCAATTCGGTCATTTTATATGGCTGAATTGCCCTTTTAGTTAACAGAATTACATATAAAATGACCAAATTGGTCTTCTCGTTAACAGAAAAAATGGATGAAGTTAACCAAGTGGACTAAAATGGCAACTGTGAAACATTTTTGGACCCACAGGTTAAAAATGAAACATTTGGACTAAACTGACAAAATGGCCCAAACCACAGGGACTAAAATGGCATTTAACTCTAAAAAATATTTAAAGTTCAAAAAATAAGAGCAAATATGAGTAACAACCTTATGCAGAAATTTAAGAGATCTAAAACTTATAGATTAACACATATTCAAAGTCAGTTTTCATTATTGGTTATCTGTTTTTAACCTATATATTTATCAACGTCTTTTCACAATAAATATACATATACATAGGACAAAAGCGAATATGATGTTATTAGACAAAAGAAAAAAGAAAAACCCTTTAATTCAATTAAAATCATTTTCTTGTTTCCAACTTTCATTTGTGACATCAACATGGAGATGAGTTTAATTGATCCGAAGTAGGAGGTTATTAACTAAAACAACTTAGCTTTAAATGGTTTTGTATTTACTTTCTTACATCATTATCATTTTAGAACCAATAATATATTAAAAGTGTATAATTGTATGCGAAATTCACCACATCGGAATACACTCGCATCCGAACCGAGGAAAACTCTCACCGAGGGCCGAAGCCCATGAACACTCGCCAGAAGGTACGAAAGTGCGGTGAGGTAAAATCTGCTCAGCTCAATAATCGAACTAAAGATCGCCACTTACTTGCCTGGTCTCTCATCATCATCAGGTGCCGCTGAAACTAAATGGTGAAGGCAAGAATCAAACCTTGGTCATTTGAAACATCAGGTCTTTCCCTTATCATTCCACCACCAGTTCATTGGCATTCTCAATATATTACTGGTTATGAAATAAACGCTTATAAATCTACTCATATAGTTATTTTTAAAGTTTATTAACAAAAGAAACTCAATTATGTAAATTTAACTAAAAAATGAGTTAAATGTCATTTTAGTCCATGTGGTTTGGGTTATTTTGCCAGTTTAGTCCAAAGGTTTCATTTTTCGTCTGTGGGTCTAAAAAGGTTTCACCACTGCCATTTTAGTCCACTGGGTTAACTTCATCAATTATTTTTGTTAACGAGAAGGATGAAGTTAACAAAAATGGCCGAATTGCCCTTTTAGTTAACAAAATTATATAAAATGACTGAATAAAAAATGGATGAAGTTAACCCAGTAGACTAAAATGACAACGGTGAAAACTTTTTAGACTCACATGTGAAAAATGAAATCTTTAGACTAAACCGGTAAAATGTCCCAAACCATTGGAAATAAAATGGCATTTAACTCCTAAAAAATAGAATCTCTAAAAGGTTATTTTAGTAATTCAATCAGCCGTCCTATATAAACTAATCCCGCCAATACAATAATACTCCATTCATTTCCGTCTCATTCTTTGTACTCCTCATTAACCATATTTCAAACTTCAACCACCATCAACCACCATGTCCACCACCACAATCCTCCACCACACCACCACCTTCCTCCACCAAACCCTCTCCCAACCGGACCACCGCCACCGCATCTTCACCCTCCTCCTCACCACCCTCCCTCCACCTCTCCACCCCATAATCACACACTTAAATCTCGCTCAACAAACACTCGAAAACGCCATCACCACCACCAACTCATCCCTCAAATCCTCCTCCCTTCGCTTATCCGAAACACTCTTACTTTCACACCCGAAAAACCCAGTCACATCCTTCCTCTTGTCCTTCATTTACACTCTTTGTGACAAACATGTGGAAGCCTGTATTTCTCTTCTTGAACTGTTTGAAAGTCACCCGTCGATTGCGCGAACAGAAGTCGCACCCCAGGTGTTCGAGGAAATGTTTTTGGTGCATTTTGTGCCGGTGCTTGAGTGGTACAATGAGAAAAGGTTAAGGATTGTGTCGTCTTTGAGTTCGAATGATTATGATGATGATAATGATGAGAGTGAGGAGAATTCGGTTGTGGTGGATTCGGGTGTGTCGTGTGTGAATTTGTTGTCGAAAATGAATGGTGATCAGGCTTTGGAGTTGAAGGAGTTGGAGAGGGATTATGAGGAGGTGCTTGATGAGAATTGTAGGGTTTTTGTTGGGTATTTTAAGGAGGTGTTGGAGAATAAAGATGGCGATCGAGTGATTGATCTGCCGGATGTGGTGCTTGAAGCAGTTCGTAAGGGCAGTAATGATGAGTATAGTCGAGATGGGAAGAGCTTGTCTGCTGAATTCGGATCCAAAAATGGACGGTATAATGTAATATTCGTTTTCTAGTTTATATATTTTTTGATCTTCATATTCTACATAGTTTGCAAATGAGTTAAGAGCCTCTATATGGTAATTCTGGCTCAAAAACAAATATAACACGTCGAGTTTGAGTTTTAAATTTTGGATTCTTTTGAGTTAAATCATTGAATGTATGTAGGTTAATGCTCATTGGTGTATTTTTGCTAGAGGTGGCAAAGTGGTCGAGTCAGAGGGTTCGGGCAATGGTTTCTTGTAAAACGGGTAGTTACATGGGTCATTACTTTGACCCGACACTATTTTTTTCTATCATTTAGCTTTATTAACTATGATTACATAAACTTAGAATTTATTTTTTAAATTAAAGAGAATACGCTTTGCACAAATTTTGACCCGTTTGACGCATTTGATCCATTGGAGAATAAACATGACCCGGACTGACCCGTTGCAAAGTAAGTGGGTTGAAATCGACCCGTTTTAATCTAAATGGGTCGAAATTGATCCACTATATTTTCTTGTGTCCACCACATTTGAATTAGTCAATTTCTTTGAGTATACACCTTTCATTGGGTCAGATATTAGATATATATTAGAACCAATCTACTTGAAAGTGAAACTTGAAGGCCTAATTTGACAGTATGCATGTGTTTTTGTTGATTTTAGTGAGGAAAAAGTCATCAAGAATCTGTATCACTAATATAGTAATATATAACAGAAATTTGACCATTTGACTTGTTTACTCTTCAGCCAAATTATTTATTTTTTTACCCATTTGACCCTTTAACAATTAAATGTAACACAACTTAACCCATTCTCACATAAATTTGCTGAAATTAGGGGTATTCAGAAAGCTTGCGGCTCAAAACTCGCTCGAGAAAAGCTCGTTTAGTTTTCGAGTCAAGCCGAGCCATCTCGTTTTATAACCGAACAAAGCTCGTCTCTGTGGCTCGACTCGATGGCTCGTATGTATGTGTGTGTATATACATATATACTTTTTTAGAAATGCGTGTTAACTTTTTTTTTTAAATTTTTTATGTTATCTATATTTGTAAAAAAATTAATAAAAAAAAATTAAATTAACGAATGAGCCCGATTAGGTTCAAGCTAGCCCGAAGTTTTTACGAGCAAAGCTCGAGATCGACTTTTCAGCTTGAAAAAATAAACGAGCCGAGCTGGCTCCTTTAAGTTCGAGTCTGCTCGATTACAGCCCGAGTTGAAATTTGCCCCTCTACTTGCTAAAATAAAAGATTCAGATTTTTTGCTTAATGAGTCTGCATCATGCATATATATGCATGTGAATTATGAAACTATATCATGGGTCTTCAAATTCTTTAAAATATTAGTTATTTCCATGATTATACCTATTTTTTTTTAAATTCAAAGTGATTAAATTACTATATGAATTTACATCGAGATAGTTGGTAAACGGGCAACAAGCTGCGCCGCTACCCCTTTTTGAATAGCAAAACTAAGCCTTTTAAAAACTACGTCCATACCTATTGAATAAACAAATGTAAATATTTCTGTTTTCAACTTCCAATTTGACAAAGTCAAGCTACATGACTAAATCCAGTGTTCCTGTTATTTTATGCAGCCAATATGGACTGATCATAAAGGAGAAAAATCTATTGGTATCCAAATCAAAAAGACCAAAGATCTCTCAAGGTTTCCGTCTTTCTTCCCGGAAAGAGTCTCTCCAAGGATTTTGACCAACGAAAGATCATCTTCAAGATCAATAAAACCGTCACCGAATAATAAAGATTCTGAATCAGAACCCGAAGATAACTTTCGCTCCATGTCTTCCTTCGAATCAGATGCAGAGTTAGAGGTAATAATTTAGAGGTGGCAAAATGGCCATGTTGGGCACATTGTGTAACATGCCAAAACAGGTCGGTCAAAATGACGAAAACGACTAATTTTGGTTCGGCCATAACGTTTGGTTTTGGTCGGTCAGATTGGGTTGGGTTGGGTAACATGTCAAATGGGCTCTGGTTAAAATGTGTGTGTTGGCTAAGATGGGATATTTTTGGCCCGGGAAAAACGTTTGGCAACATGCCAAAATGGGGTCGGGTCAAAATGTGTCTTGGATCAATATGGGTAACTTTTTGTCCCGGGTCTTGTGAAACGCCTTTCGTCCAATCTGTAAATCATACATCGTGTAAGATATGATCGTAAATATTGTGTTGTTTTAAAAATAATATAAGTTCTCCCAATAAATGGTATAGGAAGTGTTATGCATTCAGGTACACTTTAGGTGAACTTAGTACACATTTACTCATTTATGTAATTATGTTTAAGCTATATTTTTTTTCTTTACCCTTTAGAGATAAAACACAACCTGAATCAACCCATTTATAAGCAGAGATACTAATTTAAAGGTGGCAAAATCAGCTGGTTTGGTTAGGTTGTGTTCGGGTTATATTGTTTACGGGTCAAAATCGTACGGAAGGCCAGGTTGACCCAAAACACCTTTTGTACAAAAGTTTTAAAATAGTTACCGTTTATAAATATAATAAAAATGATATATTATTACATTAAGAAGCTACTTTTTCAATAAAACAATGTAATGATTTTTATGCATTAAAACTACATTTTGGGTGACTTTTAACCGGTGGACCAATTTGCGTTGTTTCTATCTGAGTTTATTTTTTATTTTATTTTACCCTTTGACCCGTTAGAGAATAACTTAACCTAACGAAAACTAACCCTTTAGTAAGTAAATGGGTCGAATTGCCACATCTCTACTAATTGATACAAACAATAAAGAAAAAGGAATATTCTCCTTTGTTTGACTGATTTTTCTAAGCAACATTTTATATTCAACCATGAAAGCTGTCTTATCTGTCTTTACAAGGAAAAAATCGTTGAAATAACGTCACTGGACACAAAGAAAACACTATCCCAGAAACAGAAACAGAAGCAGAAGCAGCCAATCATTATAGAATCAAGGTAAGAACTTGCATAGGCATGTAGTGTAAACGAACTGAACGTTCATGAAGTGTTCGTGAACTTGTTCTTTGGGAAGTTGGTTTATGTTCGTTTATTTAATAAACGAACGAACATGAACACAATTTTTGTTCATTACACGTTTTGTTCGTTCATTTATGTTCATGAACATCCATTTATGTTCGTTTATTTACATTTGTTTATGTTCGTTTTAATTTAAGTACATAAGTACTTATATTTATATGGATATTAAACATAAAAGGAACTTTCTAACTACTTATTAGAGTATATAGATATAGAACAGTTAGTTGAGTCGGTTAGATTGACATCTAGTATGTGGTAGTTTGTTACACCGATTCTGTTCTTGTATATATACACACATCACACATAGCTTGTATCATTTCACAAATTACGATGATATGAGATTGAGTTCATACCTTTCTTTACTACTTACTTATATAAATCTAACTAATTGGTAATTGGACTTTCTAGTAATAAAAATGGGTTTTGCAATGAAATTTATCGTAATTTATCAATAATTTATATAAAAATTACTTGATGTTCGTTTATGTTTAGTCAATTATGTTCATTTGTGTTGTTTATTGTTAGCTTAATTATGTTCGTTTAAGTTTGTTTGTTTACGTTCGTGAACTGTTTGTTTAGGTTTCAAATGAATGAACATGAACGAAGATGAACATGCCCATTTTCTTAATAAACAAACGTGAACAAAAATATGCGTTCGATTTTGTTTTCGTGTTTGTGTTTGTATTCAGTCAAAGTTAAATGAACGAACATGAGCTGTGTTACATTTACCAAAATCTTGATTAATCCTTTACTTATTTTCTTTTAAAACCAGTTCTTTTGATCCGCTAATGGAAGACTACGATAACCTGATCAACGAAGGAAAGCATACGCCCCCGAAAGATTTCGTTTGTCCAATAACAACACACATATTTAGCGACCCAGTTACTTTAGAAACGGGCCAAACTTACGAACGTAAAGCCATTCAACAATGGTTAGAAAGAGGAAACTCAACTTGCCCGATTACTCGACAGAAGCTTCATAGCACTCAACTTCCTAAAACAAATTATATCCTTAAACATCTCATTGCCAGCTGGCAAGAATTGAATCCTACCAATTCAAATCAAGAAAACGACCCGTTAGAGTTAGACACCCCTCCGTTGACTTTGACTTTGACTTCACCAGATGATGGAACAGTTGGAACAGTTAATGAACTAAGGGTTGCTATTACTAAACTTTGTACTTCTGAGGTGTTAAAAGAAGCAGAAACCGCGGTTTTCACGATAGAAAAATTTTGGCAAGATGTAACAGATTCGGGTCTCGTAGGTGAAGTTCAAAATATGCTTTCGCAACCACCCGTTATAAACGGTTTTATGGAGATTCTTTTTAGCTCGATAAACACGCGAGTTTTGATTTCGACGGTTGTTCTGCTTTGTGAACTCGGGTCAAGAAATGAAGATGTGATCTCAACGTTAACACGGGTCGATTCGGATATTGAATGTGTCATTGCACTTTTTCAGAAAGGGTTGTTTGAAGCTGTTGTTTTGATTTATTTGTTGAAACCGTCTATTGCAATGCTTGTTCAAGTGGAGTTGGTGGATTCGCTTTTGAGTGTTGTGAATAAGAATGAAAACGAGTTTTTTAAAATGTGTGTGAAACCGAAAACTGCTGCGGTTTTGTTGTTGGGACAGATTGTCTCAAGTGGTGATGATGGTGCTGTTTTTGAAGTTGTTAGAAGGGTGATCTCCGGGAAGGTATGTTTTTTATTTGTTTTTCATTTGCTTAAATGTTATGCATTATGGGATGAGTAAAATGTCATTGTTTTTTTCCCAAGGTTTGACCAGTTTTACGACTTTCGTCCAAAAGTTTGGTTTTCAGCATCTGGATTCAAAAGGTTTGAAATATTGCCATTTTCATCCGGCTCGGTAGCTTCATTCTTTTTCTCAGTTAAGTCAGGGGTATTTCCGTCTTTTTTGTTAACTTAAAGGGCAATTAAGTCTTTTTCACTCTATATGTACAAGAGTTTAGCATAATGCAAAATGTAACCTAGCTAAACTGAAAAAAAAAACAAAAATACCCTGACATAACAAAAGAAATTGGATGGAGTTAACCAGCTAGATGAAAATGGCAAGATTTCAAACCTTTTTTGAATCCAGATGCGAAAAAACAAATCTTTAGACGAAAGTCGCAAAACTGGTTAAATCTCGGCCGAAAATAGCACTTTAGGGATTTTATACGCATAGTCCACCCAAGTGAAAACTTTTGAATACTTGGATGACCTATCTATACATTATCTTTTTTTTTTTAATATTTCAAACAACATATACTCACACACATGTTTGTTTTGGGAAGGTAATTGAATGTATTATTAGAAGTTTGGAATCTGAGTGGACTGAAGAACGATTCACAGCCGTTCAATTATTGTCGAAATGTATACAAGAAGATGGAAAATGTAGGAATATTATTGCTGATAAGGCTGAACTAGCACCAGTTTTAGAGCTTCTTGTTGGAGCGAATGATGAAGATCGGTTTGAAATCGTCCAATTTCTTTCTGAGTTGGTTAAATTAAATAGGTATTTAATTTTGCATCTCTGCTCTAATTAGAGATGGCAATTTCAACTTGTTTACTTGATAATGAGTCAAACTGGTAAATTAGAAAAATAGCTATAAAGGTAACCGATCGAAAATTGCCCAAAGTGTGCTCTTAATACATAAGGAACATTATTTATAGAAAAGAACATTTTTAATCATACCGGGAATACTAAAAAAGAACACTAAAAAATTTTGCGTCAACCATACGAAAACTATGTGGTTTGACGCAAATCCACATTGCCCGTTAGTTATAAACATATATCTATGATTATTTAGGGCCTGTTGTTTATGTTTGTTACTATAGGAGAACATTCAACAATCAAATTTTGCATATCATAAAGGATGAAGGGACTTTTAGTACAATGCATACACTCCTTGCATATATACAAACTGCTGAAACTGAACAATTGCCAGTTGTCGCTGGTCTCCTTCTCCAACTAGACCTTCTGGTTCGACTCTCTCTCTCTCTCTCTCTCTCTCTACGTATATATAGAGGTGGGTTATCATACGATAGTTTCTTAACGTGCGAAGCGTACAAAGACCAAATTCGAAATTACACATGTGCAGTTTTAAAATATGCATGTTACAAAAATCAAAATCCCGCATGCCATCGAAAATGAAATTCACGCATGGGTTAAACTCAAATTATGCATGGGTTAAACTCAGAATTACACATGGGTTAAACTCAAAATTACGCATGTTATAAAACATAATTACGCACGTTATTTGTTCACTTCATACCTTCGCACGTTAAAACCCATCTGTATTTAAAACTCACTTCATGTATATGTGCACACACGTACTCACTTAAGTATGTATTATAGAAGAAATTCGATTTGAATTAGAGGTGGCAAAATGGGAGGGTTATATCAAAAGGTTAACATTTTTTATGGGTTTTACGGTTAACAACCAATCTTCATATGCATTTTTGGTGGTTAGTTGTTGAATGCTATTATAGTTATTATGTTTGTCATGATAAATAACTAATTCTGAGATGTTCTTGGTGGTTGATTGTTTATAATAAAAAATAACTAATATGTAAAATATGATTACAAAAGTTTAGTTCAATAATTTTTCTAATTTTTTAATAAAGTAATTTAGAAGGTTTTATGCATAAAATTATACACTTTGGGCATCTTCCACCCATTTCCCTTTTAAGATACTTTTTTCTGTTTTACCCATTCAACTCATTAATCATTATTAAACACAACCATAATCAACCTATTCATAAGTAAACATATCAAAACCGCAACTCTACGTTTACACGTAATTTTTCTTGCAGGCAGAACCAAGAAAGATGAGTATATATAGAGAAGAAGCTATCGATACTCTTATATCATGTCTTAAAAATTCAGACTCCCCATCTGCTCAAATTGCAGCTGCTGAAACAATTTTAGCCCTCCAAGGGCGATTTTCGTCTTTTGGGAAGCCGCTTATACGCGCATATCTTCTTAAAAATGTAGGACTTGATAAAAGTTATCGTTCTACGATGAGAAAAGAACAACTTTCAGCCATTTCTGGAGAAATACAAGAAACTATGGTCAGTATTTCAAAGAAAAATTTCTTACACATTCTTATAAAAGTTTTAAATTTCATATATAATATCATATTCACCCTTTCAAAACATTGATTCATATCATTTTCATCCATTGCATAGTAAGTGAAAAAAATCAGTTACTTGTAACAATCTGTTTTATTAAATAAACAAGAGTAAAGTCCTATTTGAGTCCTTGTGGTTTGTGCAGTTTAACCATTTGAATCCAAAAACCAAAACTGTCTTGATTTGAGTCCCTGTGGTTTCTAATTTTAACCATTTGAATCCAAAAGTAAACAACATCCAAATCCGAAACATTTGGTTTTTGGATTCAAATGGTTAAAATTAGAGACCACAGGGACTCAAATGGTTAAAATTAGAGACCACAGGGACTCAAATCAAGACAGTTTTGGTTTTTGGATTCAAATGGTTAAACTGCACAAACCACAGGGACTCAAATAGGACTTTACTCAATAAACAATGTTAGTATGCTGAATCATCTCAGCATATAATGTTCTCTTTATTTATTTAGTGAGACAAACTGTTATAAGTAACTAATTTTGTTTTATTGACCAAGGAATGAGTAAATAAGATATTTGTAGAATATGATAAAAATATGATATTATGATATCCAGAAGAATAATTGTGCCCTTGTTTCAATGTTCATAGTCTTTTCCTCATGTAAATATTATTGTGATTCATTTATACTGTGAAGATGTGGGTTGGGTTAACGTGAAACACTTCTTGTTTGTTCTTTAGTAATATTTAGTGTGTCGAGTATGATTACACAACTCATATTATTTTAATGATAATATGATTTTGTTGAATAAAACTGAGTTAGGAGGTTTTATCCATTTATGACACATCGTAGGTGGCTTTTGGCCCATTTCACCCGTGTTTCCTTCTAAGCTATTTTTTAAACTTTACTCGTTTGACATGTTACACATAAAGCAAATTAGAGGTGTCAATCTTGACCCATTTACTTATGAATTGGTTGATTAGGGTTATGTTTGTGTCTCTAACGGGCAAATGGGTAAAATATGACAAGTTATTTAAAGAGGAAACATATCAAACACATCAAAAGTCTCCCAAAATGTACTTTTAACACAAAGTATCCTAAATCATTTTATTTAAATGGTTGGATTATTATAGAAATTAATATATTTTTTAATCATGACATTAATTATTAGTATTTTATTTTGATGCATCGAAGTATACAACCTCCTAAATCGTTTATATTCAAAGATTCAAAGTCATTGTAATAATACTTTTATGTAATCCTAACTTACATATACGATATATTATTAATATATTAAAAGGGCAAAAAGGTTTGCGTTGTCCCAATCCGACCCAAACAAAAAAAGATCCATTTTGACTTGTTACCCAACCCGTTGGACCGACCCATCTATTGAGTTCGGTGTTATATCCAATTCTTTGTTAACAGGAAGAAGAAGAAGAAAAGGCAGCTGAGGAATGGGAAAGAAAGACAGCATTTGTTTTAGTGAGCCATGAATTCGGTCTTATTTTCGAAGGTTTATCAGAAGGGCTAAAAAGTAATTACGCAGAAATATGTTCTGCATGTTTTTTGTGTGCAACATGGCTTGTACATATGCTCACACTTCTTCCTGATACTGGCATTAAAGGGGCAGCACGAATTTGTTTGCTTAATCGGTTTGTATCTATTTTTAAATCAGCAAAAGATACAGAAGATAAAGCTCTTTCTATGCTTGCTCTTAGAAGTTTCATCCGCGATCCCGGTTAGTATGTCTATTAGAAGTAGCAAATTTATAGTTTGACCCGTTTAGTTATGAATAAGTTGAAAATCCATTAAAGGAATGGGTTGGTTGGTAACCGGTCAAAATGGTTAAATATAATACGTTTTCACTAGGCGATGTATTTTCCGAGTTAGTTTACGTTTTGACTCCGCCGCAACGTGTGGTACCATTCTTCAACGTAAAAAAAACACTATTTTCTTACGTGTTATTTTTAAGTACATTTTGTTACAAATCAAAGTTGGTTTATGTTTCGATGTAAATTTTCTTGGTAATGAGCCAAATATAATAAGTTTCCGTGCTTATTTTCATGTGTGTTTTCGGTTTGTCAAATATGATACGTTTTCGTGCTTATTTTCATGTGCATTTTCAGTTAGTCTACGTTTTGACGTAAATTTTGTTGGAAAACGAGTCAGGTCAAATATTTGACGGTATAAGTTTAAGTTACTTTAAGTTTTGAAGCTTTCGCAATGCCGGTGGGTCAAAATACTAGTTGTATGTATAATGCATAAAACCTGCTAACTCATTTTATTCAAAAGATTTAGACAATTATTACTTTAAGTAATGTAATTCGTGTAATCATATTTGAGGTGACTGGTCGTATATAGGATTAATTTCATAGATATACTTCTAAATTTCATAATATCATGTTCACCCTTCCAAAACATCATAAAGATTATATTTATCCATTTCATAGTAGATCAAACAAAATCAGTTACGTGTAACACACACACTGAATAACAAATAGAAAAAAATGTTATTATTTTGAATCATCTCGACGAACAATGTTCTGTTTGTTTATTCACCGAAACATGGTGCTATAAGTAATTGATTTTTATTTACTATTAAATGGATATGTATGATACTTTTACTGTTTTTAAAATGTATTAATGGTATATTGAATATTAATGAAATCTATAGATCTTACAAAAAAATTTTGGTGGATTTCAGATGGGCTGAAGGACATAAACCCTCACATGAAGGATATCTTAAAGGGTTTAAGAGAGTTCAAAAGGTCATCTGCAGTGGCACTCGAAATGCTAAAAGCATTTTCAGAAGGGAGTGAATCTAGTGCTGTGAGTTTATTATTTTGTGTTGGGTTTCAAGCTTCAATTACACACAAACACACAAATATAAACTCACTACTAGAGATTCGTCTTTACTGCTTAAAACCCCACATTTCTATTCATTCAATCTTTACATTATATAAGAAGAAAATAGCTAACAAACCACTACTTCCGTATGCCTAAAGAACCGGAAACAATCCCATGACTTGACCCACTAACTTGACTTAATCAAAACATAATAAAAACATGTGACTAAATAGCAACTTTTCTGCTGACCCGTTTGACTCGTATCTGATTACGAAGCTCCATTCTCGTACCCGATAACCCGGTTTATAATGCGTTAAGATTAACCCTACATTTTGAACCAAAATTTAGAAGCTAGAAGTAAATATATAGTCATGGCTGCTAACTATTGGTGCAGTTTGTGTTAGTTTCTGGCTGGTATAACCCGGCCCGAACATGACCCGTTTACTTAATCTTGTTGAGTTGAACCATAAACCGGACGCAACTAACCCAATTATTTAAACAGCTTAAACGGGTTAGTTAACCGGTTTGTTTATTTTGCTTATAAAATTTCTTTTACAATATTTTGTGTGGTTTGATTATTTGGAATTAGTTGCCAACTTGTTGTTCGAAATACAAATAAGATTATAATTAGGAAAAAAAGTACTTTGGTTCAATTCAGTTGAAATCAGTTCGGTTTACATATCCCCAATTCGGTCGGTTCGGTGTTTGGTTTGAGGTAGAAAATTTTGAAAACCCAATAAACCGACCAGATTAAACCAAATAAACTGTAAACCGAACTGATGAACACCCCTAGTGTTGACCATTGTATCCCCAACCTGAACCCTGTTTATTTCTTGCCATGTTTTCATGGCATTTTGGGAATCGCAGCCCCTGATTGTTCTTTGTTGGTATCAGGATCTTTGGAATCATAAAGAACTAGCCCAACAAGATTGCAGCATAAATGGAGAAGTTTCATCAATTGTATGTTTTAAAGACAAGATTTTTACAGGTCATTCAGATGGTATGATAAAGGTACTTCACTTCCTTTACCCTTTCTAGATCCTACCCACAGTTAAACGTGACGGTTACTTATGGGTCAAAACATACTTGTGTAGGTTTGGACCGGTAAAGGCAGTGTTCTTCATCTGCTTCAAGAAATCAAAGAACACTCAAAGACAGTTACCAGTTTGACTGTTTTACAATCTGGGGATACACTTTATAGTGGTTCACATGATAAGACTGTTCGGGTAAAAGACAATTTATTCGTTAGCATAATATTCATATTGTTTAGTACCCCCGATCTTTGACATCATACACTTGTTTACATAATCCCACTATTACCTATTGGCCGGCAACGGTCTCAACTAACGAAATGTTTTATAACAGTCCCAACTTTTAATCTATTTTCTCCCAACGAGTTTTTCATAGCCGAGGTCTAACCCCATTAGTTTTTGCTGACGTGGACTGCTTATGTGGCAAAAGTCAAACTTTCTGATGACGTGGACTGCTTATGTGGCAAAAAGTCAAACTTTCTGATGATGTGGACCGCTTATGTGGCATTTCACGTCAGCAAAAACTAACTGGGTTAACTTATAGTTAAGATTATGTAAATCCAATTTTCCAATTTTTTATTTTATTTATAGCTTAATCCTGATTTTTTATTCCACAATCAACCAGGGGTGGTCTGTTAACAAAGAAATGATCCAGTGTGAACAAGTGTATGATGTCAAAGATCATGTTAACAATCTGCTAGTTGCAAACAGCATCTCATGTTTTATCCCTCAAGGTGCTGGAGTCAAGGTACGTTTTTATCTCGAAAAATATGTTATTTTTTTTCGATGAAGTAATTCCTAATCTAGTCGCCTAAAGTATAAAGTAAAACTGTTATCAGATTCATTCATGGAGTGGAACATCAAAGCTGCTTAATCCTAGTAAATACGTCAAGTGTTTGGCTCTTGTTCATGGAAGATTGTATTCGGGATGTCATGATAATAGCATTCAGGTGCATTTTGTTGTGCTTTTCGTTTGGAGGTGGCCACATGGGTTAATTGGGTAACGGGTCTAAAGAGGTTCCAGTTGTAATAGGTAATTTACAGGTCATTGACTGCCCGGGTCACTGGGTCAGGTTGGCTTGACAAGGAAACATCTTTTTTAAAAGGGAAATTGGATTTTAATAATTCTAACTTTGACCCGTTAGCCGGCATTAATCCTAACTTAATAAATTCCTCAGAACAGTCCCAACTTTCAAACTATTTTCATCCACCGAGCATTTTCTAACCGGGGTCTAACTCAGTTAGTTTTTTGCTGACGTGGCCGATGACATGGACGATGATGTGGATGTTGCCCTCATTCAACATATTCCCTTTTTAGCTAATTTTTTATTTATCTTGCCCTCTTTGAGATAATACACAGCTCAAATCGACTTCATCTGTAACTTGATGAGTATAATATTATTTGGTACGTCTAGTCAAATTGGGTTGAGCCACAAACATTCTCTCCCATTTTTAGTCTTTGTGGGATTTTCGATCCTTTAAACCTGTTAGACCCATTTCTTTTAAGCTCTATTTTTTACGTGTTTGATCCGTTTGATATAAAACGCATCCCACATTATCCATTTGTAAGTAAATGGGTCAAAATTCCCACCTTTATTTCTGTTAGTTCTTGTGTTGCATTAACTGAAACCTATATAATGTGGTGCGGATATTGCCTATTAAGCAGTTCAATACGCAATCCCGTAAAATAGAAGTTTATCGTATTTTACAGGAGATCGATATAGCAACAGGCACATTGAGTTCCATTCAAAGTGGGTCAAGGAAACTACTAGGAAAGTCAACCCCGGTTCATGCCTTGAAAGTTCATGATGGGCTCATATACTCAGCTAGCTCTTCTGTAGAAGGGACTGCATTAAAGGTATTAATTAATTAGCTTGATTATAATTTTATTTGTTAAATTGTTTATGTGCTTATTATGTGTTGATATAACAAAAGATAATTTGTGAGCCCATTTACAATGGGAAGCATGTTACATACAATTCAAAAGTACAATGGTAACAATAGAAGAGACAGTTACTTACATACAATGGAAAGTATGTTACATACAATTAAAAAGTACATTTTTTTCTTACACACAACGACAAATAAAAGTGATAGTAAGTTACATTTTGGTGTAATTAACCCTTGTAGCACTAGTTTTTTCATGACGTGATGACAACGTCATGATTTTGTGTGCTACAAAATAGAAGGTTGCTTACATACAATGATAAAAAGTTGAAAGCGTATTAAACGAAAAAAAAAAGGTTATTCCTACTATCAATGACAAAAAAAGTGAAAGCAAGTTACAAATTTTGGTGTAATCAACCCTTGTTATTATTATCATTCTTTTGATCAATATCAATAACTTTGCTCATTAAATCAATCTGATTTTTTTTTGAAGGTATGGAACGCTTCAAATCACACTTTAACCCACTCGGTATCATTAGCAAGTGAAGTACGCGCAATGGTAATTAGCTCAGATATGATTTATATGGGTTGCAAAGGAGGAATTGTTGAAGTATGGTGTAAAAAGAAACTAAGTAGAAAAGAAGTACTACAAATTGGTTCAAACAGTAAAGTTACTTGCATGGCTCTAGACACCAATGAAGATTATTTGGTGGTTGGAACCTCTGATGGCAGAGTTCAGGTAACTATACCAAAGTGGTTAAATGCGTCATCTTTTTTTAAAGAAAACTAGCGAAAAAAGAAATGGGTCAAATGTGTCAGAGGGGTCATAAGTTGTCCAAAATGTACTTAATCGCATACACCCTCATAGAAAAAAAAAACTTTTCTTCAAAATTACTTATGATTTATTTAATAATGTGGAGTTGGTAATCATATACAACACATAATTAGTTACAAATAAATTTAAATAGTGTTTGTGGGTCCACGAGACCCAACCCGTTTCAAACTATGCCAAAAGCAAACTTTTTTCAGTTCAAACCTGCCCCTTATATAAAAGGTAGCCCAAATTGTTTCATTGTTGAAACAAAAATCCCACTTGACCCATGTCCTAATCTCTTTACTTAAAAATTTGGATTAAATTATCAATAATGAAGTTTTTGTATATAACATAAAATCATAATTATTTATAAGCAATTTTAAAGAGTGTTATTTGGTCAGAATGGCTATTTTGGTCCTTACCTAAATGCACATTTTGCCACCTCTACCTTTTATATTAACTAATATTTGGTTCATTTTATGGAACAAATCTTCATTTACTCTATTTTTGTTTGTTTTGTAGGCATGGGGAGTGAGTTAAAGATCATATTTTAGATTTTGGATGATAAATACAAAGACGTGTTTGATTGGTATATTTATCGAAGGTTCAGAAATGAGCGTTTTTCTTTATTCAAAAAAGTTAACTAATACATGTATAGTTCTAATTCTTTTTACCTTGTGCCGCAGTCGGTCCAAGTGATTTAGAACATTCAGGATGACCTACAAGTTTTGCGTCAAAAATAATTATTTTGTATAGTGTTACTATTGTATTGTATCGATAAACGGGTGGCAAAAATGTCGCCTTTAGGTCTCTAGAACAACATCAATGTATTGCAATATATAAGCTTGTGTTCATGATTCTATTTAATTTTGTGTAGAAACTAACCCATAAAATGTGTTGTGGTGCACTTTAAGGATGCTAAAAGGTAGGTCTCTTGCTATTATGATCAGCTCATCAATGTCGAGGACGACAAGAAAAAAAGGGACAAAGGGGTTGTGCGATTGTGGATGAGGTGGGCCGTCGAAGGTTAATCGTCGGTAGAGTGTCACCGGAAAGAGGATCCAGCCAACCATCTAACTCCGTTGTAATTTCGTTAGTTAAATGATAACGCCTGAGATTTGGCTGAAACTTAAAGGACATAAAATGCAATTCAATTTTTAGTTAAAATGAAAAGACTTGTATTACTCTTGCAAGGCAGAAGAATACCGTCTCATAAGAAACAATAAAATAAACATCATCCGCTGTAATTTCGTTAGTTAAAGAACGTTACTCTAATTAAAATAAAGAAACGATAACTACCGTAATATGTGATCATGGAATCATGGTCAATATAATGGCATAATGGACTAACTACAACTAAAAGCATGCATGAGGAGATAGTTGGTGACTTGGTAAACAAGAATGAACATTTTTATCCGAGTAACGCTACTGAACTAAACCGAACTGATACCGACCGAACAAAATCGTTACATGTATTCATTTTAGAGTTTTCTGGTTTTGGTGCTAGTCAGTTTTGGTATCTTTTCGATATTTTTGCACTATCTGTATCAAACCGATACTGTACCGTCATAATCAGTATGATATTAGGTTTATGTATTACTCGTTTTTAGTATGGGTATTTTTAAGCATAGTACCGATTTCATCCCTACCTGATAAAACTTTAGAGCTCAATCCAAGAATAAGTTAAGATAGTGGATAATCTGCTTGGGTTGGGTTTTAACTGTTGGGCCAGTCTTCTAGGCCTCTTCGTGGGTTGCCCGTATATATCATAATCTTTTAGTATTCTTGGGTCATATATGTGTAGTGTAGGGGGATAACAAAAATCAAAATAACCCATTAGTCTTTCAATTAGATTCTATAAAACATTTTAAAACTGCTAATCACTATATGTTTAAACACAGTAAGCTAACTTTAATGGCGGTATATCACTTTATTCCGCTTAAAAACGGTATACCAAATTATTATTCAAATTTGTATGCTCTATCTCCGATCACCTATGGCCATTTTCAGTTCAACGCTTACTAAGAACTTTTTTTCTGCTACCATCCGATTGTTACATGTTTGCATCATCGGCAGCAATCCTGCTGGTGACACCCCCCCCCCCCTAATCAAGCCCCATTACTTTATTCGAAATTTTGATAAATCACAGGGACCAACCGTGTACGGTGTACTCCACTGAAAATAAAATAATAATATCGTATAATGAGGGATGGGGACTAAAACACACCCTCCGTAGTAAAAAAAAAAAAAAAATGTAACATTTGACTTGGTAGTTGGTTAAAATAAAAAAGCTTTACTATTGGTAAAAGTTAAAATGCCCCTTAAAACTTGTGTACCAAAGTCAAAGTTACCCTGAGTCAATGACTGACTATTATGGGCAAAGAATAAAGTACATTAGAAACCTTACCTAATAAGGTAACTTGCAATTGCAATTTTCGGGCACAACCTAAAATGTAAAATGTTACATTTCTTGTAGACATATAGAATATTTATGAAGTACCATGCTTTGTAATTTTCGATTGCATCAATAAGCAACACTTTCTTCTCCTTGTAACCTCTGCAGACGAGGTCAAATCATTTCCTCAGCTGTCATTTATTTTCACTAGCGGTGACAAAGTGGGTCAGTCGTATGCGTCAAAACACAATTTATGAAACGGGTTGGGTTGAGTTGGGTTGGGTTGTTAAAGTAGCTCTTTTTGCGTAAAATTTTTAAATATTAAATAAATACCTAGTGTGTCAAATATGATTCGACTTTTTAGTAATAATAAAATAATGTAATTTTTTAATATACCGGTTAAGGAGGTTTTATCAATTATGCATTAAAAATACACTTTGGGTGACTTTCAACCCATTTTTCTTTTCTAGAACGGCCATTCTCTTTTTTTGTTAAATTATTGATTATATCGGTTTGACAAGAGAGATTATGATTCCAATGGGCCCACTCATAAGTAGAGCGGTTGAAATTACCACC
The DNA here is from genome assembly GCA_030545235.1 of Helianthus tuberosus. NCBI lineage: Eukaryota > Viridiplantae > Streptophyta > Magnoliopsida > Asterales > Asteraceae > Helianthus > Helianthus tuberosus. Next base: position 15,642,395 of record CM060402.1, on the reverse strand, counting down.
TCCAATTTTTTACTTTTGTATTTTCTTTTATATTTATAGCCGAGGTTCTTTCGTGTCGTATTTTCTTTGGACAATTGGATCCGTTAGTTGACCCACCCATTTTCCACCACTTATGACTTTTTTTCTTAGGTGTGGTCCCTAATATAAGAATGTGGGTGTTATCTTCTTACACAGACGAAACTGTAAGCAGATGATTAATATTGTGCTAAAAACGTTATCATGGAGTTTTCTTAGGTGTGGTCCCAACCACACGTCTCCACCTCACCACCTCCGTTTGCCCCACGCAGGGTGAAGATACCCACGCCACCTTCAAGCCCTTGGCGGGGTGTATTCCAGGCTTGGAGGGGGCTTCCACGCTTCCACTTCGTGCAATCTTATGAGCCAACCCATCTTTCCAAAATGATCAAATTACGGTAGATAGGTTCTCTACAAATATACTCAACTTAACCCTAATCAAACATATTACTTGTTTTAATCACAAGGACACTCATTTGTTTCGATAATGGAAATACTAATATTTCCTCTTTTACCAATCAACCACGAATAATGGGAGTCTAATTGCGGTTTTAGCGTCCATTTACCACCTCTAAAGACACCCATGTATCTTTTTTTGTCATCACTCTTTAAAAATGTTTGGTTAATCAATGTCATTTGATTGTCGAATACATATAGAACATGTGAAAAATCAGTAAGGATACATAAAAACATATAAAAAATAAGCATCAAATACTATATAACATATTTTTTTACAGAAATATTCATACCAATCCGTATGCCTACAAGTTGTGGTTTATTAGATATGCAAGTCAACCACATTCTTTATTTCAACTCAGAAATCATTATTTGATGTTTTTTACCTTTTTATTTAATATGTTATCACATTTGGGATATAGAGTGAAATGTGCTTCGATTAGATATGCCCATATATTAGAGCCACATAGCACCAAGGAGGGGTGGCATCATTTACATCCACTCACTTGGTTGAAACTTTAAGGTTTGTATTTTGTAACGTGTTAAAACGGATTGAGTTGACTTGATTATTTATAAATCTTTTATAAATAATTGTTACTCAAAATGATTTCATAAATATAATATAGCAATACCAAAGGGGGAAACAATACCAAAGGGCAGTCCTCTAGCGGTACCCTATGACTTTCTCTATGGAAGGTCGTCAGTTGGAGTCTCGTTTGTGGCAAAATGTAATGCATGAGCCAGTGGTTTTACCGTGCCTTCGAGCGGTGGATTTCCTCTGGAATTGGTGACAAGTTGGGTCACCAGCGCTATCTGTGATCGCTAGTGTGGATGACCTTTTGCCAATGAGTGTACTCGGGTGAGCGGGTTTTATTGGACATTAAAAAAAGCAATAATCATCTAATAATGGGCAATCATCAATAAATTCCATATAGGATCGCATTGTAATCCTTTAGCTTTGATGTTACATGATTAAATCCTTAGACTTCTATAGCTTAATTAAATTTCAGTTGAAGTTTAAGGACTTAAAACATTTTATGATTAGTCTAGATCTAATTCTCCAAAAATGTATTATATTATTGTTAAGTGAGTTGAAGTTGAAGTTTCATCATGCCTAATTAAGGGGGTGTTTGGCCTAGCTTTTATTTTTTTGGCTTATGCTTATATTTTAAAGTAGCTTATGCTTATTTTCTTTCATTTGATAAGCTATTTTTAAGTGTTTGGATTAGCTTATATTCCACAAGTTGAGTTAATCTATTGTGTATTATGGGAAGATGTATAATACCATTGTGTGTATCATATTCAAATGAGTTAATCCACCATTTGAGGGCAAATGAGTAAAAATCATCTTGTTCAAATAAGCTTATTCAAATAAGCTAAAAAACCATCAACCCATAAGCTTAAAAAGCTAAACCAAACACCCACTAGTGCTTATCTTGTAAAAATAAGCTAAAAAAGCTATAAGCTTAGATAAAAAAAGCTAGGCCAAACACCCCCTAAGTCAAAGTTAATTGTATGCGAATTCAACAAAAGTCTAAAGAATTTGTTACACTGTTTTGAAAATGAACCAAACCGTTAACCGGCCGGTCTGATACAGGGGCGAAGTATAGAAGGGGCGGGGAGGGGCGCCCGACCCCCCCAAACTTTTCGCTCAGTAGTGTTATATGTAGTTTTCGTATGGAAAATTTTGGGTATATACGTTTTCGACCACCCCCCCTCCCGGTCATTCGGGTCAAGCTTCGCCCTGATCTGATATGACACCGCCTCGGTTACGAGCTGATCAGTCGGGTAGAAATAGACCAAGAAATTTTGAGTGTACAACCAGATGGTAGAAAACCACTTCTCAACCAATGTTTCAGACAGTACCACCGAACTTGCTAATTTAATAGTTATTGCGAGTTTTAAAACATTTGGTTTTTCAACGATGGTCATCTATTTTTCTCATACATTAATTTAGGAGGTTGTATGTATTAACATCGATTATTTAATCTATTCGACATATTTCCCTTTTACCTAGAGATTTTTAGAACATTTGGTTTTTCGACAATCGTCATCTATTTTTCTCGTGTATTAGTTTAGGAGGTTGTGTGTATTAACATTGATTTTTTAATGTATTCGACATATTTCTCTTTAACCTAAGTTTTTTATTTGACTTCCCAATGAATCAAAATGAAGCCACCAACGAGTGGATGACACCTTATTTTTAACCCAATGAACCATAATTAACTTAAATTGTAAGGGGGCACTTCAAAAATAGCCCCAATGAACCCAAATTCCAACTCTCAATTTTCTAAATTTAAATTAAATCATATATTTAACAATAAAAACACAATTTCATCAATTTAAATAGATAATTAAAAACGTTAAACAAAACTTTTAACAACTTTTTATTCAAAACAAGGTAGGGACCAACAAGAAGCTGGAAATCCCAACAAGACAAAAACAGAAACTTACACAATTACATCATTGATCCTAAAATGATAAAACAATTAAAAAAACATAACTATCATTAAATATACAAACAACGAGAAAATAATTAAAATATCAAATTTAACAGCTTTTTGTATGAATCCGATAAGTTTAGAGTTGTAACGTGTTTTACAAGATCATATCGAAGTCTAAAATGTGTTTTATGAATCCTAAAACTCCGGTGATATCACATTCCCTCATCTTTTAAGATCATATTGTGTAGTATAATGCATGCATACTCATCTAATGATATGGCAAGACATCAAGCCCACTAGAATCATATGGCTCGTACTCGTACTCATTCGATGATGATAGTGGAAGAATAATATTACGTTTCATGAGTTTGTAGAGTAGAAGAAATTCGAATAGAATAATTTATAGTTTGGTGTAAAAAATGGATGAAATTGTGTAACATATAGTGTTACGTAATAATTTATTTATTTATTTTGTAAAGTTAACGATCACATTACCATTGTGGAATCCAATCTTCGATATCACACTTGGGTTCGTTGTCCAAAATTTTCATCCTGAATCCCTTGATGAACCGATTGCGACGGTGTTCAAGGTGAACCAGATGAACCAAGGCTTCATCCTAAGAATGCCCCCTTCACCATTAGAAAAAAATAATAAACCAGTTATGATCATTCATAAGTAAATAAGTTTAAATCGACACCTTTACATAAGCGTCCCTTGCGCTATACAATTTTACATAAATACCCGTGATTAAATTTACTAATTTAGAATAACTTGTATATCCAAAAGATTTTGTTCTGATAAAATACTTACTATGAATGTATCCTGAATGGTCATTTATCACATATAAATGCAAATGCAAATAAAATAGAGCATTTTATTGTTAATTTTGGCCCTTTTCACATATTAGTTTTAGGTGGTTGGGTGATTTAAAGTGTTGATGAGACATTTGTCTGGTTGATTCATCTAGCATTCACTATGGCATTGTAGTGATTGTACTATGTTTGTCTACTCAAATTTAAATCTGCTCACAAAGAAAGGTAATGCACCATTTTATTTCTTGATAAGTGTTACTGTGTTAGCTCCTCAACTTTTACAAAAAAAATAAAATAAAATAAAATATAGTTCTTTTTAGGAATATATTATATAGTATCCTACCATGAATAACACAAATATACTTCTAGAGCTATGAACAACACAAATATACTTCTAGAGCTATCATCATCATACTCAGTAAATCCCTCCAATAGCAAAGCAACGGTAAGGTCTAAGGAGGGTAAGATGTAGACAGTTTTACCTCTACCCGCAGGAATAGAGAAGTTGCTTCCAGAGAGGCTGCTTCTAGAGCTATGGGAACAGTAAAAAATACACGATTTACTTTTTGTTATGATTTATCAGAATTTGTTTTAATACACGAGTATAAATATTTATATGATCTCAATCGCTATCTTAAAAATGCATTACATGATCTCAATCGATGTCTCAAAAATGCATTAAAGAAAGAAATTGTATAACTTTTTCACAATTTACATGTGGGAATATATATATTTCTAATCTTTGTCAAAATAAATTTAACAAGTTCCTAAAAATAGCTAGATTTATGACTTTTATCCTTTTATTAAGAGCAGACAAAATGGGCGCGAGGAGAGCCCTTGGGGGGAGATAAAATTGTAGGACCCACGTGGAGCGATTTGATGCGAGGTGGCTTTCTTCCCTAATGACGCTTTCGGGGTGGACTCCGTAAATCCTAACATTTACTTTAAACTAACTTTCTAAATGGTTGAAAATGAGTAACGGTGGTATAAGTATATTTTCATTATACGTAACATTTATAAGCAGTTTAAAATGTTTTTGTGTTGAAAATATGTTTAGATCACGCATATGATACATTTAACTTGTTATAGTTTAAGCTATATTATTATTAATTATTCGAAACGTATAAAACAAAAGTAACTTTGAAATAAGCATAGTACCATTTTATGGAATTAATTTATGAGTAGAAATCACACATAAAAAAGAAAGAGAATTAAATTTAATTAAAAGAAAATGTCTTAGGCATCTTATCTAAAGCAATAAGTATATAATGTATTTCTCACTACAGTTTTATATAACTTTTGTTATTAATTGATGGTGTCATCTTGCTTGATTTATATTTATTATTTATATATTTATCACTTATATTTAACTTTTTTATTGTAAACATGTCTAAATTTATTTAGATTAGTTTGCATTCGAAGTCAAATCCCACTATGTTTGTTCTTTTTTGAGCACTACTATGCGTCCCTTTCCTAGAAGTGATTAGCTCCTCATAATCTTAAACGTAAGCAATATTAATGTGCATCACATTATTACAAGTTTGATTCTAAAAATAACTTTTAGTAAGTGTTCCTAAGCATGAAATTCGACCTTTCAAATTGGAATTAGAGGTTTTTAATACCATACTAGATTATATGATTAGTTAACTTGATAACAATCACTATCATCTGTTCTCACATGTAAAAAATGTCGATAAACTGGAAAACTATTAAAGTTTGCCTCTTTTCTTTGTTGATTGATCAAATTCTAATAAGACAAGATTGACTAGTTGAACCAGTGAACCCCTGAGCTTTCGACATGATAACCGCTATGATTTTCAAAACATAGTTCAATATGGGTTCTATAATCCAGTTCGGTTGGCTTTAATGGAAGTTATTTGCCTAACAAGTAAGTACGCTTTGTAAACGACAAACTAAATTAACTGGACTGGTTGGGTCAAATAAAATGGCTAGACCGATTCGATTTGACAGTTTGAACCGCTTTTCTTTAAATTTTTAGTTTGTTTCATAACTTTATAACGATAAAGATGGTTAATGAAGTTAAATAATATAGTTAAAAAACATGTTCCATTTTCTTACCATCGCATGAAACATAAACATGTACCGTAAACCGTGAACCACACATGATGAATCAACCGATATGATTTAATTTAAGTTGTTAGGAGTCGTTACCATCAATCTTATGAAACCTCTATTGTTCAACATAGTTTTCAAAATTTCATAGGTTATTTTGAAGAAAGTATGCTTTAAAACTAAAATCATATAATTATTTTGATTAAAGTTGAAAGTAGTTGCATGATTAAACATCTATCAACAAAGTTTGCTTGTAATAATTCCTATCATCTATTGTAAAAGAGGTTTGTTTTACTAAAATCTAATTTATTTCTATCTTTGTTATTTTTATTATATGTAAGAAAAACAATTTTTTTGTATATGACATACTTTTAGTTTTTATCATTGTATGCAACTATTTTCAACATGTTAAATGATAACGTGGCACACCACCACTAGGTCTACCAAAATGGATGGATCAAGTGATGGGTTTACTTCTAGTAAACTGATAAAAAGATGATCAGTTCAATACAAACTAAAACGAATCAATTTTACAAATAAAAAACTAATTATATCAGCTATAAGTGGGAGTTAATATTTACACACTTCTCTTCTCTAGCTCTCTCTATACATACATAGATATACAGAGAGAGATAGAATGAAAAGTGATGTGAAAATAAGATTTAGGGATGTGAGAATAGTAGAAGCGTGATTCAAATACATAAATAGATGAATACTTTGGTTCCCTTACAATCATTAGTGTATTAGTACAAAAAATTATATAACTATTAATTTGTAACATAGGTAGGCTTAATGTGATTATACTTCATGCTTGAATGGTGTTTTATACAATTTAGACAAAAAATATAACTATTAATTTGTAACATAAGTAGGCTTAATGTGATTGTACTTCATGCTTTAATGGTGTTGTGTACACTTTAGACAAAAATGCAAAGTGAAAACATTATAAATTTATATATACGTCGAAACGTAGAACAACTTGAATTTATACTAAAACGTACATAAAAATATGCACGTAAAAATGGTTTCTTTAAACGAAAACGTTGTATATTTAACCTGACTCGTCTATAAATAAAGTTTACATCGGAATGTAGAACAAATCATATTTATACCTGTTTTGGTCAAAAATCAAGCAAAGATAATGCAACCAAATCTTTTGTTGTGAGGTGTGATGCTTGAATCAATGAACAATATTAAGGATCACTCAGTAATGTAATGAACAAGTGACACAATGATTTATACGAGGAAAAAGCCCTTGATCAAGAGTTGATCTCCGGCATAAAAAACCTCGGGTGATGGAAACTACCGATCACCAACTCAGATTAAACAGAAAATGTATTACAACTTTGGATGATAGCGAGCTTGTTACAAGGATCACTAGAGTGTAATGTGCAAAAAAAGTGTGTAATCGCCGAGCAAACTGTCGAGAGTTGATGAGAGCAGTTACGAGTGTGTGTGTTTAGCCAAAAATAGCCAAGTGTTCTAATCTAGCTCGCTATCCCCTTTTAAATTTGGAAAAATATCTAAGCTAACTAACTATCCGCATTTCGTGCAAGTCTTCCACGACCTCCATAACGTCCATATTAGTCGAGCACGTGCGGAATAAAAAAGAAATATGCTCCAGGAATATCGCCAAGAACCAGTCCAAGCACGTACTCCTGCAAAACAACATCATATATAAAGCAGACAATCGTTAGTGTAAGGATCACTATGATGATCCTGGATCCTGATCCTACAATACTCCCTGAGGACCACCAATCCAAACAGAATTGAGGATCCCTAAGCCCAACAGTAATTGAGGATCACTGATCTTTGGAAAATCCTCCCCTAACAATTGCCCCCAAAATATAAGGAGTAAAGTGTAAGTAAACGAGTTATATTTTCGCGTTCTTATCCGTAACAAACCAACGGATATATAGCCGTTAGATTCTGACTAGCCGTTGCCAATCTGACGTCATTGAAGTGACTATCCTGCAAAATCATGATTATAAATTGAAGTTAGAGATAAGGGTTAGGAAGCATTTAAATTCGTGCGTTTCATCCTTTAAATCCTCATTCGAAGATCTGATCAGGTACTTCTCTTTCCTTTCTCTCTTCATATTCTCATTCTGTTTTTTCTCCTTCACCGTCATCATGACCAAGATGATGCTAAGATCTTCACCGGCTAAGGATCACAAAAAGGACAGTCCTTTGAAGAGCCAAGGGATCATCGAAGGCTCTGCGAAGGAACGATGTTGCTTTACCGATCCGCTGATAGACAGGATTCGCCATTGTTTTCCGGCGAGCGCCGTTTTTAAAGCTTTTGACCCCACCATCCTAAGCGACTTTGTTTCTGAAACCTGGGTAGCTTTTCCGGTCACCCCATTTACGATAGGATACTCGTATCCTTTTCCTGATTTCACCCAATCTTTCTTCTCTCTAACCGGCATCTCCTACATCCAAGCGATGCCAATGATGTGGAGGGTCTTGTATACCCTTGAAAGAATCATTAAGCATGAAGGTATTGATCAGGGAATGTCGGAGTTAGCAGAAATGTACGACCTTGTGAGCCATGGATCTCATCGATATCTATTCAAACACAAACCCGGTGAAGAAAAGCCCATCCTCAAAACCACTAAGAATGACACCAACTGGAAAAGGCGATTCTTCTTTGTAAGAAGGGATTCCATCCCTGATGGGAAGGATCTTCCAAGAAAATGGGTTACTCATGGTAGGATAGAGGATCCTTATAGAAGGATCATAGGATACCCTGTCTCCGCTGAGGATCACTAACATCCTTTTGTTTCTTTTGTGCAGCTGTCTCTGTTTCGCATATTATTCCATCGCCTGCCACCAAGGAGAGGCTCGCTGCTTTTCGAAAACTTGATCCTGCAATAAGATCATATCAAGCAAATACCCAGGATTCTCAAGAAGTATCCTCAGGCTCTGTTACGATGTCAAGTAAGTATCCCATTTTGTGCATAACTAAATGTTTAAATTAAAATGAAATAAGGATACTTATCTGTTTTGGATGAGTAGGTGCTGGGAAATCATCGAAGTCTGCTACTCGTTTCAGTGTCACTGACCTCGATGTTGTCCGATCCGCAAAGAAGAAGCCTGCTGCTAGTCCATCCGTCACGATCCCCAAGGCAACCACTTCTAAGGGAAAGGGCGGAAAGAAAAGGAAGACTGCTGATACCCTTGAAGGTCTGCCTCTGATCCAGCATCAGTTCGAGGAATACGTTGCCGAGGTGAGAATAGCTGATCCTTAAATGTGATTCTTGTACATGATCCTTCCATACTGAGGGTAAGGGATCCTGAATTGTATCCTTTCTTTTGCAGAAATTTGCTGAAATCCAAGATTACGTAGGGAGTCTTGAAGAGGTTGAGCTAAAGTGTTTGGACCTCCAAAAGATCATGCTGGCCAAGGATCAGAAGATTGCCTCCCTCGAAAACGATGTCAATCTGGTGAAGAGGGAACTTGTCCTGTCTCATATCACTGCTGATCAGGAGAAGGCTGAAATCACAAATGAAGCTAAAGTCTCCGCTGCCATTTCTATGTACAAAACCAAGTTGCAGATGGCCCAAGAAGCTCATGATCCTAACTTTGACAAGAGCAACTGGGACATAGAGGGCTGGAAGGCTAGGTTGGCTGAGCTGGATGACGAAGAAGAGGCTGGTGAGGTCTTAGCAATCGAGGCTGGCAGCAGTGGGGTTAAGGATCATGTGGGTGATGCCGGAGCTGGAGGAGCTGGTGAAGGTGATGGTGATGCAGCAAAGATTTGAGCTGCTGGAATGGGCGATGATGGATATTTCTAGACGTGGCCGGAGCCCATTTTTTAGGATTTGGTAGTTTTTTGGTTATGGTGTTTTGAAACAATGATGGGTTGTATTCGAACAATAGTTTCTAGGGTTATGGATCATGGATCCTAAGACAATAGGTAGGATAATGGGTGGTGGATGGATCCTCTGTTTGGGGGATGAAGCCACTTGTTATCCTGCCATCTTTTATTTCCTGCACTCTCAAGACCCGTTAACAATGGACACCCTTTGCCAACCCATGTGGACGGGCCACGTTTTGCTGGTAGAAACGTGGGTTGGCAATTTTGACAACCTTGAAGGGTTTAACGTTTTGTGAATAAATAAAACCTTAACTTTTTGGCTATTTCCCGTGTTGTTATCCTTGTGAATACTTTACTTTTTAATTGTTGTGATATACATTTTGTCTGAATTTATTAAGTAAAGAAGAAAAAATTTAATAAATATCCTCAAAAAGTCTAGGATATGATCAAGGATCACATATCCTATAGTCGACAAGTTCTGAAAAGTAGTGTAGTTTAAGGATCATAAGTTCAGTTGTCAAAGGATAGGGTCACTCATGTAAATAATAAATAGAATCAAAGTAATTGAGGATCATACCTGAGAATCCAAGTTAGGATCCTAACCTTTAACACTTATAATCAGGATAACCAAAAGACAAACCTTAGTAGAAGGTAAGGATCAAGGATCCTTGGTCGTTTAGCTTCAAGAACCTGAAATAGGATACAACTTGGGACTAAGCCAATATAAGATAAAAGTTAGTAACTGGGGACAAGCCCAACAATTCTGGGGACAAACCCAATATACTGGGGACAAGCCCAAAGGATAACTGGGGACAAGCCTAAAGGATAACTGGGGACAAGCCCAAAGGATAACTGGGGACAAGCCCAAATGATAACTGGGGACAAGCCCAAAGGATCGTGTGTAAACTGGAGTATGGCCCTCACTGGCGACTATCCAAACTTAGTGACATGAAAATGCCAAAACCTTAGCTAACGTGAAAACGTTAGAAACCTTAGGAACGGATGTATAGTACGTCTACCATTATACGTAGGATCCTGAATACAACCAGTATAATGAAATTGTCAGCCCCTAAAGCGAGTACTGGTCCCATTGCCATGAACTATACCAGGATCATCGTGCGCTACTGGCGAAACTGGGGACAGGCCCAAACTAGGGTCAAGCCCAAATAACTGGGGTCAAGCCCAAATAACTGGGGTCAAGCCCAAATAACTGGATACTTCCGTGGATACTCAATCCTTTGTTAAGGATACCTGAACCTTCAAAACTCAGAATCAAGTGAAAGGAGGATAAAGGATGCAGGATCCTTATCCTTATATAAGATAATTAAAGAATGAAATAGTTTGAGATTAGAATATTACCAAAATGAGGATCCTCTGTTCTGTAAGGATCCTTCAAGGATACTTGTCAGGTAAGGATCATGGATCCTTATTACATGAAGTATTTCTTCAAGTGGACAGCATTCCAAGCTCTTGGTAGCAAATCACCTTCCATTGTTAGCAATCGATATGCCCCCTTTCCTGCTTCAGCTTCAATCAAATAGGGGCCTTCCCACTTTGGTGCTAAGTTCCCATCAGCAGGATTGGTGGTATTCTGAAATGCTTTCCTTAATACCATATCACCAACTTGGAACTTCCTGATCCTGACATTTTTATTATAGGCTCCAGCCATTCTTTGTTGATAATTGGCCATCCTTATCCTTGCCAAATCCCTGAGTTCTTCTATAGTATCCAAATCTTGAACCAAGTTTTCAGCATTTTCTTCAGGATCACGAATGCTTGTTCTTGCAGTAGGAACCACCATCTCTGTGGGGATCACTGATTCTGCCCCAAATACCAAAGAAAATGGAGTTTGGCCAGTGGCATTCTTGGGAGTTGTCCTATCAGCCCATAGTACATAAGGTAGTTCTTCTGCCCACTTTCCTTTCTTGGATCCAAGCTTCTTCTTCAAAATGTTGATGATGATCTTGTTGGATGATTCTACCTGACCATTAGCTTGTGGGTGGACTGGTGTTGATGTTATCATCTTAATCCCCCAGCTGTCACAAAAGTTAGTAGTTCTACTCCCAATAAATTGGGATCCATTATCACAAACAATTTCAGAAAGGATACCAAATCTAGTAATAATGTTTCTCTTAATAAAGGATATCACTTCCTTTTCTCTGACTTGAGCAAAGGCTTCAGCCTCTATCCACTTGGAGAAGTAATCAGTCATAGCAAGCATGAATACTTTTCCACCAGGTGCTTTAGGAAGCTTTCCAACTATATCCATTCCCCATCTCATAAATGGCCAGGAAGAGGATATAAGATGCAAGAGCTCTGCTGGTTGGTGAAGATGTTACTATGCCTCTGACAAGGATCACACTTTTTGGCATACTCCACAGCATCCTTCTTCATAGTGGGCCAATAGTATCCTGTCCTCAGGATCCTTGAGAATAATGCCCTGCCCCCAGTGTGGTTTCCACAATCTCCTTCATGGAAATCCTTTAGGACTTCTTGGATTTCCGGATCCTCAATGCATCTTAGATATGGTCCTGCAAGAGATCGTTTATACAACATATTATTCAATATTGTAAATTGAGATACCTTAATTTTGAAAGCCCTAGGGTTTTCTCCTTTAGGAATCTCTCCGTGTTGTATGTATCTCATGATTGGAAGGATCCATGATCCTGAATGAGATTGAGTATCATCACTAGGGATGATTGCAGAATCCTCTCCTATCTCCATGGCTACATGATCTTCAATAGCAGGGGTTAGGATGTGGATTATAGGGAGCTTGATATCCTCTGGGATCTTCAAGGATGATCCTAGATTGGCCAATGCATCAGCCTCTGCGTTCTCTTCCCTTGGTACCTGTGTCAAACTAAAGGAAACAAAAGAGAGTGCCAATTCTTTGACTATCTCTAAATATTTGATTAGCTTTTCACCTTTAACAGCATAGGATCCATTAAAGTGATTAGTGATTAATAATGAATCTACATGTACCTCAAGATACCTGATCCTCATATGCTTGGCAATTTGCAAACCAGCTATCAAGGCTTCATATTCAGCCTCATTGTTGGTAGTTTGAAATTCACAAGCTATGGAGTGGGGTATTATGTCCCCCTGTGGCGATTTTAGTAGTATTCCAAGTCCTGTTCCTTTGACATTAGAGGCTCCATCAGTGAAGAGTATCCAAGGATCCTTAGTTTCTTCAAGCTGTTGGACTTCTAACTCAGCTTCCTTTTGCAAGTCACTACTGAAATCTGCCACAAAGTCAGCTAAGGCTTGGGATTTAATGGCAGTCCTTGGTTCATATCTTATATCATATGCACTAAGCTTCACTGCCCACTTAGCCATCCTTCCTGACATTTCAGGTTTCCTGAGAACATTCTTAATTGGGAAATTAGTTTTAACAATAATGGCATGAGTCTCAAAATAGTGTCTTAATTTAGTAGATGCCATAATTAATGCAAGGATAAGTTTCTCTAAGTGTGAATACCTGGATTCAGCATCAAGTAAACTCTTACTTACATAATAAACAGGATGTTGTGTACCTTGGTGATCCTTAACAAGGACCGCACTTACTGCTTTTGAGGATACTGCTAGGTATAAGGATAATATATCCCCCTTTTCTGGTTTCATCAAGGTGGGGGCTGAGGATAGGTAATCCTTAAGAGCTTTGAGGGCACTTTCATGCTTCTCAGTCCATTCAAATTTCTTGTTCTTCCTCAGGATGTCATAGAATTCCTTGCACTTTTCTGAGGATTTGGATATGAACCTGTTCAAGGCTGCGATCCTGCCTGTCAATCTTTGCACATCCTTGGCATTGGCAGGAGATTTGATATTTATAATAGCCTTAATCTGCTCCGGACTTGCTTCAATGCCCCTCTTTGTCACCATATAGCCTAAGAATTTACCTGCTTTAACACCAAAATGACACTTGGAAGGATTCAGTTTCATATTAAATTTATCAAGGATATTGAATGCTTCCTCCAAGTCTTTAAGGTGATCCTCAGCTTTCTTGGACTTAACCACCATGTCATCTATATAGACTTCCATAGTGTGTCCAATTTGTTCCTTGAACATCATATTGACTAGCCTTTGATAAGTAGCACCTGCATTCCTTAGTCCAAATGGCATAGCAATATAACAATATATACCAGTTGGGGTCATAAAGGTTGTATCCTCTTGATCAGATGGTTCCATCTGAATTTGTTGAAATCCAGATGAAGCATCCATAAAAGTCAACAACTCATGACCCGCGGTAGCATCCACCATGGAGTCAATGTGGGGTAATGGGAAAGGATCCTTGGGACATGCCTTATTTAAATCAGAAAAATCGACACATACCCTCCACTTTCCATTTTTCTTTTGAACAACAACCGCATTGGCTAACCACCTTGGATACTTAACCTCTCTTATCATACCTGTTTTGGTCAAAAAATCAAGCACTGATAATGCAACGAAACTTTCTGTTGTGAGGTATGATGCTTGAATCAATGAACAACACTAAGAATCACTATGAAATGTAATGAACAAGTGACACAGAGATTTATACGAGGAAAAAGCCCTTGATCGATGAATGATCTCCGGCATAAAAAACCTCGAGTGATGGAAACTACCGATCACCAACTCCAATTAAACAAGAAATCTGTTACAACTTTGGATGATAGCGAGCTAATTACAAGGATCACTATAGTGTATTGTGTAAAAAAGTGTATAATCGCTAAGTGTTTTGTCGAGAGCTGGTGAGAGCAGTTGCAAGAGTGTGTTTGTAGCCAAAAATAGCCAAGTGTTTCTATTTAGCTCGCTATCCCGTTTAAATATAGAAAATATCTACAATAACTAACATTCCGCAATTCATGCAAGTCCTCCACAAACTCCATAACATCCACTTTTAGCCATGCACGTGCGGAATAAACATGGAATATGCTCCAGGAATATCGCCAAGACCAAGACCAAGTCCAAGCTCATACTCCTGTAAAACAATTTCGAATTCAAAGTAGACAATCGTTAGTACAAGGATCCTTATGACGATCCATGATCCTGATCCTGCAATACTTCTGAGGATCACCAATTCAAACAGAAGTAAGGATCACTAAGCCCAACAGCAATTGAGGATCACTGATCATTGAGAAATCCACCCCTAACAATTGCCCCCAAAATATAAGGAGTTATTATGTAAATAAACGAGTTATATTTTTGTTCTTATCCGTAACAAATTAACGGATAACTAGCCGTTGGAGTCGGACTAGCCGTTACGAGCACGACGTCACTGAAGTGACTATCCTGCAAGATCATCATTATAAATAGGAGTTAGAGATAGGGATCAATCCGCATTTAAATTCAAGAGAAACTCCCTTTAAATTCACATCCGAAGATCAAGCTGGTATCTCTCTTCCTCTTCTTCCTTTACGTTTTCTTTCTCTGCTCCTTCTTTCTTCACCTTCTTCATAATCAAGATGATGCTAAGATCCTCACCGGCCAAGGATCACAAGAAGGACAGTCCTCTTATGAGCTAGGGGATCATCAAAGATTCGGCGAATGAAAGGTGCTGCTTCACTGATCCACAAATAGACAGAATCCGACGTTGCTTTCCGGCAAACACCTATTTCAAGCCATTTGACCCCACCGTTCTAAGTGATTATATTTCTGAAACATGGGTAGCTTTCCCGGTCACTCCTTTCACAATAGGATACTCGTATCCTTTCCCTGAATTCACCCAGTCTTTCTTCTCTCTCACCGGCATCTCCTACATTCAAGCTATGCCAATGATATGGAGGGTCTTATATACCCTTGAAAGAATCATTGAGCGAGAAGGAATTGCTCTGGGAATGTCGGAGTTGGCAGAGATGTATGACCTCGTAACATTTGGATCCCACCGATATCTGCTTAAACATAAACCCGGTGAAGAACACCCCATCTTCAAAGTCACTAAGAATGATACCAACTGGAAACGGCGATTCTTCTTTGTCAGAAGGGATTCTATCTCTGATGGAAAGGATCTGCCAAGGAAGTGGAGCACCCACGGTAGGATAGAGGATCCTGAGGAGGATCACCAGATGACCTTGTTTTTGTCTAAGGATCACTAACGTACTTTTGTTCCTTTTTTGCAGCTATTACTATTGCACACCTTATTACAACACCTGCCACGAAGGAAAGGCTTGCTGCTTTTCGGAGGCTTGATCCTGAAATAAGATCATTCAAAGCAAATACCCAGGATTCTCAAGAGGTATCCTCAGGTTCTGTCATGATGTCAAGTAAGTATCCATGTTTATATGTAATTAAATGTTTAAATAAATAGTTAAATAGAAATAGGATAAGGATACTTATCTGTTTTGGGTGTGTAGGCGCTGGAAAACCTTCAAAATATGCCTCCAAATTCAGTGTCACTGATCTTGACACTGTTCGATCCTCCAAGAAAAAGTCTGCTGCTAGCCCCTCCGTCACAATCCCCAAGGCAACCACTTCAAAGGGAAGAGGTGGAAAGAAAAGGAAGACCTCAGAAGCTGATAACCTACAAGGCCTGCCTCTGATCCGCCATCAGTTCCTCGAGTACTTTGCCGATGTAAGGATCACTGACTTAGCTTAGTTATCCTGCTCATTTGAGGATCAGAGGATCCTGAACTTTGCATTGTCTTGTTTGCAGAAATTTGCTGAAATTGAGGACTATGTTGGGAATGTTGAAGAGCTTGAGGAAAAATATTCTGATCTCCAAAAAGTGGCGGAGCTCAAGGATCACAAGATTGCCTCCCTTGAAAAGGACCTCAACGATGTCAAAACTCAGATGGTTGCAGCCCAGATCAATGCTGACTATGAGAAGCACGAGATCACAGAGGATGCTAAAGTCTCTGCTGCCATTGCCATGTACAAGACCAAGCTGCAGATGGCCCAAGAAGCTCAGGATCCTGCCTTTGACAGGAGCAACTGGGACATGGAGGGCTGGAAGTCTAGGCTGGTGGAATTGGAGGATGAAGATGAGGCTGATGAGGTTCTGGCAATCGAGGCTGGTGGCAGTGGCAAGGATCAGGTGAAGGATACTGGAGCTGGAGGAGATGGTGATGCAGCGAAGGTGTAGGCTGCATGAATGGGCGATGAAGGACATTTCTAGACGTAGCCGGAGCCCATTTTTTTAAGTTTGGTCGTGGTTTTTGTTTTGATGATGTTTTTGTTGAACAATGATGGGTTGTATCTTGAATAATAGTAATTAGGGCTAAGGATCATGGATCCTTTGAACAATAGGTAGGATTACAAATGGTGGAGGGATCCTCTGTTTGGGGGATGAAGCCATTGTGATCCTGCCGTCTTTTAATTCCTGCACTACCAAGACCCTTAAACAATGGACACCCTTTGCCAACCCATGTGGACGGGCCACGTTTTGCTGGTAGAAACGTGGGTTGGCAATTTTGACAACCTTAAAGGGTTTAATCTTTTGTGAATAAAATAACTTTTACTTTTTGGCTTATCCTGTGTTGATATCCTTGTTAGTATTTTACTTTCCAACTGTTGTGATGTTCATTTTGTTTAAACTTATCAAGTAAAGAAAAACTTTAAGAAATATCCTCAAAATTTTTAGGATATGATCAAGGATCACATATCCTATAGTTGATAAGTTTTGAAAAGTTATATAGTTTAAGGATCAAAAGATCAGTTGTCAAAGGATAAGGGTTATTCAAATAAATAATGAATAAAATCAAATTAGTTAAGGATCATACCTGAGAATCCAAGTTAGGATCCTATCCTTTAACACTTACAACCAGGATAACCCAAAAAACAAACCTTAGTAGAAGGTAAGGATCACGGATCCTTGGTCATTTAGCTTCAAAAACCTGAAATAGGATACAACTTGGGACTAAGCCAATATAAGATAAAAGTTAGCAACTGGGGATAAGCCCAACAATTCTGGGGACAAGCCCAATATAAGTTAGCAACTGGGGACAAGCCCAACAATTCTGGGGACAAGCCCAACAATTCTGGGGACAAGCCCAATATACTGGGAACAAGACCAAAGGATAACTGGGGACAAGCCCAAAGGATAACTGGGGACAACCCCAAAGGATCGTATGTAAACTGGAGTATGGCCCTTACTGGCGACTATCCAAACTTAGTGACATGAAAATGCCAAAACCTTAGCTAACGTGAAAACGTTAGAAACCTTAGGAACGGATGTATGGTACGTCTACCATTATACGTAGGATCCTGAATATAGCCAGTACAATGAAATTGTCAGCCCCTAAAGCGAGTATTGGTCCCATTGCCATGAACTATACCAGGATCATCGTGCGCTACTGGCGAAACTGGGGACAGGCCCAAACTGGGGTCAAGCCCAAATAACTGGGGTCAAGCCCAAATAACTGGATACTTCTGTGGATACTCTTTCCTTAGTTAAGGATACCTGAACCTTCAAAACTCAGAATCACGTAAAAGGAGGATAAAGGATCCAGGATCCTTATCCTTATATAAGAGAATAAAAGAATGAAATAGTTTGAGACTAGAGCGTTACCAAAATGAGGATCATCTATCCTGTGAGGATCCTTCAAGGATACTTGTCAAGTGAGGATCATGGATCCTTGTCACATGAAATATTTCTTCAAATGGATAGCATTCCAAGCTCTTGGTAGCAAATCACCTTCCATTGTTAGCAATAGATATGCCCCCTTTCCTGCTTCAGCTTCAATCAAATAGGGGCCTTCCCACTTTGGTGCTAGCTTTCCATCAGCAGGATTGGTGGTATTCTGGAATGCTTTCCTTAATACCATATCACCAACTAGGAATTTCCTGATCCTGACATTTTTATTGTAGGCTCCAGCCATCTTTTGTTGATAACTAGCCATCCTTATCCTTGCCAAATCCCTGATTTCTTCTATAGTATCCAAGTCTTGAATCAAGTTTTCAGCATTTTCTTCAGGATCACGAATGCTTGTTCTTGCAGTTGGAACCACCATCTCTGTAGGGATCACTGATTCTGCCCCAAACACCAAAGAAAATGGAGTTTGGCCAGTAGCATTCTTGGGAGTTGTCCTATCAGCCCAAAGCACATAAGGTAGTTCTTCTGCCCATTTTCCTTTCTTGGATCCAAGCTTCTTCTTCAAATTGTTGATGATGATCTTGTTGGATGATTCTGCCTGACCATTAGCTTGTGGGTGGACTGGTGTTGATGTTATCATCTTAATCCCCCAGCTGTCACAAAAGTTAGTGGTTTTATTCCCAATAAATTGGGATCCATTATCACAAACAGTTTCAGAAGGGATACCAAATCTAGTAATAATGTTTCTTTTAATAAAGGATATAACTTCCTTTTCTCTGACTTGAGCAAAGGCTTCAGTCTCTATCCACTTAGAGAAGTAATCAGTCATAGCAAGCATGAATACTTTTCCACCAGGTGCTTTAGGAAGCTTTCCAACTATATCCATTCCCCATCTCATGAATGGCCAGGAAGAGGATATAAGATGCAAGAGCTCTGCTGGTTGGTGAAGGATGTTACTATGCCTCTGACAAGGATCACACTTTTTGGCATACTCCACAGCATCCTTCTTCATAGTGGGCCAATAGTATCCTGTCCTCAGGATCCTTGAGAATAATGCCCTGCCCCCAGTGTGGTTTCCACAATCTCCTTCATGGAAATCCTTTAGGACTTCTTGGATTTTCGGATCCTCAATGCATCTTAGATATGGTCCTGCAAGAGATCGTTTATACAACATATTATTCAATATTGTAAATTGAGATACCTTAATTTTGAAAGCCCTAGGGTTTTCTCCTGTAGGAATCTCTCCATGTTGTATGTATCTCATGATTGGGAGGATCCATGATCCTGAATGAGATTGAGTATCATCACTAGGTATGATTGCAGAATCTGCTCCTATCTCCATAGCTACATGATCCTCGATAGCATGGGTCAGGATATGGATAATAGGGATTCTTATATCCTCCGGGATCTTCAAGGATGATCCTAGATTGGCTAATGCATCAGCTTCTGCATTCTCTTCCCTTGGTACCTGTGTCAAACTAAAGGATACAAAAGAGTGTGCCAATTCTTTGACTATCTCCAAATATTTGATTAGCTTTTCACCTTTAACAGCATAGGATCCATTAAAGTGATTAGTGATTAATAATGAATCTACATGTACCTCAAGATACCTGATCCTCATATGCTTAGCAATTTGCAAACCAGCTATCAAGGCTTCATACTCAGCCTCATTATTGGTAGTTTGAAATTCACAAGCTACGGAGTGGGGTATTATGTCCCCCTGTGGAGATTTTAGTAGTATTCCAAGCCCTGTTCCTTTTACATTAGAGGCTCCATCAGTGAAGAGTATCCAAGGATCCTTAGTTTCTTCAAGCTGTTGGACTTCTAACTCAGCTTCCTTTTGCAAATCACTACTAAAATCTGCCACAAAGTCAGCTAAGGCTTGGGATTTGATGGCAGTCCTTGGTTCATATCTTATATCATATGCACTCAGCTTCACTGCCCACTTAGCCATCCTTCCTGACATTTCAGGTTTCCTGAGAACATTCTTAATTGGAAAATTAGTCTTAACAATAATGGCATGAGTCTCAAAATAATGTCTTAATTTAGTAGATGCCATAATTAATGCAAGGATAAGTTTTTCTAAATGTGAATACCTGGATTCAGCATCAAGTAAGCTCTTACTTACATAATAAACAGGATGTTGTGTACCTTGGTGATCCTTAACAAGGACCGCACTTACTGCTTTTGAGGATACCGCCAAGTATAAGGATAACACATCCCCTTTTTCTGGTTTCATCAAGGCTGGGGCTGAGGATAGGTAATCCTTAAGAGCTTTAAGGGCACTTTCATGCTTCTCAGTCCATTCAAATTTCTTGTTCTTCCTCAGGATATCATAGAATTCCTTGCACTTTTCTGAGAATTTGGATATGAATCTGTTCAAGGCTGCGATCCTGCCTGTCAATCTTTGCACATCCTTAGCATTGGCAGGAGATTTGATATTCACAATAGCCTTGATTTGTTCTGGACTTGCTTCAATGCCCCTCTTTGTCATCATATAGCCTAAGAATTTACCTGCCTTAACACCAAAATGACACTTGGAAGGATTTAGTTTCATATTAAATTTATCAAGGATATTGAATGCTTCCTCCAAGTCTTTAAGATGATCCTCAGCATTTTTGGACTTAACCACCATGTCATCTATATAGACTTCCATAGTGTGTCCAATTTGTTCCTTGAACATCATATTGACTAGCCTTTGATAAGTAGCACCTGCATTCCTTAGTCCAAATGGCATAGCAATATAACAGTATATACCAGTTGGGCTCATAAAGGCTGTATCCTCTTGATCAGATGGTTCCATCTGAATTTGTTGAAATCCAGATGAAGCATCCATAAAAGTCAACAACTCATGACCCGCGGTAGCATCCACCATGGAGTCAATGTGGGGTCATGGGAAAGGATCCTTGGGACATGCCTTGTTTAAATCAGTAAAATCGACACATACCCTCCACTTTCCATTTTTCTTTTGAACAACAACCACATTGGCTAACCATCTTGGATACTTAAACTCTCTTATCATACCTGCCCGAAGTAGTTTATCTACCTCTTCCTGGATAATAGCATTCCTTTCAGGTGCAAACTTCCTCCTCTTTTGATGAATCAGCTTGAATGACCTGTCAATGCCAAGTTTATGAGTAATTATATCTTTAGATATACCTGTCATATCCTCATGTTTCCAGGCAAAGGTAGTTTTCCTTCTTTTAAGGAAGGATACTAGCTCCTGTTCAATGTCGCTAAGGATCCCTGATCCTATGAAGATCTTGGATTCAGGATCATCAGGATCCATGAGGATTTCTTTCAAATCCTGTTCTCTCGCCTCCAAGACATCTCTTGAAGGATACTTTAATTGCTATTGCTCCCTTGGTCTTGAGGCTGGCTTCATTGATGAGGTATAGCAATTTTTAGCCTCCTGTTGATCACTCTCAATTTTCACCACTCCCCAAGGACTTGGAAGCTTTACACATTGATGATAGGTGGATGGGACTGCCTTCATGTCATGTATCCATGGCCTGCCAAGGATAACATTACAACATGATAAACAATCTATAACACAAAACTTTTGATAAGAATGCAATCCTTCAATATAGATTGGGAGTTTGATGTCCCCCAATGTGTTCTTGGTTTCCCCACTGAATCCCACAAGTACTGAGGATCTTGGGATGATATCAGACTCTGGGATATTCATCCTCTTGAGGACATCAAGCTGAATGATGTTCACAGAGCTTCCTCCATCTATAAGGATCCTGCGAACAAAATGATTAGAAATAAACAGGGTAATAACAGGACCATCATGATGAGGATCCTGGACATCAACACGATCATCCTCATCAAAGGTTATGACTTTATCCTGGGTAACAACGGAGGTCCGAACGGGTCTGTCTCCATTATCCATCTTGGTTTCCTTAGCATGTCTTTTTGCTGCTGAAAATGAGGTACCACAAATGTCTGATCCACCGGATATGAAGTTTATGACTTGTGCATCTTCTGGAGGAGCAGGAGCCCTTTCCGGGATCCTTTCAGGATCCTGGATCCTTGACTTTTTTCGTCCCAAAAGCTCTTTCAAATGCCCCTTGCTCAACAAGTAACCAATTTCCTTTCTAAGTGCAATGCACTCTTCAGTGAGATGCCCGAAATCCTCATGATATGCACACCACTTGGACTTATCCTTTGTAGCAGCTGGTTTATCATTTTTCCTTGGCCACCTAGCTTTCTCACCTAGATTCTGCATTGCAAGGATTAGTTCATTGTTATCAACAGAAAAACAGTATTCAGAAATAGGAGGATAATCCTCATCATCCTCTTCTTGTTCCACTGCATGCACATTCTGGTTATCAGATCTGTTGTAGGACTTGGATTTGTTGTTCCTGAAGTAGGATCCTTGTTTATCCTGTTTTGAGGATCCTGTCAATCTATCCTGGATCCTTTTGTCATCCTCTAAGCGGATGAACCTAAGGGCCCTGGTTCTTACTTCATCAAGATTCCTGCAAGGTAACAAGATCATCATAGAATGGTGAATCCCTAAGCAATCCCATTTTAAAGGCTTCTACAGCCGTAGCAATATCCAAAATTAGGAATATCTAAGGATTCTTTACTAAACTTAGTGATATAATCTCTAAGTGATTCATTTTGACCTTGTGTTACCCTATATAGATCACTAGTTAATCGTTCAAACTTTCTACTACAAGAGAATTGACTATTAAACAAATTAACTAGATTAGCAAATGAAGTAATAGAGTAAGGGGGAAGACTTAGCAGCCATTTAAGAGCAGATCCTGTAAGTGTGGATCCAAATCCCTTGGATAGACATGCTTCTTTTAACCTTTCAGGAATTGGATTGATCTCCATCCTCTCCCTGTACTGAGCTACATGCTCTTCTGGATCCGTTGAACCATCATACAGCTTCATAGATGGTATCTGGAACCTTTTAGGTATCTCAGCATCACATAAGGGTGGTGCAAAACGAGATGTCCTATGGCTACCGTCTGCAATTTCAGGAATGGGTTTAACCACTCCTGGTACACTGGATATCATATCCTTAAGCTTCTGTAGCTCCCTAGCCATGGCCTGATTGATACCTGTATCCTGCATAAAGCCATGGTTAGTGTTATATGAATTATTAAAAGTGTTACCTCCCGGAGGATTCATGTTTGGAATTCCAGATGTGTATCCATATTGATGAGACTCTGGCATGATTGAAGGACCAGAGGAAGTAATTGTTTGCATTGGTATGAAGTCTCCTTGATGAACGTCCGGGATCTGAGGCAGCATACTTCTCAAGAATCCTTGATCCTGAAGGACGTTGGATCCTTGAAGTTGAGGTGATCCTTGAACCTGAAAGGATCCTGGAACCAGAGAGGATCCTGGGACAAGGGAGGATCCTTGGACCTGGGAGGATCCCTGGACCTGGGAGGATCCCTGGACCTTGGGGGATCCTTGGACCTGGGAGGATCCCTGTACTACATGCATTCCCAAATATCCTCCTGACGTGAAGTATCCCTGATGCTGAGAAGAGGATCCTGATGGTTGAGAAGAGGATCCTTGGGGCTGGAAGTGAGAGCCAAATGCCTGACTCATAGTTGCTGTTCCGTAACGCCTTCCTGGTAATTCACCCAAGTATTGCACGCCCAGAGTTGCTGAGTGCTGGGAAGTTATGACTGGAGTGTCGAAGTTCAGCGACCTTGGAATCAGAGGGGAGTGATCCTCCACTGATTTCTTCTGTTTCTTGATCTCATCGATCTCCCGGAGGATCCTTTTGTTGGTTTTGTCCTGCTCTTGTGCGTGATTCCTCATCTGCAAAATTAGAGCATAAAGATCATTAGTAGTAGGATTAGTTGAAACAGAAGAAGTTGGTGGTTTTTGGAAAATGGGGGTTTGTTTCTTCGCAGCATTCTCAGCATTCTTCTAGGATCCAGAAGGTGGTGGAGGCAAAGGAGGAACGCCTTGTGAAGAACTGAATGACGGCATTAAGCTTGAAGTGTTCTTCGCTGAGGAAGCCATCTGCCTTATTGTTATGAACCGAAATGACCACAAAAATACGAATCTTCTTAGGAATGAAGCACCAATTGCCCCACGGTGGGCGCCAAACTGTTTTGGTCAAAAAATCAAGCACTGATAATGCAACCAAACTTTCTGTTGTGAGGTATGATGCTTGAATCAATGAACAACACTAAGGATCACTATGAAATGTAATGAACAAGTGACACAGAGATTTATACGAGGAAAAAGCCCTTGATCAATGAATGATCTCCGGCATAAAAAACCTCGGGTGATGGAAACTACCGATCACCAACTCCAATTAAACAAGAAATCTGTTACAACTTTGGATGATAGCGAGCTAATTACAAGGATCACTATAGTGTATTGTGTAAAAAAGTGTATAATCGCTAAGTGTTTTGTCGAGAGCTGGTGAGAGCAGTTGCAAGAGTGTGTGTGTAGCCAAAAATAGCCAAGTGTTTCTATTTAGCTCGCTATCCTGTTTAAATATAGAAAATATCTACAATAACTAACATTCCGCAATTCATGCAAGTCCTCCACGAACTCCATAACGTCCACTTTTAGCCATGCACGTGCGGAATAAACATGGAATATGCTCCAGGAATATCGCCAAGACCAAGTCCAAGCTCATACTCCTGCAAAACAATTTCAAATTCAAAGTAGACAATCGTTAGTACAAGGATCCTTATGATGATCCATGATCCTGATCCTGCAATACTTCTGAGGATCACCAATTCAAACAGAAGTAAGGATCACTAAGCCCAACAGCAATTGAGGATCACTGATCATTGAGAAATCCACCCCTAACAATACCTGCTCGAAGTAGTTTATCTACCTCTTCCTGGATAATAGCATTCCTTTCAGGTGCAAACTTCCTCCTCTTCTGATGTATAGGCTTGAATGACCTGTCAATGCCAAGCTTATGAGTAATTATATCCTTAGATATATCTGTCATGTCTTCATGCTTCCAGACAAAGGTAGTTTTCCTCCTCTTAAGGAAGGATACTAGATCATGTTCAATGTCGCTAAGGATCCCTGATCCTATGAAGACCTTGGATTCAGGATCATGAGGATCCATAAGGATCTCTTTCAAATCCTGCTCTCTTGCCTCCAAGACATCTCTTGGAGAATGCTTTAATTGCTATTGCTCCCTTGGTTTTGAGGCTGGTTTCATTGATGATGTGTAGAAATTCTTAGCTTCTTGTTGATCACTCTCAATTTTCACCACCCCCCATGGACTAGGAAGCTTCACACATTGATGATAGGTAGACGGGACTGCTTTCATGTCATGTATCCATGGCCTGCCAAGGATAACATTACAACAAGATAAGCAATCTATAACACAAAATTTTTGATAAGAATGGAGTCCTTCAATATAGATAGGAAGTTTGATGTCCCCCAATGTATTTTTGGTTTCCCCGCTAAATCCCACAAGTACTGAGGATCTTGGGACAATGTCTGATTCAGGAATGTGCATCTTCTTGAGGACATCAAGCTGAATGATATTCACTAAGCTTCCTCTATCTATAAGGATCCTGCGAACAAAATGGTTAGAAATAAACAGGGTAATAACAAGACCATCATGATGAGGATCCTGAACATCAAGACGATCATCCTCATCAAAAGTTATGATCTTATCCTTGGTGACAGTGGAGGTCCGGATGGGTCTGTCTCCATTATCCATCTTGGTTTCCTTGGCATGTCTTTTGGCTGCTGAAAAGGAAGTACCACAAATGTCTGATCCACCGAATATGAAGTTTATAACTTGTGCATCTGCTAGAGGAGCAGGAGCCTTTTCCGGGATCCTTTCAGGATCCTGGATCCTTGACTTCTTTCATCCCAAAAGCTCCTTCAAGTGCCCCTTGCTTAACAAGTAACCAATATCTTTTCTAAGTGCAATACACTCTTCAGTGAGATGTCCGAAATCTTCATGATATGCACACCACTTGGATTTGTCTTTCGTAGCAGCTGGTTTATCACTTTTTCTTGGCCACCTAGCTTTCTCACCTAGATTCTGCATTGCAAGAATTAGCTCATTGTTATCAACAGAAAAACAGTATTCAGAAATTGGAGGATAATCCTCATCATCCTCTTCTTGCTCTACTGCATGCACATTCTGGTTGTCAGACTTGTTGTAGGACTTGAACTTGTTATTCTTAAAGTAGGATCCTTGCTTTTCCTGTTTTGAGGATCCTGTAAATCTCTCCTGGATCCTTTTTTCATCCTCTAGATGGATGAACCTAAGGGCCCTGGTTCTTACTTCATCAAGATTCCTGCATGGGGTCATAACAAGATCATCATAGAACAATGAATCCCTAAGCAAACCCATTTTAAAGGCTTTTACAGCCGTAGCTATATCCAGGTTAGGGATATCTAAGGATTCTTTACTAAACTTAGTGATGTAATCTCTAAGTGATTCATTTTGACCTTGTGTTACCTTATATAGATCACTAGTTAATCGTTCAAATTTTCTACTACAAGAGAATTGACTATTAAACAAATTAACTAGATTAGCAAACGAAGTAATAGAGTAAGGGGAAGACTTAGCAGCCATTTAAGAGCAGATCCTGTGAGTGTGGATCCAAATCCCTTGCATAGACATGCTTCTTTTAACCTCTCAGGAATTGGATTGATCTCCATCCTCTCCCTGTATTGAGCTACATGTTCCTCTGGATCCGTTGAACCATCATATAGCTTCATAGTTGGTATTTGGAACCTCTTGGGTATCTCAGCATCACAAATAGGTGGTGCAAAGCGAGATATCCTATGGCTACCATCTGCAATTTCAGGAATGGGTTTAACCACTCCTGGTACGCTGGATATCATATCCTTAAGCTTTTGTAACTCCCTAGCCATAGCCTGATTGATACCTGTATCCTGCATAGAGCCTTGGTTAGTGTTATATGAATTATTGAAAGTGTTACCTCCCATGGGATTCATGTTTGGAATTCCAGATGTGAATCCATATTGACGGGGTTCTGGTATAATTGAAGGACCAAAGGAAGCAATGGTCTGCATTGGTATGAAGTCTCCTTGATGAACATCCGAGCTTGGAGGCTGCATACTTCTTAAGAATCCTTGATCCTGAAGGATGTTGGATCCTTGAACCTGAGAGGATCCTTGAACCTGAAAGGATCCTTGGGGCTGAGAAGATCCTTGAACCTGAAAAGATCCTGGAACCATAGAGAATCCTTGAACCTGGGAGGATCCTTGGACCTGGGAGGATCCTTGGACCCGGGAGGATCCTTGGACTGTGTGCATTCCCAAATATCCTCCTGAGCTAACGAAGGATCCCTGATGCTGAGAAGAGGATCCCGATGGCTGAGAATAGGATCCTTCAGGCTGGAAGTGAGAGCCAAATGCCTGACTCATAGTTGCCATTCCATAACGCCTTTCTGATGGACCACTTTGATACTGGATGCCCGGAACTGCCGATTGTAGGGTAGTTACAACCGGAGTGTCAAAATTCAATGACCTTGGTATCAGAGGAGAGTGATCCTCCACTGATTTCTTCTGTTTCTTGATATCACCAATCTCCTGGAGGATCCTTTCATTGGTTTTGTCCTGCTCTTGCATGCGATCTCTCATCTGCAAAATCAGAGTAAAAAGATCATTAGTAGTAGGATTAGAGGAAACAGAAGAAGTTGGTGGTTTTGGAAAAATGGGGGTTTGTCTCTTCGCAGCATTTTCAGCATTCTTCTGGGATCCAGAAGGTGGCGGAGGCAAAGGAGGAACGCCTTGTGAAGAACTGATTGCCGGCATAGAGCTTGATGTGTTCTTTGCTGAAGAAGCCATCTGCTTGGTTGTAACGAACCGAAATGATCACAAGAACAATAATTTCTCAAGAACGAAGCACCAATTACCCCACGGTGGGCGCCAAACTGTTTTGGTCAAAAATCAAGCAAAGATAATGCAACCAAATCTTTTGTTGTGAGGTGTGATGCTTGAATCAATGAACAATATTAAGGATCACTCAGTAATGTAATGAACAAGTGACACAATGATTTATACGAGGAAAAAGCCCTTGATCAAGAGTTGATCTCCGGCATAAAAAACCTCGGGTGATGGAAACTACCGATCACCAACTCAGATTAAACAGAAAATGTATTACAACTTTGGATGATAGCGAGCTTGTTACAAGGATCACTAGAGTGTAATGTGCAAAAAAGTGTGTAATCGCCGAGCAAACTGTCGAGAGTTGATGAGAGCAGTTACGAGTGTGTGTGTTTAGCCAAAAATATCCAAGTGTTCTAATCTAGCTCGCTATCCCCTTTTAAATTTGGAAAAATATCTAAGCTAACTAACTATCCGCATTTTGTGCAAGTCTTCCACGACCTCCATAACGTCCATATTAGTCAAGCAAGTGCGGAATAAAAGAGGAATATGCTCCAGGAATATCGCCAAGAACCAGTCCAAGCACGTACTCCTGCAAAACAACATCATATATAAAGCAGACAATCGTTAGTGTAAGGATCACTATGATGATCCTGGATCCTGATCCTACAATACTCCCTGAGGATCACCAATCCAAACAGAATTGAGGATCCCTAAGCCCAACAGTAATTGAGGATCACTGATCTTTGGAAAATCCTCCCCTAACAATACCTACCCGTACACAATGTTGTAGAAGGCGCTATGCGCTAGTCGGGCGGTGAGGTACCGTGTAGGGATTAATCGGAATTAATCGGATTGGACTTTTATATATAAAATATACATTTTTTTATAAATATGTAGTTAATTTTATACTTTTTATATATAATTTTAAAAGTTTAGGATGAAGTCGGAGCTGCCTGGTGGTGTGCGGTGGTGCTTTGGATGAAGTCGGAGCCGCCTGGTGGTGTGCGGAGGTAGTACAGTGAGCCCGATTAGTCCATTTTAGGAGCTGGTGGAGCACAAAACATGTGTCGGCTGCAAATGTTAAGATAAAATAGGTTATAACTAAATTTTGGGCTTTAAACCATGGGCCAGTATTCAAAATTTGGGTTTATTGGGTCAAAAGCCCGATTAGTCTGATTTTCACCGACTTTGACCGATTTCATCGACTTTGACCATAACTGATTTTTTGACAGACTAGCTTATATTTAGGCAGTAACCCACCAACTAGCGCTTAGGCGCCGATTAATCGGCCACCTAGGCCGATTTCTGCAACATTGCCCGTACATAAAATATGCACGTAAAAAATAATTTTTAAGTAAATGAAGTATATGGGTAAACTGAAACAAAATATTAATAAAAAATTTAATAGGTTAAAAACCTTTGTAAAACCGTGTCAAATTTTACGCCCCCGCCGCAAGGCGGGGGTACTTAATCATGGCCGGCCCCGGGGGTGGGCGGGGAGGACCACCGGCTAAGGCCCGATATTTTGAGGGGCACGTTTTTTTATGAAAAACCCGATATGTATATGTAAAATATTTTTGTAATCGGGTACTTCCATACAAACACCAACATAGGCCCTCTCACAAAACTATTTTTATGGTTTAGATTAGTTATTAATAATCCCTTTGTCATTAGGTTCAGACCTTTAGGGAGCTAAATACTCAATTTCGTTAAGGCCTAAGGACACATTTTTTCGAGCTCGAACATGGTACATGAATTCTCAGGACCGACCCTGTACTTAATACTAGTTAATAGTTAATTATATCCTCATTGTACCTCTCATTTTTTGCTATATATGCGACGTACATCATAAAAAGTAATTGTGATTAATTTTCATTTTCATCATATTATATATATGGGGTGAGGATTTAGAGAGAACGACTAAAAGTGTGAGAACGGTGAGAACCATTAGGAACCGTCAGATCAAAACAATCTATGTACTACATGACGCGGTGACATTTTCGTAAATAACAGCACTTTTATTAGTGTGGCGCGCTTCCATAAGGGCAAAAAGGTAAATGTCCATATACAAAACACATCAAAGCCTGACCGAAACATATATACTTCCTAGAAAAACCTCCCCAAAACCAACGTAAAACGTGAAAACCCTAGAAAACGCAAAACAACAAACACTATGGCGTCGAAAGATCAAACCAGATCCAGAGGAATAAAACATAGTGAGTTAACTTCGATTTACATTGTGCTAGTTTATGCTGCTTTTGGCGTTCTAATTTTAACAAAAATTTACAGTTTCTACAAGGGGGGAAGGGTCACCTGCTCCAAAACGCCAAAAAACGAACGAGCAACGAAAGAAGACAACAAGAGGACATGGTACACAAATGTTACTTTTCGTGATGTAAAAATACACTTTCATACTTTGTTGCCAAAACGCCAAAATATGTATCGTTTGTTACTAAAGGCCACAACACATGAATACTGTCATAGCTTTGTTACTAAACGCCAAAAAATGTATCGATTTTGTTATAAACGCCATTTAACTGTTATTGAGTTATTCAACATCTATAATCTCTTATTGATTTATAAAACGCCGTAAATGTATCATAGTTATGTTAAATTATACTATTAAAACGCCATAAAATAAAACGCCATGAAATCATTTTTTATAGGCGAAGAGAGGTTAAGATTGAGAATAAATGTGCATACTGGAAAGGCCCAAAATGCCAATAAGAGAAAGGCATTAAGTCAGAATGTGGAGGTTGAGGAAGAACCATATCATGAGTTCAGTGGGGCTAGGATCTTGTCAAGAGTAAAACCTACAAACTTGACTGGTTGGTTTATGAATCTAAACGAAAACCAAAGAAAGACAGTACACCAAATGGGGTTTGGTGCTACACTAAAGTTGAAAATAGACATCGTACCGACAATGTTTGCGTACTGGTTGGTTGAAAATTATAATGAAAAGACAAACACCCTAAACGTTGGCAACCATACCATACATATAAATGAAGAATTGGTAAACTCTTTAACAGGTATACCAAATGGAAGGGTGCCTGTGAACATGAAAAAAAGACCAACAGCTAAAGACCACGTGGTGGCTGAGTGGAAAGCACAGTTCCAAGGGTTGGGTTGGGTTAACAGACCAAGTGTGAGGATATACTTTGATAACGTTTTGCCTAAGATGCATGGCTTTAGGAGAAACTTCTGCCTAAATTTCCTTGTAGCATTCTTCACTATAATGGGGCATGCAACTGACAATGCAGTCGTCAACAAACAATTATTGCACAATGTTACACCAGACAAGCAAATAAACCAAATGAACTAGTGTAGTTATATCATCCAATGCTTGCAACACGCCAAAACCGCATGGGCTCCCAAAAAGCATTACACAGGGCCACTGATCATACTTGCGGTAAGAATAAAATTTCACTATTCATTTGTGGGTCATTAAAACGCCAAAAAATATCTGTCATTTGAAAAATCTGTTTTGTTATAGCTTGCCTTGATGAACGATGCTTGCAATAGGAAAAAATGACACCGAAAAGAAGGATACCCAATTGAGTGGGTTACAACAGAAACTCTTGACTTATTTGAGAGTGCAATGGCAAAACACCTTGTGGGCAATGAAGTAAAAAGGAAAACAGTCAAAAAAGGTAAAGGAAGCAAGCCCCAAAAAACAAGAAAAATGAAGGTTGTTGTTCATGATGAAGATGATGGTGATGATATTGAGAATAAAGATGAAGATGATGTTCACAAGGTCGATGAGCATGATGATGAGTTTGATGATGATGATGGTTTTGATCATGATGATCATTATAACTATGAGGTGCAAAACGCCATGCCCTTCAATGATGATGAAGAGGCTTCACTTCAAAGGATGGTGAATGAGGATAGAGAAAGCCGGGAAACGATGTTTGAAGTTTCTGCATCAGGAAACCATGCTCTTATCAGAGGAGTAACACAGTATGACAACATTTATCTTGATGAAGAAGAACAAAACAAAGAACCTGAAGAGGTATGTTGTTCAAATAATAAATTTAAAAAAAAAACCAAAAAACACCATGATAAACAAAATCCTTTTATTTAATATAACAGGAAATGGCTGATAAATTGGATGGAGCATACAAAGAATTAAAAAATTGTTACAATAAAATGAGCGCGTTGTTAAAACAGTCAAAGACTGAATACCCAAACAGCCTCCTGGTACACATTAAATACTCACAATGTATGACATTGTTGGAGAACATCTCAAAATTTGTTGATGAAAACGCCAAAGAAATGCCAGCTGAAACAGAAGAAGATACACAAGAAACTGAGGATGAAAATGAGGTGGTACTAGGAGATGAAAATGAAGAAGAAGGGGAAAAGGAGACGGCTGAAAAAGAAAACGCCATTGAAGAGCAAACAGTTCATGAAAACGCCAAAGAATTTGAAAATGAAGAACAAGGAGAGGAAGGATGTGAAAATGAAGAAGAAAGGGAGAAGGAGATGGCTGGAATTGAAAACGCCATTGAAGTGGAAACATTTGATAAAAACGCCATGGAAGTGGAAATAGTTCATGAAAACGCCATTGAAATTGAAAATGAAGGAAAAGGAAAAGAAGAAGGAGAAGGAGAAGGAAAAGGAAAAAGGGAAGGAGAAGAAGAAGAGGAAGGGGAGTGGGAGTGGGAAGGGAATGGTGAAGGGGATGGAGAAAGAGAAGGAAAAGGAGAAAGAGAAGGGGAAGGAGAAAGGGAAGGAGAAGGGGATACAAGGGATGTGGCAATAGAACAAAACGCCGAACCCTCGACTGCTACAACAGCCACCATATATGATTGATGAAGAGGATACTATATCATCAGATGAAGATGTAAACGAAAACGATATTGAGAGGTGGAGTTGTGATTTCAAGACACTTGAATATCACATTTCAAGATACAATGGGGAAAAAAATAATTAAGAGGAATATTGCTGAGATTTTGGATCTGCCAGGACAAGATCTAAAACAAATGATTGATATTAAAGAAGGTCTTGATAATTCAAGGATGGTGGATGAAGTAATTAAAGCAATAAAAAAACATCTGCAACATGCTGAAGAGACCCAAAAAATGTCTGTATTTTATAAGACACCAAACATCGCCACGACAGAAACACAAGACAGTCAGGTATTCAACACTGAAAAAGAAAAAACTGAAGGGGAGATGGTGAACAAAAGTGTTGACCAACAAGGGGCAGTGTTTGATAAAACGCCATATGAACAGCCACCAACTACATTTGGGAAAAACCTCTTGAAAAGTTTTGAAGAGGAAGAGACACCCAATAAACCCCAGGATGAAAACGCCATCAACACATCACCACCAAAAACGCCAAACATGTTAGATGTGCAGGAGAAAGGTGATGAGGACAACACTCCAGACATCACAAAGCTGATGCAAGAAAATAAAATTTTAAACCCTGAAGAGCTGCCTGATGATGAAAAAGCTGATAAAGATGATGAAGAAGATAAAAAAAAAGAATGTGGCTGAAGAGGAGAAGCGAGATAAAAAATTGAGCAAGGCATGTTTGTCACCTTATCTAAGGAGGCAAGTAGTAATACATGAAAAAAGGACAAACCCTGAAAATAACCTTTCCACATACATCTTCACTGGAATCGGCGATTATGAGTATGTACACTTCTCTCAAAATAAAATGCCAAACTTTCAATTCATAACGTTTACTTGAGAATATGCATGCAAAAACAATCAAAACGCCATGTATTATAATAGAATGAGTTTGTATAACTAAATGCCAAATGACGTTTTTTTTAGAACTGAGCTGTTCAAGATGGGAGAACAACTCAAAATAAAACGCCAAACTTTCCATTCATAACGTTTACTTGAGAATATGCATGCAAAAACAATCAAAACGCCATGTATTATAATAGAATGAGTTTGTATAACTAAAACGCCAAATGATGTTTTTTTTAGAACTGAGCTGTTCAAGATGGGAGAAAAGTTTCTCATGAGGGTGATATGTGAGAGCATGAAACCAGGATTTCAAGCACACGTCTCAATTATTCTATGTTGGGCACATATTCTGAACTATTAAGAAAGATACAAGGCTCATGAATCACCCTCAAGGTTATTCTGCACAGAATTACTGCTGGTAACTCTTTTGCTATATATATTTGATAAAATTATAATAGGACATTGTTTTGTTGTTTAATTATGTGGTACTCAATATTACAGAATACTCCGGCATACTACGAAACGACAACAGAAAATGCATGAAACAATGAATTCAACAGAAACATGGAAACTGTTCTGCAAAACACACG
The DNA here is from genome assembly GCA_030545235.1 of Helianthus tuberosus. Classification (NCBI taxonomy): domain Eukaryota; kingdom Viridiplantae; phylum Streptophyta; class Magnoliopsida; order Asterales; family Asteraceae; genus Helianthus; species Helianthus tuberosus. The sequence continues at coordinate 15,608,141 of CM060402.1, read as the reverse complement.
TTTCAAAGGAGACAAGAAACATAAAACCATCAAGGATTATGAACTGGTCTTCGTGCCAATAATCTGGGAAAGACATTTCTATGTTGTCTGTTTCAACATGAAACACAAAAGAGTTGATATATTGGACAACAGCGGGGTAGGGGATAATGTCAGCATCAAGAAAAAGTATGAAGGATGGGTGGAAAAATTGGTAAGTATCTTAAAAACTTTGAATATAGGAACTATGTTGACAAAATGCCAAACTAATATATGCAAAAAAATGTGAAAACTGCAGCACGGAGCTTTTGCAAACTACTTGCGTATTAAAAATCACCCAAAGCATAAGATCATGAGCAAGACGAAGGTTGTGAGACAAAAGATGGATTGGAGGACAAAGTCTAATGTCATCGACTGTGGGATTTTCGCAATGAGGCATATGGAAACATACATGGGGGATATAGCTCGTTGGAGAAGTGGGATTTTCGCAATGAGGCATATGGAAACATACATGGGGGATATATACTAAATACTAAAAACGTCGTATTTTTAAAAAACTCATGTATAATCGGGTTGAATAAATCCACCAAATAATTAAAAAAAAAATTACTTCCTTAAAAACCCCATATATTAGACGTGTTAAATAGATCTAAAAAGCGTTATATCTTTAAAAATCATGTGTATTACACAAATTAAATAAATGTAATTTTGTATATTAGATACTAAAAACGTCGAATCTTTAAAAAACCCATGTATAGTCGGGTTGAAAAATCTACCAAATAATAAAAAATATATTCTTAAAACCTCGTGTATTATACGTGTTGAATTTTACATAGCAAATGATAAAAAGTTATATCTTTAATAACCACGGGTTATATAAATGTAACTTTGTATAGTAAATAATAAAAAAATATTTTTAAAACCCCGCGTTTTACACGAGTTGAATAAATATAATTTTGTATACCAAATAATAATAAAAAAGTTATATTTTTAATAAATTTGGATAACATTTAATATTAATTTATTATTTATATATTTAATATAAGATAAGTAAGAAAGAGAGGTATTTGTTTTAAAAATATATTAAATTAACAATCTAGATTTGAGGATAATATTTTATTAAAGTATAATAAGATTTAATATTAATTTATTATTTATTTAATTAATATAAGAAAAGTATAGATTTTAGGATACCTTTAATGAATGACATGTGTACAAAATTGTTTTTTTTATTATAGTAGATAGATACAACAACAACAACAACAACAACAACAATCATACCCAGTAAATCCCACAAATAGCAGAACTATTAGTAGGGTCTGGGGGAGGTGGGATGTAGGCAAACCTTTCCTCCATTCAAGAATAGAGAGGCTGCTTCCTGAGAGACCCCCGGCTCCAAAACAACCAATAGACAAATAGATGAAAAACGGGCAAGTAAATCGCGTAACAGTAGGCAGATAAATCATCAGTAAGCAACATATATGCATATATACAAGAAAATCATCAAATGTTGGTCTACCTAAAGTGTAAAAGAAATCTAACCCCCCTCTCCCAAGGAAAAGGTAGGACACATCTATACCCTCACCTACAAGTCCTTAACCTTAATCCTACGTCTCCACGCACTCCTACCAGGGCACATTATAGTAGATAGATAGATTATCCCATTTATACCAGGGCACATTTTGGCTCACAATGTTATTTTCTTATTTTTATTCATGTGTAGATAAACTGCATCAATGTTTCAATACCAAACAACCCGTAAATCTAGATTAAAAAGTCTAAATGCACCAAATTTTAAATTTTCGGACCATTATTATCAACTTACATGTCCAACATGCCATAAAAATGAGTCTCATACTATTATTTATAGTGATTATTCAAAAACTAGAATCATAATAAGATTTGTTAACCCCTAAATGAAATTAAATACACATCCAAATTTCTTCTAGCTCACATCAAAGTTGGTTTAGAGTTAAAATATGAAAGAATTAGTAGAATTGTTAACATTAAATTTTATGGAACTTTTATTATCTTAATCTTTCACTTATGGCCCTACAATTTTATTTTAATCTTTAATTTGTGGGTCCCACATAAAAAAGTTTGTGAGGATCTACTTTGCTGGTACGGGTAATAATTACCTTTGTTTTCATGCTTGTCACTTGTCAGATTAATCTCAGAGCTTGTGACTCTAAAGAAATGGTTTATGATAACATAATAATAATGATAATTAAATAAATAAATAAGTAAAAGATGGTGCACTTAAAAAACAAATAAATAAATAAATAAGTTTATGATCTTTACTTGTATTATAAAGATGCATATGCCTAATCCGGCCATTTAACATTTCACATCCAAGGAATCATATTATGTGTGTGGTGTTTTTAAAATATGAATATAAAAAATGGTTGTGAGTGGAGGAGAGAGAAAATGTTACTGTTCATCTGTATATTTGGGGGGACACTGTTCCCCCTATAATTTTTTAATATATTTTGAAAGTGGTTATGAGTGGAGGAGAGAGAAAAGGTAATAATAAAGGTATAAAAAATATTATTTAATTGAAGAGGCTCAGATCTATTATTTAACTTTGTATGTGTTAAGTTTTTCTCGCAATATCGTAGGGTTGCATTATACAACACAATGTTATACACTGTGTTATATAATATAATCTTACAGTATACGCTTGTCTGCCTTGCCATATAAAACCAAAGAGTAGATCCGGTGGTTTAAACATTCTCTCTTCATATTTTTGTTCAATTTTATTATTGTCTTTAGGGTGCACGGGGCACTGCGTTAAACTATAACGCGTGAAATTCCCACCGCCGGTCATTGTATAGCGCGTTAATCTTCCACGGGTTTGATGATTTCGTTATTTTTATCACAGCGTTATTGTTTTGTTTTGTGAGTGTAATTGTTGGTTGGGGGGAAATTGTTGGGTGTGGTGATGAGTGATGACCACCTCCACTTAAAAAAGGTTGTGAGTGATGGAAAAATGGTTGCTGACATGGCGGAACATGATTGGATATTGTGAGTGATGAAATTCTATCACTAGTGACCACCCCCCCTCCCCTTATACATGATTTAAGCATAAAAAATATTTTTTCAAGATATAGATATAAGTTGGTAAATGATGAGTTGATAGATTCATTGCCCTTAGACCTACCGTAGTGGGGCGTTTTTTTTAAAAAATTTTGCCCTAAAACGCCCGATAACGCCCCAACCCCCATTACAGGGGGCGTTATGGAGCGTTATTTTCGAAAAAAAAGTGCCCCGGCGTTTAAATTAAAACGCTCGATCAATTTAAACCAACCAATCAAACGGCTAGTTCTTTTAATTTTTTTTTTCTTTTAAACCTATTATATATATATATATATAAACAACCAAAACTCATCCATTTTCAACAAAAACAATCTCAAAACCTCTCTAAAAAATCCCACCATTTTTAAAAAAACTTGATGGATTCTCCTAGTTCTTCATCCATGATCAATTTTTACTACAACGAGTATTTTGCGGATGGCGATGGTTCGACCGATGAGGAGATTGAGCAAGAGGCGGTTACGAGTGCATGTCAACTAGCGGTGCGATACGTCAAGCATTCTCGTCGGCCCCCAGCACAAAAAAATAAAAGAGGCTATGTTGAACGAGACCGACGCGCGGCACACGATCGTTTGATGAAAGACTATTTTGACGAGGCGCCGACATTTTCGAACGAAATGTTTAGGCGTCGTTTCCGAATGAGTAAGCGGTTGTTTCTACGCATAGTCGACGACTTGGAAGCCAACTACGATTATTTTAAACAAAAACCGGATGCGAGAGGGGAACTTGGATTTACCGGTATCCAAAAGTGTACGTCGGCGTTACGAATCCTTGCTTATGGTAACACTACCGACATCAACGACGAGTATCTAAAAATGGCGGAGAAAACAACACGAGACAGTTTGGAACATTTTTGTCGCGGTACAATTCTTATACGACGAGTATGCTTAGATTTTTTTTTTTTTTTTTTGAATCTTATGTTTGTCTATATTTTTTTATAAAGGTATAATTGATGTGTACGGTGCGCGTTATCTTAGAACGCCTACATGGGAGGACCTTCAAAAGATCTATGAGGTACATAATGCCCAGCATGGTTTGCCTGGTATGATCGGGAGCATAGATTGCATGCATTGGCGTTGGGATAACTGCCCGACTGCATGGCGAGGCCAACACACACGGGGTGACCAAAAAGGACCCACTATTATTCTTCAGGCGGTTGCTTCACAGGATCTTTGGGTTTGGTCGGCTTACTTTGGCGTGGTCGGGTCATGCAATGATATCAATGTTTTTGAACAATCTCCGCTGTTAGAGGAGTGGATTTCTGGCAAAGCTCCTAAAGCGTCGTTTTACGCAAATGGAAACTACTACCCTCATGGATATTATTTGAGCGACGGAATTTATCCTAGGTATTCGATTTTCGTGAAGACGTATAGTGATCCTTTTGATGAAAAAAGAGCATACTTTAAAAAGGTTCAAGAGTCTTCACGAAAAGACATTGAGAGATGCTTTGGGGTTCTTAAACAACGCTGGCAATATTTGAGAAATCCTTGTCGTGCATGGAGCAAGCAAAAAATGAGAGATGCTATGTACGCGTGTATAATCATGCACAACATGATCTTGGAAGACGAAGGAAAGGCGATATGCCAGAATTATTTGCCAGAAGCCGTTCAAGAGGAGCATCCACAAGCGTCAATGGAAGAAAGAGTGAATAATGCGCGAGAGTTGCGTTACGAACCGTACCATTCCCAGTTAATGGTTGATTTGCTACACCACGCGTGGTCGGTTCGGTATGTACCACCTGAGGGAGAGGAAGAAACGGAGGACGACGAAGACGAAGTTGGCGAGGGTGAAGAAAGCGAAGATGAAAACTAGTGTTTTTTTTTCTGTTTTTTTTTTTTCGGTTTTTTTTCGGTTTTTTTTATTTTCGGGTTTTTTTTATTTTCAGTTTTTTTTTTATTTTTATTTCAAGTAATGTAATTTTTTTTTAATTAATGAAGTTTTTTATGTTTTAAATTAAAATAAATAATTGTGAAATGATTGTGAAATGATTGAATGTGGCATTATGGGGCATTATACCCACTACACCACTTTTGCTATAATGCCCCCTTGCTGACTAGGACGCCACGTGTCGTATAATGCCCCATGGTGGGGGCATTATAACCTTCTACCACTACACATGGTCTTAGAACTTTAATAATTTTCATATTTTTGTTTGCAAATACAGGGTCCCATTAAACATTGTAATAGCTTGAAGTGGGAGTACCACTCTATGATTTTGGTTGGATCCAGAAGCTGGTTTATATCATTTTTGGTACAGGTAGCTCCACCCCTTGTCTTTACCATCAACACTTTTAATGTGAAAAATAATTATTTTTCAGACTAGAAATAACAGATCTTCACCTCTGACTTTTTACTGTGACTTGATTTAAATCATTTAATGACTTGAAATAACTCATGGCCCTTAAAAAACTAGCAAACCATATATAAATTTATATAGAGAAAATTGCACAAAACGTCCTTTAAGTTTCACCAATCTTGCTGGTTTCAGCCTTAATTTCTTAAAGTTGTCAAAACCATCAATTAAGATTAATTTTGTTGCTGGTTTCATCCTTTATCACTAACCCAGTTACTAATCCTTGATAACAAGAATTATTAACTGGGTTAGTGATAAAGGATGAAATCGGCAACAAAATTAATCTTAAAGGATGGTTTTGGCAACTTTTAAAGATTAAGGCAGAAACCAGCAAGATTGGTGAAACTTAAAGAACGTTTTATGCAATTTTCTCATTTATATAACTGATGTGTTCAAAATGTAACATATAAATTTCATCAAATGAGTCATAAAACTAACCTTTTTTTAGTACTAATGTTGGAAAAAGTGTGCTTTTGTCTTCCTTTTGTATTTTCAGGATTAAATGAGCTCAAATTAACAAAAGAAGCAAAAAGACATCAAAATCTAACATAAATACAAGAAAAAGGACAAGACGTGACATGCCCGACCCCACAACAGCATCTTCCCAAGCAAAACAAGAGATCAGAAGCCTGAACACGCCCCGTGCTCAGCCAGCACGGGGGCGTGCCCAAGTGGCAGCAGAAAAGACAAAGTGATAGAAGCTTCTATTGCCCACCACGGGGCCGTGTTCAGCGGACACGTGGCCGTGGTCAACTATAAGATTCGCACAATCCAGGCTAATCTTCATAGTACAAAGATTCTTCTGCACACGGGGTCGTGCTCAGCGGACACGGGGGCGTGGTCAACTAATAAGACAAAGCTGCATTAAATGAAGAAAGAGAAGATGTGGACACGGGGCCGTGCCCACTGGACACGGGGCCGTGCCCGAGCTTCTGTTCAGCCTATAAATAGAAGTGCTTGGCTCAAGCTCAAACCATCCCTTGGCACACCACCTCTCTCACACTTCACCCACCACCCACCACCACCATAACACCATCATCCACCACCATCATCCATTGTCCATCGTAGAGTATGTGAGTCGTCTCGGGATCCAAGATTGATCGTAAGAGTTCTTGACAATCAAGGCCATGTTTGCCTAAGTCTCTTACATCACTTGGTGAAGACAAAGTGTCTAGTGTAATACTTTTTATTTCTAATCTTTTGCACTTTTTATTTGGTTTTGTATTAATGACTTTAATAACTAGTTGCTTATGTTGAAGGTGATCTTTCCTTATCGTTTGTCCGTGGTGTCTTGGCATTATTTTACTGTCTATATAAAATAAAAGATTTTCACCATTCATATCTCCACGGTCTATATGGAGATATGTTGGCTACCTGGTCGGGGGTTAAGGGAACGGTTTGGTAAAGGTCTTGCCATTGTTCAGCGTTTAGAGGTCCTGCAATGGACCTGGGTCAAATTTAGTAGGACCTCCTTCAATACTTAACGGTATTGGATGGCGGGGGTCCAAACTCTTTGATCCCCTCATAAGTTAACTACTATTAATACTATAACCCGGCTATTTAGGACTGTATCCCTGCTGACTCAGACTACTTAGTCGAGGGTAACGTCACCTCCAAAAGAGGGGCCTACCATAATATTGCATTAATAACTTAATTAATTATCTTCCAATAATCCACCCTTTTAGGATTGTATCCTTGCTGACTCAAACTACTGGGGTGAGGGTAACGTCACCTTCAAAAGAGGGGCCTACTACAATAACTAAGATAATCTCTTAATTATGTGCAAAAGTGCGGAAATAATCAAAGGTTACACTAGATACGAGTCGGAACCAAGTGATTCATCTTGTCTATCTGTTTTTCTTTTATTTTTATTTTCAGCATTTTAGTTAGTTTTTATTTTTCTTAGTTTAAAACATTTTTCTAAACTTTTTATTTTGATTAGACGTTGAGGATAAACCGGTACTAAAAGCTCTTGTGTCCTTGGACGACCTCGGTATCTTGCCAACACTATACTATGCTCACGATGGGTGCACTTGCCCATATGTGTGTTTAGTGTTAGTAAAATATCGTGTTTTATAAATTTAAAACTTGGCTAAAAATAAGTGTTAAAGGGGCTTAAAATATACACCTAATATATATAACACTTCACACGCATCAAGTTTTTGGCGCCGTTGCCGGGGACACAAGGATTTTAAGAAAGTTAGGAATCAACGGCCTAATCGTTTTTCTTATTTTTCAATTTTTTTTAGGATTTTTTTTTAATTTTTCAGCTTCTGCAGAGCTCAGCACGGGCCGTGCCTGGTCGGACACGGGCCGTGCCCAGCATCATCACTGGCAGTTTTTATTTTCTGAGTTACAGAGAGCTGAACACGGGGCCGTGTCGGTGCAACACGGGGCCGTGTCCAATTCCCAGTAACAGGGATCCGGGAAACAATTACTGTATCTCTGACCACGGGCCGTGTTCACTGAGCACGGGGCCGTGGTGAACCTTCTGACCAACGTTCTTTTCTGTTTTTATTGCAGGACTTGGAACCCAGGTGCCACATTTGAACCTCCTACGTAGTGCATGAGCTCCAGTTCTAGTAGAGACATAAAAGAACCCCTAGAAGAACCCGAACGCTTTCTCAGAAAAAGACTTAAAGCTAAAAATCAAGAGAAAGTTTCGGGGGACCCACTTCCAATGGCGGACCAACGTACCCTCATGGATTACCTACGACCCACCGTAGGCAATCTCGGCGCCGCTATCAATGCACCGAATGTCGAAGCCAACAACTTCGAACTTCGGCCGCATTTGATACAAATGCTCCAAAACTCCGCAACCTTCCATGGGCTTGCGGACGAGGATCCCCATCTACATATTACTAATTTCTTGGAAATATGTGATACTTTTCGGATCAATGGAGCATCAAACAACGCCATTCGCCTTAGGATGTTTCCATTTTCACTAAAAGACCGAGCTAAGGCTTGGCTTAACACCCTCCCAGTTGGCTCGGTAAACACCTGGGATGAACTAGCCCAAAAGTTTCTATATAAGTATTTCCCTCCTGCTAAAACGGCTAAACTAATGACTGAAATTAATACATACTCACAAGAGGATGGGGAATCCTTATATGAAACTTGGGAAAGGTTCAAGGAGCTTCTAAGAAAGTGTCCTCATCACGGTCTAGCAGTGTGGCAACAAGTATCCACTTTCTACAATGGGTTGTTGCCACACACAAGACAGACACTTGATTCAAGCTCCGGGGGACTTTTAGGTAATCGTCGCCCAAATGAAATATATAATCAAATTGAGGAAATTGCTCAAACCAATTTTCAATGGCACACTCCCCGAGGTAATAAATCTATTGCCCCGGGCGCCCATAAGGTTGATGAAAGCACCTCTTTACAAGCCCAAATCGAGGCCCTCTCTTCGAAAATCAAAAAGTTAGAAATGACAAAAACGGCCCCGGTTATGGCTTGTGAAGGGTGTGGTGGGTCACATGAAAATTGGAGTTGTATGAAAGAATTAGATGAACAAGCAGAAACGGTAAACTACATTGATAATAGACCTAGGCCGTCGGGTCCTCCAACGGGTACCTACAACCAAGGATGGCGTAACCACCCAAATCTTGGTTGGAGAGATCCCGGCAATAGTAGTAACCAACAAAACCAACGAACTAATTTTCAACAAACACAAAATTTCTCTCAACAACAAGGTGGAAGAGAAAGGCTTGAAGATACCGTATCTCGCCTCATCTCCGACACCGAAAAGAAAAACTCGGATCGATTTCAACAATTTGAATCGAATTTTAGAAATCAACAAGCTAGCATTCAAAACGTTGAAAAACAATTCAATCAACTAGCTCAAAATTTCTCCGAGAGACCACAAGGCGCGTTACCAAGTAATACCGAAACCAACCCAAAGGCGCAAGTACACCTCATCACTTTGAGAAACCGAACCGTGGGTCCCGAGGATGCCCCGTTACCACCAGTTGAAGGAAGTCAACACCAAAACACGACTTCACCTACACCTCAACCAGAAACGGCTTCTTCACCAAATCAAGAGCCCACCAAGACTCCTCCAATTCCATACCCCGGTAGGTTAAATCGTCAAAAGACCGATGAGCAATTCGCAAAGTTCGAAAGTTTACTAAAACAATTGCATGTTAATATTCCTTTTATTGAGGTCCTAACCCAAATGCTTAAATACGCAAAATTCATGAGGGATTTCCTCACTCACAAAAGGAAAATTGAATCATTGTAATTAGTTAACTTAGGCGAAGAATGCTCCGCTTTAGTACTCAACAAACTTCCACAAAAGAAAATCGATCCCGGGAGCTTCACAATTCCTTGTTCGATTGGGAAGTCCCCCGTTCGTAATGCATTAGCCGATCTTGGGGCTAGCATTAACCTCATGCCCACGTCAATGTTCAAACGACTCGGCCTAGGAACAACAAGCCCTACAAAGATGAGCATACAACTCGCCGACAGGTCCGTCAAATTTCCACAAGGTGTCGCTGAAAATCTGCTGGTCAAGGTAGACAACTTCGTTTTTCCAACCGACTTTGTCATCCTAGACATGGAAGAAGACACCGATGTCCCTCTCATCCTCGGGAGGCCATTTCTAGCCACCGCCCAAGCAGTGGTGGATATGAATGACGGAACGTTAACATTGAAGTTTGGGGATGAGGAAGTGAAGTTTGAATGTGGAAAGAAAGTAGAGGAAGAAGACCCGGTCAAATACATGAAGGTCATAGACTCAAGCTTGGATGACGCTCTCCGACGGTGTAACATGGGATGCAATACATCCCACTTGGGTAATATGTGACCAGGCTTTGGGTCTAGCCAAGGACCCTTATAAACGTGGCGCACCACGGAGGCATTCCGCGGAACTATCCTTAGTTTAGATTAATTTTCTTGTTTTCTAGTTAGTTTTAATTTTCAGGAATAAAACACACTTGAGATGGCAAAGGATGCAAGGGAAACTTGAACCAGCACTCTATACAGGAAAACAGAACCGTCCGACAAAATTCTTCATTTACAGTAAGCTCGGCACGGGCCGTGTCCACCCAACACGGCCCCGTGCTGCACTGTCTGCAGAAAAAGACCCAGTTCAGGTAACTGGACACGGGTCGTGTTCACCCAACACGACCCCGTGTCCAGACTTCTGTTTCTCTTGTTTTAAATTTGTTACTGGCACTTGAACACGGGGCCGTACCCGGATAACACGGGGCCGAGTTCAGCGCCCAGTAACACAAAATTTTTTGCTTTTTCACACCTTTTACACATTCAATCAACCGAAAAACTTATTTTGGGACACATTGAGGACAATGTGTAATTTAAGTGTGGGGGGGATGCTAAAACCTTGAATCTTGCAAGTCCTAAATACAAGCCTTACACAAAACTCTATTGGAACCGCTAATCACCCCAAATTTTTTCAAAAATTTTCATTTTTTTTTACTTGTCTAGGTTTAACTCGGGAAATTCAAGTTCTCAAAAAGGTTATATTTTTACGAATTTACAACCGATAGCGTCGTGATAAAAAGAACCAACATAAGAAAATTATGAAAAGGCATGACAAGCTTAGTTAAAATTTGATTATATATACTTGATCACATAAAAACCCATTCCCACAAAAGTGAGTTTTGAGCCTTTATTGAGCATACAATTACATATCATTAGAACTAATTGCTCATTTTTCGTTTCTTGTGTGAATAGCCGCTTGGTTCTTACGACTCTAGAACTTGGCATGACGATACATTCCCGGTCCTTACCAACTTAAACCCGAGTAAGTAAATGATGGAGGCATTAGGACTAACCCTTTTTTTCTACACCATTATTTTTTTTTTTACCACCTACCCAAAATCCCCCTAGTTAGCCCCTTTGAGCCTAAACCTTTTCATTTCATAACCCAAACAAAACACCCTTTTACCCACCAAAACCTTTTTCATTTTTACCCCTTTGTTTTAGTAACAAGTTCGATTTTTCGTATGACTTTAAAAAAAAAAAAAAAATTTATTTGTGTTGATGATGAAGCAAAAGAAAATAAACAAACAAGTTCATCAAAAATAACTTTGTTTGAATAAATAGCTTCATCAAAATAAAAGTTACGAAAAATAGAAAGTCTTACGAAAACCGACACTTGTTACGCTTTTCGCCCTTTTTACTAACCACTAACCACCAACCCAACCACCTACCTTTAACCCAAGCCTAACCCTTTACCCACAAAGTCCTCTTGATATTTACAAAGGTATATAAGTTAAAAAGGAGGAGGATTGATTGCTTGGCAAGCCTATTGTAGAAGTAAGTTCCATGCCGCTCTCGAGTGATCCACAAAAATACATTTTCGGCCGAGTGTTGAGTGATCCCCGTGAGGTATGTGAACTTGTATATAAATAGAATTTTACAAAGGCATGTTATGCCCTAATAAGTAATTTCTCTTATGAAAAGTTTTAAATAAATCATGACGAATAGGATTGTAAATAAATAAAAATAAAATTGAATAAAGAATCTTAGAAATCCCGACACCCTACGACAAGCCCAAAAACCTTCTTCTCTACCCATTCCATTTGGGAGTGTAATAGCCACATATTAAAGAGTTTTGCTTGAGGACAAGCAAAGATTCAAGTGTGAGGGTATTTGATGTGTTCAAAATGTAACATATAAATTTCATCAAATGAGGCATAAAACTAACCCTTTTTTAGTACTAATGTTGGAAAAAGTGTGCTTTTGTCTTCCTTTTGTATTTTTAGGATTAAATGAGCTCAAATTAACAAAAGAAGCAAAAAGACATCAAAATCTAACATAAATACAAGAAAAAGGACAAGACGTGACATGCCCGACCCCACAACAGCATCTTCCCAAGCAAAACAAGAGATCAGAAGCCTGAACACGCCCCACGCTCAGCCAGCACGGGGGCGTGCCCAAGTGACAGCAGAAAAGACAAAGTGATAGAAGCTTCTATTGCCCACCACGGGGCCGTGTTCAGCGGACACGGGGCCGTGGTCAACTATAAGATTCGCACAATCCAGGCTAATCTTCATAGTACAAAGATTCTTCTGCACACGGGGTCGTGCTCAGCGGACATGGGGGCGTGGTCAACTAATAAGACAAAGCTGCATTAAATGAAGAAAGAGAAGATGTGGACACGGGGCCGTGCCCACTGGACACGAGGCCGTGCCCGAGCTTCTGTTCAGCCTATAAATAGAAGTGCTTGGCTCAAGCTCAAACCATCCCTTGGCACACCACCTCTCTCACACTTCACCCACCACCCACCACCACCATAAGACCATCATCCACCACCATCATCCATTGTCCATCGTAGAGTGTGTGAGTCGTCTCGGGATCCAAGATTGATCGTAAGAGTTCTTGACAATCAAGGCCATGTTTGCCTAAGTCTCTTACATCACTTGGTGAAGACAAAGTGTCTAGTGTAATACTTTTTATTTCTAATCTTTTGCACTTTTTATTTGGTTTTGTATTAATGACTTTAATAACTAGTTGCTTATGTTGAAGGTGATCTTTCCTTATCGTTTGTCCGTGGTGTCTTGGCATTATTTTACTGTCTATATAAAATAAAAGATTTTCACCATTCATATCTCCACGGTCTATATGGAGATATGTTGGCTACCTGGTCGGGGGTTAAGGGAACGGTTTGGTAAAGGTCTTGCCATTGTTCAGCGTTTAGAGGTCCTGCAATGGACCTGGGTCAAATTTAGTAGGACCTCCTTCAATACTTAACGGTATTGGATGGCGGGGGTCCAAACTCTTTGATCCCCTCATAAGTTAACTACTATTAATACTATAACCCGGCTATTTAGGACTGTATCCCTGCTGACTCAGACTACTTAGTCGAGGGTAACGTCACCTCCAAAAGAGGGGCCTACCATAATATTGCATTAATAACTTAATTAATTATCTTCCAATAATCCACCCTTTTAGGATTGTATCCTTGCTGACTCAAACTACTGGGGTGAGGGTAACGTCACCTTCAAAAGAGGGGCCTACTACAATAACTAAGGTAATCTCTTAATTATGTGCAAAAGTGCGGAAATAATCAAAGGTTACACTAGATACGAGTCGGAACCAAGTGATTCATCTTGTCTATCTGTTTTTCTTTTATTTTTATTTTCAGCATTTTAGTTAGTTTTTATTTTTCTTAGTTTAAAACATTTTTCTAAACTTTTTATTTTGATTAGACGTTGAGGATAAACCGGTACTAAAAGCTCTTGTGTCCTTGGACGACCTCGGTATCTTGCCAACACTATACTACGCTCACGATGGGTGCACTTGCCCATATGTGTGTTTAGTGTTAGTAAAATATCGTGTTTTATAAATTTAAAACTTGGCTAAAAATAAGTGTTAAAGGGGCTTAAAATATACACCTAATATATATAACACTTCACACGCATCAATAACGTATTAACTTATTCATGTAAGATTAAATATATTATGTATTAATATTTAATCTATAGCCATTATAATCATTTACATAATATGGATCAAAATATATAACAACCTATTAATATAATTAGTTGGTAATTGTTGATGGACCATATTACCCTTATTAACTAATTAGGTTTCCTCCTGGGTGCTTATATAAGGAGACTTATGTAGAGGTTATAGGGTTACACAGTTAGACACAAAACCCCATAAGCATAACATCATAATCGAAACCTCTTCTCCATAACCGAATCCCCTATTCGGTTCTCATCATCACCATCATCAGTCAGCACCCTAAGGAGGAACCAGATCATACTGACAACTGTGTCGAACTCGATGTCATCTTCTCTGACTGGATTCTCCACTGCACTGTCTGCTGTAACAAGTATGTTTTACATGTTTTCTATTATGATTAAACAGAACTGATTCAACATGTGGTATCAGAGCATATGTTGATTAGTCAGTTCTGTTTTCGTATCCATCAATTCTGGGATAGAAACTTGGAAAACGGAATTTTGAAAGCCTCATTTAATTAACAGCCGGTTTCGAGTCGAATTTAACCACTCGAAATCTCTGTTTTCGGAAAAGATTAATCATATGTTCACTCGAAATCAAATGGGTTATGTTTTTATGACCGAAATCTGTTTTAGAAAAGCCTTAAAATTCAGGTTTCGGGTTCCAGAATTTATGTTTTAATTTCTTAGGGTTCATCATGTTCTTAGGAAAATTCGAAAATTCCGTTATGTTTTGGAATGTAATTAGGATTGATGAGTGTTTTTTTCCCTGTTTGATCCAATTTTATCTCTTAAGTGTATTCGAAAACTGTTAAAAGATATACAGTTATAATTTTCGAAATATTTTTTGATAAAATTAGATCATCTTAAAACAGGAAACCATATCTCATAATCCCTTAGAATTCGAATTTTCAGTTATGTTTCACATTCACAGCTGTTAACAGGAAGTTTCGAAATCCCTTCTTACGAACCGAGACCAAGATCTCGACTCGAGACCACAAGGTCTCGACTCGAAATCATAAGTGTTCTCAAATGTTTACAACTCGAGACAACGATTTCGACTCGAGATCATAAGGTCTCGACTCGAGACCACTAAGGTTTCAACTAAGGGCTTCAATCTTCACAACTTGAGACCATGGTTGCGACTCGAGACCTCATCAATCACTCGAGACCTCATAACTGAGTCGAGACCATGATTACGACTCGAGACACTGAGGTTGGGACTCGAGACCTTAAATGAGTCGAG
The DNA here is from genome assembly GCA_030545235.1 of Helianthus tuberosus. NCBI lineage: Eukaryota > Viridiplantae > Streptophyta > Magnoliopsida > Asterales > Asteraceae > Helianthus > Helianthus tuberosus. The sequence goes on along the minus strand of CM060402.1, from coordinate 15,593,038 downwards.
ACCTCATAATGTTACAAGATGAGTCGAGATCTCACTCGAGACCTCATAACTGAGTCGAGATCTCACTCGAAACCTCATTATTTTAGGCTGTTTAATGTGAACTAAGATTTAGCTCGGGGCTCCGCCCCGAACCCCGTGCGGGGACACGCTGTCCCCCTGCACCCCCCAGCGAACTCACCGCGGAGTTCGATCCGCACTAACGGGTGGTTTGCTATTAAATAATTGGTTTTGCAATTACTTAATTAGTTAATCAGAATCAGATAATGTTTTACAAAACCAAAATGGCTTTACTTGAATGAGTTTTTGATGTATCATTTCTGGCCAAAGCTGACTTGATACATCTACTTGTCATTCAAGTATTACGAAAGCTATGTTGAGTGTGCATCATAAACATGAATGTCTTAATATCTGGCCAAAGCTGATTTAATTCCTTCATAGATGGCATACTTAACAAGTGCATAACTAAAGTGATTGTCTCAATTTCTGGCCAAAGCTGATTTGTTACAACCACTTTGCACATATGCTTAAATGATTACACTTCTGGTCAAAGCTGATTTGTCTTCGTTTAAGTAGAATTTTTTTAACTAAGTCTATTATTTTGATGTTAGTAATAGACAATATCACAGCTTCATAATGTAAAATGGTCATTATTTATGCCTGCCTTAGTTTAACGTGCCCTTAGATCACATTAGGACTTCTTTCTTAGTATCATAATTCGTTCATCTTATTTCCACTATCAGCACCCAATTGCGGGATTCCACCTTTGACTGGTGATAACTTCGCTGCATGGAAGGATGCTCTCATGCTTACTCTTGGGCTGCTGGACTTTGATTATGCTCTAAGAGAGAATAAGCCAGCGGATCTTACCACTCAAAGTACTGCTGCTGAGCAGTTGACTCATGAGAAGTGGACTAGGTGTAACCGCATGTCTCTCATGTTTATGAAGCAGTCCATCAGCAATGCAATCAGGGGAGCTATTCCTGATTCTGAAGATGCTAAAACCTACTTGGAACATGTGGAGGCGTAATTCAAGGGGACGTCTAAAGCACACGCTAGTACTCTTATTCTCAAGCTGGTGACAACTAAGTATGATGGGAGGAGCGGCATTCGCCAGCACATCATGATGATGAATGACATGGCCAATAAGCTGAAGGGGCTGGAAATGGAAATCAGTGATGGTTTCCTTGTTCATTTCATCATTACTTCGCTTCCTTCATCCTTTGAAGCATTCAAGATCAATTACAACACTCAGAAGGACAAATGGACGATGAGTGGGCTGGTCGCTATGTGCGTACAGGAGGAAGAGCGTATGAGGATGGATCGCACTACTGATGTTGCTAACTTTACCACCTCCAACTCTAAGAAAAAGAAGAACAATCATCAATGGAAGGATGCTTCTAAAGTCCAAAGGCCAAATCCTAATACAAGTGCACCTTCCAGCTCTAAGAACTCCTTAGGCAGTATCCGCTGCAAGTTCTGTAAAAAGACATGACACATGCAGAAGGAATGCCCTGACTTTAAGGAGTGGCTGATTAAGAAAGGTAACGATTATTTTGTGATACTTGAGTCCTATAATTTAAGTGTTCCTGCTAATTCTTGGTGGTTTGATTCTGGTTCTATGGTTCATGTTACCAATTCAACTCAGGGATTCCTTTCAATCCGGAAGCTGGAAAGAAACCAAAGAACGCTTAAGGTTGGGGATGACCGAGAATTAGAAGTGAAGGCCATTGGAACATTACAATTAGTTATGAAAACTGGTTTATGTATTAAACTTTATGATACCTTATATGTTCCTGAGGTAACTCGGAACCTTGTATCAGGACCAAAGTTAGACATGGACGGTTTTATTGTTTCCCATGGTCATCGCAAACTCTCTATCCTCTATGATTCTGTTCTTTATGGTACTGGTATTCTGGATGGTGGTCTCTATAGATTAGAACTAGATGATGGCTTTTCCAAATCTTTGTTGTCATATAACATTAATGAATCACTCACAAAGATGAAAGAGAAACAAGACTTAGAGACTTCATCTATGTTGTGGCATCAACGTTTAGGCCACATCTCAAGAGAACGATTAAATCGTCTCGTAAAGGATGAAGTCTTACCTCCTCTTGATTTCTCTGATTTTGGAACATGTGTCAAATGTCTTAAAGGTAAAATGACATTAGCGAATAAGAAAGGTGCCACTAGGAGCTCTAATTTATTAGAACTCATTCATACTGACATTAGTGATCCCTACCAAATCGTTGGCATAACAGGACATACTTCATTTATCACTTTTATTGATGATTATTCTCGTTACATGTACTTGTATCTTATCAAGGAAAAGTCTGAATCTCTAACAACTTTTAAAGATTATAAGGCTGAAGTTGAAAAGCAATTAGATCCTCAGATTAAAGTTGTGAGATCAGATAGAGGCAGTGAATATTATGGAAGACATACTAATGTGGGTCAAGCTCCTGGTCCATTTTATGAGTTTTGTAAGGGCCAGGGGATTGTGAACCAATACACCATGCCTGGTACACCTCAGCAGAACGGTGTCGCTGAAAGAAGAAACTGTACCCTTATGAACATGGTGCGCAGTATGTTAGCCAACACTAATTTACCATTATTCCTCTGGACTGAAGCGTTAAAAGCAACTGTTCATATACTCAATAGAGTTCCTTCTAAGTCTGTCCCTAAAACTCCTTATGAACTTTGGACAGGAAGGAAACCGAGTCTTAAATATATGAAAGTATGGGGCTGCATTGCTGAAGTAATACTTTATAATCCTTTCCTAAGGAAACTTGACCCTAAAACAGTTACCTGTTTCTTTATCGGGTATCCTGATAATTCTAAGGGTTATCGTTTCTATTGTCCTTCTCATGTCACCCGTATTGTTGAAACCAAGCGTGCTGCGTTCCTGGAGGATTTCAAGGTCAGTGGGAGCAGTACCAACCCTTACGAAGAATTGCAAGAAGTACAAGACGCGGGGGGGGGGGGGAGACTCGTCGCTTACCATTACTCCGATTACTCCTCTTGTACCCAATGCAACTACTGCACCTGAAGCTACTGCACCAAATCCAAATTTATCTCTACAATCAGAACCCATTATACCTCATGACGAAGGCACATCAAACGCTCAAAACCAAGACAACGCTGAACCCGATAATCCACTCAGGAGGTCATCTAGGCAAAGAAGGCCTACTAATTGGGATGATTATGTTACCTACCTGACTGAAATGGATCCTGGAAAGCTTAATGATCCTATCTCTTACAATGAAGCCATTAGCAGTGATCAGTCTTCTGAATGGAATAAAGCGATGATTGATGAGCTTGAATCCATGAAGAAAAATGACGTTTGGGATTTGGTAGAATTACCCAATGGTGTCAAACCAGTAGGATGTAAATGGGTGTTCAAAACAAAACTGGATCCGAATGGGAACGTTGAACGCTACAAAGCAAGATTGGTTGCAAAGGGCTACACTCAGAAAGAGGGAATTGATTATCAAGAGACGTTTTCACCTGTCTCTCATAAAGATTCATTAAGGATCGTCATGGCCCTAGTAGCTCATTTTGATTTAGAGTTGCATCAGATGGACGTTAAAACCGCTTTCCTTAATGGAGACTTGGACGAAGATGTTTACATGAAACAACCTGAAGGCTTTAAGCCTGAGGGTCAGGAGCATCTAGTCTGTAAGTTGAAGAAATCCATTTACGGGTTAAAACAAGCATCACGTCAGTGGTACCTCAAGTTTGATGAAGTCATGAAGAAACAAGGTTTTATGAAGAATCAAGTGGATCAATGCACTTACCTCAAGATGAGTGGGAGCAACTTTACTATACTTGTCCTTTACGTAGATGATATTCTATTGGCAAGTAATAGTTTAGATATGTTGCATGAGTCGAAGCGGTTACTCTCGCATAACTTCGACATGAAGGATCTCGGAGATGCTTCTTACGTCATTGGCATCGAAATTCACCGAGATAGACACAAAGGGATCTTAGGATTGTCCCAAAAGGCTTACATAGATCGTGTCCTTACACGTTATAACATGCAACAGTGCAAACCCTCCGTCGCTCCAGTAGTTAAGGGAGATGTTTTCGGTTCATTCCAGTGTCCGACAACAGAGGTTGAGAAGGAGCAAATGAGCCAGATACCTTACGCGTCAGTAGTCGGGAGCCTGATGTATGCTCAAGTCTGTACTCGCCCAGATATCGCTTATATTGCTGGAATGCTAGGCCGTTATCAGACTAATCCTGGCCTAGATCACTGGAAAGCAGCTAAGAAGGTACTTCGATATCTGCAAGGGACGAAAGACTATAAACTGACTTATAGAAGAAGTGATCATTTAGAAGTGGTGGGCTATTCTGATTCTGACTTTGCCAAATGCAAAGATGATAAGAAATCCACTTCGGGCTATATCTTTATGTTAGCAGGCGGCCCTATTTCATGGAAGAGTCATAAACAACAGTTGACCACAACTTCCACAATGATGGCAGAGTACATTGCTGTTTATAACGCAACCTGTCATGGAATGTTGCTTAGAAATCTGATCGTTGGACTCAAAATCGTTAATTCCATTTCTAGACCATTGAAGCTTTATTGTGATAATTCAGCTGCCGTTAGTTTCTCGAACAGTAACAGTTCGACTGGAGCTGGTTTATATCTTGATACAAAATATCTGTTCGTACGTGAACGAATTGAGGAAAATAATCTTTGTATCGAGTATATTAGTACTAAAGATATGCTTGCGGATCCGATGACTAAAGGTCTCCCTCTTAAGGTTTACGAAGAACATGTTCCGAATATGGGATTTAGTAAAGACCTTATTTAAGCATATTGTACTAGCTTATGTTTTATGTTAATGAAATTTCCTCAGTTTGATTTTGTATGTCTCTTAGAATATGTTCAACCGGTATAATGGCATATAGACAAATAAAGTTACAAATCAAACAAAGGGCTTATGCGTATTTTGATCATGACGATTAGGTTTTAAATTAAGGCTATAGTATGACTAATGGGGGTCCTGAGTCGCATAATGATTCAACGACTGTATTTCTCTGCTATAGTACTTGTTTAAGGCTAAAATGAGTGTTAACTCCTGATCAGGCTTATCTAATACTCATAGTAAATGATTACTCGGCTAAGTGGGAGAATGTAAGATTAAATATATTATGTATTAATATTTAATCTATAGCCATTATAATCATTTACATAATATGGATCAAAATATATAACAACCTATTAATATAATTAGTTGGTAATTGTTGATGGACCATATTACCCTTATTAACTAATTAGGTTTCCTCCTGGGTGCTTATAAGGAGACTTATGTAGAGGTTATAGGGTTACACAGTTAGACACAAAACCCCATAAGCATAACATCATAATCGAAACCTCTTCTCCATAACCGAATCCCCTATTCGGTTCTCATCATCACCATCATCAGTCAGCACCCTAAGGAGGAACCAGATCATACTGACAACTATGTCGAACTCGATGTCATCTTCTCTGACTAGATTCTCCACTGCACTGTTTGCTGTAACAGGTATGTTTTCCATTATGATTAAACAGAACTGATTCAACAATTCAAACTTATCTTCCTAACTCAATGTCTCATTGTGTAACATGAAAATGATTGTATATGTCAAAAATGAGGTAAGAGATGTAGGAAGATAAAAACATCCACAATGGAAGCTCTTAGAAACGTCTCCATGTAAATACTAGTCTGGATTGCCCCAGTCACATAACATGTTTTTGAGCGTTTTTGCTCTAAAACGCTCAATAAAGAGCGTTGGAGATGCTCTTAGAAGATGGTAACACACATCATCATCTTTGTTATCATCTATTGTTAGGAGAATCTAACGACTATTTTTTTATATTTTTCATATAAAATAAGTACTTGTGGTATGGTCGCATATAGTTATATCATGCGATGTTTACAACTTGTGTATACAATAAATTTATTGTTTATAACCTATCTCACTGAATAAGGAAGGTGATTCCTCACAAGTTTATCAAAAACTATCATTCAAATACACGATAACATCATATGATTAGACTTGTGTACAAATTTTTCATCTCCCACAAAATTATCATTATATTTGTGCAAAATTCTTTATTACATACATACCTTGGGGTGGCTTGGGGCCCACCCACACCCTTTAGGACGAGTCCGGTACACCGGACAGTGACGGAGCTGAACGAAAACTTAGTGGGAGGTGGACTTTTAAAAATCCAATATTTCACACAACCGTGGAGCATCTGAACTCCATCCGCTTTCATGTGGTGGAGATTCTCTAAATTGTAAATGGGAAGTATCGGTGCATATAAAGTGCATCAATTTTAAGTGTGGATTTTTCACAATTTTTTCAAGGAACTTGCACTTTTTTTTACCTTAAAGTTTTTATATCTATGGAACTAGTGGTTACATTTTGCCACATAATTTTCTTGGATTTATGAAAAGGGTTAAAATGTAATCTTCTTTTATCCTCGTATATAAGTTATATTCTTATTCAATTGCTAATAATATTAATTTCAAAGCTAATTGTTTAATCTCTAAATATTGAGTTTAAAACTTAAAACTATGACTTCACATTTCATCAATCCGATAATCAGACTATTGTTATTGTTATCTATATGAAAGATAAATGTCAGTGACATTTACCAAATTAGTCCCCTCCCTTTTGCATTTTAGTTTTAACCCTTTATTTATTTATTTATTTATTTATTTACTGCATATTTAGTCCATGTGCATGTGTTGCTTTGAACTTTAAAGTTTACAATCGGTCTCTCCTTTTGCGTTTTAGACCATGGGGTGTGGGGATCGTCCCCTCCCCGGCGCCGGTCGTCCCTCTCGTCCCGCACCGCCCCCCTCTTCCTCCTCGCTTTGCCAACGGCTCCAGGAAGACGTTTGGGACGAGCATGCAAAAGGTGCTTGTTCTCTCTCTCTCTCTTTATTATATATATTAATGTGGGCCACCATTTTCAGATTTGGGACTATCCTCCACACCCTTGGGTAGTCCCCAAGGGGATGATCCTCCACCTCCATGTGACGTGGCGCCTACGTGACGGATAGTTCCCAAAGAGACTACCCAAACCACACTCCATGGTCTTAGTTTTAACCCTTTATTTGTTCATATGGTTATATAAATAATGTTCTGGTGTTTGTATGGTTATACGGGCTTGAATTTTGAGGGAAAGTATATTTGGCGAAACACAAGGTTGTAAAAAGAGAAGTACAATAAACCATAGGGACGTGCATTGATGTGTAAAAAGGGCAAAATAGTCTTCGTAACAGTCTAACATGATGGTCAACTAACAGAAAATTATAAAGTGCAGCGTTTTTCAAATGTTGAGACTGTAGATGACCATAAGTTACTTAGGGACGTCTATAATGATTTTAGGGTATAGTTATAGATTGAGATTTACTTTAAAAAAATATTAAACATAAAGGATATTGTGTTTCCTAAAAGTTAAAATTAATACAGTTGTGAAAACTTAAAATTGTATTTTTATCACACAAATAATTAAAAAATATACATGCTACACTTTTGAAGGTACATATGTTGGATCTCATATTGGGGTAGGGGGACTGCCTTTTCTGGCTATCTGTTTTAACCTAAACCTTGAAAACATGCATTGGGTGTACATGGTTTAGATACAATTGGTCTGAACAGTCTGAACCTTCACTGCTTCATGTGGGGTCCATCTGGTTCAGTGTGTGATGTTCAAGTTGAGTAGTTGGTGCCAAATGCCAATGGGGTATGAAGAGGGTATATTTGTCAATTCACATCAACAGCTTTAATTCTTTTTTATTTCTTTTTTTTTTTTTGTTAATCTGAAATCAAATCAAATCTTTATCATGGGGTCAGCTCATGCTGTTCCAAGATTCATGTTGTCTCCTAAAATGTTTGCTAAACAAAAGTCTTTGTTTAAGATTATGACATCCATAATAATCTACATGTGTGCTCTCACTTTATTTTCCATTTGCACATGACATGTTATATATCATATTGTATTAAAGGTTATTATTTACAAATTTTTTTACAGTTACCAGTAAACTTATAGAATCCTGTCACTACTCTATAATCGTAAAATGTAGTAACCTACAAGAGGGTTAGTGGTAGAACGCTTACAACAGTGGCGAATCTAAGAATTTTTTCCAGCGGGTTTCTTTTGGTAGAATCTCACTATTTTTTCTCAAATCATACAAGGTTTTCACCGTATTTTTCCTTTTTTTTTTTTTTTTTCCAAACCAAGGGTTCCTGGGCCAGGAACCCCCACTGGATCCGCCACTGCTTACAACTGTGCTAGATGGACTTCTTAAAAGATTGAATTTTGTTAGATGCACTCAAACGCTTACAACTGTGTCATCTACTTAAATTTTGAATTTCGTGAAATCCGAAAAACCTCTTCAAAACATCTTAATTCATATTTTGTTGGGTTCTTCTTAAAATATTGAAATCTGTTAACTCCAACTAGCCTCGTGAAACTATCTTAATTCATCAAATGTGAGACAAATTAAGTTTACGGATAGCGTGTTTGGATGGCAGTCAACCAAACTCAGTAACAAAATTAACTTTTCGGATACAATATCAAGATAGAATCCGTGTCACTTCTTAAATCTCTATGTTTAGTAACTAATTTGGCTACATGCACAACTTTCTTTTGTATTCTTGTAAATCAGTCATGTTTGTTTTTTCTATAATATAAAATGAATTATTTGTTTTACTCAATAATTGATATTAACATCTTTATGAGAAAGTAAATGGCTAAATGATGGTGGGTTTCATTATTGTAGTACTTATCTCTAGCTCTTTATGTTGTTTCTTTTTGGCTCACCATGTTTATTAGATTTAACCCATTTGGACACACTTTTCACAAAAGTGAAAACTATAGTGAACCCACCAACAATTGCCACTCTAAAATCCACTTTGAAAATTACATTCATAAGTGTTTCACTTTTCTAGATTTTAAAGGGGATGTAATATAATATTAGTATGATGTAATTTTCTTTTTAACTGTATTTTATTTTTGTAAGATACAACATAACACCATAACATACCATGTTATGTTGTACAAACAGTTTTGTTGTCGTGCAAGTAAAACCTTACAATAAACATGAGAAAGATATAAACACGATTTAAGATAACATAAAGACTCAAGTCAGTAGATTTAATTTTTCTTATTTCCTTGGGTTTACTTTGGTGGATCGCAGTCGATTAAATTTTACAACTAATTTTTTTAAAAAATTTTCATTTTCATAAATATCAATAGATTGGTTATGGTGATCAGGGCCTATCGTTGTTGTGGTTGGTGGGTGGGTTGTGGTTAGCGGAGGAGACGGCAACGCTAGTGGATGACAAAGAAAGTGAAAATGAAAGTGAAAACGACCTAAGCAAAACCAAATAATTTAAAAGGATAAAGGATCATCTTTAAACAAAAAATTAGTCACATAAATAAAACATAGCAACCAAATTGTGACATTATTTCCAAGTCAACATCACATATGTGTTGTATTCAAATATGCGTCAAATCTTAGTGACAATTGAACAACGTAAACACAATTTTAGTACCTCAAGTTTAAGAATATGTATTTAGAAGTATAAAACTTAACCATTAAACTTCATGGCATTTATAATATAAAAAACGGCAAAACCTTTAAACACCTTATGAGGGGAGGTCTTGGGTTTAAGTTCCACAGACGACAGGAATAAAAGAAAATTGTCCGTTCAAAAAAAATTAAAAAAAAAAATATAGTACTTAATCTTGTAAATGTAGGGGAAAGATACGTATATTAAAGCCATTTGGCCCAATACTCCGTACCCAATGCATGCGTAAGTCTTGAAACACTTTTTTCTTTTACTTTTAATTGTAATCAGAAATGTTTTAAAAACGAGTTTTTATATCATACCGGGTTTAACTCTAAAATGGTTTAATCAGTTGAACTGGGTTGTACCAACCGGTTCAACCGGGTTACTAATTAACCCTATAATTTCATAAAATACAATTTTATCTCAAAAAACAATCTAATTTCTATTAGAATTTATGTAACTGATCATGGTTTATCTATAAAAAACAGTTTCTTCTAAAATAATTTGCATTTTCAGAGGATTTTTATTACTTATAAACAATATTATATCGGACGAGGTGAATAACAGTTTCAACAGTGATGGAATATTAAAATGGAAGGCATTTTGTTAATTACTGGAAATATGGAAGTCAATATTACCTTTGTATCGTATTTTTAATTAAAATTAGAAAATAAAATTTTAAGATAATGCAAACCGGTTCAACGATTTGAACCGGTAGAACCGGATTTACCGCTGGTACATAAGATATACCGTATTCAGATTTTACCGGCCTTTATCGTGCCGAACCCGTGTCTGATATCCGGTTTAACCGGTATAACCGGCCGGTTCATACCGGTATTTAAAACATTGGTAATCAGTATGGTGGTTATGTAACTCCCAACCCATGATATTTCCATCTTCCATTTTTTAAGGGCTAACAAATCAATCCCGAGCACTCTCAGGGCACCCACTGGACAAACGGAATACTCCGAGAGTAACCCGAGTAGTCCACCACCAATTTCGGAGAAAACCCGGTAACCCACCCACCCGTAGGCACGACAGTAAATTACCAGTAAAACCCGTTTGGCTCAAGGATCGAACTCAGGTTTCCCTGGGTCTCCTATCACTGCCCACCAGTGCCTCACTCATTTTTTGCACCAAATGGGAATTGAAGTTGAGCCTTGAAAGAATAACTCAAATCCTCCTATCACTTGAGCTAGAGGTCATTGGCCATATTCCATTAAATTATAAAAGCACTACTTCTAAGTGTATCAAATAATTTTTGCAATTTTATACTTAAAAAGGCTTTTGTATTGAACACATCCCTATAATTATAATTAAAGGTGTGAATTTCTAAAACGGAACAAACCTAATATAAAATTCATGGATTTGAGTATAGCTTAAATGAGCTCGATTAGTTTCTGGTCAAACATGCAACCACATTTAGCTAAATGGATCGTGATCATGCTGACCTGGAAAGTTCACAGGTTGACCTGTTTCTTTATATATATATTTTTTAAGTTATAATCATGTTATAGTATAAAGTGACTCGATATTTTATATCAAATTTTAGATTATAAAAGAAAATTATCGAGTTTTGAAGCTTAAACATGATTATTTTCAATGCATTTGTACTTTTTCTAATAAATTTATAACTTTAGAGTGATAAGAAAAATACAATATGATAATATAAATATTCAAATCAAATAAGTCGTGTTCATATTAACTCGTAAAACTCACGTCATGTTCATGTCCCTAACTTGATTTTTGGGATTGTGTCAGTTTTTTGGGTTCGTGTCAAGTTTTACCAATAATCTACGGACACGACTCCTTTAACAATCCTGAATTATATTCAATAAAGATAAACAACGTAATACTGCTGTGTGTTATTGTATTGATAATAGAGTATACAAGGAGTATAAATAGAATACATAATTACACACTAATACCCTCTAATATATAGTTATGACTAATACTAAACAATACTTATAAATACTTGTCTAATATCCCCCCTCAAGCTAAGCGTGGGAAACAAGATGTAGCTTGTCCCGTAATGTCACAAATCTGTCAGTAGGTAACGGCTTCGTAAAAACATCAGCACTCTGATCATGTGTAGAGATAAACTGAACAGAAAGTCTTCCTTGAGCAACCTTTTCTCGCACAAAATGAAAATCAACCTCAACCTGTTTCATACGAGCATGGAAAACCGGATTTGCAGACAAATATGTAGCCCCCAGATTGTCACACCATAATATCGGAGCCAATTTCACAGGTACCCGAAGTTCTTGCAGTAGAGACTCAAGCCAAGTAAGTTCAGCCACTGTGTCAGCTAAGGCTTTATATTCAGATTCAGTGGATGACCGAGAGACAGTCCGTTGTTTCCGAGCTGACCAAGAAACAAGATTAGAACCAAGATAGATAGCAAATCCCCCCGTGGATCGACGGTCATCCGGGAAACCAGCCCAGTCCGCATCTGTATAAGCGTGCAAAGTTGATCCAGATGCACGTTTGAAAAGGAGACCATGATCGATTGTGCCATGTAGGTATCGAAGAATCCGCTTGACAGCAGACCAATGGTTTTCTGTTGGAGAATGCATAAATTGACAAACCTTGTTTACAGCAAAGGCAATGTCCGGGCGAGTTAATGTGAGGTACTGAAGGGCCCCGACGACTTGTCTATATCGAACCGGGTTATCAAAACTTGGGCTGTCACCAAGTGTTAAGGGAGCCGTTGTTGAGCATGGAGAAGGGACTGGTTTGGACTGCGAAAGACCAGCTTTGGTTAATATTTCCAATATATACTTTTTCTGAGAGAGGATAACACCTGAACCATTTGATTTTACTTCAATGCCCAAGAAATAAGAAAGAGGACCCATATCTTGAAGAGCAAATGTAGAACTTAAGCTCTGAACAACATGGTCAATGGTTGCATTATTGTTGCCTGTTAAAATAATATCATCAACGTAAACGAGCATGTATAGAAAGGTGCCTGCAGAGGAGTAAATAAAAAAAGAGGGGTCAGTTTTGGATCCTCTAAAACCCAAGAGATGCAAAGCCTTGGACAATCGTTGAAACCATGCTCTAGGGGCTTGTTTCAACCCATATAAAGACTTGTGTAGAAGACATAGATGATTCGGCTTTGCAGGGTCCACAAAACCCAGTGGTTGTCGCAAATAAACAGTTTCCTTTAAATCACCATGTAAAAACGCATTCTGAACGTCCAACTGACGAAGGGACCAGACGCGGCTGACTGCCAGCGAAAGAACAACCCGAATAGTAGTCGGTTTGACAACCGGACTAAAGGTTTCATGATAATCAACACCAACTTGTTGATTAAAACCTTTTGCAACCAAGCGTGCCTTGTAGCGTTTAATAGCCCCATGTTGATCCCGTTTAAGTTTGTACACCCATTTACAATCAACCACATTAGCATTCGAGACTGGTGGATGGGTAGATTGGTGCTGGAAGTGGTTGTGTTTGCTGGCACAGTGGGTGGATGGGTAGGAGGTTGGGTTGGAGTGGGCACGGCTGAGGTGGTGTGGTCAGGCGGGATGTCATTTGAGCCTGGGGTAGGTGGAGTGGGCTGATTTGGGGTTGAAGGTGTATTCGGCTGGTTGTGGGCCGATTGCGGTGAGGTAGGGAGGTGGTCCGAGGTGTTTGGTGGTTGTGAGAGATTTGGTTCGTTGGATGGAACTTGGTCATGTGTGGGTGAGAAGCAAGATATAGGAAAGGATGAGACATAGGGGTCGGCTTGGGATTGCGGTGGTGGTGTCGAAGATTGGTGTAGGAAGGGAAAGAATTGTTCATTGAAACGAACATGACGAGCAGTATAAAGTCGTTTGGATGTGAGGTCAAGACAACGATACCCATGATGAGCTGGACTATAACCAAGAAAGAGACATGGTAAGGAGCGAAAATCCATTTTGTGAGAATTGTACGAGCGGAGATGAGGGTAACATTGACAACCAAATACTCGTAAGAAGGAATAGTCAGGTTTGTGTTTAAAGAGGTGTTCAAAAGGTGAAATTTTGGAGGCAACACGAGAGGGCATTCTGTTTATGAGAAAAACGGTTGTGTCAAAAGCAAAATTCCAAAAATGTTTAGGAACGCCCGACTGAGCAAGAAGAATAAGACCTGTTTCCACCACATGTCGGTGGCGTCTCTCAACAAACCCGTTTTGTTCACTGGTGTGAGGACATGAGAAGCGGTGAATGATACCCAGAGAAGAGAGAAAAGACGAAAGAGGTCGAAATTCTCCTCCCCAGTCAGTTTGAATAGATTTAAGCTTGGTGTTAAATTGTCGTTCAACCATTGCATGAAATGTCTTAAAAGTAGCACAAACATCATATTTATGTTTTAACGGGAAAATCCACATATAATGTGTAAAATGATCAACACATAACACAAAATAAGAATCACCATCAAATGATTTAACCGGGGCAGGACCCCAAACATCACAAAAAAATAAGTCTAACACACGTTGACTGGAAAAAGTGGAAGGTAATAAATGAAGTTTTGAGGATTTCCCCATGTGACAAGAATTACAAGAGGAACTCAAATTTTTATTGCTAACAGGAAGAGAACAAGTAAATAACATGGACTTCAAAAGGTCTGGATGTGGATGTCCAAGTCTTCGATGCCATGTGTCAGCAGAAGCACGAACAGCGGAAAAAGCAACTTTGTGAACAGGACGAGGAAGCGGCATGCGGAGAGAATAGAGCCCATTGTCACTTGGACCCGTGAGGAGGGTTCTCCGTGTAACCTTGTCCTTCACAACAAAAAAAGTCGAGTGAAATTCAAAAAACACATGATTATCAGAACAAAATTTTTGTACAGAAAGGAGATTTCGTTTAAGTTGAGGGACATGAAGAATATTGGAAAGGATAAAGGTTTTGTGTGGGGAATAAATTTTGGTCGAGCCGATGTGTAAAATGGGGAGACTTTCACCATTGCCAACATAAAGAGAATCCTTACCATAATAGGGCTCTGAGTGGTCAAGACTTTGTTGATCCATGGATGAGTGTCCATTGCAACCGGTGTCCGGAAGCCAATTGGTTGTTGGCTGTGAACGATAATCCGCATAGTGTGCAGCGGGTGATGTAGTCCTTACAGTGCTTGGATCCCTGTTAGGACATTGAGAGGGGATATGTCCAATGCCACACCTGTTACAAGTACCAAAAACCGTATTTTGATTAGAAGCCCAAGAAAATTGATGACTATTACCACCATTAGAGTTGTTATAGTTGTTGCGAGGGTTGTTTCGGCTACCCCGACCACGACCGTAAGAACCACGACCGCGGCCCCTGGAAGCATAGTTGGCCTGAGGCTGCTGGGAAGAAAATTGTGAGGCAGGCTGCGGCATTTGAAGGCCAAGATGTGTCGTGAGCTGCTGAAGGGCATTGACAGTGTCAGGTGGTAAGGAAGGCTGGGCTGTTTGCGAGTGGGCAGTGGGAACCGAGGCTGCAAAGGCCTGAGTTGGAGCGGCTTGTGGCTTTCGGATCATATACTCATGATCTGAGAGTAGTGCATGTAAATCAGTAAAGGCGGTGGGAAGTTGTCGACCCACAATTTGTGACTTAAAACCATCATATTCATCACGAAGACCTGTGACAACAAGCATTACCAAATCTTTTTCCTTGAGCGGCTCCCCTATGTTTGCGAGTGCATCAGCACATTCACGAGCACAAAGAAGATAAGCAGAACTAGTTTCATCAGGTTCCATCTTGAAACGTAAAAGTTGAGATTTAAGGGTGTACTCACGTGAGATTGTATCAGGCTCCCCTATAGTTATGACTAATACTAAACAATACTTATAAATACTTGTCTAATAAATAATTTAACAGTGTTGTTGTTATTATTATTGCATGTGAAAATAAATACACTTTTAGTTTATTCGTTTCATATAAGAAAATAATTACATAGAGAGTAGATGTGTTATGTGTGTATTATGGATTTGGTCCTATGTTTGATATACTTTTGGTCCTCGTACACTCGAACGTAACACATTTGCTACTTGAAATCGATGTCACTTAGTTTTTTAAAATGACTAAAATACCTATGTATTTAAAAAAATGATTAAAAAGTTGAATCCGAACCTACACTGTCTGTCAATCTTACCCGTACCCCCACAACCTTCCCGTCGCCAACACCTACCCAACACACCTCTAAGAACCATGTAAAATTAATTAAAACTAGAACGTAGCTCTACTAAACCCCAAAACCTTTATAAATATGCAAATAAATTTTACTAATTAAAATTCTTAGAAATATACAAATCAAAATTTGCAAATCTAATTCACTGAACCAAAAATGTTTGCAAAACAAACTTGTATTGATTGATCGCTCGTGATATGCATATCGCAGTCTCCGTTGTTGACAATACGAAGTTGAGTTGATTTTCATTGACTAGAGAGATAAAACTGGGCCGATTGATCTCATGACTTATTAAATGAAAGGAAATATATGATTATGGAAGGAATCCTTTCAAGCGATGCAGTTACCAGAACATCAAGAAAGGAAGTTGAATGGAGATCAATTAGATTTAGATGCCTTAATTGAAATGAGAATGGCATGATCATTTGATTACCTAAACATCTATATGAAATCGAAGCTTTTCGCTTTACCGTTATTTCCATCTCTTTTGTAGCTACAAAATGTGCAATTGAAGGTTGATTGGATAAGTTGAACCACATGTGAATTCGTCGATTCCTGAATTTGTCCCGACGATCTTTAAGTTTAGTGTCTGCGATGGAAAAATTCAACAGCCATCCATTTTAAGGACCAAACATATTACGTTAATTAAACACCGAAAACCAGATACATAATTTTTCAAACCTAAAGATGAATCAAAACCGTAATATAAACATATTAGAGGGACTAACCATGTAATTCTTTCTAAAATAAATAAAACTTTAATTTAAAATTCTCTATCAAATAAAGATGTAACAAGTGTGACAAGGCACCACCACCTTTCTTTTCAACTGGTTTATGCACACTATTATTCTTCCCATTTTCATGTCACCAAAACTCTCTCATTTTCAATGTCTACATCCTTAAAACAACAACACCACCACCATTACAACACTCACTCACCACAACCCAAAATGGACCCAATACCCAAAACCCACAACCAAGATTTGAACTTGAAAGCCACCGAGTTAAGACTCGGTCTGCCTGGTTCTGAGTCACCTGAAAGAACCACTATTGGTGGTGTCAAGAACCCTAATTTGGTCTCAGGAGCCAAAAGGGGTTTCTCAGATACCATTAATTTTGTTAAAAATGGTGCCTTTTTGGGTGAAAACAAGAATAATACTTCTGGGAAAGATACTGGTGTTTCATCTTCACCTAAAGTTCCTGTTGCTGCTTCAAAGTAAGGATTTTTTTTTTTCACTTTTTTTTTATTTGTTTGACTTTTTAAGTCAAACATGTATTTATGAAGTTTCGATATTTTTTGAACATATATATGTTTTTAAGCTTCTTTACATGCTTCAAAGTAAGGATTTTTGTCACTTTTTTTGCTAGTTTAATATGTTTGACTTTTCAAGTCAAACCTGTGTTTATGAAATTTAATATTTTTTGGACTTGTTTTTGAGCATAAATTCAATTATAACTTATGGTACTTTTTGTACTTTATAATTGTTGGGGATTTTTACATGAAAGAATCACCATATTGGAATCAATGTTGAAATATAGAGTAATTTTGTTGACTTTCAAAGTCAAACTTGTATATAAGAAATTTAATCATTGAACATATTTGTTTTTGTTTTGAGCATAAATTCACTTATAATTCATAGTACTTCTTGTACTCTATGATTTGTTGGGGATATTTACATGAAAGAATTACCATAACTTGTAATATATATAGTAATTTTGTTGACTTTTGAAGTCAAAGTTGTATATAAGAAATTTAAAATTATTGAGCATATTTGTTTTTATTTTGAGCATAAATTCACTTATAATTCATAGTACTTTTTGTACTTTACTATTTGTTGGGGATATTTACATGAAAGAATCACCATAGGTCCATATTGGACTAAATGTTCTAATATATATAGTAATTTTGTTGACCTTTGAAGTCAAATTATTTTACTTCTAATAAAAAAGACTGAGTGAAAGACTGAAAGGGTACCTTTTTTGATCATATGCTCTTGTTTGTTATTTCTTTAAAAAAATTCAAACACTGTTGACCTTCAAAAGTCAAACATATGATCATAGGAGTCAACGTTTGACCATATTCTTCGGAGAGTTAAAATTTTGAAAATATTAATTTGAATCAGGGCACAAGTTGTGGGATGGCCTCCAATTCGGTCTTTTCGAAAGAATTCAATGGCTGCTAAAAACACAAAGAACGGAGATGTCCCAAATGCCGAAATCGGATCATGTGTTTATGTGAAAGTTAGTATGGATGGAGCTCCATATTTGAGGAAAGTGGATCTTAAGATCTATTCAAGTTATCAGGATCTTTCTTTGGCTTTAGAGAAAATGTTTAGTAGCTTCACCCTTGGTAAGTTTCCTTCTATTATTATTGTTATTAAAGGTGACAATTTCGATCCGTAAACGGGTCGATTCGGAATATATTATTTATTATTTATCTAACGGGTAAAATAAATACCTTAAAAGGAAACATGTGTGTCAGTCGTGTCGGATTGGTGGGTTGAATTGTTCTACCTGAACACGACCTGTATTTTTATTCGTAAAAAATGCTAACTCAAAGTTGCTCACACTAAAAATGGTGCAACCTAAACACGACTTGTTTAACTCTTTTATCTAAACGTGTTAAACGGTTTGACGCCTGATGGGTAGTAAGCAACTTGTAAACATGTTATCGGGTTGGTGGGTTGTAAAAAATGGGTTAAACGGGTTAGCGTGTTGACGTGTTTAATTAAACGGGTTAGATATGACAACCGAAAACCTGATTATATTCGTTTCATGTCGGAAATTGGAATAATATAATATAACATTATAGTCTTGTTTAAGTTGCAAAATATTAATAAAAAATATAAAATCTGGAACAAAAAGCTAAAATATTTTTGCTTAACTCATAGATTTCACTCTTTTCTTGTTGGAATAATTGATTTTGAATGTGGTTGACTTTTCAGGTCAATACGGTACACACGGGTCGAGTGAAAACCCATTGATGAATCTTCTGAACGGTTCTGAATATGTACTAACTTACGAAGACAAAGATGGTGACTTGATGCTCGTTGGAGATGTTCCCTGGGAGTAAGTTTCATAACTTTGACTTTTTTTGGTCAAACCTTATAGTCGGGTTTAAACCCGATGTAGTTCTATCGTCAACTTAGCAAGAACACATCTTGTTCGTTGACCTTAGTTATTTCAATGTTGGTGACCTTCCTTTTGTCTTAAATTCATTAATTCCATTTATTTTGAAGCTGAAAGTTATTATCTTGTTTGACTTAAAGTCAAACTCTTTTTGGTCAAATGTGTCGTTGACATTCACCGTTGTTGATTGTTACAGTATGTTTACTGGAACTTGTAAGAGGATGCGGATCATGAAGAGTTCAGATGCAATCGGCTTAGGTAATCTTTTTTGTTTAAACAAGAATCAAGAACCGTATAACATGTGATGATTCTAGCTTTGAATCGAAAATTCGATCATATATTCATGTAATTAATGTTCTTATTCTTGTTTGATGTGTGGTTTTACAGCCCCTCGAGTCGCAGACAAATGCAAAAGCGGTAACTAGTCGCAAACATTCAATCTGACGACCCGACACTCGGATTTCTATAGTTTTCATCTTATGATTCTTGTGAAGTGATAATGTTCATTTTATTTCATTTTTCATTTTGTGTGTCCCATTTTTAGGCTTATGGGGGCATAGACTTATATATATAAAAAGATATAAATATGTACCCTAGATATGTAATTGTTAATATGGATGTTTTAGCATAAGCTACTACTTGTACCTTGTGCTTGTTTGTGTGTACTCTAGATTTTGCAATCCCATTGTTAGATTCCACATGTGTTTGTTGTACTCATTAATAGCAAAATCTAACAACCATTTGTTTTGTGTATGGACTTCCATGATTTTTGGACCAATATTTGATATTTCATCAATCAAAGGCAACAATATGATTACCGTCTATCTCAAAAAATGGCTCTACCACCCTCGGCCGCCATCGGCCGCACCGTCCTCTGTCTATTCCTTGCGTTTTCCGTCACCAACGCCGGTCCGCACCACGGTATCATTCAGAGAAGACACGGCAAGGGCCATCACCATGGCTACATAATTCCACCAGGAACGCCCGGTGAAGTCACACCTGGAAATCCAACCGTAGTTCCACCTGGAAATCCAACCGTAGTTCCACCTGGCGAAGAAATTCCAGGTGTCGTTCCACCAGGCGAAGTTCCACATGAAATTCCTGGCGTAGTTCCACCAGGTGGAGTTCCACATGAAATTCCAGGTGGAACTGTAGTTCCACCTGGAACTCCCGCCGAAGTTCCGCCTGGGACTCCAGCCGAAGTTCCACCAGGAACTCCTGCTGAAATTCCACCTGGAACTCCGCCAGCTGAAAATGACTTAGAGACAAATTTCAAGGGTTCATGGGCCATTGATAATCCAAATGTGGGTGTTGCGGCGATGCAATTCCAATTGATGCCAAACAACAAGGCCGTGTGGTTTGATACAACGTCTCTAGGCCCGTCTGCTCGGGAACTCGGCCCACCGGGCAACTGTCCTTTAAGCCCCGAGATGAACTTTAAGCCCGATTGCTGGGCACATGCCATCGCTTATGACGTCGAAACCGGAGAAAGTCGGACAGTTTATGTGAGTATTCGTTTTTAATCATCGTATACGCATTCGTTTTTAATCATCGTATACGCATTCGTTTTGCATATGAATATACATTGTCTTTACAATGTACTTGAATATGTATATATGTGTGTATCGCAGATGGATGGAGAACCATGGTGCTCGTCGGGACACTTATGGCCCAACGGCGACTTGGTGGCTACCGGTGGCACTCGAGGCGGTTATAAATCCGTTCGAATGTTGTCCGTAAGTGACCTCAATGCCAACTTTGTGGAGAAAAAGAATGTTCTTGCTGATAATAGATGGTACTATATATCCTTTCTTGTTGAAAATAGTTTTAAAATTTACTAAACCGTATGATAAAACTTAACTGAACCGAATAACCAATAATGCAGGTATTCATCTAACCAAGTTTTGGAAGATGGAAGCGCAGTTGTGGTTGGTGGTCGAAACTCCTTTAGCTACGAGATTGTGCCACCGAATAAGCTCGAATTCCCGTCGAAAAAATTCAACCTCAAATTCCTCCAAGAAACGACCGTACCGAAAAAACCCGGACCCGGTATGTACATCGAAAACAACCTCTACCCGTTCCTCTTCTTAGTTCCCGATGGAAACGTTTTCCTCTTCGCAAACGACCGTGCCATCATATTCCACCCCACTACGGGCACGGTCGTTCGCGAGTTCCCAAAACTACCCGGTGGTGCCCGAAACTACCCACCTTCCGGCATGGCCGCCCTCCTCCCGCTAACCCTAACCTCGGAGGATATCCACGCCGAGGTGGTGATTTGCGGCGGCAACACACAAGAATCTTACCAGGCGGTCGACAGTAAACACACGAAAACTCGGGTTTTCGTGCCCGCTCTTCGGGACTGCCACCGACTCGTGTTGACCGACCATTCCTCGAAATGGGAGAAAGAACAAGACATGCCGTCGGGCCGGTGCATGGGCGACCTCTTACATCTCCCAACCGGAGATCTTTTAATGATCAACGGCGCACAAAAGGGCGTCGCGGGTTGGGAAAATGCGATCGACCCGAACTTCACTCCCGTACTATACACTCCGAATAAACCGATGGGCCAACGGTTTAAAGAAATGGTTCCAACAAACATCGCCCGAATGTACCATTCAGTTTCGGCATTGACCCCCGACGGAAAAATATTAGTTGCCGGAAGTAACCCGCATTCGAAATACCTTCTAAAGGCCGAGTACCCGACAGAACTCCGGGTCGAAAAATTCTCCCCACATTATCTTGACCCGGCATTGGAAAAACATCGGCCAGTGATCTTGCCGGAGATGGCGGATAAGGTGACGACGGATAAGGTGTTGAAGTATGGTCAAGAGTTCAAAGTTGGAGTGAAATTCAATAGTGGTCAAGTGAATCCTCAAAATGTGAAGGTGACAATGGTTTATCCACCATTTACAACTCATGGGTTTTCAATGAATCAAAGATTGGTGGTTCTGCCGGTGAAGGCGGTGACGGATGAGTCGATCACCACCGTAGCGCCGCCATCCGGAAAGATTGCTCCGCCGGGGTATTATATGTTGTTTGTGAATTTTAGGGGTGTTCCTAGCAAAGGTTATTGGGTACATGTTGACTAAAATGTGTTTGACTTGTTTAAGTCAAGCATTTGACTTGTGTAATTTAGGAGTTTGTATTGTAGAGTAAAAAGAAGTAATACATAGAAAGTTTTCTACAGTGACCATTGTTTTTACAGCTGCACTTGCATTTGAACAGCGTCTTACATGTTCACTGGCCAGACCGGTTTTAAAAAGTAGATATAATTATCATAAGCCCAACGGTTGTACGCATTAAGAATTATCGTCTTGGTGCTGCCTTAAGGGATCATTGCGCATCACAGTAATCGCTTCACGCATCGATCGCTTTTGGCTCTCTAAACTACTTGTCACATTGTTAGTGGTATCAAAATGCAATATGCGGTTTTAGTAATCAACCAAGACAAGATATAGGATTGATATCGGCATTTATATAAACCATATCCATTCACATTTCATTCATCTATAAAAGGGTTTCCTGTAGAACAAAAATGGATACCCAAAAGCCGAACGTATTCACTTCCATAAAGCTAAGATTGGCCGATTAAACCCGGTTTTGCTTCCAGATAAACTCGAACTTAAGTTCTCGATCTTCCTAAATCCGATCTGCAATCACAAAAAATAGAAAATGTAAAGATGAACTCGTAAAGGCGCTCAAATACACCTTCTCGATGTATGTACTAACTTTGACATGTGTTTACGTAATCAGATTCGTTTCATATTATATCCTTACAAAAGTTTGTGTAAACTATGTATTCGATTACGAAAAAGAAAGAAGTACAAACCTTGTCCAAAAGAATCTCCTGAAATTGATCTGGAAATATTTTAAGATTCTTGTAGTTAGTTGATGCTACCTACAGATGACAAAAACGAAACATTCATGGTAACAAGCTGCTACACACCGTAAATTCGTAAAACACACATGTCAAACTGAAAAAAGGGTAAAGTACACGGATGGTGGTTGGTCCCTGTGGTTTACCAAAATTTTGGATATGGTCCTTAGTTTTCCAAAAGTACACGGATGGTCCCTGTGGTTTGCAATTTGTGACGCATTTAGTCTCCGGCCAACAAATCTAGAGGTTTTAGCAGGTCTAAGTTATGGACTACATGCGTTACAAAGTGCAAACCACAAGGACCATCCGTGTACTTTATATGTTTTCTTCCCATTATATGTAAACACACTTGCCACTTTTAATCATTTTAAGTAACTTTCTATAGCAGGTAAAATTGTGACGTGGCGACATCATTTTTACTTGATATAGAAGGGTACTTGCGATGAAAGATTTACAAAAATGAAAGTAAGTACGCAAAAAATGGGGAAAACATTTTTTTCTTATATACTATGACTGAAAAGCGAAGATAAGTTGCATTTAGTGTATAAATCCTATACTTGAATATACCTCCGACACTTGACGGTTACTGACATATGATTTCCACGGCTGAGGTTCCAAAATAAAAATACCACCCTGTTTAGGATTAATTACACATTAGATATAAAAGATGTAAACAAAAAAAAATGCCCTTACACTTTTTGTAGCTAAATGAACACTTACAGGTTTAAGAAGCCGCCAAACCTTTGAGAATAGTGTTATTAAACCCTCATCACCCCAGTTCAAATGGATCCATTTGGAAACACTTAGGCTGCACGGTAGAAAACAAATGCACTCAATGCCAAATAAAACAGGTCAAATGGAGACAAAAAAAAAAATGTCAAAAAGTTTAGCTAAAAATGAAACAGGTCAAATGGGTTGAAAGTCAAGAAAAGCTTAATCATATTCAAGACATTAGCCACTTAAAAGTCTAAAAAAACGGACGGTAAACGGGTAAAGCGTTTGTGGGTCATTCTTGATTTGTTACGCTATGCAATTATAGTGGCCCAAAATCAGATAGCGGTCAAGGGCCGATATTTGAGATATAGGTTATAGTGGTGGGATATCGGTAATTTTATATCATGCAGAGTTTATATATATATATATACACACACTTATATAAAACGTAAAAAATATATAATAGTAATAGTAATAGCAAAAGTCAAAACTCAAAGGTGCCAATAATATTTAAAACATGATCTAATCGTAAGCCATGAAATCTTCCTCCGAGCCCACATCAACCAAAGCATCCAAAATAGCGGTCAATATCAGTCAAATAGCGATCAATAGCGCCGATAATAGCGGTTCCGCTATTCTGGGCTGCTACTTGACAGTTGACACCGCTATTTTGGAAGAGCCTGATAACCGCTATCCCACCGCTATTGACTGGCTTAGCTTCAGATGGCGTATATGTCAATTTTTTGAACTACCGAAACATCGTATATAATAAATTGCATAGTTTGAATCAAAAGGTAATATGTGACTACATTAGCAAGTCGAGGCTAGTTTTGGTATTTTAGTTAATATATGGCAAGGAATAAGCTTACCAAAGAATGGTATCGTACACCTTATCTCCTGGTATTGTCCAACCAAGAACGAAATTGTCTTTCTGGAAAGAGACTTGATCAAACAGATGTGAAGCAGGAGAATCCGCTGAAATTTCAACCCGGCCCGTTTTATCTGGCGGATCGGTTATACCATTGGTTCTGACATCTTTTGAATTGTCAACCTTTTGATTCTTATTACTTTCACTCGATTTCACAATTCTTCTTAGGTTCCAATATGCATCCTCAATTCGAGCTGAAAAATAAAGAATTGTTAGCTCAGCAATAGAATTCTCATTACGACATCATTTAGAATAAGATCATGCATAAGTTTAAATGGATCAAAAGACGCTGGGTTGAGTTGCGTTGCCCCGCAAATGTTTTTTTTTTTCATTTATTTAAAAACTAAACAGTGCCTGAACGCGAGGATAGAGGAGTGGCGAGTAGCTCTAGAGGGCAAGGGCCTAAGGATTAGTCGATCTAAGACTGAGTATCTACACTGTGATTTCAGCGGTGTAGCCGTGGACGATGACACCCAAATCACCATTGAGGATCAATTGGTCCCGCAGGTAACTAGATTTAAGTATCTGGGGTCGTTTGTACAAAGAGATGGTGACATAGATAGCGATGTAACCCATCGCATACAGGCTGGATGGTGTAGATGGAGGGCAGCCAGTGGGGTGTTGTGCGATAGGAGGTTCCCAACCAAACTAAAGGGGAAATTTTACAGGGTAGCAGTTAGGCCAGCTATGCTTTATGGAACAGACTGTTGGGCTATCAAGAAGACACAAGCGCGCAAGATGGAGGTAGCGGAAATGAGGATGCTGAGGTGGATGTGTGGACACACGAGGTTAGATCGGATAAGAAATGAGGTTTTTAGAGAAAGATTAGGAGTGGCTAGTATTTCGGAGAAGATTAAGGAGGGGAGATTGAGATGGTTTGGGCATGTGAAGCGGAGGCAAACGACGGAGCCAGTTAGAGTAGTGGAAACTCTAACTGTGGAGGGGAGGAGAGGAAGAGGCAGACCCAAACTGACATGGGATGAGCAGATCAGGCATGATTTGCTAGAGTTGCATCTTTCTGAGGACATGGTCCAAGATAGGACTTCGTGGAGGCGTAGGATTAGGGTTAAGGACCTCTAGAGGATATTGCAGTAAGGTCTTAGGTGTTTTTCAGGGACGTAGGGTTTTTCTTATTCTTTAAGTGACTGTTCGATTATTGCCTTCTTGTGTTTATGCCCAAATGATGTGATATGCTATTTTACATGATTTACATTATGTGCCAATGTGTGGACGACTTCTTATTTCTATATTCTTTCTATATTCTTTGACTTGGTGTGTGGCTTGTTGTTCGTTTTAGAGCCGAGGGTCTCCCTGGAAGCAGCCTCTCTATCCCTATGGATAGAGGCAAGGTCTGTCTACATCCCACCCTCCCCAGACCCTATAAGTAGCTTTGCTATTTGTGGGATTTACTGGGTATGGTTGTTTGTTTGTTTGTTATTTAAAAACTATTAGTTAATGCATTATCTATGACTACTAAAGAAATATTATCACAACAATAGCCTGTAATTTAAAATAAAAGTGTTTTAGGAAGTTGTGTGTGTTAAAAATGAATTTGAATCACTTTCAACCTGTTCGCCCCGACCCAAACAAGCCGGTTTAATAAATAAAAAACGAACCGAGCTCGAGCATTAAAAAACTACCTACGGTCGAGCTTGAGGTTTTGAAACAAAGCTCGAATCGAGCTGAGCTCGAGCTTTCATAAGTTAAACGAGCTCAAGCTCGGCACGTTTGCACCCTACCTTTTAGCTAACTTTTTTTTTTTATCTAACCCAGATTAAAAAAAAAAAGCACAATCAACCCATTTATAGGTTAATGGGCCAGAATTGCCACCTTTATAATAAATTTTTTTATGTGTTCTGAGTTCTTTCAAGATCAAAGTCACTCACCTGAATCTATGTCGATCCCAAGAATTTTCTCGCAACCAAACTTTTTTGCTGCAATCAATAAAAATCACATTCATATCAAATCCAGAAACAATAGCAGCATGAAATATGCGATCATATAGCACACATGTGACATGATAAGGCACAAAATTTCAAAATTATATGAGTGTATATAACTCTTGTTCGACTATCGATTGTAAAATGCATAATGGAGACTGAAATCGTTGTTAAAATACCATATGACCATACAGATTGTTTATTTGTTATGCGAGTAAAGTACACGGATGGTCCCTGTGGTATATCAAAATCCTGGATATTGTCCCCAGCTTTTCCCAAAAGTACATGGATGGTCCTTGTGGTTTGCACTTTGTAACGCATTTAGTCCCTAACCAACAAATCTAAAGGTTTTAGCATCTCCAAGTTAGGGACTAAATTACAAAGTGCAAACCACATGGACCATCCATGTACTTTTGGAAAAAGATGGGGACTAAATGTGTTACAAAGTGCAAACCACAGGGACCATCTATGTACTTTTAGAAAGCTAGGGACTAAATCCGAAATTTTGGTAAACCACCGGGGCCATCCGTTTACTTAATTCTTTGTTATGCACTTTGACTCAAAACTAAAAGTGAAGATTACCGATTGTGATGGTAATTAATCCACTATTGCAGCCAATATCAAGACAGTTTTTCCCTTCAAACCATTCTTTCTTCATAACCTTTATTCTAGGATCTTCTTCCAACCCTTGATCAATCTGAAAAAATGAATTGATGTATAAATCGTCTATAAACACAAAATCAAACCTCTTTAAAATTTTAGGATGTTAACTAATAGTCTTGAATCTTGATCGATCAGAAAAAGAATCAATTTTCGTTACAGAAACAAAAAAATTCAAACTAGGATTGTTCAAAAAGCTAGCAACTCGAGTTCCGCTAAAAAAACTCGAGCCAGAACCAAGGTAAGATCCCTTGTTGAGCTCGTTTAAATTAAAGCAAAAGATTTAATATGTATCAATATAGCTCAAATGTTAATATATATATATGTGTGTGTGTGTGTGTATACAGGAACGTTCATTTCAAAACCAAGAATACGTTGAACTCTTTAGAATTATATAATGCACTTGTACCTTTTGCATTATGTGCATGTTAAAAAAATATCAATCTCTGTTTATATGTTTATATGCATATCAATATGTGCAAAAAATACAAAATTTGAAGTACAAAAAAATAAACAAGTTGGCTCGTTGAACCACGTGCTGGCCTAGGGTTGAGCTCAATACCGGTACCGAATGTACCAATACCAAAAATACCGATCCCAAAAATTGCCAAAACTGTGTACCGGTACCGAAAATGCTCGATTTGGTAGATTTGATACAGCACAATACCGTTACGGTACGGTATTTGAAGTTAAAAAATCAGTAAAATACCGGTACCGTACCGAACTCGTACCGCCATACTGAACCGAAAGTAGCGATCCCAAAAACGCCAAAAAATTGGGTACCGAATTTTTTTCTATGATGGCCTGAGCTTTTTTTGACCCGAGCTTGGTTCAACATTTCAGCCAGTCAAGATATTAGAACCGAGTATACCCGCCTCGGTTTGTAAACTTAAAGCCATATAATCTGAGTTCTAAATATAAACGAGCCGGCCCAAGCTTTTTAAGAACCGAGCTCCAGCTCAACATTTCAGCTCGTTAAGATACACGAGCCGGTTCGGTTCGGTTCGGTTTTGTAAAAAGGCAGGGGCAGCCCTATCAAACTGCTGCCCTGAAACATCTAACTGACAAAATTTTAAGCAAATAAAAATCTAAGACTAACAATTTCACCTTCAATTAACATAATCAATGTATGAAAGAGTAAAGCATATGTATATATAATGTATACAAACGTAATATCTAGAGGAACATATGAATGAATTTGGGAAATTAGGGTTTACGCGATAACTGTAGTAATTTCTGTAGTTGCCGAAGATGGCAACTTCTTTCTGCTTCTTTCGCTTCTTACTGGATTGTTGACCGTTAGCTTGTACGGTGTCGTTTTGGGGGTTTTCTTCTTTGTCTTCCATTTTCTTTCTTTCTAGGGTTTATGCAAAGAGGGTTTTGTTGTAATGAAATAGGCACCTGGTTGTTAGTGGAAGAATAATATTTATTTCAATGCCAGGTAGGATTATGACTAAAGTTTGTATGAAACAATTTTTAAAAGAGTTAGTCCTATGGTGAAAAGAGTGCTCTCCAAACCCACAAGATGTTTAATTGAAAATGAGTATAACATTGAAATTTTTTTATTTGCATTTCGAGATAATTTAGTAGGAACGAAGTCTCTAATAAAAAAAATAGTCGTATATATGATACGTCTTTGTTTTTATAAAATTTATATTGAAACATAAATAAAAAACACATTACAGCATGATATTCGGGTTTTGTAATATATTATGTATCAAAAGTAAAAAAAACAAAACAAAAATACCTATCAACTAAAATCATATACCAATGTGAGGTTAGCTACTTGGTAGAAGCTTGTAATACTTCGCATTTTTGTGCTTTCCTTATTAAGAAAGTTGTAGTCGTAATTCTATTTTTAGAAACTTTTAATCGTGTCGTATTCGTATTTTTTCTCAAACTTGTAATCCGAGACTTTGACCATGATAGAAATTCATTTTTATACATATACATGTTACATAGTTATGCCACATAATCAGTCGTTGAATACATGTTTACAGGGCCGGCCCAAGCCCAAGTCAAATGAGTCTTGGGCCTTGGGCCACCAAAACTATAGGGCCTCCATTTAAAAAAACATTATATATTATATGTATTGGGTAGAGATGGGCATAATACCCGGTTCCAAACCAGACCCGGTAGAACCTACCTGGAACAGGTTCCAGTTCCTACCCGATGTATAGACGAACCGATTCCGGGTTCAAAAAACCCGTAGGTTCGTACCCGGTTCCACAATTTGTAAAAAAAATAGGGTCCTACCCGGAACCGGTTCCGCTATAAACACAAAGAACCGGCAGGATTTAAATGAAACCAAATACATTAAAAGTTAAACCCAAACATCACAAGTCACAACCAAACATTACAACCAACCATAAACCAATACCTACCTACCATACATTAAAACCAAACATTATACCTAAACACAAAACACATCAACACAACCAAACTAACATCACATAAACACACTAAACCTTCGAAGAACCGGTTCCGGATGATCTGCCTCCTTCACTTTTCTTCGCCGCAGCCTTTGCTACCGGACAAAGACGGTTAGTGTGTTTTTTGAGGGTCGAGTTCGTCGTAGCCTTCATGAATTTCCCACAACCTTTGCAACGTTCCATTTCATGGCTATCAGACATCAGGCACAGATCAAAGTGCTTCCAAACTTGGGGGTTTCTTTTGGTTTCCAAAACCATTACCACTTCGTCGTTGCATGCCATAACCGATTTTAGTTGTAACTTGTAGGGTGAAACTATTTGTGTGGGATTAAGTTTTGGTTGAAGGTGATGTTCTTATAAATACTAGAAACCGATTTCAAAATTTTAATGGCAATTAATCGATTCCAATGGATATAAAGCCATTAGGAATCGATCTCGGCAGCTTTTTTGTAGCTTTTTCTGGAAGATACCCGGGGAACCGGTTCCTCCGAGGAACAGTTCCGGTAATTGTGGTTTGAAACCGGGTACTAACCGGAACCGGGTCTAAGAAGAATCGGGTCCATTCAAACTCAGTCAAGAACCGGGTACGGGTAGGAACTGATTCCGGGTATACAAAAAACCCGATTTGCCTATCTCTAGTATTGGGCAGCCCATCAGATATGCATATGCAGCGGCTTGTGCTTGTATGCGATTAGAGATGAAAATTGAAAGGTCATGAAGGCCGCTGTATAGGTAAAGGCGTCGTATAGGTTAGGGCGGCAACTGCCAACTGGCAACGGCATACCGGGACGACAAACAGACGCTGCATCATCTTCTTCAGGTAATTAATTGATTCCGCTCATCTTCTTTATATGGAGATTCGAGATTGCAACAGGTTAGAGAAACTCAGAAACACTCGAACAAAGTATCATCTTCTTCAATTCAATTGATTCAGAAACAGTCGAACAAACTCAGAGACAGTCGATCTCAGAAACTCAGAAACAGTCGAAGCAAAGTATCAAGCCAACAAGCCACTGCGGATTCTAGTTCAACGCTGCATAATAGATTCCGCTGCATCATCGTCTGTTGAAGGTATGAATAAATCGAATTCTGGTTAAAATCTGTTGCCTAATTGAAGTTTGTGATATTAGCCCTAATTTCCTAGTTGCCTAATTGAAGTTTGTGATATATTTGCTAGTTTGTGATATTAGCCCTAATTTACTAGTTCCCTAATTTTCTGAATCTTTGATAGATTTATAATATCTAATAATAGATATTGTAAACATGAATCCGGCCATTCTAAAAGGCAAAAGAAACAAAAACGAGGATGAGAGTTTTTCTCAAATTGTTTTTTTTTTGGGAAAAAGGACACAAGCTTTTACTTCGCCTTAGGCCACCAAAATGGTTGAGCCGGCCCTGCGTGTTTATATGCAAAACCAAGACTCGACATACTTAGAAATATTAATCGTACATGCATTATACTCATACACTACTTTGGTACACTAGATACCTAAAAAACGGGCTAGAATATAAGGAAGCAACATAAAAGAACCCAAAATCCACCTCCCTTGGCCGAAGGCACACGAAAGTGCATGAAGGCAGCCTCCGTGGCCTTCATGCCACATGAAGGTGACCTTCGCCCCTTGCCACACGAAGGAGGACCTTCGTGGCCTTCTTGGAACGCGAAAGTGGTCTGCCTTCGTGTTTACTTTGGTCCTTCGCGTGGTGATGATGTTGACAAGATTTCAGCGCAGTTTCTTTCACGGAATGTTTTTAAAACACTTCCTTTCACCTTTTTCCAACTCCCAACTATCACCAACTTCATTAATTACATAAACCATAATCCTATCTTATTAAATGGTGCCCCCCACACCTTCTAAACACTTTCCATACATCAAATCTTCTCTCATTCTCTCAAGTTTTCCAAGCAAGGTAGAAAACGCTTAGGTGTTCTAAGTGAGTTTTCACTCACTGTTCTTCTCACTTCTTATTCTAAACTACTTGGATAACCTCGAGGAAGGTTTCCACAAGTTTGCCATGGCAAACTAAGGTGGAACCTCACCACATTTGAGGTCTAAAGTAGTATTAAAATTCTGCTTTGATTTACATTTTTATTTCTTATGTGTTTTGCTTGAAACTTAGTGGAATCTTGTACCCACCTTGCTCCCAACTAAGCTTATAGTTGTAGGTTTGTGTTGGGGTTCATTTCCACTAGAAGCAAGGATCAAAACCTTCATACAAATCTGCCCAAAAAGTCCCAAGTGACTTCAAAAGTGTTTGAACCATCCAAGCTTTCAACCTTCAATGTCGAAAGACTTGTGTTTTAGTGAATGTGTGAACCACAGAAGCCTTGGCTCTCCAAACTTGTTCCACTACCTCACTTGTTAAACATTTAGTTTAGAATCATACCCTAAGTCTCAAAACAACTTACGACAAAGGGACAAGGCTACATCACATCCCAAACACTCTCCATGTTTGGGATGCACGCATCTAGCTAACTCACTTGGTTGTTTAAGTGATTTAGGTGAATACTAGGTAGCTTCCAAGAATCAAAGTAAGATAACCCCACCCCGCCTTCAACAATTGCCATGTTGGGTATAACACACCCCGGTTGTTCTTGCTTGGCTACTTAGCAACGTAGTTAGTTATTTACATTTCTATACTTATTCGTGACCAACCGAAATCATCAACTAAGTTGATGATTTTTGTGCTTTGATGGATCATATAATGAGCCTAAATCGATGGAATTCATCCTACATCCTTGATGACCATTTTCATGGTACTTTACTTTACTTATGTTGTACATTAACTTTTAAATCCGAATCCAATCCGTTAATCAAATTTGAAACTCACACACCTCCATTTCCCTTTAGGGTAACTTCGGTGCTCTAAAACAGTGAATAACATATCAATCTTCTTATCTTTCACACTTCGGTCTGCTTTATGATCATCAATGATCTTCTTTAATCTTTCATTTTCTTCAAGAAGCATAGTGTTTGAAGTTGTCAGATGCAAATTCTCAGATTCTAGATTCTCAACTCTATCTGTCAGTTCCACCTTTTCATCTTCTAACTTCTTGATTCTTTCTTCCATATTCTTTAATCTTTTCTCATCATAGAAGTTCAGATCCATAGTTTCATCAAAATCCGGTAAATCAGCAAAACAATCATCATTATAAATACTTGGATGTTGTTGTCTTTGCTGTTGCCTAGGAGTCGGATGTGGTCTTAAACTTGACTCTGGTTGCTGAGGCATTGTTGGCTGAGCAGGAGTTGGCTCTTGTTGAGGATCAGTTGGGTGCTCCATAATAGATGTTTGAATAGGTGTTGTTGGCGGTATTTGAATTCTGATCACCGGTTCATCCTCTGTTTCAGCTTCCACATGAACTTCATTTTCAACATTAGCAGCACTAGGAGTGGTATCTTTAATAGATGTCTCTGTACTCTTACGTTCTGTTCCCGAGTTAACTTAACGTGGGAAAAGAAAATAAAGTAAAAGTGACAAAGGAAAATGACGAGAAAGGAAAAAAAGATTTCTTTCCCCCCATTTCCTTCCAAATCGGAAGGATAAAAAAACTAAAGAATTTAGCCTAGTTTTCCTTTCATTTCCTTCCTTCAATGAAACTCGGGAACAAGACATGTTTTATTTTCCTTTTTTTTCCTTCCTTGAATGAAACTCTGGAACACAAAATATTTTTACTTTCTTTTTGTTTCTTTTCCTTTCCTTCCATTAGTAAACTCTGGAACACAGGTGCTCTTTTCAACACTGGTGAAACAGTTGTCTTCCTTGCACTTCTTTTTAACCTCTTGGACACCTTTTGAACCTTAGGATCTGTAGGTACATAAGTAGCATCTCCCTCATCACTACATTTCCTCTTCTTTTGTTTCT
Source organism: Helianthus tuberosus (assembly GCA_030545235.1). Taxonomy (NCBI): domain Eukaryota; kingdom Viridiplantae; phylum Streptophyta; class Magnoliopsida; order Asterales; family Asteraceae; genus Helianthus; species Helianthus tuberosus. The sequence goes on along the minus strand of CM060402.1, from coordinate 15,559,780 downwards.
TCTTCTTTTTATCCCATTTAGCACAAAAATCAGTAGTTGTAGGAGCCATCTTTGTAATGATGATATCACTATCACTCTTTGTTCCTTCACTATCATTTGCTTCAACATTTTCACCACCACTGGGACCAAAAGCATCTGCTTCAATATTCTGAGCGATCTCTTCAGTATCTGCAGTACTTTTCTCACCAACTACAGCTTGTTCAGCCGCATCTTCACTCGGTTCATCTACAAGTAATGTACGTTGAGTTTTCTTCTTTGTTTGAGGCTTTTTAGGAGTTGTTGCAGCTTTCGTTCCTTTGGATTTCTTCTTTCCATCTTTCTTTACAAACCACTTACACCTTTTAGCCACAAAATCTTCTATCTTAGAGCTTTCGTCATCAGACTCACTGTTATCATGTCTCCACTTACCTGCTGGTGGAGCTTTATAGTTTGGTTCTTTCAAGCATCCAAATAATCGTGTAACGCTTGGAATATCGCTCCCATTCACTTTTTTATACTGTTAGAGTCTGTCGAGAGTCATATTCAACATATGATCCAGTGGAAGAACATTTGACTCAAGTTTCACCAAGTTTGGAATCTTATCGTCTAGAATCATCTGCAAGAACCTCGGATACTGTAAAAACTTCTCTCTATCAATATTCGCCTTCATCTACTCAAACACCAACTTTGAGAAGTTATATGGCAAATTGAGAACTAAAGCAGTCACCATACACATCACATAATCAGCTGCTACATCATAGCCGCCTTTTCGGTGCCCCGTTGCGTGAATAACAGAATGAACTAAGAACTTGTACGGCTTTGACAAGTTTGCTTTGTTGAAGTTTGGATCGTTCACATATTCTGTGTACCCCATCCAGAAGAAACATCCTTTAGCCATTTTTCAGGGTAACCAGTCGGATCGTCTTCTTTATCATCGAACTCCAACGCTCATTTAATATCGTTTTCAGTAGTTACGACTTCTATTTACTCATTTTCAACACGAGCAAACGAATGCATAGACTTTGAACTTTCTTCAAATCTCGCATTTTGCCAAAATCTTTCTATGTGCGGCCGATAAGCTTTGTGCTGATCCGTTAACGCTTTTTCTTGATTCTAATACGATCCATGAACTCCAAAGTTTCCTTGAAAGGTTCCATCTTTGGAAGCGTACTGTGACAACTCGAAATTTAGAACCTTTTATCTGTATCTCGATGTAACATGCTTAAACGTGTGACTAGTTAACTATGTTGGTTTAATGAGATAAGCGAACATTCTATGTGATTATATATTATGCTTATGTGTATGCTTGTATGTATGCGACCCGAGACAACAAGGACCCGACTCGAGACCATGTGGTCTCGAGTGAACAGTAGCCATTAGGCCGGTTTGGGCCTTTGGCCGGTTGGGCCATTTGGGCCGTAAACCCTCATCCGAAACCCTTTAGGGTGTACCACTTGAACTAATATATATATATCACACTAGCTAACCTTGTCATTTTTGATCAACACACACCCACACTCTCACTCTTTCCCTCTCTAAAAACCCTTGAAACCAAACATCACCTTCACTCCCTCACTCTCGGATTTTTGGACTCTCGGATTGTTGGAAGCGCACACACATCCTCAAAACCCATCAACCGGTTAGTGTTCTTGATGTTTATTGTTGAATGTTAGTGATTCATGTTGTGTTTTGGTGTTTGGATTGATGGTCATGACATTATGTTTGCTTGCTAAGAGGTTTGCTTGATAGAAAATAGCTATTTGTTGTCAAGTGATGATATTATATGCATGATTGTGATAAATCGGTTAACATGCCTTGATTTCGGATATATTGCATGATGGGTTATGATATCTTGTGTTTAAGTGAAGTTTAAACTACTAGTTGTTGATGTTCATGAAACCGGTTTACATATGTCATGTAATCGGCTTAATATAGGACCGAATTGTGGTATTAAGTTCAAGTGTTTTGATAGTTGTTCATGTTGTAATTAGGATAATGCATGATGTGCTTGAACAAGGGTTGAATGTGTTATGAATATGTTTTTGAATATATGAAGAACATGATGAATAAGTGAAGAACAACTTGAATATGCAATAAAAGTGTGCTGAATATTTGAAATCTGCACTGTTTGATCCATTTTGGGTAAATATCAGACAACAAAACATGTTTAGTGGATAGTACATAATTCTGCATGATTTTTATTGGATAGTACAAACTGTGAAGGATCAGCAGGTGCTGGGGAGTCGGAACCCCTGGTTGCGACTCGCAATCACAGCCTTACAAGCCGAGACCACCAGTTGCGACACAGGTTGCGAGTCCCGTTGCGACTCGAAACCTTAGCATGATCAGCCGAAACCACGGTTGCGACATAGGTTGCGACTCGCAACCATCCATGATCATCACGAACAGCATAACCCGCAACCACGCTTGCGAGTCCGGTTGCGACTCGAAACCAAGCCTATTGGGTTTGCTTAATTATGGGCCTACGATAATGGGCCGGGCTTATGGGCTTCTGTGTTAACTGTTTAATACGTGTTTTGGGCTTAAGAAGTTGGACCGAACTTATGAGCCAAATGTGCTGTTGTTAATTGAATATGCTGTGCACCGTTGTTGAAACTGCCACGATAGAACTATATGATCGTTACTTGTACGTGCACTGCTTGGTTTGAATCTGATTATAAATGGTATCTATGTTAGGACGTAATTGACTACTTGCGACTTGATTGACCTTTCTGTGTTACTACCGAGCAAACCAAGGTGAGTTCACACCCTCTACAAAGCATGGGATTCCCGGGGGTCGGGAATTGGGGTTAAGGAACTGGGTTCCTCGTCCTCCTTGGGTAGGACAGCAAGGGTTCAGGAATGAAATTCCTCGTCCTCACGGACAGATAACTCGTACTAGACCAAAACTCTATCACGAAGTCCCTCATCTTTGTATCGACTTAATCGCCGAGGCCAATGGCGAGCGGGTCATTAGTTAGATAGCGCTATTTAGGTTTGACAAACCTCACACCGTGCCGCAGAGGACGGGCGTGAACTAATGGACTACTGGCACGTCAATGATGATAGACATTGACAGTTCAGGGCACATAAACATGACTACAGTCAGCAGTCGATATGGTAACGAGTCTAGTAGATACATGGGGTAGCCCCCACGGCCGAAATGCCAGATAACTAACACGGGGTAGCCCCCACGGCAGGATTGCCAGAGTAACCGGGAATAAACAAGTCACGTTTTTAACTATGGGGTAACCCCCACGGCAGGATGCCAGCTAAAGGAAACTGTTTTCAAAACAACTTAAAACGAACACCCAACCGTGAACTCACTCAACTAGTTGTTGACTCGTTACTACATGCTTTGCAGGTCCTTAGGTTCTTAGCTGGAGCTTGCATGGAGGAGGATCGTTGTGGGACATGGACAACTGTGTGCCATGTTAAACTACGAAACAATTAAACTTATGTTTTGTTTTAAGACTTATGCTTCCGCTTGCAACTTAACTATGTTTTGTTTGGACACCAATTGTATTGGTTAAACTTTTACATCCTTTAACTCGTATGTTCAATATGATTGGTGGCTGGATCCTGGTCAGTCACGCCTCCAAGCGGTAGTACTCCGCAGGTGGATTTTGGGGGTGTGACAGATTGGTATCAGAGCCATTGGTTATAGAGAACTTGGTTTTAATAAAGGGGAAAACGTTTTTGTTAAAACCAGACTATAACCTGTACAGTGCTCAACGGTCCACAACGATGCTTCACTCCACATGCAAGGCTCGACATTCTAGGTGATATGGTCTGTATATTACCTACTTGTTAGATACATAGTACATTGCTCATGGTATGCTTGGTTAGTATGACTATTGTTGCTTGAACACGTGTGCACTTACTCGCTTCTGACATCGTACTTTTGCGAACCCCTCTCACTTACGTTCTTCTTGATATGAAGATCATGTCTGGACGCGTTAACATGACACAAGCCCAGTTGACGGCTCTGATCAACGAACGAGTTGCCGCAGCACTCGCAGCTGCACACGCAGGAGGTATATCCTGCAGTCCGAACTTATTCTAGGATCTTTAGGATCCTACTCTCGTGAACCAACCTTTGTGTTAAACTCTGTCTTTTCTTTCACCTACGATAGGTCAGCATGTTCAGCCACCCGTGTGCACTTTTAAGACTTTCATGGACTGCCGACCAACTACTTTTAGCGGCACTGAAGGAGCAGTAGGTCTCCTACACTGGTTTGAGAAGCTAGAATCTGTGTTCGAAATGTGCGAATGCCCTGAGGCGCGCAGGGTGAAGTATGCTACTGGTACTCTCGAGGGTTTAGCCCTCACATGGTGGAACGCTCAAGTTCAGATGCTAGGGTTGGTTGCTGCCAACGCCACCCCATGGGAAACTTTCAAGGAAATGATCAAAGAGGAATACTGCAGTCGTGATGAGATCCACAAACTAGAGGTGGAGTTCTTCAACCTCAAGATGACGGGGTCTGAAATTGAGGCTTATGTGAAAAGGTCGAACGAACTGGCAATTTTGTGCCCTACTATGGTGGATCCTCCCATCAAACGCATCGAACTGTTTCTTCAGGGCTTAGTGCCGGAAATCCAAAGTCATGTGACTTCAGCGAACCTCGCTACCTACCAGCAAACCGTTCAGTTGGCTCACCGTCTCACGGATCAGGCGGTGGAGCAGAACAAGTTACCAAAACGCATTGGCGCTGCAACTACTACTGGTACCTCTAGTGACAACAAACGGAAATGGGATGGAACTTCAAGTAAGGGTTCGACTTCTGTTCAGTCCCAGTCTCAGCAGAGGAAGACTGATGACTATAAGAGCCCTAGTCAGCAATCGTCTGGTGGTGGGTACAAAGGAAATCATCCCAAATGCAATCGCTGCAGCCTGCACCACAGCGGACCATGCACCAGGGGCAACTGTCATAGGTGCAACAAGCCTGGTCATGCTGCAAAGGATTGCAGGAGCTTATACCCCGCCAATCAGAATCGTCAGCAAGCTCAACAGAACCAGCGCCAGCAACAGCAACAGGGTGATAACAAAGGGTGCTTTCAGTGTGGAGCTGAGGGCCACTTCAAGAGAGACTGTCCTCAACTGAACAGGAACCAGAACAACAACAACAACAACAACAATAACAACAATCAGGGGAATGGTAACAATGGGAACAACAACAACAATGGCGCCAGGGGGCGAATGTTTGTGATCGGACAAGGTGAAGCAAGGAATGACCCCAATGTTGTGGCGGGTAAGTTCCTTCTCGACGACTTTTATGTTTCAGTTTTATTTGATTCGGGTGCCGATACTAGCTACGTGTCACTAGAAGTTAGTCGAATGCTTAAGCGTATTCCAACACCTTTGAACAACAAGCACACCGTAGAGCTAGCAAATGGTAAGAGTTTAGAGGCCACACACGTAGTCAAAGGTTGTAAACTTATTCTCGCTGACCGAACCTTCTCTATCGACCTCATCCCTATTGTCTTGGGTAGTTTCGACGTTGTCATTGGGATGGATTGGTTATCCCAACACCGAGCAGAGATTCTTTGCAACGAGAAGGTTGTCCGTATTCCAGGTCCCGATGGTGAACCTCTCATGATTCATGGCGACAAGAGGAGTGCTGTTGAGAACGTCATTTCTCTCCTTAAGGCCCAAAAGTACTTGCGAAAGGGCCACACTGCTATTTTGGCTCTTATTACTGACACCACGGAGAAAGAGAAGAAGATAGAAGATTTCCCAGTTGTACGCGATTATCCAGAGGTATTTCCTGAGGAATTACCTGGTCTTCCGCCTCATCGCCAAGTCGAGTTTCAGATCGAACTAGTTCCTGGAGCTGCGCCTATAGCTCGTGCACCTTATCGTTTAGCTCCATCAGAGTTGAAGGAACTCTCCACGCAACTACAAGAGCTCCTGGATAAGGGTTTTATTCGTCCTAGCTCATCGCCCTGGGGAGCTCCAGTATTATTTGTGAAGAAGAAAGACGGTACTTTCAGAATGTGCATCGACTACCGAGAACTCAACAAGGTGACGGTGAAGAATCGTTATCCTCTACCGCGTATCGACGACTTGTTCGACCAGCTGCAGGGATCGAGTTACTATTCAAAAATCGATTTGAGATCGGGTTATCACCAACTGAGAGTCCGGGAAGAGGACGTCTCCAAAACAGCTTTCAGAACTCGATACGGGCACTATGAATTTTTGGTCATGCCTTTTGGGATGACAAACGCACCTGCGGTTTTCATGGACTTGATGAACCGAGTGTGCAAGCCTTACTTGGACAAGTTTGTTATAGTCTTCATCGACGACATCCTGATCTACTCCAAAAGTCGAGAAGAACACGAGCAGCATCTGCGACTTATTCTGGAACTCCTTCGAACAGAACAGCTTTATGCAAAGTTCTCGAAATGCGACTTCTGGCTTCGAGAAGTCCATTTCCTAGGCCACGTGGTGAACAAGGATGGGATTCACGTTGATCCATCCAAGGTAGACTCGATAAAGAACTGGCCAGCACCTCGTACACCAAAGGAAATTCGCCAATTCTTGGGTTTGGCGGGATACTACCGGAGATTCATAAAGGATTTTTCTAAGATTGCACAGCCCCTCACCTCGCTAACGCAGAAGGGCGTTATTTATCGCTGGGGAACGCACAGGAGTTGGCATTTCAGCACCTAAAGGATAGACTTTGTAGCGCACCTATCCTTTCCTTGCCGGAAGGCACGGACGACTTTGTGGTCTACTGCGACGCATCGATTCAAGGTCTTGGTTGCGTGTTGATGCAACGAGATAAAGTTATAGCCTACGCCTCACGTCAACTCAAGGTTCATGAAAAGAACTACACGACGCACGACCTAGAGCTGGGAGCTGTCGTTTTTGCACTTAAGTTATGGCGGCATTACCTGTATGGTACCAAGTGCGCCATCTACACCGACCACAGGAGCCTCGAGCATATCTTCAAGCAGAAGGAACTGAATATGCGGCAACGACGATGGGTCGAACTTCTGAATGACTACGAGTGCGCAATCAGATATCACCCGGGCAAAGCCAATGTTGTGGCTGACGCCCTCAGTCGAAAGGACACTGCGCCTAAGCGCATACGAGCTTTACAACTCACGATCCATTCTAGTCTTCCCTCCCAGATACGAGCAGCTCAGATAGAAGCACTGAAACCGGAGAACGTCAGGGCCGAAGCCCTACGCGGATCGAGGCAACGATTAGAACAGAAGGAAGACGGTGCTTACTACGTAACGGGACGCGTTTGGGTCCCACTTTATGGCAACCTACGAGAGCTTGTGATGGATGAAGCACACAAGTCTCGCTACTCAGTACACCCTGGATCAGATAAAATGTACCACGACATCAAAACTACGTACTGGTGGCCTAGCATGAAGGCCCACATAGCGACCTACGTCAGCAAGTGTTTGACTTGTGCAAGGGTCAAGTCGGAATACCAGAAACCATCAGGCCTGCTCCAACAACCAGAGATACCTCAATGGAAATGGGAGCAAATTTCCATGGATTTTGTTACTGGCCTACCTAGATCCCAGCGCGGGAACGATACTATTTGGGTGATCGTGGATCGACTCACAAAGTCTGCACACTTCCTGGCTATCAAGGAGACGGATAAGTTCTCCACCCTTGCAGAAATATACATCAAGGAAATTGTTTCGAGGCACGGGGTGCCCACCTCCATCATCTCGGATCGAGATGCACGTTTTACTTCAGAGCTGTGGCAAGCGATGCACAAATCCTTCGGCTCACGATTAGATATGAGCACGGCGTATCATCCTCAGACGGACGGGCAGTCCGAGCGCACTATTCAAACCTTAGAAGACATGCTTCGTGCATGTGTAATCGACTTCGGCAACCGCTGGGAAAAGCATCTGCCACTTGTGGAATTCTCGTACAATAACAGCTACCACACCAGCATTGGAGCTGCTCCGTTTGAGGCATTGTACGGACGTAAATGCCGGTCTCCCCTTTGCTGGGCAGAGGTGGGAGATAGTCAGATCACTGGTCCAGAATATGTGGTAGATACAACCGAGCAGATCGCTCAGATACGAAAACGCATGACGGCCGCTCGCGAACGTCAGAAAGTTTACGCCGACATGGGCAGGAAACCACTTGAGCTCCAGGTTGGGGAGCGGGTACTACTCAAAGTCTCACCCTGGAAGGGTGTGGTTCGTTTTGGCAAACGCGGCAAACTTAACCCACGATACGTTGGACCCTTCGAGGTCATTGAGAAAATAGGCAAGGTGGCCTACAGACTAAACTTACCAGCGGAACTCGGTGCAGTTCACAACGTTTTCCACGTGTCGAATCTGAAGAAGTGTCCATCAGATGAGACCCACGTAGTTCCTTTGAAGGAACTCACGATCGACGAACAGTTACGATTCGTCGAGGAACCAGTCGAGATCACGGACCGGGATGTTAAGGTCCTCAAGAGCACTAGGATACCTCTAGTTCGAGTTCGTTGGAACTCACGTCGCGGCCCAGAGTTCACCTGGGAGCGCGAAGATCAGATGAAACAAAAGTATCCCCAACTGTTCGCAAACGATACAACCACTACTGAGGCTGAAGCTACGGAATTTCGGGACGAAATTCCAGATCAACGGGGGGAGGATGTGACACCCCAGGAAAACCGGGAAAACCATACAACTTAACTAGCTTCCTCAGTGAGTGCCATCAAATTTCGGGACGAAATTTCTTTCAACTTGGGGATGATGTGACAACTCGAAATTTAGAACCTTTTATCTGTATCTCGATGTAACATGCTTAAACGTGTGACTAGTTAACTATGTTGGTTTAATGAGATAAGCGAACATTCTATGTGATTATATATTATGCTTATGTGTATGCTTGTATGTATGCGACCCGAGACAACAAGGACCCGACTCGAGACCATGTGGTCTCGAGTGAACAGTAGCCATTAGGCCGGTTTGGGCCTTTGGCCGGTTGGGCCATTTGGGCCGTAAACCCTCATCCGAAACCCTTTAGGGTGTACCACTTGAACTAATATATATATATCACACTAGCTAACCTTGTCATTTTTGATCAACACACACCCACACTCTCACTCTTTCCCTCTCTAAAAACCCTTGAAACCAAACATCACCTTCACTCCTTCACTCTCGGATTTTTGGACTCTCGGATTGTTGGAAGCGCACACACATCCTCAAAACCCATCAACCGGTTAGTGTTCTTGATGTTTATTGTTGAATGTTAGTGATTCATGTTGTGTTTTGGTGTTTGGATTGATGGTCATGACATTATGTTTGCTTGCTAAGAGGTTTGCTTGATAGAAAATAGCTATTTGTTGTCAAGTGATGATATTATATGCATGATTGTGATAAATTGGTTAACATGCCTTGATTTCGGATATATTGCATGATGGGTTATGATATCTTGTGTTTAAGTGAAGTTTAAACTACTAGTTGTTGATGTTCATGAAACCGGTTTACATATGTCATGTAATCGGCTTAATATAGGACCGAATTGTGGTATTAAGTTCAAGTGTTTTGATAGTTGTTCATGTTGTAATTAGGATAATGCATGATGTGCTTGAACAAGGGTTGAATGTGTTATGAATATGTTTTTGAATATATGAAGAACATGATGAATAAGTGAAGAACAACTTGAATATGCAATAAAAGTGTGCTGAATATTTGAAATCTGCACTGTTTGATCCATTTTGGGTAAATATCAGACAACAAAACATGTTTAGTGGATAGTACATAATTCTGCATGATTTTTATTGGATAGTACAAACTGTGAAGGATCAGCAGGTGCTGGGGAGTCGGAACCCCTGGTTGCGACTCGCAATCACAGCCTTACAAGCCGAGACCACCAGTTGCGACACAGGTTGCGAGTCCCGTTGCGACTCGAAACCTTAGCATGATCAGCCGAAACCACGGTTGCGACATAGGTTGCGACTCGCAACCATCCATGATCATCACGAACAGCATAACCCGCAACCACGCTTGCGAGTCCGGTTGCGACTCGAAACCAAGCCTATTGGGTTTGCTTAATTATGGGCCTACGATAATGGGCCGGGCTTATGGGCTTCTGTGTTAACTGTTTAATACGTGTTTTGGGCTTAAGAAGTTGGACCGAACTTATGAGCCAAATGTGCTGTTGTTAATTGAATATGCTGTGCACCGTTGTTGAAACTGCCACGATAGAACTATATGATCGTTACTTGTACGTGCACTGCTTGGTTTGAATCTGATTATAAATGGTATCTATGTTAGGACGTAATTGACTACTTGCGACTTGATTGACCTTTCTGTGTTACTACCGAGCAAACCAAGGTGAGTTCACACCCTCTACAAAGCATGGGATTCCCGGGGGTCGGGAATTGGGGTTAAGGAACTGGGTTCCTCGTCCTCCTTGGGTAGGACAGCAAGGGTTCAGGAATGAAATTCCTCGTCCTCACGGACAGATAACTCGTACTAGACCAAAACTCTATCACGAAGTCCCTCATCTTTGTATCGACTTAATCGCCGAGGCCAATGGCGAGCGGGTCATTAGTTAGATAGCGCTATTTAGGTTTGACAAACCTCACACCGTGCCGCAGAGGACGGGCGTGAACTAATGGACTACTGGCACGTCAATGATGATAGACATTGACAGTTCAGGGCACATAAACATGACTACAGTCAGCAGTCGATATGGTAACGAGTCTAGTAGATACATGGGGTAGCCCCCACGGCCGAAATGCCAGATAACTAACACGGGGTAGCCCCCACGGCAGGATTGCCAGAGTAACCGGGAATAAACAAGTCACGTTTTTAACTATGGGGTAACCCCCACGGCAGGATGCCAGCTAAAGGAAACTGTTTTCAAAACAACTTAAAACGAACACCCAACCGTGAACTCACTCAACTAGTTGTTGACTCGTTACTACATGCTTTGCAGGTCCTTAGGTTCTTAGCTGGAGCTTGCATGGAGGAGGATCGTTGTGGGACATGGACAACTGTGTGCCATGTTAAACTACGAAACAATTAAACTTATGTTTTGTTTTAAGACTTATGCTTCCGCTTGCAACTTAACTATGTTTTGTTTGGACACCAATTGTATTGGTTAAACTTTTACATCCTTTAACTCGTATGTTCAATATGATTGGTGGCTGGATCCTGGTCAGTCACGCCTCCAAGCGGTCGTACTCCGCAGGTGGATTTTGGGGGTGTGACACGTACGATCTAACACGCAGCATATGTTATGCTTCGTATCGAAATTAGTCGATTTTTCCTGCAAAATCACAAACTTTCAACACTTAGAAAAATTTCGAACATAACAATCCTTGTGTGAATGGAATTTCATGCGAGTTGAACTTCTTGAATGACTGAACTTAGAACGACTGAATATATTCCCTTCGTGCGAGTGGAGTCAACAAGTCAGCATAGGTTCCTTCGCGCGAAGGGTCCAATCGTTCGAAGCAATCATGAACAGTGAATCAAACTTTGAAAAACTTTGTTCGATTTTACAAAATTTACGGTTCCATTTGATAATACAAGTGCCAATAAGACCAATGATATGTTCAATTTTAAACTTGGTCCACTAGATCATCCTAAATCAAACGTTAAAGTTCTGTTTGTGTGACTCGTTCAAAAACAGTTCAATTCGATCAAATCTTGACGATTTATACCTTCCCCATAGTAAGTGTTGTGCTAATCAACACTCCTATGTCAATTTGGGCAGCACTTCCTTGCAATAAATTGATAAAAATTTGAGAGAAAATTGATGTATGTGCGACAGATGTTTTTGAGCGACTGAGGGTCTTTGAATGAGTGAGGTCCTTAGATAGTGAATCCTAACCTCTTCGCGCGAGTGGGCTTCAAGCGAATGGGCTTTGGACGATTGGGCTTTACCCATTCGTGTGAAGGGACTTGAAATATTTCAAAATTTTCAATTTTTTTAACATCTTTCTAGTTTTTTAACAACGCACTCAGATAACCAAGTCCAAGTTAATGACCTTGGTCACCCGATTTATCTACCAAGTCCAAGTTAATGACCATTGTTGACCACTTTGTGAACTAACTGATATTTTTTCATCAAATTCAAGTTTCAACCTCTCGAGTAAAGAGGTTAGCATCTACTTTGCCTCTTATAAAACCGCTGTTCAACATGTGCTGAGAAAGTGTCTCATACCAAGCTCTTGGGGCCTGGTTCAACCCATACAACGCTTCATCCAGTAAGCACACTTTATCCTTGTGTATCAGATCAACGAAGCCCGGTGTCTGGCGAGCGTACACCTCCTCTTTTACTTTGCCATAAAGGAAAGCCGATTTGAAATCAAGTTGATACACTTTGAATCTGTGAGTGCACTTATGTCTATCGCCTTCGTCAATTCAGACCGTAGCAAGAAACTGAAGAAAACAAGATTTTATAATAGAATATGTAGGGAAAAAGGCAAGATGGAAATATTGTAAATAAGGGGAAATCCCTTATGCATTTGCATATAAATAGGAGGCTAATTTCTTCATTTGTAACTTTTGCATCTTTTGGAGCTTAAGAGCCTAGAGAGAGATTCTAGAGTAAGAAAGTGCAAAAGGTGATTCACGTTGCTTGTATCTTTTCATATATTCTATAGAATCACAGGTTATATACGTTCTTGTGTTCGGTCCATGCACGCGCACGGATTCCGCACGTCGCACGTGTCATTCGCAATCGTTTCGGAGTTGTTTACAGTCCTACAACGCGCTCACAAGTGGTATCAGAGCAGGAGCTCGATTGCACGGATCAAATTCACAAGAATTCACGAGAATTCATCAGATTCAGAGTCAATTTCGCATCAGATTTGTGAAATTTCTTCATCTACTCATTTTCTTCATTTTTCTTCACAAATACGCAAAATTAACGAGGTTTTCACGGTTAAAATTGGCTGAAATTTTGACATATTGTGCGAAAAAAAATGTTTTACAAGCCTACAAATTTTCATATCTAAATTCCAAGTGTTTTGTGAGAAATCGAGGTTTTTCGGTACGAAAAATTATGAAACTCGCTGCTGTTCATGTTCATGTTCATGTTCAAAGTTACAATGCATTAAATGTGTTCACATTGAAGTTACACTTTGACCCCTCCTCAATCATAAATCCACATGTTTGATCCGTAAGCCCCAATCCTAACCGTAAACCTTATATTGATGTTTCTGTTTTTTTTTTGTCTTTGAACCACACAAACCGTAGGTTATGTGTAGGACTTACTGTATTCTCTCCATGAGTTGATTTCAACTTTCACATAAATACCAAATGGCCCCTGACTTAATTATTCCATATTTCTTGCATATTCGAACTATTTTTCAACCCGAACACATACCGAACAATCTTGTTTACCTCGTTTATCATCTTCGTATGTTCCGCTTCATCTCTAAACTCTTTAACTTCTCCGAACTAAACAATTAAACCTACAAAACCACAAATTCTCATAGTTATTGTCACACCCCAACCGCGTTAAAACAACGAAACCGCGGCGGAAACGTCGGGGAGTGGAGCAACATAATTATTGTTTCACAACCATGGATTCATAAGTTCTGTTTTATTTATATGTTAAACATTTACATTGTCTTGAAATTTAAACAAACAAGCTAAACATAGTCTATCATCGTTATTAAGTCACTAAGGCCTCGTCCAGTCCTAAGTGAGCATGCATCCTAGCAATCAACATCATTCAACAACACCTGAAACATATGTAAAAACAAAGTCAGCAAAGAAATGCTGGCGAGCACATAGGTTTTATGAGAGTGTCGGATTCATGGCTCATTTACATGTTGCAATACCTCATTAGACTACAAGAGTCAAAAGTTTAAAAACCTTGTTTTGAAAAGTGTATAGTATTGCAACATAATTAACCAACTCAAATCAAGTTGATTATAGTTTATAAAAATCTCGTAGCCATGATTCTTAACCCAAAACATTTGTTTAAGTAAACCAAATTGTAAATCATCTCGTTAGTAAAACTCGTATGGTTTATATTATTTAGAAAACATCATTGTGTGACATCGTTTTAAAATCGTTTGCCCAAGTGAACTAAATAATGCCACAGAATGTAATATGATAAAAACACTTATATATAAGAAGTACCAGCGGCGTATCTACCATGCTTTTATCATGTTACACCCGTCCTATTATCTAATCACAACCCAAAACCAATCATTTGTTCAATTCGTTTAACTCGTTTAAATCGTTTCAATCGTTTAAATCGTTCTCGTTTTAATTGTGAAAAATACTTTTGGTCGTCTCGCTAATAAAATTCAAACCTTCGTAACTCGTCCATCGTTCAACTCGTATTAACAAACCACCAAAGGGTAAGTTAATAATCAACAGGTTTAGTCGTTACCCACATAACCCCCACACATAACCATGGGTGTAGTCTGATAACGGGATTTGTCAGATCCTATGATACCATAACCTAATACTGGTCGGTTCGGCCAAAACTAATGAATGTTATTCGTTATGTAACTACGTCCAACAAGTTTGTTCACATTTTCAAAATCGTTATTTGTTTAATATAAACCATATTAATCGTTTTTGAAACCATCGTTAAAAATATCGAAATCGTTTAACACATATGAATCACCCCAAAACAATCAAAAATAGTAAAATAGGGGAACTATGTACTCACATCGAATTGCAAGTATCCTTGATCTAAATAACTCAACAAGGCTCAAGCAAACCAAGGCAATCAAGTAGCACCTAGTAATCGGATCACTAGGTTAATAAATCGACACCTAAATCGGGAGATCGGGTAGAATGAGGTCTTGTAAACCAAATAAGTATTGGAACTCATGTGATATGGTTTAACAAAGCCTACATCCTAAATCAGAACCTATCCTAAGTGCTTTCGACCCGTTACGGCCCATTAAGGTAGCTTACGCCAATTTAACGCGTCGTTCGCTCAAAAGCATGTTTGAGACGCCTAACTTGTCCTATGACAAGTATTATATGTCTAAACATGTTTAAATATGTTGCATAATCAGTTAAATGACAAAAGTTTATGTTACATATGCTTAGAATCCAATTATGCATGAAAAGGGCATTTTGGTCATTTATCTAAGGCATATAAGCTACCTATCATACAACTAATTAAACTAAGTGACCATAAGGTATAACCTCGGAAGGTTATTCCCTATACAACTATGGTCACAAATATGCTTGGTCGGATCCTAATGATTGACCAAACGGGTCGGGTTCGAAAGTCTAAGCGGTTGTTTAGACTGCTTATCTTACGACCCTATATAAGCACTAAACTAAAAGTGACGAGTTAAACATGTTAAAACATGTTTAACTAAGTTGGAAAACAGGTTTTGATATTAAAACAAAAGGTTTTGATACCCAAGAATAGTTTGGTTGCAAAATACGCATAAATACGCATTTTGACCGAAACTCTGACTCGTCACTACTCCTAATCAACGTGGTAATCAGTAGGTATAGTCACAAGGGACTATAACCATCGTGATTACGCTCACGTTGCAAAGTTCGAACTAACTTTGTGTTGACCAATTCGTGGTCAAAGCAGAAAGTCAAACACTCTTTGACTTTCATGCTTGAAATACAAAAACGAGCATGAAAGAAACTTACAAAGGGTCCAAGCAAGGAAGTTTTGATTCAAAATTACTCCGGTATGAAGTATACACTCCAACTTAGAGCAGATTGAATCAAATTGTGAGTTGCAAGAATGAAAGATGGTGGGTATTTATAGATTTCAAAGAACCGTTAGGATCGTTTCTCGAAATTTGTTCTTAAATCTGGACCTTACAAGTGTTGCCCATTTTTTACAATACAAGGGGACATCAAATACCATCAAATGGTATTGCAAAACAATGAACAAAACCATCAAAAACAGCTGGAATGTCCAAATTCAGTGTTTCTGTCTGGAAATAGGTCGCGCCCCATGTAAGATGAGGTCCCATCTTACGCGCCCCGCGAGAGCTAAGTTTCACAGAATGTCAAAAACAGTCTCTGCAAGTCCAAAACTTGATTTCTGATGCATTTTTGACACGTTTAAGCCCCGTTAACCCCATTTCAAGGCTCTAAAATGAAGTTAAAATATAGGGAACTTAAAATATGCTCAAAAACATCTCGGATGTCGGTTTGTTTGGTCGTACGGTTGCGTTATTCGGTTATTTACGACGAAAACTCGAACGGACACAAAAACGATCCAAATTGCACGACGAATGGTATTTTTGCATTTCAATCACTAAAATAAAATATTTTAATAATTAAAATTTTTTTTGGATGTCCGGATATATTCAGAACGTAAGATACGCGCGAAAATGCAAACTTATGCACTTTTTGACGCTTTTAGTCCCTGTTTGATCAAAAAGTTTATTTTCGCATACCGAACCCCTCAAAGCCTATATCTAAGCTATGTAAAGGATATTTAGGGTATGTTTAACTTATGATCAAGTTCCGGAATGTTCGATACAGAACGAATCGGCTCACTTTCGCAGTTTGACACAAATAGTCCCTGCGATCGAATAGACTTGTTTTTGACACACCAAACCATCCAAAACTTATTTCTAAGTTATGTAAAGGTTATTTAAGGTATGTTAAGCCTATTTCTCTATTCCAGATTGTTTGTCGCGTTAAACTGATTGCGTTTATGCACCAGTTTGCGTATAACTTTCCAGAAAGCGATTTAAAGCTTGAAATCGGACTCGAATCAAATCGTAAAATCATCAAACACAAATACACATATAATAACACCAAAACACATTGTTTTATTGATAATTGATATTGTTTTACATTGTACATCGTTTTCAGAGCACAGTTGTCACATTTATCTTATTCGACGCACATAATTACTTAAAACCAAATAAAATACATAAGTTAATCACTTTAAAGCTCGGTTTTCACTCTTTACATCACTTCCAGAAGAGGATGTTGTTGGTTACACGTTCACAACACAAGTCAAAACAAAATCAACGAACAAACATAGTGCTTTTGTTGCTGAGATAAAGAAGAAAACGAGAGAAGAAATTCTGAAAGAGAAAGATTTTTTGCAGATTGCAGAATTCAAAAGATGCATGAAGAGTTTGAAGAAGCGAAGTTTTATGGAAGGTACGGCAAGAAGCGAGAACGTTACATCAACAAAAATGGAGATCCAGTTATTCACAAATGAGAAGTGGTGTACAATGATGTACTGGCTGTTATTCCTCTATCCGGCGAATACTACTCAAATGTTGAAAAAGATAGAAATTATCTGAAGAAGCTGGACAAGATAATTAGAGATGTAATGACAGCAAGTCTAAAAAAGTGGGATGAAGAAAGAATGAAGAAGAATGTTGATGATTTGAAGAAAGTTGTTGAGGAAGATGTGAAAGAAAAAGAAGATGTTACTAAAGAACAGCAAAACGAAGATGATCTGCAGAAGAAAGGAGAAGATGATGTGAAGTTGGAAAGTTTGGTTGAAGAGATCGGTGCTGATAATGGTGAGGGACAACAAAAGAGTGAAGCTGATTAAACACAGAAGGCAAAAAAAGCCGAAGTGCCACCTAATGAGGTAAATACTTCAACTGAAACTGAAGTTTTAAATAAAACTGTTGAACAGTGCAAGAAATGCATGGAAACATGTAGTGCTTGTACTGAAAAAGATGAAAAATTCAGAATAAGAGACAATGAATTCACTAAAATTGAAGAAGTTTTCAAAAATAAATGCTAAGAAATGTTAGAAAATGAAAAAGTTTTGAAAGATAATGACGAAAAGCTAACACAAAAAATGCAAGAGTTTAGAAAAAGAAAATGAAATTTTGAAAGAAAAGTGTTCAAAAATGACAGAAGAGTGTTTGGAAAAGGAAAATTCTTTTCAAGAAATGAAAAAGGAGTATGATTCAATAAAACTTTCATATCACATAACAAAAGAATCATATGAAGACGTGAAGAGTCAAATGAAACTTGTTCAATCGAGATTGAAACATTGTTATGAAACAACTGATACACTTAAATGACAGTATGAAATAAAACAACAAGTTGTAAATTCTTACATTGAAGATGTTGCTAAGCTAAAGCGTAAAATTGCTGATTTAGAACAAGATAACAAGAAGTTACACAGTTATGACGCTTCATCATATGTTCTTGAACGCATTTTCAATCTAAAACCGGCTGGTAAAGATTCTGAGCAAAACGAGAAAGGAATTGGCTTAGAGTATTATCAGGTTCCACCACCGTTTGTGGACAAATTCACATTCTATGATGACGAGAAGGTGGAAAAAGCTTTCAACATGGTTGATCAATTGCCAGATAATATTGATTTAACCTATTCCAAATCTAATGATTCTAGTGATTCAGATGTGGTAAGTAAGGTCGTTGAAAGTGTTTTGAAAGAAGAGTCGATCGAAACAGGTAAATCTGAATCACAGGATGAAAATGAAGGTAGTTTTCATGAAGGTTATCTGAAAAACTCAAAATCTGAGAAAAATGCGAATGATGATTCAAAAGGATTGGTTTATACCATGATTGGATCGAATAAATTATTCTCAGATCTTGAAGTCCCAATTCAGAATGTGATTTCAGAAAAGATTGACAGAGTGTTCAAGATGATTGAAATTGAAAAATCTGAGATTTCAATGTTTGCTGGAAGAGTCACAAAACTTTTTATAACAAACCTGGTTACAAAAAGAAAAACATGAAGGTTGGGTTGGGTTATAAAAGGAAACAGAATTGGAAAAGAAATGAAACGCCAAATTATCAGAAAAATGAATTTTGTTCACGGGACAAGTTCCGAAGAAGAGAAAGAACTCCAATTTAGATGACAGTCTAATGAAGAGTTCTATGCTCAGAAAAAACAACAACAACAACAGGCTAAAGATTTTTCAAAGAGAACTTGTTTTAAATGTGATCAAACTAGACATCTTGCACGCAAGTCTCCAAATCTTAAACCTGTTGGTGTTGAGATGAAAAAGAAGTCTGATGATGTTGAAAAACAAAAATCCGAGGATGTGAAACAAAGGTCAACCAGATTTGATTCAAAACAAACTTGGAGGTACAACACAAACAAGTTTGCTTCGAATCAAACTTGGAAATCAAACCCATCTAGGTTTGATTCAAGACAAACTTGGAAAACAACTGTTGATGCAACGAAACCAAGTCAGTTTTGGAAACCAAAAGTTGTTGTTCAAGATCAAAATAATCAAAATGAATCAAGATTTTACAAAAGAAGTGCTTCTAAAGGACAAAACTGGGTGGTTAAGACATAATCTACTTCTGAACAGAAAACTGATTCAATAAAAAAGGATGAAGTAAAAGATGAAAAGTTGTTTGTACCAAATGACGATAATTTTCCAAGATTGAATTAAGCTTATTGTGTCGAAATGCCTACGGTCAAACAGGCCTGGGCTAAATTGTTCAAGTAATTGAATACATTGAATGTGCTGGTGCTCCCGAAATCAACCATATGTCAACAAGAAGAGTACCGGAGCAGCCTGGCACGAGAAGAGGAGGCTGCTGGTCCCTGCAATTTTTTTTTGAACGACAAATTTGGATCACTGACGGACCACTGGAGTATCATCGTGCCACCAGCGGAACCACCCGATCATATCCATCTCCGCTAGACATAATGCCTATACACCAATTCAGGAGGAAACCCAATAAATATGGGAAAACCCCCCTTGTGGGAATCGAACCCAGAACCTATTAGTCCAAAGTCTTATCCCACCACCAAGATACCACTAGGCTATAAAGTCATGGGTGGTCCCTGCAATTAAATCAGGGAGTTTGTTCATTTTTGAACATAAATAAACCATATTTCAAAAATCCTAAAACTTAAAAATAAAAAAAACCAAAAATATGTTTCCATTTTGTCAAAAATTGAAAAATAAAAAATATGTTTATTTTTAAATTTGGTCAAAAATCAAAAATTTAGAAATATATATATATATATATATATATATATATGTTGAGTGAATATGCCGAAACCCTCACGGCTGAACAAACATGATTAATTTCACAAGATTGAAAAACGGTTTTCAAACTGTAAAATATCAATGTGTTGTAAATCATTGGGGTATATTTTCTGCAAAACAGAGCATGTGATGCAGGAAGTTGATGGCGAAACAACTCTATCTATAACGGTTATCAAATTTTCTTTAAATGTTTTGAATTTTAGGGGGAGTAAGTGTTGTCAAGAAATAAAAAAACATTAGAAAATTTGAAAAAGCCAAAAGCATGATAAAATTCAAAAATGAGTTGTGTGTAAAAAGAGGAAATGATAGTACATCAGTAGACAATCACAGTACGCTAAAGAAATGGAAAGTCAAATGTCATAAACGGTCTCACTGATGACATGCCAGTAGGTTTTTACACGCTTAGTAGATTGTTTTCGAGATATAAACCTAAATATCAAATACTTACTTTGTCACACCCCAACCGATGGCGGAATCATCGGGGCACGGCACTGAGCGAAACAGATTGTCCATGAGTATCCATAACAACTATTAATTACCAGATATTTAAAACGTCATGTCCCATACCATAACATATCCAAATAAAACAGTTATTACAAATAATTGTCTCATAAACAAGTACTGATCCGACAACTCAGAATTCAAAATAGATAGTTTGTTCGTTTATTTCTAGACTTTTTCCTAGCCTCGATTTCATCACACCGCAAACAAGGCATCCTAGCATCTTAAGCACCTGCCACATACGTTAAAGTAAAAGTCAATACACATAGTGTACATGTGAGCATACAAGTTTGATAATAGCATAATAGGGTTCGAAATTGTTTACGCATAACCAGCCGTACAACGTGTGATGTGAAGCATGTAAGTTATCGACAAGATCCTATCAATACCAATGACTGCGGGTTGACTGCGCAAGGCAGTTCGTAACACATATTCACCACTGCGAATCATGTGATTAACAGTCCTTAACAACCCTTGAGTGAATAGGTGCTGAGTCCAAACTATAGTACTATCATTGCTAAGGCAGGTAGACAACAACCTATGTGTAAACATAACAAACAAGCATTCATCGAGTCACGTATAACATGCGGTAGCGGTTAGCGTTAAAGTATTGCGTAGTGTGTTTGATGTGATTTAGAATAAGTAACGTATGTAGCACCCAAAAGTGCATAAAGCAAAAAGGGTTCGAGTATACTCACAGCGGTAGAGTTAATGGATTGAAGGGAGCGCTAGAGCAGGGTTAGTCTGAACAGTTACCGATAGCACAAAAGATAAGCGGTGCGTAAGACGGTGAAGAGTAACCAAGTATCGGATGGTAATCCGATCCATCCGATCGGATGGCCAGTCGATCGGGTGGCAATCCGTTCGGATGGTCATCCGATCGGAAGGCCATTCGATTGGATTGTCACCTCGTTTGGTGAAGATGTGGTTGTGTATGATGGTCTGTACTTTGAAGTTTTCGTTGTAGCATTTTGAAAATAGAGAAGTATCTCTACCCTTCAGGTCGGTCGATCGGACAGTTGTTCGATCGGACGGCAATCCGATTGCGAGGCTTCTCAGTTTGAGAACAAGTTCACAGCAGGACGGTCACTCGATCAGATGGCTATCCGATCGGGTAGCAATCTGTATGCATTGAACATGTTGAAAATTGTTTAAGTGTTGAAGTTCCAAACGTCACACGTTCAGATGGTCGCTCGATCGGGTGGCAACCCGATCAGACGGTAATCTGTTCGACGTTCAGTTCTTCGAAAATTGGAACAAAAGTTTTAAGTGTGGGACCAAGGTGCAAGCCGATAGGGTGGCTGTCCGATCGGATGGCAATCCGATCGGGTGGTAATCTGATCGCACGACAATCCGTTCCGATGGCCTGATCGTCCTGGCACTTGGTTGTTTTCGGTAGTTTGTAGTTTTGATCAAGACGATGTGATACGTGCTAAGCAACAGAACCTCGTCAAGCCCCAAGTGATCCGATTGGACAGGAATCACCCTAGTCCGGTCAGTCAGTGGTTCGAGCCGGTGGTTCATGCTTAACTCGAAACCGGTTATCTCTTTGAAAGAAACCAGATCTAGAACCAACACATCACTAGGAATGAGTAGAAGATCATAACTAGTTCTTATTCTATCGGTTTTGAGTGCATTGAGTGTAAAAGAGTTGAAAGAAAGTTAGAAAAACCATCTTTCCAATTCTTTTCACTATGAATATGTTCAGATCTATGCAAGATCTTTGTTTATTCATGTGGAAATCATCCAGATCTAAGTTGTTCTTGTTGGATTGAAGCCAAAACATGAAGTTCATAAGAACACCATGATGACATCATCCTAGAACACCTCGAATCCACTAATTTCACGGTTAAAAGTGTAGGATCGTTGTACGACCTAAACGAGTCGATCAGAAGAGTTCTAATCCAAACCAAAGGCGGAATTCAATGATTCGGACTTGATTACAGCTTGTCTAACACATAGATTCACTTTAATTGTCTTGTATATTGATTTGAAAGCTTTATAGACCACTTGACACTTCGGCAGCACCTCTGCTCCAGAATCAGCAACGTTACAAATGAAATGACCAAGCTCACTATTTATAGAAGGGCCAATTCGCATGAACCATGCATGCCAGTTCGCACGAACTGCCAGTTCGTACAAACTGGACTTTCCACTTCGTGTGGACTGGCTGGTTCAGCCTGGTTTCCCGTTTTTCTCGTCTAACACATCTAGATCTAACAATTCTATTACAAGACTCGATACAAGACGAAGTTGACAGAAATATGCACCAACAGACTCCCCCTTGGATGTTGACGAAGTCTTCGGTGTCGAGTCTTCAGTACGAAAAGTCTTCAGTCTTGATCAGTCTTCTTGCTCTCTCCAAAGTATCTAACACTGTAAGCCTCTTTCAATCTCTATCTTCTTTCGCTCATCAACAACAACAGCTTCTGTCTTGATCACAGTTCCAGGATTAGAAACTGGATCTTACGACTTCAAACTCCCCTTTGCTAGCAGACTCCCCCTTAAATTGTTCCGGAATCGCAATCTGACATAACACTCGTTCTAAGATCGAATCCTGGCTCAAACTTTGCTCAGGCTTAGACTCGGGGATCTGCACAAATCTCTACCCAAAACATAAGTTTCACAATAGTTAAGATTTAACAAATTTAGAAACCACTTGTATATATCATTCAAACATCAACACTAGTTATATCAAGTTCAAATTAATGACCTTGATTAACCACTTGTAGGATTATTGATTCAACAAATCAATACAAACATTTATCATTTTTCATTTTCAAAACATACTCTCCCAACCCACTGTTGTTCATCATGTTTAGCACTCGGAATTTTGAAAATCAGCTTTTCAACATCAATTGTCGAAAATAAGATGAAATAAAATCTTTTGAATTTTCAAACTTTATGCTAAAACATATTGAAGAAAAGCAGTAACGAAATATTTACAAACAATATTTTTGTGAGATTGAGTAAGAGGATCATATCAGTTTATGACAAAAACACTAGCACCGTTGAGCTTTAAACACATTAAGTTCTAAACGATTCACTTAGATTGTCAGTATACTGATCCACTTAAATTTTCACACAAAGTTCAACTGTTTCGAGATACGAGATTAGTGTTTTAAGGACTTAAACTTATTCGCGTGTACCACCTCAGAATATACTCTTGATGTGTGCAAAATGCAACATATAAATTACATCAAATGTGGCATAAAACTAACCCTTTTTTAGTACTAATGTTGGAAAAAGTATGTTTTTGTCTTCCTTTTGTATTTTCAGGATTAAATGAGCTCAAATGAACAAAAGAAGCAAAAAGGCAGCTAAATCTAACATAAATACAAGAAAGGGATAAAACGTGGCATGCCCGACCCCCCGACATCATCTTCCCAAGCAAAAACAAGAGAACAGAAGGCTGAACACGCCTCGTGCTCAGTGAACACGGGGGGCGTGCCCAAGTGTCTGCAAAAAAGACAAAGTTGTAGAAGCTTCTATCACCCACCACGGGGGCGTGCCCACCGGACACGGGGCCATGGTCAACTCTAAGATTCGTAGAATCTGAGGAAATCTTGATAGTACAGATACGCTTCTGCACACGGGGCCGTGCCCAGCGGACACGGGGGCGTGGTCAACTAATGCAGACAAGATGCAATTAATGAAGAAAGAGAAGGAAGGTGGACACGGGGCCGTGCCCGAGTGTCTGTTCAGGCTATAAATAGGGGTGCTTGGCTCATTTGCAAACCATCCCTTGGCACACCACCTCTCTCACACTTCACCCACCACCCACCACCCACCACCATCACAACACCATCATCCACCACCATCATCCATCATCCATCATAGAGTGTGTGAGTCATCTCGGGATCCAAGATTGATCGTAAGAGTTCTTTACAATCAAAGGCCATGTTTGCCTAAGTCTCTTACATCACTTGGTGAAGACAAGTGTCTAGTGTAATACTTTTTATTTTAATCTTTTCGCACTTTTTATTTGGTTATGTATTAACGACTTTAATAACTAGTTTCTTATGTTGAAGGTGATTCTTCCTTATCGTTTGTCCGTGGTGTCTTGGCATTATTTTACTGTCTATATAAAATAAAAGATTTTCACCATTCATATCTCCACGGTCTATATGGAGGTATGTTGGCTACCTGGTCGAGGGTTAAGGGAACGGTTTGGTAAGAGTCTTGCCTTGTTCAGTGTATAGATCCTGCAAGGACCTGGGTCAAATTTAGTAGGACCTCCTTCAATACCCACCGGTATTGGATGGCGGGGGTCCAAACTCTTTGATCCCCTCATATGTAAGCTACTATTTAAACTTTAACCCGGTTACTTAGGACTGTATCCCTGCTGACTCAGACTACTTAGCCGAGGGTAACGTCACCTTCAAAAGAGGGGCCTACCACATTATGCATTAATAACTTAATTAATTATCTTTCAATAATCCGACCCTTTAGGATTGTATCCTTGCTGACCCAAACTACTGGGTTGAGGGTAACGTCACCTTCAAAAGAGGGGCCTACTACAATAACTAAGATAATCTCTTAAAAAGTGCAAAAGTGTGAAAATAATCAAAGGTTACACTAAACACGAGTCGGATCCAAGTGATTCATCTTGTCTATCTGTTTTTATTTTTATTTTATTTTTCAGCATTTTAGTTAGTTTTTATTTTTCTAGTTTAAAACCTTCTTCTAAATTTTTGATTTGATTAGACGTTGAAGATAAACCGGTATTAAAAGCTCTTGTGTCCTTGGAAGACCTCGGTATCTTGCCAACACTATACTACGCTCACGATGGGTGCACTTGCCCATATGTGTGTTTGGTGTTAGTAAAATATCGTATTTTATAAATTTAAAATTTGACTAACGTGTAAAAAGGGCTTAAAATATAATTAAATATATATCACACCACACGCGCATGAAGTTTTTGGCGCCGTTGCCGGGGACACAAGGATTTTAAGAAAGCTTAAAATCGACGGCCTAATCAGTTTAAAAAAAAAACCTTTTCAAAACGCGCGCACATTTTTCTGCATTTTAGTTTAGTTTTGCATTTACAGTAGCTTGAACACGGGCCGTGCTCACTGAACACGGGTCGTGCTGCATATTTTTCATAAAACACCCAGATACAGAGCCTGAACACAGGGCCGTGCTCACTGAACACGCCCCGTGCTCAACGAAACCAGTAACTTTAATTCAAACGCCCAGATACAGATCTTGAACACGGGGCCGTGTCCACTGAACACGGGGCCGTGTCCAGCCTCTGTTTCCGTCTTTATTTTTGCTTTCTGGTCTCGAGACTCTGTTGTGGTCTGCTGAGTGATTCTTATGGATCAATACTCAGGAGACTACAACTACACCTATGAGGATGATGATTATAGGAAATATTATTGCACCAATTGCGGTAACACTCACTCGGTACAATATTGTGACTTATTTCAACCATCCACTTCATACACCTACTATGAGGAGCCCAGGTACGAGCCATCAACTTCATGCACATCCTATGAAGACCAATGGTATGAACCTTCTCCCTCATACTCATATTTTGATGAACCGAGGTATGAGCCTTCATACTCATACTTTGAGGAACCAAGATATGAGCCACCACCTTCATATGCTTATTATGAGGAGCCATGGCGTGAACAACCCACCTCATATGAGTATTATGAAGAACAAAATTACGACCCTTATCCATCATATACTTACAATGAAGAACAATGGTGTGAACCATCTGCTTCATATGAGTCTTATGAGGAACAAAGGATCGAACACCCGGATCCAAGCTTTGAAAATCCCGATCCTTACTCTATCGCTGACGTGACCGATAGGATATTAGAACACCTTAAAACTATCGAGCGTTACATAAAGGAATCTCGCGCAAGGGAAGAGGAGTCCCGCTCAAGAGAGGAATTAAATAAAAAAGAGATAGTTGAAAGTGTAAAAATGGAAGAACAAATAAGTGAAAAACTGACACATGAGTTAAACAACGAAAAAGGTGGGTCCGACAACGTTAAATTTCAAGAAGAATCTAATTTTGAAGAAATTAATCTCTTGTCACCTTCCTTTGAAAATCATTGTTTAGTACCCACTCATGCTAAGTTTTTAAAAGAGTTAAACACTAACACTAAAATTGACGAAACGGTAAGCATTAAGTTAACAAATGATCAAACCTCGCTAATAAAAGAAGACCCATTTGAAATCAACATTACACCGGTTCCATGTTTTTTTTCAAAATTCGTTTATTAGTAATGTCACAATTGATAAAGATCTTTGCGTTAACATAATGCCCAACTACATTTTCGAAAAATTAAGTATTAGTGATTTTTCTCCACTTCAAATACCCATTTTTCTATCCAATCGGAAAGTAAAAAAATCAATCGGTGTAGTTGAGGATGTCTTGGTTCAAACAAATCAAATGGTAATCCCAACCGACTTTGTCATCCTCGATGACGCTCCTCTAGTATTGGGACGACCTTTTGTAAAAAACCCACAAAGCTTTGAAAAACCGGAAGTACAACAATCTATCTATTCAATTAGGGGTATTTAAAAAGAGTGTCGATCTTGAGCGTTCAATGAAATATCCTTTCGGCAATAATGACCCCCTAATTGAAGATGAAGATAAACCACCCGATACAAGTGAAAAGATTGACCACTTTGTTGAAGAAGAGGTCGCCATAGAACAAACTTTCAAAGTTCTTGATCAAAATGGGCAACCAAATAAGGAGTCTCCTAAAGACCCACCGCTTGAGCTCAAAGAACTTCCGAAAGGTTTGGAATATACTTTTCTAGACAAAGATGGTAAATCACCTGTAATTATTTCGTCTAAATTAGGTAGTTTAGAAAAAGAGAAATTAATTAAACTTTTGAAAAAACACAAAAATGCGATCGCTTGGAAGCTTGTAGATATTAAAGGAATAAGCCCTTCCATGTGCACACACAAAATTTTAATGAACGATGACTACAAATCGGTAATACAACCACAACGTCGAGTAAATCCAAATGTTCAAGAAGTGGTTAAAAACGAAGTCATCAAACTACTTGACGCCGGACTTATTTATCCTATCTCCGATAGTCCTTGGGTAAGTCCCGTCCAAGTAGTTCCAAAGAAAGGAGGTATGACGGTAATAACTAACAAAAAGAATGAATTAATACCAACAAGAATCGTCACAGGATGGAGGGTATGTATAGATTATAGACGATTAAATGAAGCAACAAGGAAAGATCACTTTCCTTTGCCCTTCATTGATCAAATGTTAGAAAGATTATCCGGTCATAAATTTTATTGTTTCTTGGATGGTTTTTCAGGTTACTTTCAAATCCCGATAGCACCCGAAGACCAAGAAAAGACAACCTTCACATGTCCCTATGGAACTTTTGCTTATCGACGCATGCCATTTGGTTTATGTAATGCCCCCGCAACCTTCCAACGTTGCATGGTAGCCATCTTCCATGACATGATAGAAAAGACAATGGAAGTCTTCATGGACGATTTTTCTATCTTTGGGGATTCATACGACCAATGCCTCGATAACCTTGAACGAATGCCATCCCGATGTGAGGAAACTAACCTCGCCCTTAACTGGGAAAAATGCCATTTCATGGTAATGGAGGGAATAGTACTCGGTCACAAAATCTCAAGCGAAGGAATGGAGGTTGATCGAGCCAAAATAGACACTATTTCTCGATTACCACCCCCATCCTCCGTTAGAGTTATCAGAAGTTTCTTAGGGCATGCCGGATTTTATAGGCGGTTTATCAAAGACTTTTCTAAAATCTCAAGGCCTCTAACAAAATTACTTGATAAAGATGCCCCTTTCATCTTTGACAAGGATTGCAATCAAGCATTCCTAACCCTAAAGGAAATGCTAATCAACCCTAAAGGATTGCAATCAAGCATTCCTTTCGAAATCATGTGTGATGCAAGTGACTTTGCAGTTGGAGCTGTCTTGGGACAAAGAAAAGAAAAGCATTTTAACCCAATTTATTATGCTAGTAAAACACTTAACGATGCACAAGAAAATTACACAACAACAGAAAAAGAATTACTAGCTGTGGTATTTGCTTTTGATAAATTTCATTCTTATCTTGTTCTTTCTAAAACAATAGTCTATACAGATCATGCAGCCATTCGATGTCACACCCCGACCACGTATAACATACAAAACGTGGCGGAAAACGTCGGGGAGTGTTGTAACAGAATTAATTGTTTCATAACCATGGTATTCAAAGTTGTATTTTATTTATCAACATAAGAGTTACATTGTCTTAAACAGGAAACAAAGAGTTCATAACATAAATAAACTAGTCTATCTTCATTTTTAGTCTCTAAGGCACAGGTCCGCCCTAGTGTCCTGATCAACATCCTATGCAAAAGCTCCTGAAAACACATGTGAAAATATGTACGTCAGCATAAAAATGCCTGTGAGATACATAGGTTTTGTAAAAATATGATTCATGACTAGTGTTTAAGAAAATGTTTAGTCATGAACCTTGTAATTTGCTTTGTTTTGTAAATCGTTTGAAAAACAATAAGTTCAGATGATATGTATAAATAAATGTAAGGTTAAATGAATAACCATGTAAAAATGGGTTTGTGTAAGATAAGTTGTTTGTAAACAGTGTCTTGTAAAAAGTATGTTATTTGTATAAAATGTCATGTGTCATAAATTGAAATGATTTAAATAACGCTACGATATGTAATACCATACAAACACTTATATATAGGAAGTACCAGCGGCGTATCCACCATGCTTGTATCATATTACACATGCCTCGTTACTTAAATCACTTACTCAAACCAAACCACCAATGTAATTTGTTTATGTATAATCAAATGTCAAACTGTTATTGTGTAAACCATATCAAATGTCTGTGTTTAATGTAAATCATGAATTGTGTATATCAATGTCAAAATGTTTATGTCTAATGTAAATCATGTAATGTGTATCCAAAAATGTCATGTATGGTATGTGAAATATATCAACTAAACCATATGTAAAATGCACAAAAACAAGGTATTGAAGTAAAACATGGTTTAAATCAAAGTTATGTTTTGTGGAAAAAATGCCTGCTATACTGATACAAACATTTATGCGGTATTGTGAAAATGCATACATCCAAGCCTTGAGACTGTGGTGATAAACCCTTAAACAAATTAAAGGTTTATCTAAGTTATGTATATCGAATTCGGTCATTCCTTCCAATCCAAACAAACCCAGGATTTCAGGAACGGGAATTGTCAATTCCTATGGTACCACTACCTACTAACGAACGGCGTGATCAATGTTAATGAATGTATTGTTCCATGTTAAACAAACCAAATGTCATACCAAAATGTAAGCATGTGATGTAAACAATTGTACTAAGTATGCACACAATGGGCATACATAGCATGAAATGTAATGTAAAACAATGTACTAAGTATGCACACAATGGGCATATATAGCATGAAATGTAATGTAAAACAATGTACTAAGTATGCACACAATGGGCATATATAGCATGAAATGTAATGTAAAACAATGTACTAAGTACACCCACAATGGGCATATATAGCATGAATTGTAATGTAAAACAATGTACTAAGTACACACACAATGGGCATACATAGCATGAACGCAATGAAATCATGTACTATAAATGTACTAATGAACATAGCAAGTATATGATGTGAAAACAGGAAAGCATGAAAGTAACAAGTAGGCACATGTGTTTCACCCCAAAATGTTTGGAAAACAGTAAAAGAGGGGTCTATGTACTCACTTGAAATTGCTCAGAAGTCCTAAGAAAACCACCAAGCAATGCTAGAGATCACGGAATCAAACGGCACCTAATATAGGTAACTATGTTAATAAACCGGACCTAATATCGGAGGATCGGATAGAATGACGGTTCGTAAACCAAACGAGTATGGAGACTCGTGTAATATGGTTTAACAAAGCCCACATACTAAAACGAAACTTAACCTAAGTGTTTGTGACCCATTACGACCCGTTTAGGTAGCTTAGGCTACTTTAACGCGTCGTTCGCGTAAAACGCGTTCGGAACGCCTAACTAGTCCTATGACAAGTAAAATATGCCTTAACATGTCTAATATGGTTGTCAAATCAGTTTAGATGTCAAAAGTTATGTTACATATGTTTAAAACGAATTTTGGCATCAAAGGGGTATTTTGGTAATTTACCTAAGGCATATAAACTACCTATCATACAACTACTTAAACGAAGCGACCATAAGGTATAACCTCGAAGGGTTATTCCCTATATACTATGGTCACCTAATGTGTTTGGTCGGATCCTAATGATCGACCAAATGGGTCGGGTTCGAAGGTATAAGCGATTTATTAGATCGCTTACCCTTACGACCCTAGACAACGTGGTAATCAGTAGGCATAGTCCCAAGGGACTATAACCATCGTGATTACAATCACGTTGCGAAGTTCAAACTAACTTCGCATTGACCATAAATTGGTCAACGCGGAAAGTCAAACAAAGTTTGACTTTCGGACTCGAAATGCAATAAAAGAACGAAAGAATACTTACGAAGGGTCCCCGAATGCTAATCTAGATCAAAATAACTCAGGTATGAAACTATGGTTCCAACTTAGAGTCTTTTTGATCAGATTCTTGTGAGGAATGAGTGAAAATGTGATGGGTATTTATAGGATTTCCCGAACCATTAGGATCGTTTCTTGGAAAATGTGATCGAATCTCGTGCGTACATTTGTTGGAAAGTTGTGGTAACTAAAAATGGCCTCTCATGAGCTGAAAGGGCAAGTGTGAGTGTGTGGATGAGGTTTAATCAGCTGAAATCTGCTGACTAATCAGTCTTATCTGTTCTGGGAGCCTGATGCGGGCCACGTAAAGATGCACATAAAACTTACGCGGGCCGCATGGCCATGTCTGATCAGAACTAACTTTCAGAAATGACAGTTTTGTTCCCTGCACGTGTTTAAGGCCATTTTCGACACTTCTAAGGCCCGTAAAGCCAACTTTAAGGCCCTAAAATGATGCCTAAACATTGTGGACATGAAACATGCTCAAAAATATGTCGGATGTTGGTTCGTTTGGTCGTACGAACGCGATGTTCGCTTAATTACGACGGAATGCGCACAAGCGCGAAAAAAACGATCCAAATGACGCGACGAATGGATTTTTCTTATTCCAAACACTAAAATAAAATATTTTAGTGCTTACATAAATTTTTGGATGTCCGGATGTATTCAGAACGTATGTTATGCGCGAAAGTGCAAACTTGTGCACTTTTTGACGCTTTTAGTCCCTGAATGACCCAAAAGTTTATTTTAGCACACCGAACACCTCAAAGCCTATTTCTAAGCTATGTAGAGGATATTTATGGTATGTTTAACTTATGGTCATGTTTCGGAATGTTCGTTACAGTTCAAATTGGCATACTTTCGTAGTTTGTCAAGTTTAGTCCATGTAAGCGAATTAACTTGTTTTTGCCATACCAAAGCCTTTAAAACTTATTTCTAAGTTATGTAGAGGTTATTTAAGGTATGTTAAGTATGTGTTGAAGTTCCGGAGTATTTGTTGCATTAAACTGATTACGTTTACGCACCAGTTTGCGTATAAACCTCCAGAAAGCGATGTAGAGTTTGAAATTACATAAAAGTCAAAACATGAAAAATGTAAAACACAACCAAACAAACATTGGGATCAAATAACATTGTTTTATTGATAATTGAACTGTTCACAATGATAATAAGCACAGATGTTACAGTCTCCCCTACTTGTGGAAATTTCGTCCCGAAATTTATTTAGAGGAAACTCGTGGAAAAAGATGCGGATACTTCGCCTTCATTTGATCTTCGCGTTCCCAAGTAAACTCGGGTGCACGTTTAGCTTCCCAGCGAACTTTGACCAAAGGAATGCGCTTGCGTTTAAGCCACTTGACTTCACGTTCCATGATTTCCACAGGCTTCTCAACAAATTTCAGTGTTTTATCAACACGAATTTCGTCAAGTGGTATGTGGAGGTTCTCATCAGCTAAACACCTCTTGAGATTGGACACGTGAAAGGTTGGATGAACATTTCCAAGTTCAGGAGGTAACTCAAGTCTGTAGGCTACCTTTCCGATTCTTTCGACGATCTTGAATGGTCCAACGTATCTAGGTGCAAGTTTTCCTTTCTTTCCAAATCTGATCACACCTTTCCAAGGTGAGACCTTAAGTAATACTCGATCACCGACTTGAAATTCCAAGGGCTTGCGTTTTGGATCCGCGTAACTCTTTTGACGGCTTCTAGCTGTCTGAAGGTTATCACGAACTTTCTTAACCTTGTCAGTTGTCTCTAAAATGAGGGCAGGTCCAGTAAGTTGAGCCTCGCCGATCTCATTCCAGCAGACTGGTGAACGACATTTTCGACCATAGAGAGCTTCGAAAGGAGCCATTTTGATGCTGGTGTGATAACTGTTGTTGTAGGAGAATTCAATTAACGGAAGATGTGAATCCCAACTACCCCCAAAGTCGATCACACAAGCTCTAAGCATATCCTCCAGAGTCTGGATTGTTCTTTCAGATTGACCATCCGTTTGCGGATGATAAGCTGTGCTCAGATTAAGTTGGGTCCCCATAGCAGATTGCATGGTTCTCCAAAAATGAGAAGTGAAACGAGCATCTCTGTCAGAAATGATGTTCAAAGGAACACCATGTCGAGTTACAATTTCATCCACATAGATTTTTGCAAGTCTGTCAGCAGGAAAGTCCTCACGGATTGGCAAGAAATGTGCTGACTTAGTAAGACGATCAACGACTACCCAGATGGCATCATGACCTTTCTTTGTGCGTGGAAGTTTGGTAACAAGATCCATAGTAATGTTTTCCCATTTCCAAACTGGGATCTCTGGTTGCACCAATAAACCAGAAGGACGTTGATGTTCAGCCTTAACCTTAAGACAAGTAAGGCATTTTGATACGTATAAGGCAATGTCTTTCTTCATACCAGGCCACCAATAGTGAATACGAAGATCCTTATACATCTTATCTGAGCCCGGGTGAATAGAATAACGAGACTTATGGGCTTCATCCATAAGCAAGGTACGAAGATCATCCTGGCTTGGGACCCACAAACGGTCCATGAAGTAATATGATCCATTGTCCTTCAGTTCAAGAGCAGGTGTTATGTGATAGGGAAATTCCTTATCCATCAAACCTTGTGAAACACAAGATTGTTGAGCCTGAGAAATACGTGCCTGGATATCGGATCGAGCTTGAATAACAGATTGAACACGTACACAATGAAGCTTAGTACGTTCCTTACGACTCAATGCATCAGCTACGACATTCGCCTTGCCAGGATGGTAGCGAATTTCGCAGTCATAGTCGTTTAAAAGCTCAACCCAACGTCGTTGCCTCATGTTGAGTTCTTTCTGATTGAAGATATGCTGAAGACTTTTGTGGTCCGTGAAAACCACAC
Organism: Helianthus tuberosus; assembly: GCA_030545235.1. Lineage (NCBI taxonomy): Eukaryota > Viridiplantae > Streptophyta > Magnoliopsida > Asterales > Asteraceae > Helianthus > Helianthus tuberosus. The sequence continues at coordinate 15,525,972 of CM060402.1, read as the reverse complement.
ATTTTGTACCGTACAAATAGTGTCTCCAGATCTTAAGAGCGAAGACAACTGCACCCAACTCAAGATCATGAGTGGTGTAGTTTTTCTCGTGTATCTTCAACTGCTTCGATGCATAGGCTATGACTTTGTTCCTTTGCATCAGAACACAGCCAAGACCCAATTTAGATGCATCACAGTAAACGACGAAATCATCATTGCCCTTAGGCAAAGTCAGAACAGGCGCGCCACAAAGTTTCTGTTTCAAGTGTTGAAAAGCTTCCTCTTGTTTGAATCCCCAGTCAGAGGGTTTGTTCTTCTGAGTTAGAGCAGTTAGAGGAACTGCAATCTTTGAGAAGTTCTCAATGAAGCGGCGGTAATAACCCGCTAGACCAAGAAAAAAACGAACCTCAGTGGGAGTAGTAGGCGTATCCCAATCCTTAATCGCACTGATCTTGGAGGGATCTACATGAATACCTCGTTCGTTGATAATATGTCCCAAAAATTGAACTTCTTTAAGCCAAAATTCACACTTGGAGAATTTGGCGAAAAGTTGCTCTTTCTTTAGGAGTTCCAGAGTAAGACGAAGATGTTGCTCGTGATCAGCTCGCGTCTTAGAATAAATCAAAATGCCGTCAATAAAAACAATGACGAACTGATCCAAATAAGGTTTGCAGACCCTATTCATTAAGTCTATGAAAACAGCAGGAGCATTAGTCAAACCGAATGGCATGACTGTGAACTCGTAATGCCCATACCGAGTGCGGAACGCCGTCTTGGGAATATCTTCTTCATGCACACGAAGTTGATGATACCCGGAACGCAGATCAATCTTCGAAAAATAAGAAGCGCCCTGCAGCTGATCAAAGAGGTCGTCTATGCGCGGTAGGGGATATCGATTCTTGATGGTAAGCTTGTTAAGCTCACGATAATCGATACACATCCTAAAAGATCCATCCTTCTTCTTGACAAAAAGAACGGGAGCACCCCAAGGTGAAAAGCTAGGACGTATAAAACCTTTGTCAGAGAGCTCCTGAAGCTGCTTAGACAACTCTTGCATCTCAGATGGTGCAAGACGATATGGAGCTCTGGCAATGGGATTTGCACCAGGTTCGAGATCAATGCGGAACTCGACTTGGCGTGCTGGAGGTAGACCAGGTAACTCTTCAGGGAAAACTTCAGAATAATCCCGAACGACAGGAATATCTGAAATAGACTTACCCTTGCCTTTATCTGCTGTAACATGTGCTAAGAAAGCCACATAGTTCTTCCGCAGATATTTCCGAGCTTTAAAACAAGACATGAGCTTGAGGCCACCAGACGGTTTCTCACCTTGAACCTGTAGGATCTCGCCTGTCGAAAGCGGCACACGAACAATCTTCTCAGAACAAACTATCTCTGCGCGATGCTTGGATAACCAATCCATACCCACAATGACGTCGAAGCTTCCAAGTTGCATTGGCGTGAGGTCGATAGGAAAAAGATGGTCGTTAAGGTTCAACTGGCAGTTGCGAAGAATAGAATCAAGAATAATGGGTTCACCACTAGCAACCTCTACTGTCAAAGGTTTACCTAGTTTTGTTCTAGACACGCGAAGCATTGGCTCAAAAGATAATGACACAAAACTCTTGTCAGCACCCGAATCAAAAAGAACAGATGCAGGCTGATTATTAATAAAGAACGTACCGTTCACCACTTCATTGTCTGCTTGTGCCTCTTGAGCATTCATGTTAAAGACTCGCCCTCGAGCCGGAGCCTGATTCTGATTTGCATTCTGATTCTGGTTAGCTAGCCTTGGGCACCGGTTTCTGTAGTGGGTCAGATCCCCACAGTTATAACAAGCACCTGGTGGGTAGTGTGGTCGTGCAGCTTGACCCTGTTGCTGAGCAGCTTGTGGAGCCGGGTTCTGAACTGCCCGATTCTGAGCAAACATCGACAAGATGACCTGACTTCCCATAGTTAGTACAGAAACGGCACTGATGTTGCGGCTGATGGTGACTGTTGCACCTATTGCACAAAGGTGCATTCCCTGAATAGGGCTTCTTCGCTGGAGGCGGTGCGGGTTGGTTGGGAGCTGCCTGGTTAGCTTGGGCAGTGACAGCATAGTTTTGGGAAGCCTTACTCTTCCTTGCCCTTTTTGATGAACCAGAATGCTTTCCGTTCTTGTTTTGACCTTTCTTGCTATCTTCCTTGTCAGACGACTGTTTCTTGCCCTTGTCACCCTTCCTGTGTAATTTATTCTTCCGAATCTGCGACTCAGTCAATGTCGCTGATAACTCGATCGCCTGACGGAGTGTGGCAGGGTTACTACCAGTAATGATGTCTTGCACTGAGTCAGGTAGGCCGTCGATGTACCTTTCGATAGCCTTGTCGAGTGGGGTAACCATTGTTGGGCAAAGCAGACTCAACTCTTCAAACCTATCAGTATACGCCCTGTGCTCACCACTATCTTGCTTCAAATCATCAAACTCCTTCTCCAACGCTCGCTGTTCATGACGAGGACAGAACTCCCTCATCATAAGAGCCCTAAGTTCAGCCCAAGTTTGTGCTAGAGCAACCTCTGCACCACGGTCTCTCATTACCCCATTCCACCATGTAAGAGCCCTCTTCTGAAACACACTCGAAGAAAACTCGACCTTGCGATTATCCGGACACTGCACGTGGCGAAAAGTATTCTCAATGCTCTCGAACCATTGAAGAAGCCCAGTTGCTCCTTCAGAACCACTAAACTTGAGTGGTTTAGCCGAGTTAAAATCCTTGTATTTGCATGGAGCATTGTTGTTGTTGTTGGCTTGGTTCCATTGAGCAAAGAGGTTTGGAAATTGAGAAGCCATCTGCTGCGCAATGATTTCTGCCAGTTCGGCAGTCGCTATCTGGTTTTCGCATCGAGGAGGCATTCTAAAAGAGGAAAACATGAAAGGGAACGAGTGAGATGTTTGGATGAAGAGAATGAGATGAAACAAAATCAACAAAAGAAAAGATGGTGGTCATTCGTCCGCATTACCAAGCAAACAAACGACACACAGTGACTAATCAAAGTAAATGGATCCAAAATAATGTATTGCGAAGACATGCTCGGCTATAAGTGAACACTCATCCCAAGAATTCCCAGGTAAGCACAACTGGTCTCGCGTCTGATGAGATATATACGAAGTGCTTGCCTAGACAGAAAACCCAGAATACAGGCATTCACTCTTCCAGTTTGCACGTGTTCACATTATTTAAAACCCAAAACGTTGACGAGATTTTGAAAATTTGAAGGCACAAGGCCAAAAATTTAGTCAAACTGGAAGGGTTCAAAACCTTACAAAAGAGGGTTCAAAACCTTGTAATAAATCATACAAAAACAGATGATTGTTTTTCAAAAATCGTTTTGAAAATTTGGTTTTTGTTTTGATAATCACCTAAGGATAGGTGATGTACATGTTTTAAGATCTAAACACAAGATAACTTGTGTTAGGGTCCTAGAAAGGTTATAGTCTAGGTCAAAGCATTACTAATAACCTAATTCCCTATAACCATTGGCTCTGATACCAACTCTTCTGTCACACCCCGACCACGTATAACATACAAAACGTGGCGGAAAACGTCGGGGAGTGTTGTAACAGAATTAATTGTTTCATAACCATGGTATTCAAAGTTGTATTTTATTTATCAACATAAGAGTTACATTGTCTTAAACAGGAAACAAAGAGTTCATAACATAAATAAACTAGTCTATCTTCATTTTTAGTCTCTAAGGCACAGGTCCGCCCTAGTGTCCTGATCAACGTCCTATGCAAAAGCTCCTGAAAACACATGTGAAAATAGGTACGTCAGCATAAAAATGCCTGTGAGATACATAGGTTTTGTAAAAATATGATTCATGACTAGTGTTTAAGAAAATGTTTAGCATGTGATGTAAACAATTGTACTAAGTATGCACACAATGGGCATACATAGCATGAAATGTAATGTAAAACAATGTACTAAGTATGCACACAATGGGCATATATAGCATGAAATGTAATGTAAAACAATGTACTAAGTATGCACACAATGGGCATATATAGCATGAAATGTAATGTAAAACAATGTACTAAGTACACCCACAATGGGCATATATAGCATGAATTGTAATGTAAAACAATGTACTAAGTACACACACAATGGGCATACATAGCATGAACACAATGAAATCATGTACTATAAATGTTCTAATGAACATAGCAAGTATATGATGTGAAAACAGGAAAGCATGAAAGTAACAAGTAGGCACATGTGTTTCACCCCAAAATGTTTGGAAAACAGTAAAAGAGGGGTCTATGTACTCACTTGAGATTGCTCAGAAGTCCTAAGATAACCACCAAGCAATGCTAGAGATCACGGAATCAAACGACACCTAATATAGGTAACTATGTTAATAAACCGGACCTAATATCGGAGGATCGGATAGAATGAGGGTTCGTAAACCAAACGAGTATGGAGACTCATGTAATATGGTTTAACAAAGCCCACATACTAAAACGAAACTTAACCTAAGTGGTTGTGACCCATTACGACCCGTTTAGGTAGCTTAGGCTACTTTAACGCGTCGTTCGCGTAAAACGCGTTCGGAACGCCTAACTAGTCCTATGACAAGTAAAATATGCCTTAACATGTCTAATATGGTTGTCAAATCAGTTTAGATGTCAAAAGTTATGTTACATATGTTTAAAACGAATTTTGGCATCAAAGGGGTATTTTGGTAATTTACCTAAGGCATATAAACTACCTATCATACAACTACTTAAACGAAGCGACCATAAGGTATAACCTTGGAGGGTTATTCCCTATATACTATGGTCACCTAATGTGTTTGGTCGGATCCTAATGATCGACCAAATGGGTCGGGTTCGAAGGTATAAGCGATTTATTAGATCGCTTACCCTTACGACCCTAGACAACGTGGTAATCAGTAGGCATAGTCCCAAGGGACTATAACCATCGTGATTACAATCACGTTGCGAAGTTCAAACGAACTTCGCATTGACCATAAACTGGTCAACGCAGAAAGTCAAACAAAGTTTGACTTTCGGACTCGAAAAGCAATAAAAGAACGAAAGAATACTTACGAAGGGTCTCCGAATGCTAATCTAGATCAAAATAACTCAGGTATGAAACAATGGTTCCAACTTAGAGTCTTTTTGATCAGATTCTTGTGAGGAATGAGTGAAAATGTGATGGGTATTTATAGGATTTCCCGAACTATTAGGATCGTTTCTTGGAAAATGTGATCGAATCTCGTGCGTACATTTGTTGGAAAGTTGTGGTAACTAAAAATGGCCTCTCATGAGCTGAAAGGGCAAGTGTGAGTGTGTGGATGAGGTTTAATCAGCTAAAATCTGCTGACTAATCAGTCTTATCTGTTCTGGGAGCCTGATGCGGGCCGCGTAAAGATGCACATAAAACTTACGCGGGCCGCATGGCCATGTCTGATCAGAACTAACTTTCAGAAATGACAGTTTTGGTCCCTGCACGTGTTTAAGGCCATTTTCGACACTTCTAAGGCCCGTAAAGCCAACTTTAAGGCCCTAAAATGATGCCTAAACATTGTGGACATGAAACATGCTCAAAAATATGTCGGATGTTGGTTCGTTTGGTCGTACGAACGCGATGTTCGCTTAATTACGACGGAATGCGCACAAGCGCGAAAAAACGATCCAAATGACACGACGAATGGATTTTTCTTATGCCAAACACTAAAATAAAATATTTTAGTGCTTACATAAATTTTTAGATGTCCGGATGAATTCAGAACGTAAGTTATGCGCGAAAGTGCAAACTTGTGCACTTTTTGACGCTTTTAGTCCCGAATGACCCAAAAGTTTATTTTAGCACATCGAACACCTCAAAGCCTATTTCTAAGTTATGTAGAGGATATTTATGGTATGTTTAACTTATGGTCATGTTTCGGAATGTTCGTTACAGTTCAAATTGGCATACTTTCGCAGTTTGTCAAATTTAGTCCATGTAAGCGAATTAACTTGTTTTTGCCATACCAAAGCCTTTAAAACTTATTTATAAGTTATGTAGAGGTTATTTAAGGTATGTTAAGTATGTGTTGAAGTTCCAGAGTATTTGTCGCATTAAACTGATTACGTTTACGCACCAGTTTGCGTATAAACCTCCAGAAAGCGATGTAGAGTTTGAAATTACATAAAAGTCAAAACATGAAAAATGTAAAACACAACCAAACAGACATTGGGATCAAATAACATTGTTTTATTGATAATTGAACTGTTCACAATGATAATAAGCACAGATGTTACATTCGATATCTCTTCAAGAAACAGGATGCTAAACCACGTTTGATTCGGTGGATTCTACTCCTCCAAGAATTTGATATTGAAATCAAAGACAAAAGAGGAGCAGAAAACACTGCAGCGGATCATCTTTCACGCTTAGAAGACCCAGCTTTGGAGGCAACCAGGGACGAGCAAATCAACGAAAAATTTCCTACGGAGTCCCTAGAAATGGTGGAATACAGAGAAGAGCCATGGTACGCCGACTATGCTAACTACCTAGCTAGCGGTATAGTCGCGAAAGGTTGGCCACATCATCAAAGAAAGAAATTTTTTGCTGATGTAAAACACTATTTTTGGGAAGATCATTATCTTTTCAAAATGTGTGCCGACCAACTCATCCGACGGTGCGTACATGGTCGCGAAGCACGAAGAATTCTCCACCATTGTCATGAAGGTCCATACGGAGGACATCATGGTGCCACTAGTACCGCACGAAAGGTATTTGATTCAGGATTTTATTGGCCAACCATTTACAAAGACGCCCAAAGTCTTGTCAAGACATGTGACGCTTGCCAAAGAACAGGTAATATTTCTTCCAAAAACGAAATACCCCAAAATGGCATTCTTGTTTGTGAAATTTTTGATGTGTGGGGACTTAACTTTATGGGACCTTTCCCACCGTCAAAAGGAAACAAATATATACTTGTGGCAGTAGATTACTTGTCTAAATGGGCCGAGGCCGAGGCACTTCCAACAAATGATGGAAGAGTCGTGGTAAGATTTCTGAAAAAATTATTCTCTCGTTTTGGAACACATAAAGCATTAATAAGTGATAGAGGTACCCATTTTTGTAACCATCAACTTGAAATTTTTTTAACAAGATATGGGGTCTATCACCGGGTCTCAACAGCATATCACCCTCAAACAAACGGACAAGCTGAAGTGACTAATAGAGGTTTAAAATGAATACTTGAAAAAACCGTAGGGTTAAATAAAAAGGAATGAGCCGATAAATTAGATGATGCTTTATGGGCTTTTCGAACTGCTTATAAAACAACAATAGGTACAACCCCATATAAGCTCATCTATGGAAAAAGTTGTCATTTGCCTGTAGAAATAGCTCACAAGGCCTACTGGGCAATTAAAAATGTAAACATTGATTTAGAATTTGCCGGTAAAAATCGATTTTGTCAATTAAATGAATTAGACGAATTAAGGAATTATGCATACTCAAACTCTGAAATTTATAAGGAAAGAATGAAAAATTTGCACGACGAACACATAAAACCAAATGAATTTCGAGTAGGAGATCAAGTTCTATTGTTTAATTCACGACTTCGATTGTTTCCTGGTAAATTAAAGTCTAGATGGTCAGGACCTTTTTCCATCACCCATATTTTCCCACACGGTGCAGTAGAAATTAAATCTCGGAATGGCATTCCATTCAAAGTCAATGGCCAATGGCTGAAGCTCTATCAAGGATTCATTGAGTATGAGGAGGAAGAAATCTCGCTTCAAACGGTCGAAGAATAAAAGCATCAACATCATACCTGGTAAATTACGAACAAACGGGTTGACATGTAAATCGGTAAGTCTTCTAACCAAGTTTTTGGGAAACAAGGGCACTCACACAAGCACTAAAAAAAATTAAACTTTGCTCGGCACGGGGCCGTGTCCGCTGGACACGGGGCCGTGTCCGCGCAACTGTCGGGATAAAACCCCTTTTCAACACAGTTTCTTCATTTCCGCACGCCCCGTTTCCCCGAAAACGCTCTGGTTTAGGCGATTTTTCTGCAAGATTTCGACGTCTCCTCTACTTCTAACAACATCAAGGTATTATTCTATCATCATTAGTAGTTAGATTAAGCGTTTGCATGTAGTTAAAACATCAAAAATTTGGGGAAAATCTAGGGTTCTTGAACTTCATCCGGATGGAACCTCAAATTTTTGCATAAATCTGTTAGCATTAGTTTAGATTCATGTTATAGGAAGTAAATCCACTTGTATTGTTCATAGATATGCCCGATTTCTCACAAAAACCCCAAACCCTTGTTTTTGAACCGAAAAAGATAAAATTGAAGGGGTAAGCGGTTTGTTTTGGAAAAAACGGCACTTGGGGTTTCATTTTCGGGGAAAACCGCCCCTACTGGACCAAAAATTTTCAAGTTTTTGGGACCGGGTCGAAAAATGTGATTTTTTGTAAACAGACGCCTGGACACGGGGCCGTGCTCGCTAAGCACGGGGGCGTGTCCAGCTATTTTCTGATCAACATGGGGCGTATCCGCTGAACATGGGGTCGTGTTCAGCCGACTGTTTTTAGTTTTCTCTGAAAATTTCACTATTTTGTGCTAATTGTTTGGTGTGTCCTTTCAGATGTCGAAGAAATTCGCACGGTTCAATGCAAATGCGTTGGATGCTAAGGCAAGATACGATGTGCTTCGAACCAGACCGGAAGAATACCCAAGACAAGTGTTCATGGATCTTTTAGCAATGGTGAACCAACTTGAACGGTTTAACAACATAGTCATCGGCCCACTAAGAGCTGCCCTAACCACTCGACTTCGTTCAGTCCACGAGTATAATCTGGAATTCTATAGCACATTCGTGTTCAATTCAAGATGCGACCCGTTTGATAATGATGGGGTAGAGTTCCGATGTGGTGGGACTAGGTACTCGATTTCGATGGCACAGTTTGGGTCGATAGTTGGGTTGTATGCGGAGGAAGATGCGGGTAATGAGGAGAACACCGGAGGGTTACGTGAACTATCAGAAAACGAACGCCAAGCCGCTTGGGCTCAAATAGGAGATGGAATCTACAACCCAAGTAGCACTAAGAGCACTAAGTTGAGGGACCCTCTTTACCGCTACATCCACAGGGTCCTCATTTACTCTCTTAGCCAGAGGCACTAACAGTGGCGTTGTAGGGTTGAGAGATCTGGTGGTCCTTCATTGCATTCACAACTGCAGAAACCTCAATGTTTCGTACCTCCTGCTCTGAAACATGCATTGGAACCGGCTTGCTACTCCACCAACCCCTATCTTCTTCGGGGGTGGATATACCGTCTTTTCAAGCATTTCGTGAACACGCCCAGGTCTTTCCAAAAGAGCCCATGGTCGGGAAGAGTGGACATACACATCTGCCGCTCCATGAATTTGATTTATGAAGCCGAAGACGGGATGGTTAGCTTCCAAAGAGTCCAGGGGCATGCATGGAACCCGCAAGAGGCACTCGTCCTTCACGCTCCACAGTTTCAACCACCTCCTCAATTCCAGTACCAGCCCCACGGTGATCCGGGCCAATCCACCTCACAAGGAGGCGGTTTTCCTAATTTTCAAAGTTTACATGATTTGTTACAGGAAAACCTCATGTGCACCAGGAACACCTATAACATGGCGAGCAACACGTACACCCGGGTCAGAGCGATTGAGAGAAACATCTCTGACATTCAGGATGACATTGGGAACATCCGGGAGTACATGGCGGGGCACGGAGGAGGAGGTGATGATGAGGACGAGGATATGGACTAGGCGGGAGGAGCGGAGTTAGGAGCAGCTGGTTGGTGATCCCACAGGTTAACCCTCTTTTCTTATGAACAATTTCCGGCCTGCGTGCCGTGTGTTGAACAATTTATTTCCTTTAACTCTTTTTATTTTCTGCATTTTTTTTCTTTTTCTTTTTAACTTTGTGATGTGGATGTTTTGAACTATGGTAATTTAGGATGCTTGTTATGGTTTGGTGTAGTGTTTATTGATAAAACAGGTACATACGAGGCTTAGAGTACTAAACATTAGTGCTACTAAAGCCGGGACAGGAAAACCGAAGCCAGAAACCTGTTTTTCACCCTTGCAGACTGTCTACACGGGGTCGTGTCCAGCCGACACGCCCCCGTGCCCACTACCCCCAGAGCTGCTGTTTGTTTATTCCTGCAGATTTTACCCAGACACGGGGTCGTGTCCAGCCGACACGCCCCCGAGTCCACCTTCTGTAAGTTTTCGTTACTGGCAGTCTGAACACGGGCTCATGCTCAACGAGCACGGGGCCATGTCCAGACGCCCAGTAACATAAATTTTTGCTTTTTCACACCTTTTTACACATTCAATCAACCTAAAAACTTATTTTTGGGACACATTGTGGACAATGTGTAATTTAAGTGTGGAGGGGATGCTAAAACCTTGAATCTTGTAAGTCCTAATTATAAGCCTTACACAAAACTCTATTGGAATCGCTAATCACCCCAATTTTTTTTCAAAAATTTTTCATTTTTTTTAACTTGTCTAGGTTTAACTTGGAAATTTCAAGTTCTGAAAAGGTTATATTTTTACAAATTTACAACCGATAGCATCGTGATAAAAAGAACCAACATAAGAAAATTATGAAACAGCATGACACGTTTAATTAAAATTTGATTATATATACTTGATCACATAAAAACCCATTCCCACAAAAAGTGAGTTTTGAGCCTTTATTGAGCATACAATACATATCTTTAAACTAAATGCTCATTTTTCGTTTCTTGTGTGAATAGCCGCTTGGTTCTTATGACTCTAGAACTTGCCACGACGATATATTCCCGGTCCTTACCAACTTAAACCCGAGTAAGTAAATGACAGAGGCATTTGGACTAACCCTTTTTATTTCTACACCATTATTTTTCTTTTTTTTACCACCTACCCAAAATCCCCCTAGTCAACCCCTTTGAGCCTAAACCTTTTCATTTCTTAACCCAAAAACAAACACCTTTTTATCCACCAAAACCTTTTTATTTTTAACCCTTTTGTTTTAGTAACAAGCTCGGTTTTTCTTATGACTTTCAAAAAAAAAAAAAACCTTTATGATGATGAAGCAAAAAGAAATAAACAAACAAGTTTATCAAAAATAACTTTGTTTGAATAATAAGCTTCATCAAAATAAAAATTACAAAAAATAGCAAGTCTTAATAAAAACCGACGCTTTTTACGCCTTTCGCCCTTTTACTAACCACCAACCTAACCACCTACCTTTAACCCAAGCCTAACTCTTCACCCAAAAGTCCTCTTGATATTTACAAAGGTGTATAGTTAAAAAGGAGGAGCATTGATTGCTTGGCAAGCTTATGGTAGGAGTAAGTTCCATGCCACTCTCGAGTGATTCACTAAAATACATCTTCGGCCAAGTGTTGAGTGATCCCCCGTGAGGTATGTGAACTTGTATATAAGTGAAATTTTAAAAAAGACATGTTATGCCCTAATAAGTAATTTATCTTATGTAATGTTTTAAATAAATCATGACGAATAGGATTGTAAATAAATAAAAATAAAACTTAATAAAGAATCTTGGAAATCCCGACACTCTATGACAAGCCCAAAAACCTTCTCTTCTACCCATTCCATTTGGGAGTGTAAAGCCATACTATAAAGAGTTTTGCTTGAGGACAAGCAAAGATTCAAGTGTAGGGGTATTTGATGTGTGCGAAATGCAACATATAAATTATATCAAATGTGGCATAAAACTAACCCTTTTTTAGTACTAATGTTGGAAAAAGTATGTTTTTGTCTTCCTTTTGTATTTTCAGGATTAGATGAGCTCAAATGAACAAAAGAAGCAAAAAGGCAGCTAAATCTAACATAAATACAAAAAAGGGATCAAACGTGGCATGCCCGACCCCCCGACAACATCTTCCCAAGCAAAAACAAGATAACAGAAGGCTGAACACGCCCCGTGCTCAGTGAACACGGGGGCGTGCCCAAGTGTCTGCAGAAAAGACAAAGCTGTAGAAGCTTCTATCACCCACTACGGGGGCGTGCCCACCAGACACGGGGTCGTGGTCAACTCTAAGATTCGCAGAATCTGAAGAAATCTTGATAGTACAGATACACTTCTGCACACGGGGTCGTGCCCAGCGGACACGGGGGAGTGGTCAACTAATGTAGACAAGATGCAATTAATGAAGAAAGAGAAGGAAGGTGGACCCGGGGCCGTGCCCAATGGACACGGGGCCGTGCCCGAGCGTCTGTTCAGGCTATAAATAGGGGTGCTTGGCTCATTTGCAAACCATCCCTTGGCACACCACCTCTCTCACACTTCACCCACCACCCACCACCATCACAACACCATCATCCACCACCATTATCCATCATAGAGTGTGTGAGTCGTCTCGGGATCCAAGATTGATCGTAAGAGTTCTTGACAATCAAAGGCCATGTTTGACTAAGTCTCTTACATCACTTGGTGAAGACAAGTGTCTAGTGTAATACTTTTTATTTTTAATCTTTTCGCACTTTTTATTTGGTTATGTATTAACGACTTTAATAACTAGTTTCTTATGTTGAAGGTGATTCTTCCTTATCGTTTATCCGTGGTGTCTTGGCATTATTTTACTGTCTATATAAAATAAAAGATTTTCACCATTCATATCTCCATGGTCTATATGGAGGTATGTTGGGTACCTGGTCGGGGGTTAAGGGAACGGTTTGGTAAGAGTCTTGCCTTGTTCAGTGTATAGATCCTGCAAGGACCTGGGTCAAATTTAGTAGGACCTCCTTCAATACCCACCGGTATTGGATGGCGGGGGTCCAAACTCTTTGATCCCCTCATATGTAAGCTACTATTAAAACTTTAACCCGGCTACTTAGGACTGTATCTCTGCTGACTCAGACTACTTAGCCGAGGGTAACGTCACCTTCAAAAGAGGGGCCTACCACATTATGCATTAATAACTTAATTAATTATCTTTCAATAATCCGACCCTTTAGGATTGTATCCTTGCTGACTCAAACTACTGGGTTGAGGGTAACGTCACCTTCAAAAGAGGGGCCTACTACAATAACTAAGATAATCTCTTAAAAAGTGCAAAAGTGTGGAAATAATCAAAGGTTACACTAAACACGAGTCGGATCCAAGTGATTCATCTTGTCTATCTGTTTTTATTTTTATTTTATTTTTCAGCATTTTAGTTAGTTTTTATTTTTCTAGTTTAAAACCTTTTTCTAAATTTTTTGATTTGATTAGACATTAAAAGCTCTTGTGTCCTTGGACGACCTCGGTATCTTGCCAACACTATACTACGCTCACGATGGGTGCACTTGGCCATATGTGTGTTTGGTGTTAGTAAAATATCGTGTTTTATAAATTTAAAACTTGACTAACGTGTAAAAAGGGTTTAAAATATAATTAAATATATATCACACCACACGCGCATCAAGTTTTTGGCGCCGTTGACGGGGACACAAGGATTTTAAGAAAGCTTAAAAGAACCTGTTTTGTGGTGGTGGACTTTGGACAATTCCAAGCAATATGTCCAACCTCTTGACATTTGAAACAGGTTCTTCTTTCAACCCTCTTCTCAGATTCCTTTAACATATTCTTTTTCCTTTCAGCGAGAAACTCCTTGTTTGACTGTCTCCAGAATGGTTTCTCATTCTCTTCTTCTGAACTTCCTCCTGAAATAAATTTAGTTTTTGGTTTATAATTTTCTCATTTTTATGATTTTCTGGTGGAATAAAACCTAATCCTTTCTTTTTGAAATTACTGTTATGGTTTGGTTTCTTTCGATAGCCCGAACCAGAACTGTAACCCTTTTTCTTGTTCAATCTTTGTTGAACTCTTGAAGTGTACCTTTTAGGTTTCTCAGTAAGATTTACATCTTTTATTTCAGAAATATTAATTTCTATTAATTTGAAAACCTTGTTGATCATTTCAGTTTTAACACTTCTTGTTGGAAATTCCTCATCAGAAAATAATTCATCAGAATCATTCAAAGTATATGCTACTTTGAATGTTTCGTCATTCAAATTATTTTTCGACATCGGAAAATCTTTATTGTAAACCCTTTTGACCGGTGAACTCGAACTTTTCTCTGACGAACTCGACTTTTCAGAATTAGACTCTGACTTTGACTCTTCATCCATATCCAACACCTGATCGGCCACTTTCTTTAATAACTCAGACTCATGATCAGTGTCAGACGATGTGAATGTAACGTCAATGTTGTCTGGTAACTCATCAGTTGTTTCAGACTTTAACTTTATATTGACTGCCTTTTTGACTTCATCCGAAATAGACTTTCTGGGAGAATAACCTTCCCAGATCGGAGGCGGACACCTTTTATAATTTGTACTTTGTTTCTACCAGTATCCGTATCTTCCGACTTCTTATCTTGAAAGACTTCAAAACCTGCTACAGTCGGATAAATTCTATCAATCAAGTAATCAGAACTTGAGTAACTCTGCAGCAATCTTCTGATTCTTTCATTCTCAATCTTTTCAGTCTCCAGTTCCTGCTTCAACTTTGCACACTCATCAATATAGTGATTTATAGTCTTCTGCTTAGACATCATCGTTGCATTCATCATTGTCAAAGCATCTTCTACTTCTAAGTTTGTCTTTTCCAATTGGTTAACTGTTCTGTTCAGCACATCATAAGATTCTTTCACGTTCTTAACATCAAACAACAATTTTTCTTTCATCTTGTCTAGCTCAATACACTTCTTATCTTTCTCTTCACAATGTTTGCATGATTCCAAACATTTCAGACAAGATTTTTCAACCTCTACAATCTTTTCAACTTCAACTATTTTCTCCACTTCAGCTATTTTTTCAACTTCGACTATTTTCTCCACTTCAACTATTTTCTCAACTTCGACTATTTTCTCCACTTCAACTATTTTATCAACTTCGACTATTTTCTCCACTTCAACTATTTTCTCCACCACCTTCTCATTCACATTCTGTTCTGTCTCAACTTCTATCATCATTTCATTCTCATCAATCTCGACTCTCTCTGTCTGTTTCTCTTCAGCTTTCGCCTTTTCAGCTTCCATCTGAACTTTAGTCTGTTCTTCAGCAACCCTTCTTGTTTCCATTTCTTCTTCAACCTCCCTTCTTGCTTCCAATTCTCTCTTCAGTCTAGCAGCCCTTTTCTCTTTCAACATCTCGATTTTCTCTGCAAAAAAAACAAATTAAAACTATAAGAATCCAAATTTTTTCTAGCTGTATTAATATACTCTTCCTCATCATCAGTATCTTCATCACTTCCTGAAGACTTAAAAATCGATTTTCTTCTAGGACTGTTATCGGATTTTACTGATTCTCTTCCCTTTTCATTCTCGATACCGACAGTTTCAGCAACGGAAACTGGAGCAGCTGGTGCAGTAGCAAAGGCGTTGAAATCAAAACCAAAGGCGTTGTAAAACTCGTTTTCCATGTTTCAGTTTAAAAATTCACAAACTATCGGTTTCAAACAGTCTGGAATGTCACGTGAGCTGGAAATCCTCAAACCGTACAAACTCGTGCGATCTGGTTGTACAAATCCTCAAAGTTCACAACTCAAAAACAATTTATCAACCTTGGCCCAAATTTAAATCAAAAGCCTAATTCTTTCTATTTGAACCAACCCAATCCCTTATGTTGTTTTAAAAAGAATTCAACCCAGTAACAATTTTCGGCCCAACTAATATTGTATATGATCAGCCCAATGATGTCCAATCCCAACAGCCCAAAAAACAAATGAATGTGATTGGATTGATGATCCTACTAAACTGACTTATTATATGCAATTTTAAGATAAATGGCCAACACTTTAACTCTCAATTCAATTTCATTGGGCCGCTAATCACATGCAATTACTCAATTCCTGAGCCGAGTAGATTGAACCACATGCACAACTGACAAATCGATTTATCTATTAAATCATGTGCCAACAAAATCGACATGAATCAATTGCTGATTGGACCTCAATTAAAAGTAACCGGCATCATAATTCTATTGGGCCAATATATCATATAGTGGGCTGACAAAATTGATTGGACTAAACAACACCGATAACCAATATGATTTCTATTGGACCTCAATGTCCAATTAATAGACTAATGCCTTTTTACCTTTGAAAATGGCCGACAACAATTGAACTTTTAATGCTAATTGGACCATCAATTTAGTGGACTGATGTTTTTGATTGTAATGAACCGACAAGCTGTTAAACACGTGATGTATTAAATGTGCCTGCTGTTAATGAATTCTATTGGACCTTCACGTGATGTATTAAATGAACTTGAACGATTTCAAACAACCTGAACTCAAATTTCAAGCGACCTGGACACAAATCTCAATTCGTGCGAACTGGAGTACTTATCAAATGACCTGATTCACTTCGTATGAACTGAATTATCAATCCGTACGAACTGGTTATTCTCTCACACGAACTGGTCCTTTTTATGCGAACTGGTAGCTCAGATCGTATGAACAAGACTAACTTCATGCGAACTGAGGTCTTTAATCCGTGTGAACTGGTGTCATGTTCGAACAATCGGAAGGTATTTTATCAAATTGATCAGGTTTTAGGCTGAATTTTGTGCTGATTTTTTCAAGGATTGATTAAAACTCAGTTTTACACGTTATATGTAAAAATTAGTCCATTTTATCCGTAAAATCGTGGTTAATTTTGAAAAATCGTGAAGAAAGTGAGTAGAAGTGAGATTTTCAGATGAAAACAAGCTAAATCGGTAAGAACTCTTCCTCCTGAGCTCTGATACCACTTGTAGGATCGTTGTACGACCTAAACGAGTCAATCAGAAGAGTTCTAATCTAAACCAAAGGCGGAATTCAATGATTCGGACTTGATTACAGCTTGTCTAACACATAGATTCACTTTAATTGTCTTGTATATTGATTTGAAAGTTTTACAGACCACCTGACACTTCGGCAGCACCTCTGCTCCGGAATCAGCAACGCTACAAATGAAATGACCAAGCTCACTATTTATAGAAGGGCCAGTTCGCATGAACCATGCATGCCAGTTCGCACGAACTGCCAGTTCGTACGAACTGGACTTTCCACTTCGTGTGGACTGGCTGGTTCAGCCTGGTTTCCCGTTTTTCTCGTCTAACACATCTAGATCTAACAATTCTATTACAAGACTCGATACAAGACGAAGTTGACAGACATATGCACCAACAAAAAGTTAAGATTCGAAAGATAGAAAGGTGTAGAAGTGCGTGTAGATCAAGAAAGTACAAGATTTAGGTTGAAAACTTACAAGAATCGCGAGAAATCGAGAGAAATGTGGGCTGAAGCGAGCTGAGTCGAGTGAGAGCTATCACATCAAGTGATGTGACATATGAAGGGTATTTATAAGGCTGGTCGATCGGGTGGAAGTCCGATCAGGTGGCAACCCGATCGGGTGACAACTCGATCGGATGGCAACCCGATCGGATGGCCACTCGGTCGGTTGGCCACTCGATCCATGAGTTCGGCACGATGAGTTTTATCATTTCGATTCGCGTGTTGGGCGTTGCGATGCTATTCGAGAGAGCGATGCGATGGAATTTCCCATTAGATTACTTTTCATCCCAACTACTATATCTACATACAATCACTATAATCAACTTGCGTTTAGCGTTTCGATTTGATTGCGATGCGATTGATTGCGATTTCGATTAACACCTCAACATAAACATAACATGCACAAGTAACACATAAATAGCACACACGCAAAACAATATCCAGAACACATAATTCGAGTTGCGAATGCAATTGCGATAAGCGATAAATCAATTAAGCATGCGATTAAATATCGATTATACCTTGATTATTATCAAGTACTCCACATAATACAACTAATGCGATAAAATAAATAGATTATCTACAAGTCAAAGAAGTCAAAACAGGAGTTGAGCAAGGAGTGACAGATCGCAATTAGCAATCTTTTCTTCCTTTGACTTCAATCTTGACTTTGACTTTGACCTTCGAAACACGGGGTGTTATAGCCTCCCCATCTTAAGGGAATTTCGTCCCCAAATTAGGCCGAAGCCGTAACAAACAACTGCGGGTACTTCGCCTTCATGTCGCTTTCGAGTTCCCAAGTGAACTCTGCGCCTCGTTTGCCTTCCCATCGGACCTTCACAATGGGAATGTGCGAGCGTCGGAGCTGCTTGGTTTGGCGGTCCATGATCTCGACAAGCTTTTCCACGAAGTGTAATGTTTCGTTTACTTGAAGATCCTCAAGTGGTACATGTAAATCATGCTCAGCTAGACACTTTCTGAGGTTCGAAACGAGGAAAGTCGGGTGGATGTTGTTAAGTTCCTCCGGTAGTTCGAGTCTGTAAGCCACTTTTCTGATTCTTTCCAGAATCTTAAAGGGTCCAACATATCGAGGCGCGAGCTTTCCTCTCTTGCCAAATCTGACCACACCATTCCAAGGTGATACCTTTAGGAGTACATGGTCGTCAACGTCAAATTCAAGGGGCTTGCGTCGTCTATCGGCGTAACATTTCTGACGACTCCGAGCTTTCAGTATTGTCTCGAATATGGAGGATTTTTTCAGTCGTTTCTTGCAGTAGCTCAGGACCGGTTAATTGTGAGTGTCCGATCTCGTGCCATACAATAGGCGATCGACATCTTCTTCCATACAATGCCTCAAATGGTGACATTTGAATGCTGGAATGATAACTGTTATTGTACGAGAATTCGACTAAAGGTAAGTATGCATCCCAATTACCACCGAAATCTATGACACACGAACTGAGCATGTCTTCAAGGGTACGAATCGTTCTTTCAGTCTGACCGTCGGTTTGGGGATGGACTGCGGTACTTAGATTAAGCACAGTACCGAGAGCAGATTGAAATGTTTCCCAAAGACGCGAGGTAAACCGAGCATCGTGGTCAGAAATGGTGTCGCGAGGCGTCCCATGTCGACAAATGATCTCTTTGGGGTAGATTCGGGCTAATTTTTCTACCTTGTAGTCTTCCCGTATCGGCAGAAAGTGAGTAGATTTAGTCAAACGGTCAACGACAACCCAGATGCTGTCGTGACCTGATGGCGTGCGCGGAAGTTTCGTTATGAAGTCCATAGCTATACTTTCCCACTTCCACACAGGGATCTCGGGTTGAATGAGTAAGCCAGAGGGTCTTTGGTGCTCAGCCTTGACTTTCGAGCAAGTTAGGCACTTCAAAACATAGAAGGTGATATCTCTCTTCATGCCTGGCCACCAGTACCTGTAGCGCAGGTCCTGGTACATCTTGTCGGCACCAGGATGAATAGAATATCGGGATTTGTGGGCTTCATCCATCAAAATCTATCGTAAATTGGTCCGTTTAGGGATCCAAATTCGGTCCAGATAGTGGAATATCCCATTCGACTTATTCACTAGCTGGGCTCCATCGTTGAGAATCATTTCCTTCTTCAAAGTGCGTTCATTAAAGCAGGCATGTTGAGCTTCGCGGATGAGGGTTTCGAGATCATATCGGCCTTGAACATTACAGGCACTGTGCAAATAACTCTGTCTGCTGAGAGCGTCGGCAACGACATTTGCTTTGCCAGGATGATAACGAATCTCACAGTCATAATCGTTGAGAAGTGCTACCCACCGGCGTTGACGCATATTTAGCTCCTTCTGGTCAAAGATATGTTGTAGGCTCCTATGATCGGTGAAGATCGTACACTTGGTACCATAAAGGTAGTGTCGCCAAATCTTTAACGCAAAAACAACTGCGCCTAGCTCGAGGTCGTGGGTTGTATAGTTCTTCTCGTGGATCTTGAGTTGACGAGATGCGTAAGCAATAACCTTGTCTTGTTGCATGAGAACACAACCAAGACCAAGGTTCGAGGCATCACAATAGACGATAAAGTCATCATTTCCGTCGGGTAAAGTGAGAACAGGAGCATTGCAAAGCATGTACTTGAGGGTTTGAAAGGCAGTCTCTTGTCCGGTTCCCCAAACAAAAGGCTTGTCTTTGTGCGTGAGAGAGGTGAGCGGCACAACGATTTTAGAGAATACTTCGATAAATCGGAGATAATAGCCCGCTAATCCAAGAAAGGAACGAACTTCAGATGGGTTCTTAGGTGTAACCCAACTCTTGACAGCTTCGATCTTCGCGGGGTCGACGTGAATACCTTGACTATTGACAATGTGACCGAGGAATTGAACCTCCTCTAGCTAGAATTCGCACTTGGAGAACTTGGCATAGAGTCGATTCCCCTGGAGTAGCTCGAGAACCAAACGTAAATGTTGCGCGTGTTCGGTTTTTGACTTGGAATAGGTCAGGGTATCATCAATGAACACGATGACGAAGCGGTCGAGAAAAGGTTTACACACGCGATTCATCTGATCCGTGAAAACCGCGGGTGCGTTGGTTAAACCAAAAGGCATAACAACGAACTCATAGTGGCCGTATCGAGTGCGAAAAGCGGTTTTGGGAATATCCTCCTCTTGTATGCGTAACTGGTGGTAGCCTGAGCGTAGATCGATCTTGGAAAAACACGTAGCACCTTGTAACTGGTCAAACAAATCATCGATGCGAGCTAGAGGATAGCGATTCTTGATCGTCAACTTATTCAACTCCCTATAGTCGATGCACATCCGGAACGACCCATCCCTCTTTTTGACGAAAATGACTGGTGCGCCCCAAGGAGAGGTGCTAGGGCGAATAAATCCTTTATCAAGAAGTTCATGGAGCTGACTCAAGAGTTCGCGCATCTCGGATGGAGCGAGTCGATAAGGAGCTCTAGCAATAGGATTTGCTCCAGGAATGAGGTCGATGCGAAAGTCGATATCACGACTCGGAGGTAAACCTGGAAGATCTTCAGGAAAAACGTTAGGAAATTCACGAACAACAGGAACGTCTTTCACTTCTGCCTTTCCTTTCTTTTCCTTCTTCGCTACTACAATATTAGCCAAGAAAGCTTTGTATTCCTTGCGGAGATACTTGCTAGCTTGGATACATGACATTAGCTTGAGGTCTTTCGAGAGAGTTTCACCATATACACAAAGTTGATCCCCATTAGCGAGCGAAAATCGAATCATCTTATCGAAGCAAACAATTTCAGCATGGTTTTCGCGAAGAAAGTCCATGCCTATTATAACATTAAAACTACCGAGCTGCATTGGAATAAGGTCGATAGGAAAGATGTGATTGTTGAGTTCGAGAGTACAATCACGAAGAACAGAGTTGACAGCGAAAGTTCTTCCGGTGGTAACTTCAACATCGAACGTCGAGGGGAGATGGGCACGCTTACGATTAAGGAGCTTTTCAAACTCAAACGATACAAAACAGTTATCGGCTCCAGTATCAAACAAACACGAAGCATAAATACCATTCACAAGGAATGTACCATTGACCACATTGTTGTCAGCCTGAGCCTAGCGCACATTAATGTTGAAAGTTCGAGCAGGAGCTCCTTGTTGCTGTTGTTGCTGAGGCTGCTGCTGCTGTTGCTGCTCTTGCTTCACAACCCGATTGGGGCACATGTTTGCGAAACGGTTGGGATCACCACACGCAAAGCAGACTCTAGCATTGTCCGCGGGTGCCGGAGCCGCTTGTTGGCCTTGAGGAGCAGGGAGCAGAGTTTGATGAGCAGTAGCTGGAGCTGGAGCTTGTCGAGGACCTGTACGGCAGTTGGCGGTGAAATAGCCGTACATGTTCTTATGCACACAAAATATGCAGGCGATTCCCACTGGGTGGTGATAGGTACAAGTCGGGCAGGCAGAGTGAGGACCAGTATAAGCACGCTTTGCCGGCGGTGCTTGGGTCATCGGTGCCGCGACTTGGCGATGTTGAGTCTGCTGCTGAGCTGGTACAACTTGGAGCGGGGCAGCAGTAGTGACATCACAGTTCTTGTTGCTGGAGTTGCTGTTGTTCTTGTCTTGCGACGAGAGGCCTTTGAAGACTAAGGAGTGGCAGCGGTTTCAGCGGTTGGTGCGGTAGTAGCTTGATGCAGATTCTTGGGAGCTTTATCCCAGACACCAGACTTGACTCACTTGTCATTGATCTCAGCTGCGAGCAAGTAGGTTTCTTCAATCATTATCGTCTTTGCTGCTTGAACAAAGTCAGCCACGTAATCCGGAAGAGCACGGATATACTTTTTGATGGCGATATCGGGCGTCTTGA